>CM031242.1:334463510-335663510 GCA_018340775.1 Taxus wallichiana var. yunnanensis
ATTTTGTATAGAGCATTTAAGAAGGACAAATTTTCCCGCTTGAGATAGAAGCGAGCCTTTCCACCCTTCAAGTTTCTTCAGAAATCTATCAATTAAGAAATTCCATTCAACATTCTTTGGTTTTTCCATCCCAATAAGCATACCAAGGTATCTGGTTGGGAGGTTTTTGAAGAGAAACCAAGAATACCAACAATTTTGATGCTTCTTCTTTCAGGGGTATTGATAAAGAAGACAGAGCTTTTCCCATAGTTTATCAATTGATCTGAAGCTTCCTCATAATCCATCATTAACTGCTTGAATTCTCTGCCTCGGGATAGAAGCCACTCCGATTAACATGGTATCATCCACAAAATGTTGATGAGAAACCCTCTGGTAGTTTATAGCAGGGGAGATACCTCTGATTCTAGCCCTCCATGGTAGCCTTATTAAGAGTTCTACTTAGGGTTTTGGCCAAAATAATGAAAAGAAAGGGTGATATAGGATCACCTTGTCTTAAACCATGCAAGTTGTTAAAATAACCACAAGGATTCCCATTAACTAGGACCGAGAACTTGGCAGTGGAGATGCAAGATAGAATCATCTCCTTAAAATCCTCACCAAATCCAAATCTTGAGAGAATCTTCAGAAGGAAAGACCAAGAGACTTTGTCATAGGATTTTTCCATATCCAGCTTAATGAACATAGCTTCTTTCTTGTTCTATTTCACAGAGTGGAGGGTCTCCTGTATGGTGATAATGCCATCTTGAATCTGTCTACCCATAACAAAACCTCCCTACTGATCAGAGATAATTGAAGGTAGCACAACCTGGATTCTCAAGGCCAAAATTTTTGAGCACATTTTATAAACATAGTTGCAAAGACTTATGGGCCTAAAATTTTTAAACTCCATAGGATCATGATTCTTAGGAACCAAAGTTAGAAAAGTGTTATTAAGCTCCTGTAGCATCTTTTTGTTCTTGAAGAATTCCTGGATAGCACTGCAAATATCATCTCTCACAATATCCCAAAAAGTTTGAAAGAAGAAATCCAGAAACCATCAGGTCCTGGGGCTTTATCAGGGTTTAGATATTTGATCATGAATTCAATTTCTTCCATCAAGGGATTTTAGTGAGCATGAGATTGTCTTCATCATTTATCAGATGGGGAATCACGTCAAGAAACTGCTCTTCCTTAGTGCTGTTAGGAACCCGAGAAGAGGTCAAAAGCTTGCTGAAGAAAGAACACGCCTCTTGTTGAATTTTCACAGAGTCATTGATCATAACTCCCTCTCCATTTTTTATACTTAGAATTCTATTAGAGCTCCTCCTTTTGAGAGTAGAGATATGAAAGAACCTTTTGTTCTTGTCACCCTCTTTAAGCCAAAGGGCTCTAGATTTTTGTTTCCAAAAATTTATTCCTTCCGAAGGATGTTATGATACTCAGCAAGTAAATCCTTCTCATTATTTTGGGTAAATATAGAATTACATCCCTCCTGTGACTCCAAATATTTCTGGAGTGAAGAAATATCCTTGGCCAGGGATTGCTTCTTTTCGAAAATGTTGCCAAAACTTTTTTATTCCATTCTTTCAATTTTTTTAAAATGAGCAAGTTTTTAACAATTCAAACCCTAAGACAAATTTTTTTAAGAGAAATTTAAATCAAACCCTAAGACTAATTTTTTTTTAAGAGCAATCAGAACTTTAAAGTCAAATTTAATGGAACTTGTAATAAGTGTGGAAATTTTGGGCATAAAGAGTTTGATTATAGAGTAAAGATTAACAAATCGTAAAGAATGCTAAGAATAACAAGCCTAATAATCTTAAGAAAAATTAGAAGCAAAATCATGCAAATATGGCTGAAAAATCCATTACCTTGTATACTACCCTTTCAACTTCAAATGAAAATGAATGGATTCTTGATAGTGGTGCCTCTAGGCACATGAATTGTACTCCTGGCATCCTCTTAGATGTAGTTAAATGTGAAGAGAACATCTATCTAGGAGATAACTCTATCATTAGATTTGAAGGTTGTGGAAATGTTAAGCTCTCAAATGGTGTAATTAGGAATGTCTTGTATGTTCCTCAATTGAAAAATAATATTTTGTCTTTCTCTCAGCTAACAAAAGAAAACAACAAAGTTATTTTGCTGCAAGATAAGTGGTATGTAAAAGATAAATTTAGTAATGTTACTATGTCTGGCATTCAGAAAAATGGATTGTATATCTTTGATGGTTTTGTGTTTGATTCTTTCTTTTCTTTATTTTCTAGGAATGATATTCAGCTTTGGCATGAAAGACTTGGCCATGTAAATTTCAAAAGCTTGTATGATATGTCTAGACTAAATCTTGTTGTTGGTCTTCCTAAGATAAAATTAGATCATGAAACTTGTGAAAGTTGCCTACGTGGTAAGCAACATGCTCAACCATTTCACAAACATCATGATCCAAATTATTCTCAGTTATTAGAACTAATTCATAGTGATGTGAGAGGTCCACTTGAGGTTCCTTCTCTCAGTGGTTCTTTGTATGTTGTTTTTTTTATTGATGATTACTCTAGAATGACTTGGTCTTATTTCATTAAGAAGAATTTTGATGTCTTATTTAAATTTTAGGAATTTAAAGCTCTAGTTGAAAATGCTTCTAATCTGAAAATTAAGAGAATTAGAACTGATAATGGAGGTGAATATGTCAACAAGAAATTTTATGAGTTTTGTGTATCATGTGGGATTCAAAGAGAGTTGACTACTCCCTATTCCCCTTAGCAAAATGACATTGTTGAAAGAAAGAATAGGATTGTCTTAGAAATGGCTAGGACTATGATTCATGCATCTAATGTGCCTAAGTTATTATGGGTTGAAGCTATGAACACTGTTGTCTATATCCTTAATAGAGTACCCACTAAATCCCTTCACCAAACTACTCCTCATGAGGTATGGACTAAGAAAAAACTAGATATTTCTCACTTAAGAATATTTGGTAGTCATGTTTCTATCTTCATTCCAAAATAAAAAAGGAAGAAACTTGATCCAACCTCTTTCTCTTGTATTTTTGTTGGTTATGGTTGTAGAACTAAAGGATTGAGAGTTTATAATCCTTTCAAGAATGAAATTATTGAAAATAGAAATGTTCAAGTCTTAGATAAAACCTTCTCTGATGTTTCTCATGAACCTTCCTCTACTACTCTGGAAATATATTGTGATAATCCTCCTACTAACATTATGGAAACAAAAGTTCAAGAGGTTGATTATCCTGATCTAGATATGATGGAGATTGAGGGGGATTCATCCCAAAATGTCTTTTAACCTAAGATTCTTAAATGGGCTAAAAACCTTGTTCATATATCTCAACCCGATAATATTATAAAACTAACTAGAAGACAACATAATTATCATGCCTTGATGACCCTTTATGATCGGGGATCATTTTCAAAAGTTCCCTAAACATACCTAAATTGTGTTAGTGTAGAATATCATCTCGAGAGCTTTCCAATGACTGTGAGAATATGACAAATAGACATCAGGAGCTCTAGATATGTTCGGTCAAAGTTTAGATAGCGGGAAAGTCAACTCTGGTCAACTGGTCAATATTGGACCAACCGCATTGTGACACATGGCTTGCCACCACTCGTCGAATTCACTCGATTTTCCTATCGGGAGACAACAAGTGGACTACATGATGACCGAGTTAATTAATTTCGATACCCCATGGTATGGGTCGAAATTTTATTTATTTGGTAAGTCCACTTACACACCATTCCAAATGCCAAACCACTATATATTAATGTTTATACATTAGTATTAAAACTTCACTTACCCACATAAACCAACCGACCACACATAACAACCAACATGCTAGGTTATGTCCACATGGTAAAGGCATGCAATGTCATGCGTGGAAGATTCCACGTGAGGAGAGGGAGGTGAAGCGGTGTTGTGGGAGGAAAATGCCATACGTGGAAGCTTCCACGTGGAGAAGGAGGTGAAGCGGTGATAGGGGGTGGATAAGCTCACATGGTCCTTTGACCACTATCCTTGCATGGAGAAAGGTTTAATAAATCCTAAGACATTATCCCCACCGTCAAAATATGGGACCTTATCCAAATGCGGCTCCATTTGGGATTTAATCCCATTAAACATGCAAACCATATTTTTTGGAATATTTGATCCCATTCATTTTACGGGATGAGGCTTATAATAGCCTTAAGATAAATTATATTCCATATTTTAAAGGGCCCTAAAATTGTATAAATAGGGTACCTAGTTCATTATAATGGACACACACAAAATACGAAGACAAGCTCAGAGCTTGGAAGGCGAATGAGAAATTATTGTTGTGTGAAGACCTAAATTATTTTAGGCATTATTATTTTGATTATTATTGACCTATTATTTGTTAGGCAATAATAAATTAAATATTTGTGGCTAGGAGTTATTCAAACTACCTAGTCGGCCCATAACACCACAGTAAATTATTATGAAGCCTAGTATATCGACCGGAGAGCCATAGGGCGTTGTATTAGCATCTGGAAGGCCGATCGAGAACCGGAGGTTTCCGAAAAGTGGAGCTGGAGCCATAAAGCTTGTCGAATACATCAAGAAGGTGGAAGTCGGTGCTATTTTTCACCCTTGTCATCCGAAGGTCTGGTTATTCTTCTAATAGGCAAGTAAAATTCCATTAGGTTTTCTTGTGAAAGTACTATTGTAACTTACAAGTTTTGACTAGTGGAACAGTTCAACCATGAACCCGGAGACGTAGGCAATTTCCGAACTCCGTAATCAATCTTTGTGCAATTGTCTTTAATGTCTTGCATTTATTTTAAATTGATTACTTAAAAGGAGAAAATTGTCGGCAAATAATTAAAGCCTACAAGGGTCCGAGATTAGGTAGTAATAATCTGATTATTTTTGGATCATGTTTGGTATCAGAGCTGGTAAATTTGATTAACAGAGTGATTGCTTCAAGTTGGTGCAGTTGGTTCAATTTGTGTGAACAGGGTACAAGTGCACTATGGGAAAGATGTCTAAATAGGTAAAGCTCAAGGAAATTGAAGCTTATAATCACCAGATCCAAGAAGAGAACTCTCTCCTGCGATCCATGTATTACTCCTTAGAAGAGGAGTATGCTCGTTGAAATCGAACTGTAAACCAAGGATGAGATCTTGGAACGGTTGCAATGTGGTGATCAGAGAAAGGAAATACCTTTAACTTCAGATGCAGTGACCATGGCAGATGATTGCACTGTAATTTTTTCACCACGGAATCTTCTTCTTCCTCCCATTCGCTTTTGATTCGTAATGAAGTCTTTGGTTTGTTTGAAAAGCATACTAGAGGCATTGGATCCAAGTTATTAGATAAAATGGGATTTGATGAAAGAGGCCTTGGTAAAAATGGCCAAGGTATTGCTAACCCAATATAGGTCGAGGATCATCCTTGTTTTGTAGGTTTGGGTTATCCTAGTGCGAGAATGGAAATTGAGAATGCTCCAAGAATGCTAACGGAGACAATCTTCTCAAAGCAAAGTGAATACCCCACTAGTCCTGCAAGAAGATTCTCGAGCAGAAAGTTGTGCTTTGCCAACACAGCAAGATGTGGTAAGAGAAATTAGCGAAGAGGCAATGAGATTCCACCTCTAGTTTCTTACCATAATCGTAAGCACAGTAAAACTTATGATCCACTTTTTCAACTTAAGAAGTATGGTTATGATTTTTAGAAGATGTGGAATTATTTTCCATGTACTTTTTGTGGATTGCATAATCATTCAGTGGCCAGATGTTGGAAGAGAAGGACACTGATGAAGAATTTGATGCCGTTCATCAAGAAAAAGGCAAATCAGAAAGACCAATCTCATCATGCAGAGTCGAGAAATGGCAGAAAGAGTTCCTCATCCCAAAAAAAGGAGATTAAGAGGAATTTTTGTGCTCATTGCCAGAGGAATGGGCATCGGTGGAAAATTATTGGAAACTTCATCCATCTCACCATCAGAGTAATGGCAAGCCAAAGATGGAATGGAGGCCTATTGTAAAGGTAGAAGAAGTTTCTACTCAACCACCAGTTGACAAGTCAACCAAGGACCAGTTAATACCTGAAAGTGAAAGTCCTTTAAAATGGGTAAGTCAAAAAATTTTCAATTATATATTGCATAATTCAGATTGATGAATCGTATGTAATATTAATTTTGGAGATCATATTTTGTGAGAAAATGCTGAGAGAAAGGTTTACAATACTCAGTGGATTTTCTTACTTAGAAAATTTGATTAATGCTCCAAACATATCTCCTAATCAGCTTTTGAGTACCTGTTATAGCTTGGATACAGGAATTAACTCATATAAAGCTTGGAGATTGATCTGCCATTTGTGCAAACAATAGAGCTCTCAAAAGATCAGCTCGGAACTCCATTCTATGTAGAGGCATTGTGACCATGCAATAGAATAGTAGTTGAATCACCGTTGGCATTGACATAAGGTCAGAACTTCATTCTATGTAGAGGCATTACGACCGTGCAGTAGAAATGTACCTGATATTATTATGTCAATAAGAGGAGCTCTCAAAGGATCGGTTTAGAACATCATTCAGCTTTTAAGGCATTGCGACACACATTCGAATGGTATCTCGATCAATGACTTAGCATCGTGCATTGGAGGCTCGAGGGTCTTGAAAGAGGCTTAGCATCATGCATCGAGAGGTGTTGAGGTCTATAGAGACTTAGCATCGTGCATCGGAGGCTCGAGGTCTTGAAATAGGCTTAGCATCATGCATTGAAGGTGTTTAGGTCTCAGAAGAGACAAGGCATTTTCCATCACCGACATCGGATCAATCAAAGCTCTACGTAACATGGAGTTCCTTCAAACCAGCCTCGATTCTCGTGGAATCAACTTGGAGCCGAGCGTGTTATAGATTCAAAGAAGATCCTTGTTGTTAGATATCAAGAAGCTTAGCACCACACAGAAGGAGCGTTGAGGTTTCATTCAGAAACTTAGCACCATAAAGCAGAGGTGTGGAGGTCTTCTTCGGATATCAGAGTGGCACAGTGGAAGCGTCATGGGCCCATAACCCACAGGTCCTAGGATTGGAGCAGAGTTTTGAAGTGAGAAGGTTGGAGGAGAATACCCAAGGGTCTACTACAATAGCATTTCCAAGGTGGCAGCAGATTTTTTCAGATTCAGGACAGTATGGAAGCTTTTTGGGACAAAAAGCTTTTCTCAATGGGGAGGTGTGATCAGGGGATCATTTTTAAAAGTTCCCTAAACATCCCTAAATGGTTTCAATGTAGAATATCATCTCGAGATCTTTCCAACGACTATGAGAACGTGACAAACGGACATCAGGAGCTCTAGATATGTTTGGTCAAAGTTCAGACAACGAGAAAGTCAACTCTAGTCAACTGGTCAATATTGGACCAATCGCACTGTGACACGTGGCTTACCACCACTCATCGAATTCACTCAATTTTCCTATCGGGAGATGACAAGTGGACTACATGATGACCGAGTTAATTAATTTTGATACCCCATGGTATGGGTCAAAATTTTATTTATTTGGTAAGTCCACTTACACACCATTCCAAATGCCAAACCACTATATATTAATGTTTATACATTAGTATTAAAAATTCACTTACCCACATAAACCAACTGACCACACATAACAACCAACATGCTAGGTTATGTCCACGTGGTAAAGGCATGTAATTTCATGTGTGGAAGATTCCACGTGAGGAGAGGGAGGTGAAGCGGTGTTGTGGGAGGCAAATGCCATACGTGGAAGCTTCCACGTGGAGAAGGAGGTGAAGCGGTGATAGGGAGGGTGGATAAGCTCACATGGTCTTTTGACCACTATCCTTTCATGGAGAAAGGCTTAATAAATCCTAAGACATTATCCCCCACTGCCAAAATATGGGACCTTATCCAAATGTGGCTCCATTTGAGATTTAATCCCATTAAACATGCAAACCAGATTTTTTGGAATATTTGATCCCATTCATTTTACAGGATGAGGCTTATAATAGCCTTAAGATAAATTATATTCCATATTTTCAAGGGCCCTAAAATTGTATAAATAGGGTACCTAGTTCATTGTAATGGACACACACAAAATACGAAGACAAGCTCAGAGCTTGGAAGGCGAATGAGAAATTGTTGTTCTGTGAAGACCTAAATTATTTTAGGCATTATTATTTTGATTATTATTGACCTATTATTTGTTAGGCAATAATAAATTAAATATTTGTGGCTAGGATTTATTCAAACTACCTAGTCGGCCCATAGCGCCACAAGAAATTATCAGTGAAGCCCGGTATATCGATTGAGAGCCATAGGGCATTGTATTAGCGTCTGGAAGGCCGATCGAGAACCAGAGGTTTCTAACAATAGTGGAGTTGGAGCCATAAAGCTTGTCGAATACACCAGGAAGGTGGAAGTCGGGTCCTATTTTTCACCCTTGTCGTCCAAGGTCTGGTTATTCTTCTAAGAAAGTAAAATTCTATTAGGTTTTCTTGTGAAAGTACTATTGTAACTTACAAGTTTTGAATAGAGGAACAGTTCGACCATGAACCCGGAGATGTAGGAAATTTCCGAACTCCGTAATCAATATTTTTGCAATAGTCTTTAATGTCTTTCATTTATTTTATATTGATTACTTAAAAGGAGAAAAATGTCGGCAAATAATTAAATCCTACAAGAGTTCGAGATCGTGTATTAATATCTCGATTATTTTTGGATCACTCTATGAGGTGGAACCACAATCCTTTGAATAATCATCTCAAGATGTTAGATGGCTTCATGATATGAAGGATTAATACAATGCATTAATAAAAAATGATGCTTGGGAACTAGTCCATACTCCTTCTAGGAGAAGCATTATAGGATCCAGGTGGTTGTTCAAAATCAAATATAACTCTTTAGGAGAAATTGAAAATTTCAAGGCAAGGCTAGTAGTTCGTGGTTTCACTTAAAAAATAGGAATTGACTTTGTTGAGACTTTTTCTCCTGTTGCTAAGATGGGAACTATTATAATTCTTCTTGCATTGGCTACCCAATATGATTGGGAGATTCACCTAATGGGATTTAAAAATGCTTTCTTAAATGGTGAATTAAAATAAGAAATCTATATGAGTCATCCTAAAGGCTTTGAAGTACCCTAAAAGAAATTTTTGTATGTAAGCTTAAAAATTATTTGTATGGTCTTAAACAAGCTCCTAGAGCTTGGTATGCTAAAATTAATAGTTTCTTTCAAGATCTTGGTTTTTCTAACTATTATTCTAATAATGATTTATTTGTTAAAGTTGAAAACAATCATATTATCATTATTGTCTTGTATGTTGATGATCTTTTGATTACTAGCAATGATAGAAATTTAATTGTTAGAATCAAAGAAAGGTTAAAAAATGTTTTGAAATGACTAATTTAGGTTTATTAAATCATTTTCTTAGCATGGTTATATTTCAAGATCATAAGTCTATTGTTGCATCTCAATCTCAATATGATATGAATTTTATTATAAGATTTAACATGATTGACTGTAATCCTGTTGCAATTCCTATTGAAGTTGGTGTTAAGTTAGATCCTAAACCAGCTTGTGCTAAATTTGATCCTACACTGTATAGGTAGCTAGTTGGTAGTCTAATTTACTTGACTATTACTAGACCTAATATTTCTTATGCAGTAGGATTAGTTTCAAGATTTATGAAAGAACCTTATTAAAATAATTGGAAAATGGCAACAAGTATTTTGAGATATATTAAAGGAATAGTCAATTATAGTCTTTATTATTCTTTTTGTAATGATGCACAATTATTTGGTTATTGTGACTCGATCATGCCGGGTGATACTAAAGATAGGAATCCTACTTCGGATATTTTTTCAAGTTGTTGTTAAGTTAGATCCTAAACCAGCTTGTGCTAAATTTGATCCTACACTATATAGGTAGCTAGTTGGTAGTCTAATTTACTTGACTATTACTAGACCTGATATTTCTTATGTAGTAGGATTAGTTTCAATATTTATGCAAGAACATTATGAAGATCATTGGAAAATGGCAACAAGGATTTTGAGATATATTCAAGGAACAATCAACTATGGTATTTATTATTCTTCTTGAAATGATGCACAATTATTTGGTTATTGTGACTCTAATCATGTTGGTGATGTTGCAGATAGGAAGTCTACTTCTAGATATATTTTCAAGTTGGGTACAGGTGTCATCACTTGGAGTAAAGAGCAGAAGCAATAAAAATGTCTATATCTTCTACCGAGGCGAGTATAGAATGGCTATGGAAGCTTCCAAATAATTTGTGTGGCTGAAAATAGTGTTGGATGAGTTGCACATGGGTGTCAAAAGGAGTACTAATCTTCTATGTTATAGTCAGAGTTGTATTTCTCTTGTAAAGAATCTAATTCAGCACCAAAGGACCAATCATATTGAATTTCATATACACTTCATTAGAGAGAAAGTCCTAAATGGTGATATTGATCTCAAGTTATGTTCAATTGAAGATAAAGTTACAGATATCTTCACAAAATCGTTGTATTTTGTTAAGTTTTGCAAATTTCATTCCTTGTTGGGCCTATCAGAGTTTCCCTTAAGGGGGAGTGTGCATGACAATGCCACCTATTATTGGCCAGTTGAAAACTTTCAATTCTTCCTTTTGTTTGTAATAAATACATGTGTCACATTTTGTGAAGTTACTTATAAATCCCAGCAAAGCTTTAGTTATGGGTATGCCTTAGTTTATAAAAGGATCTATAGTTTGGTGTAAGTCTTCAAATGCAAAGCACTAGTCTTAAGAATTTTTTTAAGGAAAGATCCATGGATTTCCTTTGTTGACATGCTAGTCTGAATCACTGATTCAAGGTTTGTAAATCCTTTTATAAAAAGGTAAATTTGGCTTGTCTAATTTGTCTTCCCACTTAACATTAAGGGGGAGTGTTGGGGTGATAATTTCAAGTGGGATTAGCCACTGCAGTATGCCCCAACATTAAATTTAAAAGTTTGTTAATAAAAATTTATTGTGAAGGTATTTCACATTAAAGAGTGAAACAATTGACCGATTCACCCACCCACATTGATTTGGGTGATCCCTCTCGGGATTGACTATCTACAACGTATACATGTTGTACAGACTGACTTAAAGACTAGGATCTTATTATAAGTGTAGACAATAAAATTAGGTCACACTCCCCTTTGGTCCCTCGACGAATAAACACCCTTCATCACATTCACCTAGCCATGACCCCTTTCACCTCACTAATATTAATTTAATTTAATTAATTCATTATCCTCACTATATTTATTATTTAAATATCTTATTTTAAATAATATCCACACATACAGTTCACTTAGACACCTCACCAAGCCAACTCAACCTAAGACCTCTTCTTAGTAAGTTGCCATAACTAATCGAGACTTGCCCAAACCCTAAAAATCAATGCCTACATTCCCTCTAACCACATTCCCACATGCTTACAAGAGGCTCTCAGTCTAATACATGGGTTAATGACACAAAATATGAGGAAATCAAGAGGATCTCCCTAGTTTAGTAAACCTAGGAAATCCCACCTTGATCGACGCTGGTTACCCCTAACCATCACCTGTTAATCCGGAACCGCCATTGGTTACCCTTTTAACCCCGTAACAACCTTATTTTCAAGGTGGGAAGTTGAAAAAAGAAGTTTGGAAAACGTTGTCGAAGGTTGGCAAGAATTAACACATCTTAGAGAGATAACACATCTTCAAAGAGTGAATTCCAAAGAGAACACGCATGCAAGGAAGGAGATCAAGCACTTTCTCTTGCACAACCATCCTAGCCATGATCTGATCTAACCAAGCAAAGAGGAATGTACATGCAGCCCATGCAGAATATTTCTTTCAGTTGGTGATCACTTGCATCCTTCAAACCTCTCATCAGCACCTCCATCCCTCACTCATAGACATCTAGGACTAGAATCCCAATAAGTATAATGTCATACTTCTCTGGTTTATTTCATTTCATCATTATTTTATCATCTATTATTTACCTACCCACCTATTGACCTTCTCCAACACTTCCACCTCCATATACCCATTAAAATCTCACCAAATCCTACCCAAGTCACCCAATACCTCATCCCAACTAACAAAATCCTTTGTGCAATCACAAAGGAGACCCAAAGCTTGTTTTGTGGCATTCCCATATTTCCACAGTAACTCGGCACCGGTTACACCTAACCACCATCAGTCACCCTTAACCGACATTGGTCTCTATATTTTCCCATACAACCCAGAACAAAGACCTACCCACCTAATTTCACCTCACCCTCATCCACCTGTGATTTACTTGAGACCTCTGTCAGACCTACAGAGACCCAAAACCAGTTACTTGACCTTTGGATCCTATTCTAGCCTAGCCTGTTAGATTAGATCTATTTCTTATTGTGTTTTAAGTGAGATACCTAAATCATTTCGAATTACAATAGGATTTATTTTGTTTACAACATTAAATTATTTAAAACAATGGACTGACAACCATCTAGGAAGTATCACGCTTCCTAGATCTAGCATACGCTAGGTAGTTCACTGTACATATTGTTTAATTCCTTCTAGTGGTCTTGATTTTCATTACAGGTAGTTCCTCCTAGCCAAAAGGAAGTTCTCACAATCAACTATGAATTTGGAAGTCATACGTGCACAACAATCCATCAACCAACATTTGAACAGTATTCCTCTTATGCATGTTACCCTATTTGTTTTGTCAATACTTCAAAGAAATGATCTAGAATCAAGTGAAAAATTTTGGCATGCCTTGTGGGACCCATCCATGGTTCCTTGCATTTCATTCATTCCTAGGAAAAATTGTGTGTTTATTTCCCTTCTAAAAGCATACACATTAATCTTCTTCCTTGGTAACCCACATTTTCTTTCTATTTTCTCTAAAGGAAACCTTTCTTTTGGTGTAATTAAAAAGAACTATTTCTTCATGTTTTTGCATTGTAGTGAAAGAGCATCCCTCTTCTTCTTCATCTCTTTGTGTCATCCAACTTCAAAATTCAATTTGGGCTTTAAAATAAGTGCATTGCATTCTGATTTATCACATTATCTCACATTAATTGAGGGAAACCTATATGCTGGAAGTCATGACCAGCTGATGGTTGACAAACAAATCATAGAAAAGCACTTCTTTCCTTTTCTCTTTCTCTGAGTCTTACCAAGCCTCACAAAAAATTCAAATATACACATTCTTAAACAACATCCTACCTGAAGAATTTGTAGGTGATCACACGATCACGGTATAGTGGGCACCCAGCTCACTACTCTATCAAGTCATACTTCAGAGTGAAGCCCACCCCCACCATAACATACTTGAAACCTCACCTTTTAGATCTCCTTCTTTGTAGGAAGCCATCCTCACCAAAAAAATTTATTTCACAACTCATGTGTCAGTCCCTAAATAGCATAAGCTAAACAAACATAATAGAAAAGGGCACTCCTAGGATCACATTTTTCTTAGTGTTTCTGCTTGGCTTACGTTTTGAGGTGAGAGATCATGTTCTTCATTTTTGTTCATCCTTGCATGCTCCTCATCATAGCTGGTGTATTCCGATTCACCTGAGTGTGCCTGGGCCATATCATCATCATTCTCAAAATTTTGGGTCTAATTCTACATCATATTTTAATTCACAACCACTTTTCTTTCATCATTGTTTCAATTTCACAGTAATCATTGTCGGTTACCTCTGACCATCGTTGGTTATACCCAACCGACGTTAGTTCTAGGTCCTTTTGCTAACCTACCCAAAAGGACATTTTATTCATCATCTTCCACTTTTCACAGTCCCTGTCACTACCATCATACCCATTGATGTTGTAAACATCATCAAATTTGGCATACCTGTCAGATTTCACCTTCTACTTTGTTTTTCACTCACTGTCCATTTTTTTACAGTGACCGACAGTGGTTACCCCTGACCATGTCATTTTTCCCTAACTCGCATCGGTTAGCTTGTTTCACATTCCAACCATCATTTGATACCTAATCCACTTTTTACTGCCATATTCACTGTTCCTACCGTCTCTCGTGTCATTTACAGAGAAGTAACCCTACCTGATCAAGATCTTGGTTCACATGGTGCTGACCTAAAGAAAAGAAAGCACACTTGTATTTCATGCCATTTGTCAACCACTCCCACCTAGTCCTTCACCACCTTCCATTTTATCACCAGCCATGGATCCCATCAAACCTATTACTATCACTACCAGAGATGAGGAGTTTGCACGACTCCTTGACCAAAACCCTGGTGCTTTTAGTTTTACCTTTCTCATTCTTCCACTTGAGATGCCTCGGGTTAGTTGATATATGGAATACCCCCGTATCTATCCCCCTTACTCTCATTCCCACTCTTGCATCAGCCCCATCTAGCTCTGTGCTGCCCGCATCTACCTTACCCCGGTTGTTTCACAAATTCCTAGGTCCTATACGTGCTATGATTTCCACATCTGTCATCTCCGTGGCACCCGTTACATCCACCATACTGCCGACAACTACCCCAAAACAACCTCATCCAACCCCGATGTCTCACACATACCCATAGCTACATTACCACCTCCCATTTTAGTGACCCCTACCCCATTTCAGAACGTGGTCCTTTCCATTCCACAATCGTTAGCCCTTATTGCCACTAGGGTTACCACGACCCTTCCACCTCCATATACATACTACCAACAACCTCCCATTTCATCCATTATTCACTCCAGGTACGTACCCCCTATTTCACTGCCTTCTTCTCAATCAACCTACATGGAAGCCCCATACACTGGAGTGCCACCCCTATTATATGCCCAAAACCAACCCTCTCATGCTATAGGAGGCACCCAATCATCACAACCCACCAATGACCTAATTAAATTGATGTTGGACAAGATGCAGACATTGGAGGCATCGGTTTTAGGCTCTGTAACACTCTCACCTACGATGAGATTTACAACGAGCCCATCCACCCATCCATTCCTATCCACTCATACCTCGTGCATTGGGAAATGCCTAAATTCAATCATTTCAATAGAAAAGAAGACCTGCGCAGTAGCATTTGTGGTCATTCAAACATGGGTGTTATCTGATTGCTCATGATGATGCCTTACTCTTGAGAACCTTTCCCATGTCCCTCACTGGACCTGCATTATATTAGTATAGTGGGTTACCTAGACACTCTATATTCTCATTCAATCAGGTAGCCCAAGCCTTCTTGGATCATTTCTCTATCAATATCATCAAGAAGGTTACCATGACCAATCTATATTCCACGCGTCAATATGAGGATGAATCTATCATAAATTTTGTTGCTCGCTGGCGTAGCTTGATCAACCAACTCACCTTCTAACTACCCCAAATAGAACCCATCGAGATCTTCACATGGGCTTGTGCTAGACATATCTCACAGACCTTGCAGGTCCAAACCTTCCAAAAATTTGATGAAGCATTCACTATGGCATGAAAGTTAGAGATTCGAGCCATCAAAGAGAATAAAATTCAATTACACAATAAGAATTCAACATTCAAGTTGAATGATACCTCTTCTTCTTCCAAACCACAAAACAATTATTCAAAAGCTAAGGGCACCACTAACACAGTGGTACTCAAGGCCGGCCCAGCACATCCATCAAATCAGGCTACCCCCTCATCTAATCTCTCACCCGTCTAGAATTTTCAATTTAGACGAGAGCAATGGAAATATACCCCAATCGGGAACCTTACTCTTTTGTCTTAGAAAATCTTATCAAAGCTGAAGCCATCACCCTTCCACCTATAAAACCACACATTGGTTTTTACCATGCTCGCCCCATGCCCGCATGGTATAAAGAACATGATTTTTGTAATTATCATCGAGTAATGGCTCATAGTGATAGAAAATACATCACTTTCAAGAATATTTTCCAATAAATGCTTGAGAAAGGTGAGTTAACCATGGATAATCCTAATGCACTTACCAACCAAAACCTACACATCTTCAAGAAACCATTTCCCGACCATACCCCTTCGTCTGATCAAACCGGTGAGACCTCAACTCACGATACCCATACCTGCAAGGTTCACGCTATCTTTAATGATGTACATGTCACCTCCCAATTACCCCATATTCCCTCCATAGAGGATATCCTAGCCTCGAAATCATCCTTCGCATTGAATCAACCTTCTTTGTTCCTTCACTAATAGAGGAACACCTTTCATCACCTACGAAGGAGTATTTCGTTAACATTGGGACCATCTCACCCCTGGCTTCACCACTTAGAGAGCCTTTACCTACAATACCTCCTCCACCCATAGAGGAGCACCCATCATGTCCTCCACTTATCATAGACCCAGTTGAGATACCTTTTCCTCTTGGTGAACATTCTCCATCCACTACCCAAAATCCTACAGACCTATTTTCGGCTCTCTTACCCACGGAAGCTGAAGCTAGCCAATTTCCCATCTCCAAGACACATTTTATGGGAATTTACATTAGGTCATCATCAACTCCACCTACAGATGTGTCATTCTCACATTTGGCTAATCACTTAGATTATGTGGATAGAGCCTTACTATGGGGGCTTCTTTTACTTCCGATCTCAACATAGATGTAGAGGTCCCTTGCTGATACCTCCACTATCTACCCAAAAATATTTTGACCAATTTAACCAAACATAACCACCTCTATCATAAATCCTTCCATGACACCTGTTATATCTCAAACCACACCCTTACCCATAACTCAACCTACACCTAAACCCAAACCCATACCTACAACATTTTCCTCGACTAAACCTATTACCACTTTAGGGGTCACCCCGACCACCAGCCTTACTCATCCACCTATCAAACTAGATTTAGCTACATCCTCCAAAGTCAACACCATACCTACTCCTACACCCAAATAGAAGAACCAAACCCATTGACCTCATACCCCGCTACGCCAATCACACCTGCACCTATCCCATCCATCTTAGGATCTCAGCTTCCCCACATGGTCAAGAAACCTCCACCCACCAATAAACCAAAAACACAACAACCCATTCCTTCCTCAAAAACCTCTAATCTCCCCATGACCAACACAACTTACACTAGCACTGCAGCATCTTTACCACCCATACCTCCAATACCCTTAGTTATTGCTTCACTACCCACTACACTTCAGTCATTGTCTCTCACACCCCAAGCACGACCCACGGCATCTACCTTCACAGCAAGACTGTTATCCCCATGTGGGTAACTCACCCTCTTCCTCCATCTAATTTTCCTTCTAGACCTTGTACACCCACATCACCTTTACCCAAGAAGGTGCAACCCAAAAGCAAAACTCCACTACCCCACAACAAGGTAGTCAAAACAACCACACACCCTCCTACCCATCCATCTACTATACCCCTACCTAAAAAAACATGATCGACACCTAAAACCACACCAGCACCTCAACCCATAGCTCGATCCACTCCTCTTCCAAAGACCGTTCCTCGACAATCAACCACACCTACACCCAAACCCACGTTCACTTCCCATTGTGATCCACTAGCAGGGTCCTATGCCAAAATTTTAACCAACCTCCTTGAGACTTCTGTCATCACATTACCGCCACTCAGACCTTATGACCCCCTCAAACCCAAGCCAACAGGGTTTGACGATACTAAAACTTATGCATACCATCATGTGTCAGGGCACGATGTGGAGAACTCGTAAGGTCTTGAAAACCATCCTTATCTAGTTTTGTCCTCCAAAGGCCAACTTTGACGAGGATCCTGCTACACCAACACCCATTCTAACACTGCCCCACTCAATAACCACAACCTCCCTCCTCACAGCCTCCTAGAGCCACCCCCAAAATTTGAAATTAACATGGTTTGCATTAGAGAACTTGCCACACCACCACCCAAATATCGTTGTGTCCAGCTCACCTCACAGGATTTTCTCCTCCATGAGTTTTTTCCTTCATGTCATTATACCACTCATCCTACACCTTCTCCATTCAACAAATCCCCTCAAATCAACATGATATATGTCACTACACGTGTCTTTGAAGGATAAGGGAAAAGAAAAGGCAACCTAACCCACCAACCAATCCTATACCCAACATACCATCTCGCACTCATAACTAAAATCACTATCCGCAGCCCCCACGTACCCAATTTCTAATGGCATCACACATCGCACCATGCTCAAACAATTACATCAATCTCCCCTCAAAATTTCCTTATATGACCTCATTCAAACCTCGGAATCCCATCGTCAAGCTCTCATGGAGGTTCTTCGATCTATTGAGGTTTTACCTAATGACCCTACACATGTATCCTCCATTATCACACCCTATCATGTAGCATATCTCACCAAATTACCAACTTCATCTTCACCCCACCCTAGTCACCAAGTAGCCTCCCTTAGCTTCTTAGAGGAAGAGATTGCACCACACCAAAATGATGACCCAGACCCAGCCCTCTTCATCTCTGTCCACATCAATGACATACGGGTACGCTGTGTGATGATTTATGGGGGTGCTAGCATTAACATCATTTCATCCCATGCATTCGCTCAAATGCGCATACCGACAATTACATGCATAAACATCTGGTCATGTTGCATTCATTCAATGATGTTATCACCTCTACACTAGGCACCATCATCCACATTTGCGTGGGCTCCTACACTATTCCAAAAAATTTTATGTCTTGGAGGGGGAATTCTAATATAACATGTTGCTTGGCAAACCCTAAATCCATGTCATGGGTTACGTTCCTTCCACTTTGCATCGTTATGTAAAGTTTGAACACAAAGGACACACTTATACCATTCTAGCTGACCCTCACCTTTCAAAACATACAACATGCTTTACCGACCCAATGATGTGCTCATACCTATTAAGTTGTCTACCTCCACAACCGCTACTTCTTCACCTACGCCTCCACCTACCAGTACAGCCGCTGCTTCTACCACACATACCTCCTCCATTCCTACCATTGCCATAACCTCCATAGCTGACCCATCAGCTTCCCAATCCATTAACTCTACCTCTCAAAGATCAACCTTCAACACTTTATCCATTCCAAATAGGCACATACCAACCACTCGATCCTTGGTAGGTGTTTTCAACGCCTCACTATGGGGGAGTACCACTTATATAGTGTCAACACATTCCTTACTCCATAAGAGTATGGAATCCTTCACCAACACCCATGTTATGATCACCGTATAGGATAACATCTCCTTTATGGTCCTCCTTACCTTCGTACTAGTCTCACCTATGGGGGACTTGATACTACCACTTACATGCCCGAACCACCACCATAAACCTACCCATTTTCTGATGACTTCCAATCACTTACCAATCACCGTTTCACTCACACCTTCCTAGCACCGATGTGTGTGGAAGGGTTTTGGTTTTGGATTTTACGAGCAAGGCCGCCATACCATTATTCCATGTACCACCTACAAACATAACGACCATAGTGGTATTGGCTTTCTTGAACCACCTACCAAATAGGCCCGCATTGAACTCATTAAGGACACTAACTCTTCTACACCTTCTTCACCCGCTCCACCTTCATCACCACCTTCACCGATGGAGTTGATGGATCCTGAATCTATCCCTCCTAAATTTTATTTTTCATAAACACCATTTCCTTGGGGCCTTTGACTTATCAACGCGAGGGTGAGGCCCCTTCCACTCTTCCCTTCCTATATCTTGAAATGATCGATGACAATACACCTTCAATTAACGTCGTTCAATGTCAGGATGATGAATCCATACTCACCTACCTTGGTGTAGAAGACTCATATATTCATCGGTCGTTACCTTTTGAGACACAAACCATGTTGAATGAATTGACTATCGAGATCAACATTCATACTCAGGACAACCCACACATCCTAAAGATTGGACAATCTTTAGATGTTGCCGAACAGAAGCCATCACTTCTTTTCTCTGAGATCATAACCATGCTTTCGCTTGGTCTTATGCAGACATGCCTGTATTGACCCCACCATAGTGGTCCACAATATCATAACCGTTCCCGATACCAAACCCATCAAACAAAAGCTAAGGAAAATAAACCCTCACATTTCTCTTCTCACAAAGAAGAACTTCAAAGCCCTCTTTCTGCTTTCCTTCATCTTACCCATTGACTATCCTCGTTGGATTTCTAACATTGTCCCCCACTACTAAAGAAACTAGGGGACTCTGCATTTGCATGGGCTTCCATGACCTCAGCCTAGCCTACCTGAAAGATGACTTTCGCTTACCTAGTATTGACCAACTAGTTGACCTTACTACTGGTCATGAGATGCTATCACTCATGGATGGCTTCTTGGGTTATAACCAAATCCTGCTTGCCCCAGAGGATCAAAACAAAACCTTGTTCATCACTCCTTGGGGAACCTTCTACTATCGAGTCATGCCTTTTGGCCTTAAAAATGCCGGTGCCACATATTAGTGGGCTATGACTTACATCTTCCATGAAATCATTCATCGCATGTTAAAAGATTACGTGGATGATCTCTTGGCTAAATCTAAATGCCACTCTGAGCACCTAACTATCCTCAAAACTATCTTTGACTACCTCATTAAATATTGCATATGCCTTCAGCCTAATAAGTGTCTCAGAAATCTCCCTGGGATTTATTGTTTCCTCTCGTGGTATAGAAGTTGACCCTGCTAAAGTCAAGGCCATTCTCGAAATGCCTCTACCTACTAACCTTAGACAACTCCGTAGTCTGCAAGGTAAGTTGCAGTCCATTCACCATTTCATTTCCCAATTATTTGATCGATGTCAACCATTTCATCATCTTCTCAAGAAGGATGTCTCCTTTAAATGGGATGATGACTACCACAAATCTTTTGAGGCCTTAAAACAATACCTTCTCCAACCACCCGTACTCATTCCACCTAAAGACGATCAACCTTTTTACCTATACATATCCGCTACCAATCACTCCTTGGGAGCCATGCTCGCTCATCACGATGAACAACATAGGGAGCAGGTAGTTTATTACATAATCCATACTCTTTTAGACTATGAAACCCGATACACCCATCCTGAAAAAAATTATTAGCCTTAGTTTTTGTTTCCACCAAACTCCGTCATTACCTACTCAACCACAAAACCTATGTTGTGACCAACACCGACCCCTTACACTTCATGTATGCCAAACCTTATCAAAATCAGCGGGCCACATGATGGCTTATGCTTTTAGTTGATCTTGACCTTGAATTCATTCATCAAAAGTCCATCAAGGGCAAAGCTATCTCTGACCAATTGGCTGACGTGCCTATTTCCGGGATCAACCCTCTAATTTTGACTTTCCAAATGAGTCAATTACTACCATTTCCTTAGATGAACCTCCTTACCAAATGAAACTCTTTTTTTATGGTTCCAAGTGTCAGCATGGGGACAAGGCTGGTAATATCCTCATTCCTCTTAATGGTGAACCCATGCCTTTGTCTTTAAAATTATATTTTGAATGTACTAACAATATTTCCAAATATGAAGCACTCATACTAGGTCTCCAAGACGCCTATGCCCTAGATGTTAAATCTATCAACATCTTTGATGATTCTCAATTGGTCATAAACCAAGTCAATGGTATGTACCAATGTCGTAACAAGATACTTCAAAAGTATAAACATCATGTAGACATATTTTTGACCACCTTTGATTGTTACACGTTTCAAACCATCCGGCATTTAACCAACAAATTTGTAAATACCATGGCCTCGCTTAGCTTCCCAAATACCCGCTTCACCTACCAATTCTATAATCTTCATCACCGTACAACAACTCCAATCACCTTCTTATTTACCTCATGATGTTTACTCAATCGGAACCAAAACCCTTGACTCGAGTGACCTTTAGTATAAACAATACTCTGACTACATTTCTCTCTCCATCTTACCTCCTGATCATACCCATAATGGACAACATACCTTCCTTAAAAAGCTCTCTCATTACGTCATCTTTGGGGGACTCCTTTATAAGAAAATATTTGATGGTATTCTCTTACGATGCCTCACAAGTTCTAAAATTCCTTATACCATTAAGGAGGTTCATGATGGCATATGTGGAGGTCACTTCAATGGCCTTGCTGTTGCTAAGTGTATTCTTCACCCAGGCTATTACTGGCTGACCCTTAACCATGATTGTTGTGACTACGTAAAACGTTGTGTAAATTCCAACAACATTCCAATCTTTTTCATACACCCAGTCATGCCTTATAAGTCACTCATGACCTTTGGCCCTTCTCTCAATGGGGTTTGGATCTTGTCAGAGAGATCAATCCTCATTCATCCCAACGTCATCAATGGATCATCACTGCTACCAAATATTATACAAAATGGGTGGAATCCATACCACTCATTTCCACGAAAGTGGAGAAAATATGTGAGTTCATCAACCACCACATTATTTTTTGCTTTGGTGTTCCTCATCACCTCATCACTGATAATGGAAAACAATTCAAAAATAAAACATTACAAAAACTTTGCGATGCCTTCAACATTTAGCTTAGTTTCTCATCACCTTATTACCCACAAACCAATGGCCAAGCTGAATCCACTAACAAAACCTTAAAAAAAATCTTATGAAAGTGGTTGACGATATCAAGGATTGGCATACGCACATTCCTTTTTCCCTATTGGCATACTAGCACTAGTATTCGCACTTCCACTATGGCCACACCCTTTTCTCTGGTCTATGGTACAGAGGTAGTTCTGCCTCTCAAAGTCCAAATCCCCTCACTCCATATTTCTCTCCATGACATGCTCAATGACGATGAATTTTGTTAGGACCATTTAGCACAACTAGAGTTATTAGACGAACGTCATCTTAATGCTCTGGATCACCTTCAAGTTTACCAAAAATGTATCAAATGTTCCTATGACAAATGTGTTCATGAACGAACCTTCCAAGTTGGTGACCTTGTCCTGAAAGAAAATCAACATGTAACCAAAGCAGAAAAAAGTAAACGGGAAAATTTGCTCCTAATTGGCTTGGACCATACATCGTAACTCATACCTATGGATCAAGTTTATCATTTATCTTCACTCGATGGTAAACCCGAACCTAAGCCCCTTAACACCTTGCATCTTCAACCATTCTATTGTTGACTTGTCGTCCTACCTCACCTTTTATCTCTTTCCATGCTCGTCCCTTGAGTGCTATTCACTCCATACACCTCACCAATGATTAAACAAGAATCATGTGAGTACCCATCACTAGTTATCTTCTCTTGAATATGTGTACCATGGCACTGCACATAGCATGATTCTCATGGATACTTTTCATCTACCTTTAGATGAGATCCCATGGTCATTTCTCCTTGCCTTTTGAACAAGAGTCCTATCCTTCACCTTGGTCTTGTCCATGACTCGCAAAGACCTCACATGGGACCAAAATCCTTAAGTCAAACTTATAATAAAAAGATGACTCCCTCAAAAGGACATCTTCCTCTCGACAATTGCTGCTATAAATAGACTGCTCCTTGAAGGACAACTATGTACAGTTTAAAAAAAAATAACAAGAGCAACCAAAGCTTCCCATTGCTCAGCTTCATGAAGACCTCAAGGAGTTCAATTTTATTTATCCCATATAGACTTCCCACATCGATCAGTCTATCTCAACTATAGGTCAAAAATAACAACCTTTTTGTCATGGACTTGCCCATTATGACCTCGAATCTCTTGCCCAAAGTGCATGCTACCTCATACCATATAAAAATTAACTACCTTTCACCCTTCTTACCATTCCCACTCCCATTTCCTCATTTCCTCAAGGGACTTCTTGGAACTTAGACATTTGGTGATCATGTGACTACTTTTCACCATAGAACAGTCAATCATGCAATGTCTTTCAGGTCTTATGTTCATCACCTCCTCCAAGGTATGATCTACTCAGTATGATCCTCCCCAATCAGGTGGCTTTATTTCCCCCTCTCATCTTTTAACCATCTTTGCTTACGTTTTGATTACCTTATACAGGACTTGGTCCTTGACACTTACTTTTGGGGTAATCTTCTTCTTTCGCCACAATCGACCCCACCTACATCACTTTACCTATAATCCACCCACACCTACCAAACCTAAACCCACAACATGCCCAAAAACCTACCACCTCATTTTCATACCTCCTCATATTCTTCCCTAGCTCATGGGAGAACTACATCGGCCTGAGGTCCCTTTTTGCCGGGACTATGTAGGCAGCACTCCGAGGGCATGGGGCCCTTGGAGGTTAGCTCAGCCATCCTCTACCCTCAACAATTCATCTTCCATGTGCCTCACATTACATCACACCTAACTTTGTTTCCCTTTTATACCCAACATTGGAAATTAAACCACATACATAACAAGTTGTTTCATATTTTAAACATTATCACAACATACATTTATTATGCCTACCATTTCTCTATCATCACTATGCATAGATTATACCACATCTCACATATGACCCATAGTATCATTCATTGCAAAAAATAATGAATCACAACTTCACCTACTTTCAACACAACCATGCCTAACAAACCTGACTCAATCCATGCCTATAACCTGACTCAACCATGCCTAAATTGACCTGAATCAATCCATGCCTACCCCAAATTGACTTCACAATTCCTAACTCACCTAATTTCCATCCATATCAAAACAACAAATCCATATCTCATCTAACACAAGCCATAAATCAAAATCTCATAAACACATCAACAAATCAAAAAATACCATGTATCTCATCATATAAATAAATAAATGTGTATCTCAAATATACATGGCTATCTCATCATGTCCATCATCTCAAAAATGTTGGCACGTAGGCTGATATACAATACAAAATGTCATCGGCATGCAGGCCGGTCTCATATATACAAAAAAAATAATGAAATAATACAAAATCTCTTTGCATACAGCCGGTATATACTCGAAATATACAAATCACTCATACATCCTCACTATCTTCACACATAGGCTGGTATGTGATAAAAATACAACTATCTTTGGCATGCAGCAAGATATATATCTCAAAAAATAGCTATCATACATCAAAAACTAGGTGACCGCATATCAAGCATCTTGTTGATGTCCTCCATCTCTGTGTCACATATACCCTCAACCTCTTATGTCCCTGTTGGCACCTCACCTAGATATGTTTTCTGTACATTAGTGGCCTCTCCTAATCAGGCCTCGGAGCTCACTGACCTCCTGTGCTCTCCACACTATGAGTGCGGGATCTTGTCCTCTCACTAGATGCCTGTTGTGCCTTGTACTCGGCATAGGATATGAAATCTATCATGGCTGCCATAAGCTGGTCTTGATAGTATCTCGCCTCACCTAGGGCATCCCGTAACCTAGATACATGCATGGTCTATGGTGGTCCCATAGGTCTCGGCCCTTGTACCTTCCTTACAACACCCTACCCCACACTCGCCATGAATCGACCTACTCCCAAAGCTCGTGGTGGTGCCCCCATGCCCCTGTTCTGTATCTAGTCCTACAAAGGTGCCCCAATCTATGCCTGGGCTATGGCCAACTAGCCCTATAAACCTACCACCTAAGCCTATAAGGCTTCCACATGACCACCCCCTCCTGACCATCTCCATCTCCTCCATCAGCCATCTAGGCCTGCAAACTGGCCACCTGTATGTGTAGCTCTACTACCTCTACCTCTCGAACCTTCTAGCCATGTCTCAGTATACCTAATTTGGTAATCAACATAGCTACCTGCCCTTGTAGGGTGTCTCTTTGCACTGTAATGGTAGCTAGGTCTAGCTTCCCTAGTCTAGGTGGTATGGCTAGTGGCCATCGATCCACCCACCACTACCTGTACTGCCTCGTACATCCGGAATCATCTATTCACTAATCCACTGGCTTCTCCTCCTCCCTGTGGGCACTTTGTAGGTTGTGGTAGAGGTAAGGGCCTCTCCACATCATCTCTCTGATACTATGGGAAGGGTAGAGGAATGTCCTGTAAGAGCCCAAACTACTATCGGACTCGTCTACTGGGATCATCTCATCCTCCCCGACACGGTGACCCTGTATCCACCTCTCTAGCTAGAGCTTAGCTAGCTCCTCATGCATATGCCTATATGAGGGGAATCCCACATATGGCCTCCATATAATGTCCACTCCGAACAATCCCTCTAGTAACTACCAAAAATGGGCCACATCATGTGTCAACCTATCCAATCTCTGCTCTCCTATCACCGGCACCCATCTCCTATACCCCACCCGCACAAATCTAGGTGGGAATGCATCTACTCGGGGCATCCCTATAGGCCACACATAGACTATGTGCTCATAGGCTCAAGCAGTGCAATATAAATGTACAACACAGGCTAAACCTGTGCAACTACCCATATACCCACAACTCTCTGTATAGCTGCACCAAGAATATTGGTGCCCAGGAAAAGTGGGTCTCATACACCATCATGTCGTGGAGTACCCCCATCAGTGATCGGGAAAGTGTCTACCCTCTACATCTAGTAGTGCATAGTAGCACACTGCCTCCATCAACATGACCACTAGCCTCATCTCCTCCGGATGGGCTAGGTACATCTCTCCATAGCTCAAACTGGTGCTATGGAATCTCAGATTAGCCACCCCCTCACCAAAAATAGTCACAATCAACTCCTCTAAGGCCTTGGAGGAGATATAATACACCTGGGCACCTAATATGGGTGAACACGTCCTCTCTAGGATGATAGTCATCTCACCGTCGTCAACAGGTGGAACATGTTGGTCGCGGAGTCGCATCTATTGATGAGCGCAACCATCAAGCTGGGTTACCGAAAAACATGTATGTAGCGGTGAACCCCACTCAAGCCCACTACCTCCACATGTTGCAGCTCCAATGGGTCACTGCATGACACACTCGTCACCAAGCGGTGGAACCCTATCCTCGCATATGTAATCGTGCTCTCCTCGCATCCAATACAAACATAACATTAAATTACTCAGTATCAATCCCTATTCACCAATTATCATTTTCCTACACCCTATTTTCACCCTACCCATCTCAACCACCTAGCCCACATCACTTTTTGACCCTTGTGCCCCTAATCCACTAGTACCGGTTCATCCTAACCGACCCCAATCACCCTTTGACTGGCACCAATCACCTGTTTGGTGACCGATACCGATTCACCCTTACTAACCATGGTTACCCCTTAACCAAAGCATCGATCACCTATTTGGTGATAGATACCCAGATTCCACGTAACCAATGCCGGTCACTATCATGGAAAAAAACCCGTGACTTCCCAAAACCCCCTTTTCTAAAACCTTCCCCTTCCCCTTTTACCCCACCTACAATGACCTAAACTACTCCTGGACCTCTACCCATCCCACCTATACTATTTACTACCCTCCCCATTCCTCCTTTTACCCAATATTCCCCCCATTCCCAAATTCCATTTTTACCCACCCACAAAACCGAAAAACCAAACAAAACCTAAACCAACACTACAATAATCCTCTAATCTATCAAATCAATAATGTAGAGTAGGGCACTTACCTCATCGCATTGTCGCTATCTCGGTGGCATGTCATGTCCACCGTACCGGTGGCCCACCCAATCCCTCTTCACCTCTTCCATCATCGAATAGCTACTCAACCTCCGACCAATCAAATCTCTCACCCTAATCCCATGGACCCATTGCTCACCAACCAATCCCTTGTCAAATCACACTGCCAGCTTATTTCATTATTATGTTTCATCCGAACACTTTTCTCTCTTTTCTCTTTTTTTTTTTCATTTTCTCACTTTGCACAATAACAAATGAATAACAAAACATGTATATTTTTTGTTTTTATAACCAACCTGACCTAACCGACATCAGTTACCCTTGACCGACATTGGTCATGTGCCCTACCTACCCATCGTCGGTTGACCTATACCAACATCGGTTATCTATGACCGGCATCAGTCACCCTCACCTGCACATTGCCCTAAATTAACCCCTTTTACCCCACCCTTCACCCTGACCATTTACCCCACCCCACCTTTACCCTACCCATTTACCTCACCTTTCCAACCCTCATCATTTACCCCACCCCACCTTAACCCCTACCTTGGCCTTACCCATGCCGTGACCTAGATATTTGGACCTGGACCATTACTAGTGACCTTTGACCTCATGTGTTCGCTATACCTTATGGCACTGTTACCTATGTTGATTGACCTGATGACCTTACCTAGCCTATTACCATGACTCGTTTATCCAAACCCTACCTCTGGTGTACTAGAACATACCTAAACGTTCCTACACCTAACCTACATTATGTTTCTTGACCATATCCTATACCTTGGATACCGGAATCACTTCAACCTTGTTTGGATAAACCTCTTAACCTTAGATGATGTAGATTTTTCCTACTCTTCAACCCAAAGAGTGTGTGTTGCAGGTTTAGACATGTATGTGCATTTGACTGCTATTCTTACCTTTGACCCTGACCCATTACCTAGAATGGCCCGAGTAGACCTTTTACCCTTTTTCCCTATGCCCACCTACCTTTTCCTCACATTTACCTTTTATCAAACCACTCACCGATTCTGCTTGCTGCCTCATCAGTTCTTGGTTTAAGGGGGATCACCTTCACCCACACATGGGGCAACCACATCTTATTTTTGTTAGCATCGCTTACTAATACAAGCTATGTAACAAAAAGGGGCAAAATGTAGACACTAAAATTAGGTCACACTCCCCTTTGGTCCCTCGACGAATAAACACCCTTCATCACATTCACCTAGCCATGGCCCCTTTCACCTCACTAATATTAATTTAATTAATTTAATTAAATTAATTCATTATCCTCACTATATTTATTATTTAAATATCTTATTTTAAATAATATCCACACATACAGATTCACTTAGACACCTCACCAAGCCAACTCAACCTAAGACCTCTTCTTAGTAAGTTTCCATAACTAACTAAGACTTGCCCAAACCCTAAAAATCAATGCCTACATTCCCTCTAACCACATTCCCACATGCTTACAAGAGGCTCTCAATCTAATCCATAGGTTAACGACATGAAATCTGAGGAAATCAAGAGGATCTTCGTAGTTTAGTAAACCTAGTAAATACCACCTTGACTGAAGTTGGTTACCCCTAACCATCATCGGTTAAGCCGGAACCACCGTCGGTTACCCTTTTAACCCCAAAACAACCTTATTCTCAAGGTTGGAAGTTGAAAAAGAAGGTTGGAAAATGTTGGCAGAAGGTTGGCGAGCATTAACACATCTCAGAGAGATAACACATCTTCAAAGAGTGAATTCCAAAGAGAACACGCATGCAAGGAAGGAGATCAAGCACTTTCTCTTACACAGCCATCCTAGCCATGATCTGATCTAACCAAGTAAAGAGGAATGTACATGTAGCCCATGTAGAAGCTTTCTTTCAGTTGGTGATCACTTGTAACCTTCAAACCTCTCATCAGCACCTCCATCCCTCACTCACAAACATCTAGGACCAGAATCCCAGTAAGTATAATGTCATACTTCTCTGGTTTATTTCATTTCATCATTATTTTATCATCTATTGTTTACCTACCCACCTATTGACCTTCTCCAACACTTCCACCTCCATATACCCATTAAAATCTCACCAAATCCTACCCAAGTCACCCAATACCTCATCCTGACTAACAAAATCCTTTGTGCAATCACAAAGGAGACCCAAAGCTTATTTTGTGGCATTCCTAGATTTCCACAATAACGGGAACCGGTTACACCTAACCACCATTGGTCACCCTTAACTGACATTGGTCTTTGTATTTTCCCATACAACCCAAAACAAATACCTACCCACCTAATTTCACCTCACCCTCATCCCCCTGTGATTTACCTGAGACCTCTGTCAAACCTGCAGAGACCCAAAACCAGTTACTTGACCTTTGGATCCTATTCTAGCCTAGACTGTTAGATTAGATTTATTTCTTATTGTGTTTTAAGTGAGATACCTAAATCATTTCAAATTACAATAGGATTTACTTTGTTTACAGCATTAAATTATTTAAAACAGTGGATTGACAGCCATCTAGGAAGTATCACACTTCCCGGATCTAGCATACGCTAGGAAGTTCACTGCATGTATTATTTAATTCGTTGCGTGTTCTTGTGTTCTTGCTTTTTATTACAGGTAGTTCCTCCTAGCCAAAAGTAAGTTCTCAAAATCAGCTATGAATTGGAAGTCATACACGCACAACAACCCATTAACTAGCATTTGAATAGGTATTCCTCCTATGCCTGTTACCCTATTTGTTTCATCAATACTTCAAAGAAATTATCTATAATCGGTGAAACAATAAGATACATTTGATGATCATTATATGATATGATAAATAAAATAGCTTAGTAAACATTGTGTATGACTCGTGAACCGAAGTGGAAGTGTTGGGTTGAACTCATGTAATTATTAATAAAGATAGTGCTTTATGAGTGGATTTTTTTCCCATGATTTTCTCACTTAAATCTGGTTTTATATTTCTCTACTCATTTTTATTTACTTTTAAGCTCTAGCTCGTTAAGCTCTGTTATTCACTATCTATTTCAAGTTATGTCTGTGTCTAAATCGACTGCATATCATAATCTATAATCTTCAGCTTTAATGGTGGATATTTGATCTATGGATAGCATTTCCCTGCTAAATCTAACAAAATATTTTTTCATAAACTCATTTTGGCTTGAGCCACATCCCGTTAGAGAAATAATGGATTCAATAGAGGAAGAATCTTGTTACACAAAAGGTGATGCAGTTATTTCCAAGGACTCCACTAACAATGAAGAAGATAAGAAATTCATCCTTCATCCTAGACCAAAGATGATGAATTCTAGGTGATCATGGATAATCTTCATTCTAATTTTGACTGTTCAAGTGATTTAGAAATGTTGAATGATGAAATGAATACAGTCCAAGAATCTAATTCTCTTCCTAATTCAATCATGGATGAACAAATGGAAGAATTCAATTTATTTCTAGAAACTAAGGAGGATGAGAAAATGAGCATGACCTTTATGAAGATTTGATTTTACCACCCTCACCAAAGGAGCACAATGATGATCATCATAATAAGTACAAAATCTCTCCTTTTCCTTGTGAACAAGAAGATGCTACAAGAAATGATCAAGATGAAATTGAAGGTTTTTCTTCCCCAACATGGTTCTCTACCTCCTATCATGAGCATGATGAAATGGATCTTGAGCTCAAAGGTGTTCCCTTCCTACATAGCTTGAATCTCTTCTCCTTGTCATAGAATGTTGAAAACCAAGTATGTCCATTATTGCAAAAAGGTGATCCTTGAATGAAAAGAAGCATAGAGTGGGTGAACGATGATGTTTTAAATGAATCATGGACATGTGTGGATCATATTTTCAATCATCTCCTCAATCTCAATGCAATGAACTTTCTAGTAAAGATGAGAATGAGTGTATGAAATACTTGGAAGATAAATCACTACAAGACATTTTGCAAACTACAAAATTAAATGAAGACACCCTCAACTTGGTATTAAGATCTTAACTTAGGCCAAATAAATGTAAAATAGGTATGATACAGGTTGTTTTTCTCCCTTCTATGCACCAACGTTTGATGATGATACAGAGAAAACATATGAGTTTGATGTCTTCCTCAATACATGGATGGATGAGAGAAAATGTGAAGGTAAGTCTTCCTATTTCTTATTTTATGAATAAGATCATAAATGAAAAGGAAAAGATATTCTTGAATCTCCTATTAATATTCTCACTCATGAAGATAACATCTCAACCATGGAAGATGATAGTGAGAAAAATGTTGAGCTAATTTGTATTGAAGAAAATTGTTCAGAATAGATGCAAGAGTTTTGTGAGTATAGTCAAGGTCAAATTGTTCTCACCACCTTTGGATGCTCTACTAATGTAGAACAATAATTCATAATAAAAATAAACTCAAGGGTGAAAAATTATTCTATTAAAAATATGGATTATAGTATTGAAGATGATGTCAATATCAATTTTGAGATGGTAGGAATTGACAACAATTGTTCTAGACAAAAAGTGAAGATGTGTAAGAATTTTGTGAATGGATTTAGAATAATTTTGATTTCACCATTCCCAAAGTTCCAAATTGTCTTGAAAATTTTTCCATGCTGAAACATTTTCTTGATAACGATGAAGACCTACATACCATCGATGTGACCTCTTATTTTGAAAGAAATTGCTCAAAACAAAAAAATGTGAAGTCAAAAGAATTTGTTGATCAGGAAGTTAATCAGCTTGTTCTTAACTCCTCTAAGTGCCCTGAGGGTTCAAGAGATAACTTCATGTTGCAATCCAAAGATGATGAATGTTTCCAGGATAAATGCAACATTCCCACTTTTAAGAACATAAAGGATTGGATTCGATTTTCACAAAGCACCAATTCGGACATGCAAGATACAAGAATTCCAAGAAGGTAAAAAAGTTTTCATTGGATGAAAAAAACCATTTAGTGCATTAGGAGTATGAAGATGAAATATTGGTTGGTTTCCTTCTACTCAAGCCATGTTAAGCCATCACCGGAGTATGGTATGATCGTGTAGTGATTTTTTTGCTTCAGAGGTCACATTTCAATCCATTGTTCCATGATGGTATGTACTTATCCCAACCCATTGTTGGGTATGTGTACATTCTTTCCCCACCTCTGTAAATATCCCTCCCCTGTAATATAATTTCCCTTCATGTTGTGTGTTTTTTCTCTTTTGGTTTGTTTCCTTTCCATGTGTTTGTTCGTGTGATTTTGGAAGAAATGACTCCATAAGCACAATAAACAAGACACTAGTCCATGCATTGTCTTGAGATTCTAGGATTCCTACTTATTATGTACTCGATGCGCTCAATCCGTAACATGTCCCCAAGCTAGAGCTAGATGTCTGTCATGTGTTTGTTTAAGGGTAAAATTCAAATTTGAAAACATGAAAACTTTACCCTAGTGTCAAAATTTTGTTTGAAAACCATCCTAAACACCTCTCCATATTAGTTTACCCTTATATCATGCCTATTAAAATATTTCAAGTACTTATATGTGCGGTAATAACCTTTCCCTAATGTTGTAAATATTAATACAAGGTAACTCACTTCTTTTAGTACAATGCTTTTAAAGGAGAATTCTTCATAGCTTTCCAGAAAGGCTATTTTTGGCCTTTCCATGATAGGTATACATCCTCCGAGACAGAGTTGAAGGATAAGAATAATTTGGAAGTGGTTTTGAATATTATAGAATGTTTTGAAAGATATTTAGGAATTTTTAGGAAATATTTGGAGGTTTAAGAATAAATACAGGTGAAAGTGGGTTTTGAAGGTGAAGGAGCTTGCAGCTCAAATTAGCACTTGAGCTTTAGAAGATGAATCTGGGAGATTAGTAATCAGTTAGAGGTCAAACAAGAAATAATTAGAAATCTAATTCAACCCTCTACATGATGGTATTTTTATATTTTCACAAGTTTCAAGCACTTTTTTCCACAGCTTCATTTTCAATAGACACACCTAGCTTTTTCAAGATAAAAGGATAATTTTTAGGGGGTTGTAAGAAGAATTAGATCTTAGGACCCTTCCCATTGTCTTTTGAAGTCTCTTGGGATTCAAAATCATATATTTTTCATCAAAATGGCATGTTGCAGCTCCGAAACATCATCTTCAAGGTATCTCTCAAGGTATGCATTCATAGTCGAATTTTTTTCAAGAGGACACATGCCACTTCCCGGGGCAGAGCAAATTTTGTATTCCTTCAATCCCTATTCCTTGGGGATATATGCGACAATAAATTGTGTCGTGTCGTAGTTATGTCCTCTGTTTCATCATATGACCTTGTTGAAGCTCCATGATAAATTTTAAGCCCTTTTCACCTCATTCCGCACCTTCCCGTTGATTAATGCAATAGTGCCACTTGTCAACCCAAGGTAAGGGCATATTTGTTTCCATTTTATCTCTATCCCTTGGGGAAATTTAGGAAAAGAAAATTTTCCCCGCTTCTTTTCTTGACCCATGGTTCTTCACGTGACTTGAAACTAACTCTGCAATGCATTTTTAAGCCCTCTCTCATCTCTCCTCATCAAACCACAACTTGCCACATATCACCTCCATATCAAGGCATTTTTTTCCCATCTATACCTATTTCTTGGGGAAATATGACATGAAAAAATGTTCCCCGCCCCTACTCATGCCATGATCCTTCATATGACCCACTCTTAACCCCGAATGCTAATTGCTAGATTTTCCTCTCTTTCCATCAAGAAATCAAACTCGCGCCACTTGTCATGCTCACATCAAGGTGAATTTTTCTATATGCTCTACCTAAATTTCTCTAGAATTTTTGTATGCTCTGAAACTCAAAAAATCATATCTTTCAAATGGGTGAACGAATCTGAACGGTATTTTTACATTGTTCCTCATATCGATCCTACAAGAAAATTCTAACTGAAAACTAGATGGTTCTTTGAATTATTAATGGTAGAGAACCCTTTTTTTGCCCTAGATTTTGATTTTTAGTTTCTAGAAATTTTGGTGGGTAGATTGAACTTAAATTTTAAGCACGGAATCTTGGAAGCGAGACTAATCTAGTTATACAATTTTCATTACAACCCAAGGTGGATAAGTACAATTTCTAAAATTAGTAAGTATTTGGTGTCTCCACTTACTAAAAATAGTAAGTCCCCTTAGATCAGTTCACTCAAAGAACATTGAAAATGGTAAACTAGGCAATTTTGACTAAAAAGGCAAAAAATTATAATAAAGCAAAAAGCAAAGGCCGAGAATAGAAAGTTTACAAAATGGAAAAGAATTGTCAATAGAGTTGAATTGAATATTCGGATGAATGAGAAGTTCAAATTTGAGCAAAACAAGTGAAATTTTTCCAAATAATAGGTCCTGGTTCAACTTGCTAAAAATAGAAAGTCTCCTTTTTGTGTACAAAAATTGTATACTCCATTTTCATCTATCTATATACTTCCTCACATATTCATAGGGTTGTGTGATGGTTTCATAGTTTAAATAGGTAAATGCATCATTTGTAGAGGTCTTAAGGCATAATTTTGATCATAGTTGTGTCCGAGAGCAAAGGAAGAACATCAAAGGGTGTAACATTGAAGAAGTAAGATACGTTGTGCATTCCGATAAGATATTCAAAAAGGGTCGATAGCTCCAAAGGTAATATTTGTAAACCTTCAATCATCTTTAAGCCATCCGCACTCCTCCAAAGGTGTTGGTTGTGCGATCAATGATTTGTTTAAGATGAGTTGAGCCAATTGAGCTTGGTGTGCTAGTTGAGTGAGATCATGAGATGGGAGAGCAGCTTTGGGTGAGTCGAGGAGATTTTTTTGGACTAATATTCTCAAGATAAGAAGGGGTGACTCATGGCAGCATCTTTCTCTCGCATAAGCATCAAGTTATGTTTTCTCTAGGTTAAAGCTTCCCCACGATGATTAAGAATTGATTTCATAGCAAGCTATCAAGGTGCTCTAGTGACAAACATCATGTCAAATCCTAAAGATCATTTTCCATGGATTTGTTATCCAAATAACTCTCCTAGTTATTTAGATAACTAATATAAATATTCTAGCTCATATTCATTCATTGCAATGTTGTGTGCACTCAAGATCACTTGGCACATCCCCTTGGTTGTAGTTTCCTTGTGTGCCCCTTTCCTTCTTCTCCTTCAAATTTCCTCTTGCGCCCACCTTCCATGTATTCGTATTATTCCTAAGAAACTTCTTCACCTTGCGCGTGTCTCACACATGCTTCAATCAGCTAAGTCTTTGGCCCCCTCATGCATTGCACACATTACTTTTTGATAGTTCTCGCCTTCACCATATGTTCTCTTCTCTCTAGTTTGCCTCATTTCCCGCTCGTGTCCCGCATGCCTCCCTCTCGCACCTTCCTTTATTTTCTCCATGTGCCCTTCCCTTGCACCCTTCTCGTGTCGTCATCTTCTCGACATGCTTGAGTGTGTTGTGCACAATCACCAAAGCACACCAATAAGGCACCGAGTCCTCGCAATAAATCACTAAGTGGCATGTGCCGAAATGATAAAAATTGCACAGCTTGGCCATCATTTCAGCCAATCCACATACACCACATGTTTTTTGTGCACCGATGACTATGACATCTTCTGATAGTCATATATTTTTCTACTGATCTCGATCAACATGTGCTTAGACTTGTCGAAATCTACCGACATCACCTGAATTCCAAAATTCAAATTTAAATTCTTGGTAGATCTGGTAGGTGAGAAATGGGAAAACATCTTTCTAAGCATTAATGAGCAGATTTGATTGCTCCAACCACCCAATTTGATATGATCCACCCTCTTTTCTTCTTCAACACACCAAACAGATTGGGAAAGTATATTTCACAAATCTCCAGGTGGATTTATAGGCATTTAATGCTTCTTGTTGGTGGTTTTGTTTCAAATTCAGGTTTTCCCTCCTTCTTCCCTTCTTCCTCCATGGATTCATCTATAAATGTAAGAGATAGACTCATTTGTTATGTTGGACACTCTAGATCCTTACATGTTTTTCTAAGGACTCCATACTTTCTATATTTTGAGTTGCATGACCTCTAGATCTAGCTCTTGCATGTGGATATTGGCCTCCTTCATCATTGTAACAGCTCTGTGCATTTTTGGAAGTAATAGAAGCATCGTTTTGTGACTATTATTTATCCTAACATGTTTGCATTCCTTCTTCTTGCCTTTTCTTTTATGTGGTGTATTAGTTGTGCCATTTCACATCCCTTATAGTTATTTATTTAGTTGTGTTCCATGAAAATGATATGGTAAATACGTGTTTGGTTGTGCTACTCGTGTCTAGCCTCCTTTCATGTGTTTCCTTTCATTTTCACTCAAAATAGATAGTGTTCATCCCTCTTTTTTGGTGTTATCTCCTTTTAGTGTAGTTTCCTTTCATTTCATCCTTCTATCCCTAGTCCCTTGGCATCATTAACTCATTTTTCCTTTCAGCATTAGGATGAGCAGTAGTAGTAGAAATAGATAGAGGAACCGGCCTTCTCCAGAGATCTATCCCAAGTGCGCAAGGTCCCAAAACTTGGGGATGGTTCCATTATGGTCTCAAACACCTCGTCCCTTCGAGATGCAAGATGCGGGTGCACATTTGAGCAACCAACAATTTATGGCACGCCCAGTGGGACCAACATTGAAAGCTCAAATTTCATATCTCTAAGTTATGGTGTGTGGACTTAGTGTTTTAGCCTTTAGAGGCTCATTTCAACACATCTGGTGACTCCCAACATTTTAAGATATTTGTTTCAACATTCCTAAATGCCTTTCATGAGAAGACTGCACACAAGAAGAATTATAGCAGATGAAGATTATTTTGATTATCTCCACTATCCCCAAGGATAATCCATTCCATAAATCTCGCGCGCGCATCTCCATCTCCCCGCACACCATGCCCATTCAAATCCTCCTCAAAATAGACAACTTGTGCACCCTACAATGGCACATCAGCAACCTCCTCCACTGAGAAACTTTACAAAATTTTCCAAAGGGATTCCTTGTTATTGGCTATACAACAGATATACCAAATGGTGTGCTCAAGAGTATTCCATACTTTACCGGTGAAAATCAAGTCACCCCTTAAGAGCATATCCATGATATAGAAAATGTATGTTCACTCTATTTCATCGATGATGTAGCAGTTAGGCTATTTTTAGCCTCTTTCAAAGGTAAAGCACTTCAATGGTACCGAGGCTTGAGACTTAGATCTATCACCACCTAGGATGAGTAGGAAAAACTCTTTGCAACTACTTTGAAGATAAGTTAGATCACCTATATATGGTGGAGCAACTGACAATAACAAGGAGGCCGCTTAATGAGCAGATGACTAATTTTAACATCAAATTTCAGAAGACTTGGGACAGAATCCCTCTTGTGGTAAGACCTACATCCCAACATGCTTTCTTGTATTATCTAAAGGCATTTAATAATGATATTTCAGTTATGATCCAATCCATTGGAGGTAGGAATTTACCAGCTTGCTTATAGTATTGCAGTAAGGGCAGAAAATAGTCTTATTCAGGCTGGAAAGTTAGCTCTAGACAACCTATGCCCTTGTTCCCAAAAACATCACAAGCACCCCAGCCTTATGTGGCATTTTTTCCTATTCTTGATAAAATCACACAATCAGTTGCCTTAACGTCCTACTCTCCAATGCAGTAGAAGGAAGATGAAGAGTTGAAGGCCCTGATTATAAATTTATCAAACAAAGTCATATCATTATAAAAGCAACATGCGCAAGCCTATAGAGGAAATTCTAATTAGGCTGCATAGCCAAAGCAATCATCCTTGAAAAATTAGTATGGAAATCAAAGATATGCGCCCAACCAAAAAAATGATAGATGGAAGCCCAATGCACATCTCCCTTACAAGTTGCTCCTCCCGCACCTTCTCTTCCATTCCCTAGTGTAATTTGGGTGCTTGTTCCGATCGTAGAAAAATTTGGCACAAGAGTTAGAATGGTGCTTCCTTATAACATGCCTCATAGTCAATATCATTGTGCTAATGCCATGTGTGCCTAAGCCTTCATGATCTAGAATGCTTCAGTTTGCGAGCCTTCAAAAAGTACCCTTAAAGAAGATAACCAAGGAAGACCGAAGCTCCTCTAGAGAAAAATTTTATGTTCTTTGGCATGGAGGAATTCTATGTAATCAACAAAGATGTAAAAGATACAAACATACCGCACACCCAAGTTGCGGACAACACAAGGTATAAGAAGAGAATGTTAGAATTAGGTGCGTAGGTCACGATCTCAGCAACATAAGTAGATCCTATAAAGAATAGAGATGCAAACAAGGCATTTAGTGGCAACATTTCTCAAGCTCCTTCTAAAGTAATGCACGACCCTCCTTTGGTAGGTTAAGCCTCTACTCTAGCTAAAGTTCAGGCTTCCACACCTGAATAGTCAAGAAGGGATGTTGTTCCCCAAATGCATAAGACAAGGGGCCTTCCATTTAGCATTGTTTACTAGATGAAGAGAAAAACATAAATTTCATAATGTGGGATGCCCTCAACATTCCATCTCGGGGATTTGTTGCATGAAGCTCAAAGCAACCCCATGCACCGATTCAGCTATGAAGAAGCCATGCACTTCTATCAACATCTTTTAATAACATGAGAAACAAGCAAGTAAATTTGTTAAAACCCCACCCTTCTATATGTCCTTGATCATAGGCAAACACCTAGTGCATAATTACATGATTGACTCAGGTGTTAGTACTTTTGTTATGCCTAAGAAAATAGTTGATGTCTTAGGTCTAAAATATAGCCCTTTGTCTAAAGGAAGCTTGTAACTTGATGGCTCGATTGTCACCACCTTAGGATTCATCAAGGATCTTGAATTAACCCTCCATGCATGTCCAAGCCTAAAAATTACTCAAGATGTGTCAATCATTGACCTACCTCCTTTGTTTGCCCTATGTCTATCAAGAGACTTTACTACTAAAGTGGATGGTTACTTGTCTTTTGATTGGTCTCATATGTTACTTAAGACAAGGTATGGTACCCAGTTTACCATACAAGCTGAACCTATATTTTCCTATCATGTAGAGTCATATGTCCCATCCCCTCTCCAAGCTAACCATTTAATCTAAGAAGAATAAGCTTCAATCCCTAAAGAGCAAGATCTTCCACCCTCTGTTCTGACTCCGTACTTGATGAATGGGTGGAAAGGCACCATAAATTTGATCTATATGCTAAAGAATTGGAAGCTTATGAAATTGGGCTTGGTACTTATTGCATTCTTGAAGAAGAATTTATGCTTTCGTGCGTGCTCAAGAAATACAAAGTTGAGTTGGGTCTGTGGAAGTTGTACTTTGATGGATCTAGAAGTAGAAATGGTGTGGGAGCATGAGTGGTTCTCATTTCCCCTAAGGATGAGAAATTATTCTTCATGCATAGGTTGTAGTTTACATGTTCTAACAATGTGGTAGAGTATGAAGCATTGGTACATGGATTTCTCATTGCTGAGAAGAATAAAATTAAGGCACTGTAGATCTTTGGAGACACATAATTGGTCATCCATCAAAGTTACTGTAAAATTCTAGACAAAGAATAAGCTACTCAAAGCTTATAAGCATAAAGTATGGGACCTCCTTGAGAGATTTAATGCTTTGAATCTACAAGTGGTGTCACACAGAATGAACAAGGAAGCTGACCAAATGGTCACGCTCGATTCACAGTTCTCTCCTACTAAGGACTTTGTTAAAGGAAAAAATCAGCATATCAAGATGGTGATCCGACCATCCATTCTAGATAACAGACTAGTTGGGAAGTGTTTGACAGTGATGCATAAATCATCCATTTTATCTAGAATGAAGCTGATTTCTCATCAAGCATGCAAGCTGACTTGCATGACAGCTATGGTGACCAAGTCATACAGTTGAAGACAAACAAATTTCCTAAAGGGTTGGTCACCTTAGAGAATTTTTTTATCCCTGATGATGATTTCAAGGGTAAAGAAAGGTACATGCACGTCAAACAAGAAGAATGCTCCTCAGTCACTATTATGTATGGGAAAGAGTTGTTTCTCAACAAGACTTATGCACATGATGAAAATTAGGCCTTCATTTCTCTCTATTAAAAATATAGTGATATCTTCTCATGGGAGTATGAATACCTCAAAGGTTTTGATCCAAGTGTTTCTTAACACTCCATTGACCTTGATCCTGGTATCAAGCCCATTAAGGTAGTGACCAGTTAATCCAAAGATAGAGCCCCTCATGAGAAAGGAATTATCCAAACTCATTAAGGAAAAAATTATTTTTCCTATCAAATACTCTACCTAGGTCGCAAATCTAGTTCCAGTGATGCAAGAAGAATGGTGAAATAAAACTTTGTGTTGATTTCAGATATTTGAATAAGGCATCTCTAAAGGATCATTATCCTTTACCTTCAATGGAGAAGATTCTACATACCGTGGTCATGGCGCAGAGATTCTCTATACTAGATGGATATTCAGTGTTTCAATCATATCCCGATCAAGGAAGAGGATCAATTCAAGACAACATTTACAACCAAGTGGGGAACATATGTGTTGTCCTCTCAATTTTCCCCACCCTTTCAAATCTAATTTCGTGAAAATTGGAGCCCTGTCATGGAAGAAATTCATGTTTTAAACTCCTCAGATGTTTGTTTTCATTTCCCACAACATTTTTAATCAAAATTCACTCAGTTTTCTGTCATTAAAACATTTTACCTATTTTCAATGGATGGGAAATTATTTTAGTTCTTCTTTTATGCATTTACAATGTGTGGGACCTTGCATATTTTGTTTTTAACCTTTTGCAGAGAACTGAATTCTTCATTGGGAGAAAAAAATGGCATTTTCCTATTTCCTGTAACTTCTTAATTTCTTTTCCCCATCAAATTATTTCTCAGAAAGGTGAAGCTACACATTTTCTTCCCATTAGATGTGGCCGGGTGGGTTCCTTTTTGAACTTATCACTTTTGGTGATTTTGGAACAAGTGTCAGATTTTCCTCGTAGCCCCACCGGTCCTTGATTGGCTAGAGCAGTTTTGGTGGATGTTCAAGGTGACGGATACATTTTATTCTCTAGAGGCATTATGGAAAAAGGGTGAAAATTTCTAAAATGACCCACAGCCCCACCTATGTGAAAGGATAAATTCGAGTTGAAATCCAAAGAAAATCAGAAAGGGACACGTGTTCATGTTGAAAATTCAATGGATGAGGCATGGACTTTCGAGGGAAAGGCTAGAATTTTTTCCTTCTTCAAAACAAATAAAAAGTGAAGCACGTCCCCACAACCAATCAGGCGATGCCATGTGTTGAAGAATCAGAAAGGGACACGTGGCCATTTTTCATTTCATAGGTGCTTTGCAGACAGTGCAGAGGACTTTACAAATTTTAGCCTTGTTTCCACAAAAGGTGAAAAGTTCTAAAATGGCCCGTAGCCCTACTCATGTGAAGGGAAAATTTCTAAGTTAAGGCCTGCAGCAGATTAGAAAGGGACACCTAGCCTATGTTGAAAATTCAATGGCGGGGCTCAAACCTTTGGGGAAAAGTTGGAATTTTCCCCTTTTCAAAAATAGATAAAGTATAAAACTAAAGCGCATTCTCGCACCTAATCAAGCGATGCCACGTGTTGAAGGATGAAATCGAATAGCGGGCTTGCAGGGGAAATTGAGAATTTGAGCCTTTTTCACCAAAAGGTTAAAATGTTGCAAATTGAGCCATGACCCCTTTTCCAATCGTGGTGTGCCACGTGTTCACGTTGAAAATTCAAAGCGGGCTGGTGGAGGTTTCTGAGAATTTGAGATTTTTATTAAAAAGAGTTTAAATGGCATATTTGAACCGCATTTCCTCAACCACTCAAATGGCGCCATGTGTTTGGATTTTGGCAGAGCTATGGGAGGGTGGAGCAAAATGAGAAATCACACTTTTTCTCCCAAATGTTAGATATTTCTCCCCTAGGGTTGTAGTTTCTGGATCTTGTCACGTGTAGTGTCCAAATTTGAAGATAAAAGGGGAAAAGATATCCAAATGCACTCATCCGGTTTTTGACGCCATTAACAAACCAGAGCTCAGAAACACAAAAATGGGTCATTCTTCATTCTTTTTCTCTGCTTTTCTTGTCGCTTTCCCCATGAAGTGCATTTTTGGTTTATTATGGAGCCAAATTGATAAGTTTGAAGGGATGTAAAGTTTAATCATCGAAAATGGAAGTTTATCGGGCATACATGATAAAAAAGGGAAAAATTACTAGTAAGCACTTGAGTGCTATGAAAGTGGTTAAAAGGTGGAAATGGCAAGACCACATGAAGAAGAAAATCATGAGATGCCCCCTACTAAAATAATCATGCTCAAACTAATGAAATATTCACCTTTTTGAACCTCTCGGTTTTCATGAGTGCATTTTTTCATGTCACTTTCCAAAAGTGGATCTACAACAAACATTATTCCTTTTGGATATTATTTTCTTAGGGAAAAAGTATGGATGTACACAAATTGTTATAAGAACATGGTTTTGGCCATGGAAAAATGGGATTCTAGTTTTCTGGGAAGGTTGTAAATTCTGAAGTAATTCAATACAAAAGTTCTTTCTTTTCTTATTTTCCTTTGTTATATCTTTCTCTCTCTTGCTTCGATTCAATGGATCTTTTGTTTTGCATTCAATAGAAACTTTATGTTCTATTCTATGTGAATCTTTAGAACTTTGTGTCTACATATTTGTGTTCATGGTGAAGTAATTGATCCTTTTCTATATTTTCTTGGTTCAATGTAAGTAGGGAGATACTCTGCTATCTATATTTCCCCAAATCATTGTTTTTTTCTTCCTTCTCCCATCTCCATATTCTTCTATTCCTTCTGATTGATAATCTTTTAATTATGAAAACATTCCAGAATATCAAGGTCCCAACATTGAGAGTTGATTCGTACATTTTTTTTTCTTGATTTCAATAAGGGAACCTCTCCCATTAAATAGGAGGGATTTGTTATCCCCTGACTGTGGTTTCAACCCATGTTCCAATATAAAACCCAACAATATGCATATCAGAAAATGCCCTTTGGTTTATCAAATGTGGGTGCCACATTTTAGCATGCCATTGATATTGCCTTCAACGATAACATTAATGATTTCATCTTGGTTTACCTTGATGACATAAAATTCTTCTCAAAATAGAGATTAGATCATATGGTGCACCTAGAAAAGGTCTTTGAGAGATGTAGAGAGTTCGGGGTGTCTCTTAACCCCAAGAAGTGTAATTTTGTAGTGGCACAAGGCAAGCTCTTAGGCCATGTGGTTTAAAATATGGCATCACAACTGATCCTAAGCATGTTTCAGCCATCCTAGCTCTTTCCCTGTCAGCACATAAAAATGTCTTGAAATCCTTCCTCGGTAATATCAATTTCATTAGGTGCTTCATTCCTAACTTTACAGGTCTAGTTTGGCCCATCACCCTAATGCTCAAGAAGGGCATAGCCTTCAGATGGACATCAAAAGGAAGAGAGAGATTCAACATAATTAAGTAAGAAATTTCTTACGCACCAACACTCATCAACTTGAATTACTCAAAGGATTTCATCCTTTATGCTTATGGCGTTGATGTGAGTGTTGTTGTCCTAACACAAGAAAACAAACAAGGGATGGAACAACCAGTGGCTTTCTTCAGCCAGATGTTGAAGGATTATGAATTAAGATATAGTCACATAGAGAAACAGGTCTTCACCATCATACGTGCTCAAGAAATTCAAGAGTATGCTCGCCACCAATCATATCAGGGTGTTAGTCTCCCACTCTTCTGTCAGAGACTTCATCATGGGAGTAGAAATCAGTGAGAAAAGAGCACAATGGGTGACCAAAATCATGGAATATGATGTGACTATCAAGGCCACAAAACTAGTAAGAGGTAGCACACTCTGTAGGTAGATTGTTGAGGATGCGCATAGTGAACCTGAGGCTTCATTATTTCTAGATGAAGACCTTCTCAGGCATAGAACTTGAGCAGAATACGAACCCTGGCGCACGTGATTGGATGAAGGACATGATCACATTCCTTTATGAGGGTGCATACCCTCCTGATTTAAATAAAGCAAAGAGAATACATCTCAGATTACAATCTATCCCTTATGTGTTGATTGATGGACTTCTCTTCAAAAGAAATCTTGATGGCATATTGTTAAGATGTATCACCTACATGCGGATTGAAAAATTGTTAGTTAATTTCACAATGGATTCTTTGGTGGACACTTCTCTACCAAAACTATAGCAATGAAGATCCTAATGGAAGGTATCTTCTAGCCTATCATGTTTGTAGATGCACATAAGTGGGTCACAAAATTCAAGGAATGCACTTTCTTTACAGGAAATAAAAGATCGCGTATTTCCCTCTTACCAATCCAAACAAATCAGCGTTTTGCGCAATGGTGTCTTGACTTTATAGGCATGATCAATCCACCTTCAAGCGCTGGACATAAATGGGTGTTAACCAAATGGAGAGAAGTTGTCACACTTAAGGAATTAATTGAGTCATTCATCCTTAACTTTCTCGAAGGTATAGTCACAAGGTTTGGCATTCCTCAAACCATTATCTCTGATAATGCAAGCCTTCCTTGGTACTAAAATCATTGATTGGGCTCTAATTTTGGGAATTTACCTGAAGACTTCTTCCCACTATTACCCTCATGGTAACGGCCTGGTAGAATTGACAAACAAGAACCTAATCAGAATCGTGAAGCACATAATGAACATCAACCAAAGACAGTGGCATACAAAGGTCTCATGTGCGCTCTGGGCAGATAGAATCATAGTAAAAAGGAAATAGGAAATTCACCTTATAAGCTTGTATATGGCAAGGAGGCTATCCTTCCTTTGAAACTAGAGTTGAATTCATTAGCACTTGCCCAACAGCTGGAATTTGAAGGCACAAGAGAGCAGAGATAAATCGAATAGCATAGCATGGTTAACAGCCAACAATCTTGTTGTTCCTCAAAAAATAGCAAGTTTTCTAGTTGATAAAGGACAACAAAGACAACTATAGCCTGACCCAAGGAGACTGCTTTTACTTAGATATCAAAGGCAATTGAAGCGAATCGCTTTTACTAAGGCCTATTCTAAAACAATTGAATCTCTCTCTAAAACATTTGTTTATTTTAACATTGTTAATGTAATGAAAAATCATAATGTTAACATCTCGATGTGGGATGCTCTAAGTATTCTATGACAGAAAGATTTACTTTCTCATGAACTAGATAAGCTACAGATTTCTTCAAAAATAGTAGAAAAAGAAGTTCAAAAGACATGGTCCTGGGAACATTTGAACAAGACCACATAAAAGAGGTTAAATGGATGGTTCAGAAAGTCTTAAATGCTCATGATATAAAGAAGCCACCACCATTTTATCTATCATTGATTATTGGAGAACATCTAGTTCATAACTACATGGTGGACAACGATGTAAGTAGCACAGTTACGCCAAAAGTAATTGTAGAAAAATTGGTTCTATAATATGAGCCTACATAAAAGAGTGTCTTACAACTTGATGGAACTGTAACTAATATAGTTGGTGTAATAAAAAATTTGGACGTAACATTGCATTCTTGCCCAAATGTCTCTATTCTGCAAGATTTTACTGTTGTAGATTTACCTCCATACTTTGCTTTATGTTTATCTAGAGATTTCACAACAAAGATAGGAGGTTATCTCTCTTCAGATTGGTCCTTCTTATTTTTCACTACTCATTACGGCACCAAAGTTACTATCAATTCAGAGCCATTGGCCAGATTCCACATCGAGCCTCACTCCTCGAATGCGTTAGTTAATTATGCAGCCTTAGATTAGTCTTACTTTGATGAGGTGGATCGTGGTTCAAGCATTAGATGGTTTTCTAACATGTTTATGGATGAAAAGATAGTTGAAGAACATGCCCATGATCCTTTTAAGGAATTTTAAGAACACTTGTTTGGTGTGTATTGTATGCATGAAGAAAATACACCACTTCCCTTGCTGTCCAAAATAGAAGATTTAGCATAAGGGATTTGGAAGCTTCATTTTGATGGAGCTAAGAACAAATAAGGACAGGAGAAGGTTTGATACTCATTTCCCCAACAAATGAAAGGTATTTCTCATCTTTGAGTCTCAAATTTTCATGTACTTGTAATGTAGTTGAATACGAAGCATTAATTCATGGCTTACTTTGGGCGTAAAGAAAGGTATTAGCACATTACAAATTTTTGGTGATTCTGAGTTGGTTATCAATCAAGTAAATAATTTTAATATTTGTAAGAATCCATTAATGAAGTCTTACGGACATAGAGTTTCATATCTAATGGAAGATTTCGATGTTATTAATATTCAGTCCATTCCTAGAGATGAAAACAAGCATGCAGATAGACTTATAGCAGTCGGTGCTAGTTTTGAAGTGCTGGAACAAATAGAGAACAACAAAATTCAGCCTCATATTAAGTTAATTATCAAGCCTTCTATACTTGATAATGACTTGAATTGGCAGGTTTTTGAAAATGATGATCAAATCAGAGGTTTTTACAAAGAAGAAGATGGATTTTTTGTAAATCAAGATACATTACAACACTTATATGGTGACCAGATTGTTTAGTTGAAGACAAATAAACTGCCTCAAGGTCTGTTTATATTAGAAGACATCTTCAACATTGACGATTAGTTAAGAAAGGTCAAGACTAAGATGTCAACCCATGTTGATAATTATGAAGAGATCTTAGTTGACGAAGGGAAAAGGTTGTTTCTTGGAAAGGTATGTTCCTTAGTAGAAAAACAGTCATTTATTAATCTTTGCAAGGAATTTAAAGATGTTTTCTCTTGGAAATATGAAAACCTTAAAGGATTTGATCCCATTTTAGCACAACATACTATCAAATTACAACCAAATTCTAAACCTGTTAGATAGAAACAGAGGCCTATAAATCTCAAAATAGAGCCTCTAATGAGGAAAGAATTATCTAAGTTGATTGAATCAAGTATTATCTTTCCAGTTAAGTATTCAAGTTGGGTAGCCAATCTTGTTCCTATTAGGAAGAAGAATGGTGAAATCAAACTATGTGTAGATTTCAGAGATCTTAATAAAGCTTCATTAAAAGATCATTACCCACTCCCAAATATGGATCAGATTTTAAGAATTGTTTCTGGTGCAGATAGATTATCTCTCCTAAATGGCTATAGGGGATATGATCATATTTTAATCTGGGAAGAGGATAGGTATAAAACGAATTTTACCACTAAATGGGGTACTTATGCTTACAAAAGGATGCCTTTTGGTCTTTCAAATGTCGGTGCAATGTTTCAACATGTAATGGACATGGCTTTTCATAGCTTTTTAAATAAATGCATCCTAGTTTATTTAGATGACATTATCATATTCTCAAAAATCTAGAAGAACATCTAATACATCTAAGGAAGACCTTTCAGTTATGCAGACAATTTGGGATATCTTTGAATCCACTTAAGTCTATATTTTCAGTACATCAAGGTAAATTGCTTGGTCATATTGTTTCCAAGAAAGGATTAACAATTGATCCTTTCAGAATCAAAGCCATATCATAGCTATCATTACCTCATCATAAGAAGGAATTACAGAGTTTTCTTGGAAAAATCAACTTTGTTAGAAGATTTGCTCCAAATTTTGCTACATTGGTTAAACCACTGACATCTATGCTAAAGAAAGATAAAAATTTCTCTTTGACCAGTGAAGGGAGAGAAGGATTTGAATCAATCAAAGCATATATCTCTCAAGCTCGTACTCTTGCAAGTCAATGATGAAAATATTGAGTAGCTTATTTCTTTCTTTGGATAAAGCTTGCATGATTATAAAACAAGGTACACATTCCTTGAAAAATAAGTACTTTCAATAGTCATAGGACTAAAGAATTTCAAGTACATGATTTTGAACAATAAAATCCATGTTCTTGTTTCTCATCCAAGTGTGAAAGCATTCTTGCTAAATAAAGAATTGAATGAGAAAAGAGCAAATTGGATAACGAAGGTCATGGAATATGATGTTGATATTTGGGTTGCTAAGATGGTTTAAGGGAAAGGCTTATGTGAACATCTAATTGTTGATATGGAAAAACAACAAGCTACAAAACTAGATGATTCAAAATAGCATGCTGAAATTGCATATCAACAATCAGAAATCATGGTTCAACCAGAAAATCAGCAGCCTGAGCCCACTCATGAGATTCAAGAATCAAGATGGATGACTAATTTGGTTAACTATCTACAACATGGCACCTATCCTAAGGTATGGAAAAAATAAATGAAGATATTTCAGATTACAAGTTGTACCTTATATCTTCATTGATAGTGTGTTGTTCAAAAGAGATATAAATGGAATCTTGTTGCAGTGTGTTGACTATGATAAAATTCAGAAAATATTGTTAGAATTCCATGAAGGACCTGCAGGAGGTCATTTTTCAGCACATACCACAGCCTTAAAAATTATGAAAGCTGGTTACTATTGGCCTAGCATATTCAAGGACTATTTTGAATGGATCAGAAAGTGTAAAAAATGTGCTTTCTTTATTGGAAAAGAATTTTTAGCTTCGTTTCCCTTACAACCTATTTCAGTTGATCAACCTTTTATTCAGTGGGATCTTGATTTTTGTTTTGCCCGATTCTTATATCATTTCTTTGAAGCACCGACAAAATAGATAGGGTAACGGCATAGGAGGAATGCTTGTTCAATGTTGGTTGATGGGTTATCAGACACGTATGAATTATAAATCCACAGCTGATCATGAGAGCTTCCTTTTGGCTAGGAGGAACTACATGTAATGCAAAGTAAGACCACTAGAAGGAATTAAACAATATGGGTAGTGAACTGCCTAGCGTATGCTAGATCTCGGGAAGTGTGATACTTCCTAGATGGTTGTCAGTCCACTGTTTTAAACAATTTAATGTTGTAAAAAAAGTAAAACCTATTGTAGTTTGAAATGATTTATGTATCTCACTTAAAAACATAATAAGAAATAGATCTAATATAACAAGCTAAGCTAGAATAGCATCCAAAGGTCAAATGGTTAGTTTTGGGTTCTCTACAGTTTGACAAAGGTCTCGGGTAGATCATAGGTGAATGAGGGTGAAATGAAATTAGGTGGGTAGGTCTTTGTTCTAGGTTGTGTGGGAAAATACAGAGACCGGTGTCAGTCAGGGGTGACCAACGGCGGTTAGGTGTAACCGGTGCCGGTTACTATGAGATCTGGAAATATCACAGAACAAGCTATGGTCTCCTTTGTGATTGCACAAAGGACTTTGGTGGGTCGAGATGAGGTATTGGGTTACTGGAGTAGGCTTTGGTGAGGTTTTAATGGGTATATGGAGGTGAAAATGTTGGAGAAGGTCAATAGGGGTAAGATAAACAATGGATGATAAAATGATGATGAAATGAAATAAACCAAGAAAGTATGATGTTATACTTACTTGGATTCCATTCTTGAATGCCTGTGTGTGAGGGATGGGGGTGCTGATGAGGGGTTTGAAGGCTATAAGTGATCACCAGCTGAAAGAAAGCTTCTGCATGGGCTGCATGTACACTCCTCTTTGCTTGGATAGATCAGATCATGGTTGGGATGGCTATGCAGGAGAAGATGCTCAATCTCCTTCCTTGCATGTGGGTTTTCACTAGAATTTTCTCTCTAAAGATGCATTATCTCTCTGAGATGTGTTCTTGCTTGTCAACCTTCTCTCAATGTTTTCCAACCTTTTTCCAACTTGCTTCCAACCTTGAGAATAAGGTTATTTTGGGGTTAAAAGGGGTAACCGATGGCGGTTCGGCTTAACAATGACGGTTAGGGGTAACCGACATTGGTCAAGGTGGGATTTCCTAGGTTTACTAAACTAGGGAGATCCTCCTGATTTCCTTAGATCTCATGTCATTATCCCATGGATTAGACTGGGAGCTTCTTGTGAGCATGCAAGAATGTGGTTAGAGGGAATGTAGGCATTGATTTTTAGGGTTTGGGTAAGTCTTAGTTAGTTATGGCAACTTACTAAGAATAGGTCTTAGGTTGAGTTGGCTTGGTGAGGTGTCTAAGTGAATCAGATGTGTGGATATTATTTAAATAAGATATTTAAATAATAAATATAGTGATGATAATGAATTAATTTAATTAGATTAATTAAATTAATAAGGTAAATGTAATAAAAGGTTCTTATTGGTCGAGGTACGAAAGGGGAGTGTGCCTGATTTTAGTGTTACACATTTTGCCCATTTTTTTACGTAGCTTGTATTGGTAAACAACACTAAAAAAAATAGGATGTGGTTTATGTGTGGGTGAAGGTGATCCCCCTCAAACCAGGAATTGACGAGGTAGCAGATTGAAGCGGTGAGTGGTTTGATAAAAGGAAAATGTGAGGAAAATGTAGGTGGGTACAAGGGAAAAGGGTGAAAGGTATACTCAAGAAATCTAGGGTATAGGCTAGGTAAAAGGTAAAAATAATCAAATGCACGCACACGTATACACCGTAGCACGCTAATAGGTTGAAGAGCAAGAAAACTCTACATCATCTAAGGTCGATAGGTTTATCCGAACAAGGTTGAAGTGAATCCAGTATCCAAGGTATAGGATATGGTCAGAAACACAATGTAGGTTAGGTGCAGGAATGTTTAGGTATGTTCTAGTACACCAAAGGTAGGGTCAGGATAAACGGTCATGACAATAGGCTTGGTAAGGTCATTAGGTCAATTAGCATAGGTAATAGTTTCACAAGGTATAGTGAACACATGAGGTCAAAGGTCACTAGCAATGGTCTAGGTGCAAATATATAGGTCACGAAACGTGTAAGGCCAAGGTATGGGTAAAATAACGAGTCCTCAAAGGAGGACAAGAGTAAGCGAGTAAGTGAGGAGGTCTAGAAAGGTAAGGTAAATAGGTTGGGTACAGGTGGGGTGGGGTAAAGGATCAGGGTAAAGGGTGGGGTAAAAGGGAAAAGTAAGGGCAATGTGCAGGTGAGGGTGATCGATGCTAGACATGGATAATCGACGTTGGTATAGGTAAACCGATGATGGTTAGGTAGGGCACGTGATTGTTTTCGGTCAATGGTAACTAACATCGGTTAGGTTAGGTTGGTTATAAAAACAAAAAGAATCCATGTTTTTATTATTCATTTGTTATTTGTGAAGTGAAGAAATTACAAAAAGACATAGAAAAGAGAAAAAAGTGTCCGGAGGAAACATGATAGTGAGTGGTAGTGGGATTTTATGAGGGTTGGGTTGGTGAGTAGCGAGTCCATGGGATCGGGTGAGAGAGTTGATTGGTCGGAGGTTATGAGTAGTTATTCGATGATGGCAGAGGTTGGAGAGGGATCAGGTGGACCATCGACATAGTGGCGATGCGTGCCACCGAGACGGTGGCAGTGCGACGAGGTAAGCACCCTATGCTACATTGTTTTGTGGATAGATTAGAGGTTGGTATATAAAAAATGTTGGTTTGTCGGTTTTTGTTTTTTTGTGGGTGGGAAAAATTAGGTTTGGGTATGGGGAGAATAGTGGGAAAAAGAGGAAGGGGGAGGGTAGTAAATTGTATAGGTGGGGTGGGTAGAGGTCCATGGGTAGTTTAGGTCATTATAGGTGAGGTAAAAGGGGAAGGGGGGTGTTTTTAGAAAATGGGAGTTTTGGGAAGTCACGGGATTCAACGCGAAAGTGACCGGTGTTGATCAAGCTTGGCACATCGCTTGGGTAGAACCGATTGGTCACCAAATAGGTGACCGAGGCTAGTTAAGGGGTAATTGTGGTCGGTAAGGGTGAACCCGCATCATTCGAGATGTGAGGCACAAAGGTGCAAAATTATTGTAGGCTAGGTAGTCGAGATGGGTAGGATGAAAATAGGGTGGAGGGTAATGATAATTGGTGAATATGGTCATGACACAGGTTTTGTGTTTGGATTAGATGCAGGGGAGAGCGTAGTTACACATGCAGATGAGGGTTCCGCCTCTACTGGTGACATTGTGTGGCTTAGCGACCCCTTTGGAGTTGTAGCATGTGGAGGCAGTGGGCTTGAGTGGGATTCAGCACTACCAACATGTTTTTTGGAAACCCAACTTGATGGTTGTGCTCATCAATAGGTGGGATTCCATGACCAACATGTTCCACCTTCCAACGGGTGAGATGACTATCACCCTGGAGGACATGTTTCAGATTTTGTGGTTACCCATATTGGGTGCCTAGGTTTACTCTATCTCCTCCGAGGCCTTAGAGGAGCTGATCGACAGATTTGGTGAGGGGCGGTGGACATGAGATTCCATAACACCGCCTTGAGCTAGGCAAGATGTACCTAGCCCGTCCCGTATGAGACGATGGAGGAACTGTGTTGCTATGCACTTGCCAGATGCGAGAGGGTGGACGCTTTCCCGATCACTAATTGGGGTACTCCACAATATGATGGTAGAGGAGACCCACTTTGCCTAGGTGTCAACATTCCTGGTGTAGTTGTATAGAGAGTTATGGGCATACAGTGCTCGTGTAGGTTCAGCCTATGTTGTACCTTCTTACTACACTGTTGGGCTTATGAGCACATAGCTTGTGTGTAGCCAGTAGGGATGCCCCGAGTTGATGCATTCCCACTGATATTTGTGCGAGTGGGATATAGGAGATGGGTATCGATGATAGAGAGTAGAGATCGATAGGCCGACACATGATATGGCCCATTTTTAGTAGTTGTTGGAGGGGTTATCTGGAGTGGACATTATCTGGATGCCATATGTGGATTCCCCCATATAGGCACATACATGAGGAGCTATCTCGACCTCTAACTAAAGAGGCGGATACAGGGTCACCATGCCAGGGGAGGATGAGATGATCTTGGTAGATAGGGTCCGATGGTAGTTTGGGCTTGTATAGGATATTCCTCCGTCCTTCCCACAATATCGAGAGATGACATGGAGAGGCCTCTACCTCTACCACAACCTACGCCTACAGGGGAGGAGGAGGAGCCAGTGGATTTGCGGATAGATGATGTTGGATGTATAGATAGGTATAGGCAGTGGTGGGTGGCTCAGCTACAAGCCATACCACCTAGACCGGGGCAGCCAGACCTAGCTACCATTATAGTGAAGAGGATACCCTACAGGGTCAGGTAACAATGTTGATTACCCAGATAGGTATACTACAAACACAACTGGAGGGGTCAGAGGCAGAGGTAGCAGAGCTACGAGTATAGGTGGCCATCATAGGCCCAGATGGCAGATGGAGGAGATGGAGGAGATGGAGATGGTCGGGGGGATGGTCAGGTGGCAGCCCTCTGGCTCAAGTGGCAGGTTTATAGGGCTAGTTGGCCACAGCCTAGGCACAAATTGGGGCCTTATAGGCATAGGGGCAGGGGGCACCACCACAGGTAAAGGGAGCTGGTCCCAATTCACAGGTTGGCATAAGGTAGGTCGCTCTAGGGTAGGCAGAGGGGCAAAGACCTATGGGACCACCACAAACCATGCCTGTATCTAGGTTACGGGATGCCCTAGGTGAGGTGAGATATTATCAGGATCAGCTCATGGTGGCTAGGATAGACTTCCTATCCTACGAGAGTATAGGGCACAACAGGCATCTAATGAGAGGACGAGATCCCACACACATAGTGTGGAGAGCACAGGAGGTCAGTGAGCTCCGAGGTCCAATCAGGGAGAGGCCACCAAAGACACGGAGACCAAGGTCTAGGTGAGGTGATAAAGAAGGACACAGGAGGCCAAGGGTATAGGTGGCATAGATAGGAGGACATCCAGTGAGATGTTTGATATGCGGTCACTTGATTATTGATGTATACTAGTGATTTTGTTGATATATATGATGGCCTGTGTGTCGAAGATAGTTGTATTTTTGATCCCATACCAGCCTATGTGTTTGAAGACAAGAGAGGATGTATGATTTATTTTGTATATTTTGAGCATATCTTGCTGCGTCTGCGTGCAAGATATTTTGTATGTGATTCATTCTTTTTGTATATATGAGACCGGCTTGCATGCCAATGACATTTTATATTGTATATCAGCCTGTGTGCCGACATTTTGAGATGATGGACATGATGAGAGAGGCATGTATATTGAGATACACATTTATTGATTTATATGATGAGATACATGGTATTTTGTGATGTGTTGATGTGTGTATGAGACATTGGTTTATGGCTTGTGTTAGATGAGATATGGATTTGTTACTTTGATGTGGATGGAAATTAGGTGAGTTAGGCATGATGGAGTCAAGTTGGTTTAGGCATGGATCGAGTCAAGTTATAGGCATGGTTGAGTTAGGTTATAGGCATGGATTGAGTCAGGTTATAGGCATGGTTGAGTTAGGTTATAGGCATGGATCAAGTTAGGTTATAGGCATGGTTGAGTCGAGTTATAGGCATGGTTGATGAATTTTTTTAGGGTATAAAATGGATGAGCTAACCTCCAAGGGCCCCATGCCCTCGGAGTTCGCCTACATAGTCCCAAAGCAAAAGGGACCTCGGGCCGATGTAGTTCTCCCACAAACTACGGAAGAATATGAAAATGAGTTGGTAGGTTTTTGGGCATGTTGTGGGTTTAGGTTTAATAGGTGTAGGTATATTATAGGTAAAAGGATGTAGGTGAAGGAGATTATGGCGAAAGGGGAGGATTACCTAAAAGGTAAGCGTCGAGGACCAAGTCCTATATAAGGTAATCAAAACATAAACAAAATATGGTTAAAAGATAAGAGGGGGCAATAGAGCCACCTAATTGGGTAGGATCATACCGAGTAGATCATACCTTGGAGGGGGTGATGAACAGAAGACATGAAAGGCATTGCACGATTAACTGTTCTATGATGAAGGTAGTCATATGATCACCAAATGTCTAAATTCCAAGATGTCCCTTGAGGCAATTGAGACAATGAGAGTGGAAGTTGTAAGGAGGGTGAAAGGTAGTTAATTTTATATGTTTTGAGTAGCGGGGCCTGCAGGAAAGGGTCCTAGGTCATAGTGGGCAAGTCCATGACTAAAAAGTTTTTTTTTTGGTAGACTGATCGATGTGGGAATTCTATATGGGATAATGAATATGGTACTCCTTGAGGTCTTCGTGAAGCTGATCGATGTGGGAAGCTTCATTTTTCTCATTTTTATTTTTTTTTTTTTTTTTTTAAAGCTTTACATAGTTGTCCTTTGAGGGAGCAATCTATTTATAGTAGCAATTTTGTCGAGAGGAAGATGTCCTTTTGAGGGAGTCATCTTTTATTAGAAGTTTGACTCAAGGAGTTTGGTCCCATGTGAGGTCTTTTAAATCATGGACAAGACCAAAGTGGAGGATAGGAATCTTGTTCAAAAGGCAAGGTGGAATGACCATGGGATCTCATCTAAAGGTAGATGAAAAGTATCTATGAGAATCATGCTATGTGCGGTGTCATGGTACACATATTCAAGAGAAGATAACAAGTGGTGGGTGCTCACATGATTCTTGTTTAATCATTAGGGAGGTGTATGGAGTGGATAGCACTCAAGGGATGAGCTTTGTAAAGAGACAAGGAGTGAGGTAGGATGACAAGTCAACAATAGAATGGTCAAAGATGCAATGTGTTAAGTGGAACAGGTTTGGTTTTACCATCAAGTGAGGATAAATGATAGGCACCTAATCCATAAATATGAGTTATGATGTATGGTCTAAGACAATTAGGAGTGAATTTTCCCCATTTACTTTTTTCCTCTTTAGTTACGAGTTGATTTTCTTTCAAGACAAGGTCACTAACTTGGAAGGTTCATTCATGAACACATTTTTCATCAAAGACGTTTGATACGTTGTTGGTAAACTTGAAGGTGATCCAGAGCATTAAGATAAAATTTGTCTAATAACTCTAGTTGTGCTAAGCGGTCCTGACAAAAGTCATCATCAGTAATCATGTCATAGAGATAAATTTAGAGTGAGGGGATCTAGACTTCGAGAGGCAGAACAACCTCTATACCATAGACCAGAGAAAATGGTGTGGCCACAGTGGAAGTGTGAATACTAGTGTGGTATGCCCATAGGGTAAAAGGAATGTGCATATGTCAATCCTTCCCAGTATCGTCAACCATTTTCATGAGAATTTTGTTGAGGGTTTTGTTAGTGGATTTGGATTGGCCATCATTTGTGGGTAATAAGGTGATGAGAAATTAAGTTTCGAATGCCAAAGGTGTCGCAGATTTTTTGGAATGTTTTGTTTTTGAATTGTTTTCCATTGTAAGTGATGAGGTGATGAGGGACACCAAAGTGGAAAATAATGTGATGGTTAATGAACTCACATATTTTCTTGGCTTTTGTGGAGATGAGTGGTATGGCTTCTACCCATTTTGTGTAATATTCGGTAGTAGTTATGATCCATTGATGGCATTGGGAAGAATGGGGATTGATTTCTCTGAAAAAATCCAAACCCCATTGAGATAAGGGCCAAAGATCACGAGTGACCTGTAAGGCATGACTGGGTGTATGATGAAGGTTGGAATTTTGTTGACATTTTACACAGCGTTTGACATAGTTGCAACAATCATGGTTAAGGGTCGGCCAGTAATAACCTAGGTGAAGAATACGCTTAGCAATAAAGAAGGCCACAAAAGTGACCTCCACATATACCATCATGAACCTCCTTAATGGTATAAGGAATTTCATAACTTGTGAGGCATCGTAAGAGAATACCATTAAAGCCACGCTTATAGAGGAGTCCCCAGGATGATGTAATAAGAGACCTTTTAAGGAAGGCACGTTGTTTGTTATAGGTGAGATCAGAAGGTAAGATGGAGAAAGAAAGGTAGTTGGATTATTGTTTATACCAAAGGTCACTTAGGTCTAGGGTGTCGGTTCTGATTGAGTAAACATCATGAGGTAAATAAGAAGGTGAATGGAGGCATTGTACGGTGACAAAGATTTTGGAATCGGCAGGGGAAGTGGGTATTTGGGAAGCTAAGCAGGCCATGGTATCTATAAATTTTTTGGTTGAACGTGGGATAGTTTGAAGGGTGTAACGATCAAAGGTGGTCAAAATTATGTCAACATGTTGTTTATACTTTTGAATTATCTCATTATGACATTGGTACATACCATTGACTTGGTTTACAACCAATTATGAATCACCAAAGATGTTGATTTATTTGACATATAGGGCATATGTGGCTTGGATTCCTACTACGAGCACTTTGTACTCGGAAATATTGTTGGTGCATTCAAATTCTAGTATGAAATATAGAGGCATGGGTTCTCCATCTAGAGGAATGAGGATAATACTAGCCCCACCCCCACGCCGACACTTGAAACCATCTCAGCAAAGTTTCATTTGGTAAGGGGTTCATCTAGGAAAGGTAGCAAACGACTCATCTGGGAAGTCAAAATTAGAGGGTTAATCCCTAGAAATAGGTGCATCGGCCAATTGGTTGGCAATAGCTTGGCCCTTAACAGACTTTTGATGAATGAATTCGAGGTCAATATTAGCTAAAATCATAAGCCATCATGCGGCACGTTGATTCTAGTAAGGTTTATCATACATGAAGTGTAAGCGATTGGTGTTAGTCACAACATAGGTTTTTGGTTGAGTAGGTAATGGCGAGTTTGGTGGCAATGAAAAATAAGGCTAAGAAAAGTTTTTCTAGATGGTTGTATCGGGTTTCATAGTCCAAAAGAGTATAGCTTATGTAATAAATCACCTACTCCCTGTGTTGTTCATCACGACGAGCGAGCATGGCTCCTAAGGAATGATCAGTAGCGGATATGTATAGGTAAAAAGGTTGATTGTCTTTAGGTGGAATGAGTACGCAATGTGGTTGGAGAAGGTATTTTTAGGGCCTCAAAAGCTTTGTGATAGTCATCATCCCATTTAAAGGAGACATCCTTCCTGAGCAGATGATGAAATGGTTGACACCGATTAGATAATTATGAAATGAAATGGCGAATGGACTATAATTTAACTTGCAGGCTATGGATTTGGCAAAGGTTAGTAGGTGGAGGCATTTCGAGGATGGCCTTGACTTTAGCAGGGTGAACTTCTATACCATTGAGGGAAATAATAAACCCCAAGAGATTTCATGAGAGAACCATGAAGATGCACTTTTTAGGCTAAAGGCAGACATAATATTTAATGAGGTGGTCAAAGATGGTGTTGAGGACAGCGAGGTGCTTGGAGTGATGGGTAGATTTGGCCAAGATATCATCCACATAATCTTCCAATATGTGATGCATGATATCATGGAAGATGTAAGTCATAGCATGCTAATATGTGGCACTAGCGTTTTTAAGGCCAAAAGGCATGACTCGATAGTAAAAGGTTCCCTTAGGGGTGATGAATGTGGTCTTGTGTTTATATTCTAGGGAAAGAAAAAATTATTTATAACCCGAGAATCTATCCATGAGTGATATCATATCATGACCAGTGGTGAGGTCAACCAATTGATCAATACCGGAAAGGGAAAGTCATCTTTCGAAGGCAAGGTTGAGGTCATGTCCATGCAAATGGGGAGTCCCCTTGTTGCTTTAGTAATAGGGACAATGTTAGAAATCCAATGAGGATAATCAATGGGTAAGATGAAGGAAACAGAAAGAAGGCACTAAAGTTCTTCTTTGACGAGAAGAGCAATATGAGGGTGCATTTTCCTCAACTTTTGTTTGATAGGTTTGGCATCGAGAACGGTTACATATTATGCACCACTATGGTGGGATCAATCCTGAGGCATGTCCGCATAAGACCAAGCAAAAGTGTGGTTATGATCTCGAAGGAAAGAAGTGATGGCTTCCTGTTCAACAAAGATCTTAATATTTTCTGATCTTTAGGATGTGCGGGTTGTCCTGAGTATGAATGTTGATCTCGATAGTTGATTCATTCAACATGGTTTACGTCTCATAGGGTAACGATCGATGAATATATGAGTCTTCTGCACCAAGGTAGGTGAGTATGGATTCATCATCTTGACATTAAATGACGTTAATTATAGGTGTGTCATCATCGATCATCTCAAGATATAGGAATGGAAGAGTGGAAGGGGCCTCGCCTTCACTTTGATAAGTCAAAGGCCTCAAGGAAATGGTGTTTTTGAAAAAAAAATTAGGAGGGATAGAATCAAGATCCATCGACTCCGTAAATGAGGGTGGTGATGAAGGTGGAGTGGGTGAAGAAGGTGGAGAAGAGCTAGTTTCCTTAATGATTTCAATGCGGGCATGTTTGGTACTAGGTTCGGGAAGCCGACACCACTACAACGTTATGTTTGCGGGTGGTACATAGAATAACGGTATGGTGGCCTTGCTCGTAAAATCCAAAACTAAAACCCTTCCACGCACAAAGTGGTGCAGAAAGTTGTGGGCAAAATGGTGATTGGTAAGTGATTGGAAGTCAATGGAAAATGGGCAAGTTTGTGGCGATGGTTCGGGTGTGTAAGTGGTAGTATCAAGTCCCCCATAGGTGAGACTAGTACGAAGGTGAGGGGGCCATACAAGAGATGTTATCTTATATGATGATCATAGTGTGGGTGTTAGTGAAGGCTTCCATACTCCCGAGGAGTAAGGAATGTGTTGACACTATATGGCGATACTCCCCAGTGAGTGAGACATTGAAAAACACCTTCCAAGGATCGGTGGTTGGTAAGTAGGTAGTTGAAATGGATGATGTGTCGAGGTCGATGCGGAGGTGGAGTTAACAGATTGGGAAGCTAATGGGTCAGCCGTGGGGGTTATAACAGTGGTAGGAATGGAGGAGGTATGTGCGGTGAAAGTAGCGTATGTACTAGTAGGTGGAGGTGTAGGTGAAGTGGTAGTGGTTGCGGAGGTAGAGAAAGACTTGACAGGTATGAGAAAATGATTTAGTCGGTAAACCATGTTGCATGTTTTGAAAGGTGATGGGTCAACTGGAATGGTATAAGTGTGTCCTTCATGTTCAAACTTTACACAACAATGTAAAGTGGAAGGAACGTAAACCATGACACTCGATCCGGGGTCTACCAAGCAACAAGTTATATTGGAATTCAACCTCTAAAATGTAAAATAATTCTAGAAACAATCGGGGGCCAATGCAAACATGGAGGATGATAGTGCCTAGTGTGGAGGTGATAGCATGATCTCAGAATGAACGCAACATGACTGGATGTTTATGCATGTAATTTTTAGGTATACGCATTTGAGCAAATGCATGGGATGAAATGATGTTAATGCTAGCACCTCCATCAATCATCACATGGTGTACCCGTATGTCATCAATGTGGATGGAGATGAAGAGGGCTGGGTCTAGGTCATCATTTTGGTATGGTGTGATCTCCTCCTCTGAGAAGCTAAGGGAGGACACTTGGTGAACAAGGTGGGGTGAAGAGGAAGGTGGTAAATAAGTGAGAGAGGCTACATGATGGGGTGTGATAATGGAGGCTATAGGTGTAGGGTCATTGTGTAAAACCTCGATATATTGAAGAACCTCCATGAGAGCTTGACGATGGGATTCTGAGGTTTGGATGAGGTCATATAAGGACATTTTGAGGGGATATTGGTGTAATTTTTGAGCATGGTGTGATGTGTGATGCCATTAGAGATGGGGTATGTGGGGCCACAGATAGTTATTTTAGGTATGGCTGCAGATGGTATGTTGGTTATAGGATTGGTTGGTAGGTAATTTGCCTTTTCTTTGCCCTTCTATGCATGTGTAGTGACATGTATCATGTTGATTTGAGGGGAGTTGGAAAATGGAGAAGGTGTAGGGTGAGTGGTGTAATGACATGAAGGGAAAAAACCTACTGGAGGAGAAAAGCCTTGTGAGGTGAGTGGGCGCAACGACATTGGGGTGGTGGCGTGGAAAGCTCTCTGATGCAAACCATGTTAATTTCAAATCTTGAGGGTGACTCTAGGAGTGGTAAGGGTGGAGGTTGTGGTTGTTGAGTGGGCAGTGTGGGAATGGGTGTCGGTGAAATAGGATCCTCATCCAGAATTTCGTCGTCATCAAAGTTGGTTTACGTGGACATAATTAGATAAGGAAAATTTTCAAGGCCTTGTAGTTCTCCACATCGTGCCCTCGGCACATGATGGTATGCATAAATTTTAGTATTGTCAAACCCTTTTGGATTGGGTTTGAGGGGTCATAAGGTCGAGTGGTGGTAATGTGATAACGAAGTCTCGAGGAGGTTGGTTAAAATTTTGGTACAGGATCCTGCTAGTGGATCACAATGGGAAGTGAATGTGGGTTTGGGTGTAGGTGTGGTTGATTGTCGATGAGCTATTTTTGGAAGAGTAGGAATGGGTCGAGTTATGGTTTTAGGTCTTGGTGTGGTTTTACGTATCAATCGTGTTTGTTTGGGTAAGGGTACAATAGATGAACAGTAGGAGGGTGTGTGGTTATTTTGACTACCTTATTGTGGGGTAGTAAGGTTTTGTTTTTGGGTTGCACCTTCTTGGGTAAAGGTGATGTGGGTGTACGAGGTCTAGAAGGAAAAGTAGATGGAAGAATAAGGTGAGCTACCCACGGGGATAATGGCGGTCTTGTGAAGGTAGATGACGCGGGTTGTGCTTGGCGTGTGAGGTATAATGACCAAGTGTAGTGGGTAGTGAAGCAATAGTTGAGGGTATTGGAGGTATCGGTGGTAAAGAGACTGCGCAGTGCGGAGTGTAAGTTGTCTTTGTGTGTCCGGATAGATTAGAGGTTTGTGATGATGGAATGGATTGTTGTGTTATTGGTTTATGGATGGGTGAAGGTCGCTTGACCATGTTGGGCAGCTGAGGTCTTAAGACAGACGGACAAGTGTGGGTGTGATTGGTGTGGTCGGGGTATGAGGTCGATGAGTTTTTTTCTTTGATTTGGGTGTCGAGGTAGGTGTGGTATTGATGTTGGAGGATGTAGCTAAATCTAGTTTAATAGGTGGATGAGTAAGGCTGGTGGTTGGGGTGACCCCTAAAGTGGTAATAGGTTTAGTTGAGGCAAATGTTGTAGGTGTGGGTTTGGGTTTAGATGTAGGTTGGGTTATGGGTAAGGGTGTGGTTTGAGTGCTAACAAGTATCATGGAAGGGGTTGCAATAGAGGTGGTTATGTTTGGTTTGATTGGTTGAAATGTGTTTGGGTAGATAGTGGAGGTATCAGCGAGGGATCTCTGCATCTATGTTGAGATGGGGAGTAAGAGGTGCCCCCATAGTAAATCCCTATCCACATAATCTAAGTGATCGGCCAAACGTGAGAACGGCATGTCTGTAGGTGGAGTTGGTGAGGACCTAATGGAAATTCTCATAAAATGTGTCTTAGAGATGGGGAATTGGCTAGCTTCAACTTTCGTGGGTAAGAGAGCCAAAAGTAGGTCGGCAGGGTTATGGGGACCTAACCGTGAAACAACCGGGAGCAAGGTGGATGCGGGCAGCACAGAGCAAGATTGGGCCGATGTGGGAGTGGGTACGAGAGTCGGGGGATAGATATAGGCATGCCATATATCAATTGACCCAAGGCATCTCGAGTGGACAAGTGGGAAAGGTAAAATTGCAAGGCGGTAGGGTTTTGGTCAAGGAGTCGTGCGAACTCCTCATCTCTCGGTAGTGATAGTAATAGGCTAGATGGGATCCATGGCTGGTGATAAAATGGAAGGTGGTGAAGGACTAGGTGGGAGTGGTTGACAACTGGCATGAAATACGAGTGCATTTTCTTGTCTTCGAGTTAGCACCATGTGAACCAATACTGATCAGGTAGGGCTGCTTCTCTGTAAATGACACAGAGAACAATAGGAATAGGTGAATCTAGTGATAAAAAGTGGATTAAGTACCAAATGGTGGCTGGAATGTGAAATAGGCTAATTGATGCCGGTTAGGGAAAAATAATGCCATCAAGAGTAAATCACTGTCGGTTATTGTAGAAAATGACAAAGTGAGTAAATAACAAGGCAGAGGTAAAATCGCGGTATGCCAAATCTGAAGATGTTTAAAACATCAATGGGAATAATGACAGTGGGACTGTGAAAAGTGGAAGAAAGTGAAGTAAAATGTCCTTTTGAGTAGGTTAGCAAAAGGACCTAGAACCGACATCGGTTGGGTATAACCGATGGTGGTCAGAGGTAACTGATGATGGTTACTATGAAATTGAAATAGTGATGAAAGAAAGTGGTTGTGAATTAAAATATGATGTAGAATCAAACCCATAATTCTAAGAATGATGATGATATGGCCTAGGCACACTCAAGTGAAGCCGAAATACACCAGCTATGATAAGGAGCATGCAAGGATGAACAAAAAAGTGACGAACGTGATCTCTCACCTCAAAATGTAAGCCAAGCAAAAACACTAAGAAAATGTGATCCTAGGAGTGCCTTTCTATTATGTTTTCTCAACTTATGCTATTTAGGGACTGACACATGAATTTTGAAATATAGTTTTTGGTGAGGATGGCTTCCTAAAAAGAAGGAGATCTAAAAGGTGAGGTTTCAGGTATGTTATGGTGGGGGCGGGCTTTGCTCTAAAGTATGACTCAATAGAGCAGCAAAGTGGGTGCCCACTATGTCATGATTGTGTGATCACCTATAGCTTCTTCTAGGTAGGATGTTGTTTAAGAATGTATGTATTTTGAATTTTTGTGAGGTTTGGTAAGACTCGGAGAGAGAGAAAATGATAGAAGTGCTTTTCTATTATTCGTTTGTCAACCATCAACTAGGAATGACTTCCAACGTATAGGTTGCCCTCAATTAATGTGAGCTAATGCAATAAATTAGAATGGAATGCACTTATTTTTAAACCCAAATCGAAAATGTGAAATTGGATGACACAATAAGATGAAGAGGAAGAGGGATGCTCTTTCACTATAATGCAAAAAACATGAAGAAATGGTTCTTTTTAATTACACCAAAAGAAAAGGTTTCCTTTAGAGCAAATAGAAAGAAGAGGTGGATTACCAAAGAAGAAAATTAGTGTGTACACTTTTTAGAAGGGAAAAAAACACACAATTTTTTTCCTAGGAATGAATGAAATGCAAGGAACCCCGAATGGGTCCCACCAGGCGTGCCAAAATGTTTCACCTAATTCTTAGATCATTTCTTTGAAGCGTTGATGAAACAGATAGGGTAACAGGCATAGGAGGAATACTTGTTCAAATATTGGTTGATGGGTTACTACACACATATGACTTCTAAATCCACAGATTGATCGTGAGATATTTCTTTTGGCTAGGAGTAACTACCTATAATACAAAGCAAGACTACCAGAAGGAATTAAACAATATGGGTAGTGAACTTCCTAGTGTATTCTAGATCTAGGAAGTGTGATACTTCCTAGATGGTTTTCAATCCAATGTTTTAAACAATTTAATGTTGCAAACAAAGTAAAACCTATTGTCATTTGAAATGATTTAGGTATCTCACTTAAAAACACAATAAGAAATATATCTAATCTAACAAGCTAAGCTAGAATAGCATCCAAAGGTCAAATGGTTGGTTCTGGGTTCTCTACGAGGTTTGACAGAGGTCTCAGGTAGATCACAGGTGAATGAGGGTGAAATGAAATTAGGTGGGTAGGTCTCTGTTCTAGGCTGTGTGGGAAAATACAGAGACCGGTGTCGGTCGGGGTGACTGACGGTGGTTAGAGTGTATCGCTTGGTGTTAAGTTCTTGTGAGATCTGGAAATATCGCAAAACAAGATGTGGTCTCCTTTGTGATTGCACAAAGGACTTTGGTGGGTAGAGATGAGGTATTGGGTGACTGGAGTAGGCTTTGGTGAGGTTTTAATGGGTATATGGAGGTGAAAACATTGGATAAGGTCAATAGGGGGCAAGATAAACAATGGATGATAAAATGATGATGAAATGAAATAAACCAGAAAAGTATGATGTTATACTTACTTGGATTCCATTCCTAAATGCCTATGTGTGAGGGATGGGGGTGTTGATGAGGGGTTTGAAGGCTGCAAGTGATCACCAACTGAAAGAAAGCTTTTACATGGGATACATGTACACTCCTCTTTTCTTGGATAGATCAGATCATGGCTAGGATGGCTGTGCAGGAGAAGATGCTCAATCTCCTTCCTTGCATGTGGGTTTTCACTGGAATTTTCTCTCTGAAGATGTGTTATCTCTCTGAGATGTGCTCTTTCTCGTCAACCTTCTCTCAATTTTTACCAACCTTTTGCTAACTTGCTTCTAACCTTGAGAATAAGGTTGTTTTGGGGTTAAAAGGGGTAACGACGTTGGTTAAGGTGGGATTTCCTAGGTTTACTAAACTAGGGAGATCCTCTTGATTTCCTTGGATCTCATGTTTTTATCCCACGGATTAGAATGGGAGCTTCTTGTGAGCATGCGGGAATATGGTTATAGGGAATGTAGGCATTGATTTTTAGGGTTTGGGTAAGTCTTAGTTAGTTATGGAAACTTACCAAGAATAGGTCTTAGGTTGAGTTGGCTTGGTGATGTGTCTAAGTGAACTGTATGTGTGGATATTATTTAAATAATAAATATAGTGAGGATAATGAATTAATTTAATTAGATTAATTAAATTAATATTATTGGGGTGAAGAGGCTCATGGCTAGGTAAATGTAATAAAAGGTGTTTATTGGTCGAGGTATGAAAGGGGAGTATGACCTGATTTTAGTGTCTACAATTTTATTGGCATGATAAACCCGCCCTCATCACAAGGACACAAATGGATATTAACTACTACAAATTATTTTACATGGACTAAAGCAATAGCCTTGAAGGATGCTAATGAAGCTTTGATACTATCCTTTTATGAAGGAATAGTTTGCAGATTTGGTGTTCCAAAGAACTATCATATCAGATAATGCTTTAGCATTTCTTGGTGCAAAGATAATAGATTGGGCTGTCAACCATGGAATTTACTTAAGTTCTTCATCTAATTATTATCCACAAGGTAATGGATTAGCTGAAAGTACTAACAAGAACCTTTTAAGGATCATCAGAAGAACACTCAAAGATAATCAAAGAGCTTGGCATCTGATGTTGAATTCAACACTTTGGGCTGATAGGGTGACTCCTAAAAGATCAGTTGGCAATTCACCATACAAAATTGTGTACGAAAAAGAATCAAGAATTCTTATTTCAGTTGAGTTACCCGAATTGGATTTGCTGCATCAAATGGAGCTACTTGAAGATGAACCATTACAGGTTCGTTATGTAGAGTTAATGGAATTACAAGAGCTAAGAGATCAAGCCCATTTGAATATGGAAAAGAATCATAAACAGATGAAGAAGACTTTTGATAAGAAATCCAAATTCAAAATCTTCAATGAAGGAGATATTATGTTAAAGTGGGATGTTGATCATGCAAATCCAAGAAGACACACGAAGTTTGATACAATCTAGAGTGGCCCTTACATGATTTCAACTTACAAAGAACACAATGCTTTTCAACTTTCAAAGTTGAATGGAGAGGAACTTCCCATTCCTATGAATGGTATGTTTCTCAAACACTATTATTGAAAATCTTACAGTGATTGTTAGAGTAGGATTTCCCTTCAATAAGTGTAGTCTCTACACATTGCATTGTTTTTCAATTCAATAAGTGCATTCATGCATGTAACACTGTTTTACTGATCCTTTCCTAGTTTTAGTTCCATTTTGGAAAGGTTAGACATTTCAAAAAAGAAAAATTTTGGTTATATGTTTGGACTCCATGCCCAATGGACAAGATCAAGGCACTGGTCTATAAGCTAGCATGCAGCTTTCCCCTCAGGATCGCTAGAAATGTTGACAATTTTGCACTTGTGAAAAAATGGGCAACTCAAAACTTCATCATTATGTTGAAAGGCATTGGTGAAGTATACCTAAGCTAAGGGAGTTTTGATATTATTGGTTACTTCGAATTAGTTATGATTAAATGAAATTTGCAGCTATGTGTGTTGTTACAAAACATAATAGATCACATAGTCTACAACATCATGTTATCTTCAGCAAAAGAACACAAGGCCCCAAAGGACAGTGTGTTGTCTTGATGAAGACACTAAATTACATAATAGGTGAAATGTTGAGTTTTGGACAACAAAAATAAGTGCAGATTATAGAAATCAGAATTCATTACTGAATGTTATAGGTTCTCATTAATGTTCTTTCCTTCATGATTAAGACATTCAATTATATTATTGAGTTGTTTATTTCATCATATAATCCATACAGAAAGATGAAATGCAGAAAGAAATATACAACTCATTTACAAGAATTCAATGTTTTATTCATAAGGAAATTTCAAATGTTCCCACACAAGCCATGGGATGTAACTGGAAAGTAAAGTACAACTACTGAAATAAGAGGTACACATACATGAAAAATAAAGGAGTATGAGTGAACCCATCATTTCCTTGGGGTTTTTCTTCGTTGTTCGAAGTATCTCCATTCCATCTTTTGTTCCTTCTTCATCTTCATTGTAGAAGTCATTGTACCTAAAAAGAAGAAAAGGAGAACTGTCAGTTATGAGCTCAAGGATCAATTCATATTCCTTACTATCCTAGTTCGTGCATATGAATCTCTTCAAAATAGGAGATATAATTTACTTGAAGATCAGACTGCATACATTTTCTACTCATTCAGAAAGAAGAAAGAGAAAAGAAAAGAAAAAAACATGGATACAAGAGAGGCCAAAAATCCTAAATATTTTCTAAATTGTTTTCTTAAGTGTGTAGGTACAGATTGCAGCCAAGAAGGAAAATAGACAAGTCATAAGTACATGTTGGAAAGAAGGATTAATGTAACTCAAACTCAATATTTTCTACAAATGGAAGAAGTTATAGTATTGAAGAGGGACTGCAATACAAGTACATGTTTCAGTTTGCAACTAAAAAGGAAGAATCAAATTTCAAGAAGTTGAAGTTAGCTGGAAAGAAAGGGTTACAGCTGAAAAGAATGAAAAGAAGGTTCTAGGAAAATTTTGACAGGGCTTCGCCATGTAAAATGGACATTTACGATGTTCTCATCATGTTGTTTTATCTACTACATGCTTTAAAATAATTATTTAAATCAAGTAAGTGATACAGAAAAGTAGAAAAGCATGCCATGATCAAGATAAACAGTTATAATGTTTCAATTTCAAACTACCAAATCAGCTTCAACAGAAAGTGTTATATTTTGTATTCTGAATCAGAAAATATAACTACTATAGCTGGAAATGGATGGAAGAAAGAATTCTGGAAAAAATTTCCAGGGCTTCACCATGAAAAATCAACATTTTAAATTTTCTAGCATGCCAAAATATTACTATAAAGGAAATAAAGCATCTAAGTAAAAGAAACAAGTTATTGTTTTTCAACAAAGCATTTAAATCAAGGCTTATGCCTGAAAATAGTATCAAAACAGATGAAAAATTGCTTGTAATTTCCAGAAAGCCACTTGTAGTCATTTTTGTACCCACCAAGAACAAGGGAACCTCATGTGTGTCAGCCTATCACCCGGTAGCGCTGGAGCTCACCCAAGGCACACGAGAGGGAGCCGAGTCTCTCTTTTATGTGAGTCTAGTGGAAGACATCATTCATGATCTTGACTTAGTGATTTAAAGGACATGAAAAATCTATAGAGCTCAGAACGACTTCTATACCCTTTCAGTCATATCAAAAGTAAAAGCACTTAATAGAATTAATAGAACTAGGAAGTTGTAAATCCACAAATAGACTTAACATTCAAATAAGGTTCATGATTATACAAGAACAAAAGCATAATAGAAATATGTAGATAATACAGAGAGAAGATCTTAATATAATTATCATGGTAACCTTATCATATTCATTCATAGCATTACTATAGAATATCACAAAAGGGGAGACCGTAGTCATGCGCCATATCTAGATCCATACATGAAGACTTTCAAAACAAAATTTACATTCCCCCTTATTACATCCTTCCTATAATCATCTACCTCTTTTATCCCATAGTTCTCATAGTAATTTTGCAGAGCTCCGCTTCCTTTCTTCTGGTTCTCCTCTTTCCTTTTGCTAAGGGCGTGCATATAAATAGGCATCTGATCTCTAACAAACTCCTCTGCAACCTCAGATCTGGCCCCAAGTGTCAAGGTGTGGATCGCCTTAGGTGTATGCCTCTCCATGTCATGATTAGATTTTTGGATTTTCTTATCGCAAGGTATATTCCTTCCAAGACACCCTGTTACTAGGCTGGAACCTTATCCAAACGGAACACGTTCTTCATTTGTTTTGTCCAAAAGGCCGAAAACGGCTAAGTCCTAATTTGTGCTTTGTTGGCGTGCATCCTAGGTTCCCCAAGAGCCCATTTTTAACCCTTCCTTACACGCCCGACTTGTGCCCTTTGTTGGTTTCGTGTGTGCTTACGTGCCTTTAAGATTTGGTAGTTACATTAAGGGCCCAACATTACCCCACACTTCACTGTTCTCCACCCTCGAGAACCTTTTCAAAGAATGCAAGATAAAAAACGCAAGGCCTTGCCTTGGAAAAAAATACAGGGAAGGAATAAAGAATGGGGGAGAGAGAAGAGAAGGATAACTACCTAAAGAAGAAAGGGGAAAAATTTTCCGCGGTCGGCCTCCAATGATATTCCATGCACTTGACTTCATCCTGTACTCTTGTGTAAAGGTCACCAACCAATGTGCTCACCTCGTCGAAGGTTAACCCTTCCCCTTTTGTGTTTATGGTCTCTACCACCGTCTCCAGTTCCTTTGCTTGATCTTCCAAGGCATCCATCTTCCTTGTAATGATCGTGTAGAGCTCTTTTAGCCGGGTTTTGATTGAGACCCGTAGGATCTCAATAGCTTCAGACTTCTTTTCCACTTCGGCTAGGATCTTTTCTTTTGTTTTTCTCCCTAAAGTCCTTCATCTCGGCCTCATCGTTAGCAAGCATCATGCTTGTCACCTTGTCTGATCCGCACAATGGTCATAGGTGACCCCTACGGTTTGTGCGGCTATCTTTACATCAACAAGCACCTTGTTGTATTCAGCTATGAGTGTGATGAGTTTCAACTTTTCCTCCTACGCTCAAGTGCATAGCTACATCCTCTATCGACTCCAAGGCCAAATGCTACCTTTCCATGGTGAGGATCTGAGTCAAGTCCTCTAGACACTCCAGGGAGAATCCATACTTTTGCGCGGGAGGGTTAAGGTCTTGGTGCTTCATGAAAATAGCATAGGAGATGAGCTACACCTTCTTGGAAACTTCACACACTTTAGCTTTCTCCTCTTGTAATTCTCGGTGTAGTTGAGCGTTGATCATCTTTTCAAGACGGAGTTAATTTCTTTTCTCAACTATTTCTTCCTTCCTCTTCTCCATCAGGTCCTCCAAGACTTTAACCCCGTCATTTCTGCATAAGAGCCTTGCCTCTACCTCCACGGAGGCAAGGATCTTTCGATAGTTGTGTGTTTATGATGGGGTTGACCCCCTTTGTCTCGGATAGCTCTAGTATCGCCCCTTGGTTAACCTCAAACTCGGGCTCATCAAGGTGGGAGTCAAATGCCCATGATAGCATCTTTCTTGTGCATGGGTATCCACCCTCAGGATCAAAGGACTCCATGGTGGTGAGCTCCTTGGTGGGCACGGTACTTTCTAGAAAGTGTGCACGTAAAACTTTGTTAGGGTCATTAACATACCCCATCATTGATTTTCCTTCCTCCACACATTTACTTCCCATGCACACGCCCTTTGGAACAATCACTATAAGATTTGGGCCTTTTTTTCTACCCACACTCTTCTCCCTTTGCTCTTCCTTGAATTCACTAAGCATGAGCTCCACGCTACACTCCAATTCCTTGTCGACCAAGGTATTAATCATCTTCTCTGCCTCCCTTGTCACTTTCTCATCCACCTCCTCCTGAGTGAGCTTGGGCATATCTAGCTCCTTGGTACTTTCCCCCTCACTCCTTTCTTTGTTCTACGTGCCTTCCTCCCCTTGGGTGCCCTTCCTCCTTGCAAATATGAAAGCATCATTTACATCTTCTAGCTTCCTCTTCCTCTGAATCATGGACATCAATCAGCCCCTGATTTACCTCTAGGTCTTCCTCTTCATCATCATCATTTTTTTCTATAAAGGCATTCGTGTCATCTATATCCTTGGACTCTAGTTCTTCCATCCACTCCTTCAGTCGGGGATGTGGTCTTCTCTTCATCTGAGGGTTCCTTAAGAGATGGTGGCTTCATAGGTTCTAGGGTCTTCTCCTTGACCACCGTTCTCTTATTCTTAGGACATAGGTACTTGTCCCCGTGGTACCTACATCCTACTTCTCCACCACCCTCTGTTCCTCTTTCTCTTCCCTCTCCTTATGCTTTGGCATGGGCTTCTTCCTTCTAATAGGGTTGTCTGGGATGGATATCTCATCCTCCATGTATGCACCCTTTTCAAATTTTGGCCTTATGCATAGGTAAATCCTTGCAGAATTGCTCCCAGCAATAGGTAAGGTCAAAGGCCTTACAATATGCACATCTGTGACACATACCTTTCAACATATGTGCATTTCTCTGGTAGACCAACTTCTTCCTACTTTCCCTATGCTCTCTGTCAAGGGTGGACAAGACAAGGTTTAATTTCTTCAAGTCCTTGTATCTGTTTACTCCCACTTGGAAAAATTGGGTAGTAAACAAGAATGGGAGTTTGCACCATAGACTCCAACTTCCATCGACCAAAATGAACCTACCAATATATAAGTGCTAGTAGACTACGAACTATGCTTCTCCTTTTGTCGCCACAGGGAGTTGTTCAGGGATCTTCCATTTAGCCCCGAATGCATTCCTAAGGTGTGTATACCATTTGTCTAAGTGTGCCTTGTGTACCCCTATCATTGATTCACATGTGTATTTTGTAACCTCTCCACAGGTGAAGGATCTTTAGTAGGGTACTCCCACATGAACTTGTCAGATGCATCTGTACCCTAATTTCGAGAACACAATTGTCAAAAGAATGCTTTTTCAAAATAAGATCTTTCCTTCCTTCTTCATGTTGTTTATGATTCCATCTACAATATATTGGGAAAGGTTGTATATGGTGCCCTCTGTGAATTTCCTACATATATTCAGCCAGGGCTTGGTCACCTGGGTCCACCTTTCTTGTCCATTTAGCTTAGAGACTAGGTGTGCGGCCATCTTCATCACCAGATCACTGATATCCGAGACGTCGTAGTACCTTGATCCCTTCTTCAATCCCTGGGATGCTATGGTTTCTTTGATTTCCTCCTCATCCAGGAGGTCATCTTCGAGCATGTCCCCTTCACAGTTTAGGCCTGTGAAGTGTGAAATTAGTTGGGGAGTTATGCACATTTTACACCCTACGAAGCAGAAGAAGTCTTCATGTACGCGCATCATCAACCACTGGTACAAGCGCTCGGGCTTCCCGAAATATGGTAACTTAAAAAGTTGGAGAAGCCTTGCCTTCTCCATTTTCACCTTGACCACATCATTGTAGATCAGCAACCCGTCAGGTGTTCATTTATTTGTGGGGCGCACTAGCTCCAAACCATTTCTTTTCGCAATTGTACCTAACCAAAGTGATTATAGTCAATCATGGTCATATTTATTATGTGGGACTTCCACTCTTGCCCTAGCAAAACCCCATCTGGATATTGCATCTCTGAGTACCATTCCTCATTTGTATCTAAGGGTATTTCTTCTTGTTTCTTATTTCCTTTTCCTTTACCCTTTCCCTTCTTGGATTGTTCTGTAGGTTTATCAACTGGTTTTGTGGCCGTCATTATACCCTTTTCTTTCATTCTCAGGTTAACTTGCGAGTTGTTTGAAATTTTTCCTCGTGTGCCCGTGCCCTAAAACACAAACCCTAATTTCAGATTTTTCTCCTTTGATCACGATGCTTCTTCACAACATTCCTCACACCCATGAATCACTTCTACTCTAGTTTGTAGATCCAATGGACCGATTGTACTTAAGTTCTTGGGATTTTCCTTCACACGAGTCAGTTCTCGAAACCCTAGCTCTTAAAAGAAAATCACTCTTCTTGTGTTTGTAAAGTGAAATAATGAAATTCCCACTCTTGTATTTATAGCTTTTCCCACTTTTACGCATTTAAGGCTAGGTTACCTACCACCGTATGACAATATTTAATGCATTGTTTTCAAACAAAACCCAACTTCAGTGCTTCTCCTTACACACCTAATCCTTGAGCAAAATATTTTCCAACCTTAAGTGCACAAACAATCCATCTTTGAGAAGACTCTTGCACACGTGTTACCAGTGCCAAAGGCACTTCTTCCATCCTCATGATTCTTGCTTTCACCTACCTCATTTTTTTGCACTTTTTCTCCTTTATACATGGATTTCCAATGTAACCTTATTTTTCCACCGACCCAAATCCTCCTAGCAGAATAACTCCAAGTTTCTCTTCATCATCTCACCCCACACTAAAATGATGCATGGTCCTCTATGCATTCATAAGTCAAAAAGTAATAAGGTTCTTGTTATCCAAAATGGTGCCCCTGCTCATTTTTGTGGCTAACTCCTTGTGTTCTTGCCTCTCTTGTGCCTCAGTCTACATTTTTTTATTTTTAGGCACTCAAGGCTTTCTGGAAATGGTACCATCAGATAGAGCTCTCTCTCAGCTTTCCAGAAAGGTAAAGTTTGCCTCCTAACTCCTTATATTTTTCAAGTTATGGCTCGGCGGAGTTTTTGTGGAAAATTTTCCCATTTGAGGCCCGCTTGGGGCAAATAGGAAGCTACCACGTGGCGAGTTGTTCGGGGGTCGGAGGCAAATTTGATTTTTTTTCCAAGTATTTTGGTCGAAGGTTCAAATGGAAATTTTTTCCATGGGGCCCGTGGACCAATCAGGTTGTGACACGTGTCACAAGGGGGGGGGAATGAAAAAATTTGCTAAGTATTTGCCAAATTTTTCAAAGTGGAAGAATGGAACGGAGAGCCCGCAACGAGTAAAATTAGGACATGTGTCCTAAGGGGAAGGGGAGTTCGGAGCTCGGGAGGACTTAGGGAAATTTTGCAAAAGTTTCGGTCAAAAATTCAAAGGCAAAGGATGAGCCCGCGCCCCTGTCAACCAACCAAATCATGCCACGTGTCCACAAGTGGCGGGGCGCGGGGGAAAATCGGAAATTTTCCCAAAGTATAAAAAGGTAAAATTTTCAAAGGAAAACCCACAGAGGAAGAAGGAGAGAGAATTCCAGTGGTGAATCAGAAGCTAACACGTGGCATCTGACCAACGGAGCATGGGATTTTTTCAAAAATTTTCCAAAGACAAAAAAAAGGTAAAATTCAAAAAAATTTCCTGCCGATTTGTTTTTGGCCCGTTTTTTCCCTAAATCTTCAAACGAGCATAACTTTCGATCCAGAGCTCAGATTTGCATGTTCTTTATATCAACGGAAAGCTTATGAAATTCTCTACATGATTCCATGGTCAATTTTGAATTTTGGTTCAGTTTGGAGAGATAAAATTCAAAAACACTTCTGGTACGTGTCCATGGCCAGAAATGACATTTCAACAACCAAATTTAATACAAAATGGGTCACATTCTTCTCCAGCATGGTCAAAAATGATAGGGTATGGGTTTGTAAGGTCCTCCATGCTGTTTTAATGCATTTTCCATCAATGAGGAATGGGCTCCCATGTTTTTTATGTTTTCTCTCTCCTGGGCTCGACCCATGCATTGTAAAAGCCAGATTTGGCTCATTTCTTGAGGGTTGAACACTTTTTGGCATAGAAAACTTCTTCTTTCACCTCTAGCAAGTGATTGTTGCAAGAATCAGACCTTTTTCAAGTATTGTAGTAGGTTTATACCTCTTTGAGGGTGGAATGCAAGATATTTTACATGGAAATGACAATGCAAACTCTGTGAATGCTTTCAGTCCTCTGTTTGTATTGTTTTACTTCATTTTAAGACCCCTAATTGCATCTATCAGCTTGTGTATGTTTTCCCTTGTTGCATTTCATGAATTTGTGTCTATTTACATGGCAAAAAATGTTTCACCACTCCTTTGGTGCATCACCATCATTAGTTAGTTTCAATTTTTGCATTTCTATCCCTGTCCCCTTGCAATTTAGAGTAGGATTAGGATCTGAACCTCTGTAGTTGTGCAAAATATAGATCTAAATCAGAGGAGTTTGAGGAACCAACCTCTAATTTGGAGATTCCTCTCTCATTTTCACAAGTCCCACACTTGGAGAGAGGTTTCCATGTTGTGCAATCACACTGGATGCCTAAAACATCAATTCAGAACCTTGATTTGCATCCAGGGGTGTTGCTGATTTGCAACAACAATTTTGGCACGCCCGGTGGGACCTTAGAGGTCTCATTTTTATTGCAGCAAAGTTGATGTGCATCTGCTGCAATTTTATTGCTTGAAAAGAGCTATAATTTGCATATCTGGCGACTCCAAGGGGAAGAATCAACTGGTTTCAGCAGTGCAGGCCTGAAAAACTCATGAGAAGAATCACCACAAGGTCAAGAGTTGGAGAAGAAGAAGTGTTGTTTGAATACCTACAGTTATCTCCAAGAAGAAGGCAAAGAGGAAGAAGGATTCAAAGGTCTCCATCTCCACCAAACATAACTCTCTCAACTCCTCCACCTGGTAGGCCTTTCATTCAGCCAACAAGTGTTTTAAGACCAATTAGAATGGCACAAAACAACCCCTATGTCAACTTCACAGGCAGCAGCCCACTTGCCCTCAATGCACAACATCCAATTCCAATTGCAGCCTTGAAGAACATTCCCTACTTCACTAGAGAAAATCATACTACTCCAGGTGATCATGTTAAAGACATTGCCAATCTTTGTGCAATTCATGAAATCAATGAGATGCAAGTGGCTATCAAATTGCTGGCATCTTCATTTAAGGGGAAAGCATTGCAATGGTTTAGAATCCTTGGAGCTGGTTCTATCAAAAATTGGAATCAGATATGTATAGCACTTCATGAGAAATTTGGAGAGAAGGGAGACAACTTGTCTCTTTTGGAGCAGCTGACAACCATCAAGAGAGCTCCCAATGAGCAGCTGACTGATTTCAACTTCATATTTCAAAAGACTTGGGAGAGAATTCCAGTGGCAGTCAGACCAACAGCAGAAGGTGCTTTTCTCTACTATCTCAAAGCTCTAAATTCTGATATTTCTATGTTGATTTAGTCCATGGGAGGCATAACTATCCCTATGGCTTATAGCATTGCCATTAGGGATGAAAATTGTTTGATCCAAGCTAGCAAACTAGCCCCTAGACCTCCCATGCCATTGTTTCCAAGTTTAGAGAGTCCAAACACCAATCAAGCACCTAATTTGGCTCCTTCTCCCACTCCTAGAAATCAGAGTTCAAATGAAGCTTCTACTTCATCTCCAAGTGCCCCAAATGAGCTTCAAGAAGTCATGAAGCAATTGCAAAACCTAGGCAATGAGCTAGTCACTCTCAAGAGGCAGCAAGCCCAAGGTTTTAGACCTTCTTACCAGCCCCAAGCTCAGCCCAACAGGTAGCCATACCAACCACAAAGACCTCCTAATCCAACTGCAAATATAAATCAAACAAGGCCTCCTGCCAATAGACCATTTCAGCCCTATAATCCAAATGCCATATCTGCCTCTAAGGCATTAGTGCCAACACAAAACAACATTGCTCAGGAGTATGATTGGTGCTTTCCATGCAATGAACCTCATAACCAATCCATCTGCTTCAATTGTTCTTTGAATCAAGCATTAATGGTGACAACTACTGGCGTGGAGGGTGAGGGCAGTCAAGGAAACAACCAACAACAAGAAACATTCCAACAATAATCAGCTCCAAATGACACCACGTTGGTAAATTGGCAAGCAGAGGATTTTTGTGGCATGAATCAAATGGTCTCTCAAGGTGTGGCAGCCAACACAAGGTCAAAAAGAAGGAATTTGGGTGAAGAATAGCCATTAACTCCAACTAATCTCCAACCCTCTATGGCTCCACAAATGGTTGGCAAACAAAATCCAGTTATAAATGCACAAGGACAGCCAAGAACAGCTCCTAGGCCAACTCAAATACTAGTTGTTGCTGCCCACGTGCAAGGAGTGAATGTGTAAACAAAGGGACAGCAAAGAGATCCTTCATCACCATTCAGTATCATTGATCAGATGAAGAAGACAAATGTTAATATATCAATATGGGAATCTCTATCTATCCCGGTGCCAAAGAGACTTGTTACAAGCTGCCATGGAGGACGCCAAATTCGAATCAGCAAGTTCATATGTAAGAGAAAGTGCTCACAAATGCTGCCCAGCCTGAGGGAAATCATGGAGGACAGCAAGGTAAAATTTTGAAGCCCCCTCCTTTCTATGTTTCATTAATCATTGGAAATCAGTTAGTGCACAATTGCATGATAGATTCCGAGGCAAGTAGCTCAGTGATGCCTAAACAAATAGTTGATCAGCTAGGGATCTAGTATGAAACCATATCCAAAGGGGTAGTGCAGCTGGATGGGACAGTAGTAACAATAGTTGGGGTGATTAGAAACTTGAGTCTTACCTTGCATGCATGTCCAAATGTTGTTGTTTCACAAGATGTATCAGTCATAGACCTTCCACCACTCTTTGCCCTATGCTTGTCAAGGGATTTCATAGCCAATATTGGGGGATATTTGTCTCATTGATTGGTCACACATGTTGTTTAGAACGAGGTATGGAACTAAGGCTACAATTAGGTCTAAACCTATTGTAAACTTCCACATTGAGCCTTACACTTTAAGTCGATCAATGCTAATTGTTCAAAGATTTGATCAAGAAGACCACCCAAGCACCAATGAAGGCGACACCAAGGTTGGGAGCATCCCGGATCTAACTCTTGATGAATGGGAAAACAAGGTACATGCTTTTGATCCTTATCAAGAAGTAGAAGAATCTAAGCTAGGGGTCTATTGTATACATGAATAAAATCATCCTATTCCTAACATCACCAAGCCAAACCACAAGAATGACAATGAGGTATGGCAAACTGTTTTTTGATGGATCAAGAAGTAGACAAGGTGCGGGAGGTGGAGCCATGCTTGTTTCACCTCAAGGAGTAAGGTACTATTCAGTTTTTAGATTTTAGTTTATGCTCCAATAACACTTGTTGAATATGAAGCCTTAGTGTAAGGGATGCATTGGGCAATCAAGAAGAAAATCAAGAACTTGCAAGTCGTTGGTGACAATGAATTGATTGTAAATCAGTCAAGGGACAGCATGCTGCCAAGAATGATCTACTCAAAGCTACAAGAACAGGTGTGGGACCTCATGGAAGATTTTGAGGGTTTTGGAATCAAATCCATTCCTAGGAAAGAGAATCAAGCTGGCAGCGACATGCTTGCAACAGTAGGGGCAGCCTTTGACATTGTGGAAAGCATTCAAAAAGCAGCCAAACATCCACGTGATTGTGAGGCCTTCATCTTTGGATAACAATGTCGGTTGGCAAGTATTTGAGAATGAACAGCAAATCATCCATTTCTTGCAAGAAGAAGCTGAGTTCTCAACCTAAGAATCAAGAAAAGCTGGAACAATGAGATGGTGACCAAGTGGTACAAATGAGAACTAACAAGCTGCCCAAGGGACTTATCACTTTGGAGTCCATTTTTAATCCCAATGATCAATTTAGGAAAGAGAAAGCAAACATTCGGTCAAGAGAGAAGATTCAGATCCATCTTGGTGGAAGAGAATAAACCATTACAAATTGGAAAGATGACAATCGAACAAGAAAGGTATGAGTTCATACAAATTGTGTCAAGAGTTCCCCGATGTGTTTGCTTGGAGCTATGAAGACTTGAAATCTTTCAATCCCAACTTAGCTCAAAGATACCATTGAATTGGATCCAAATACTAAGCCTGTCATGCACGAAAACAAAGACCAGTCAATCCACATATGGAGCCTCTCATGAGGAAAGAATTACACAAGCTAATTGAGTCAAGGATCATATTCCCAATCAAGCATTCTAGTTGGGTTGCCAACTTGGTTCCATTAGAAAGAAGAGTGGAGAGATCAGATTGTGTGTTGACTTCAGAGACTTGAATAGAGCATCTCTCAAGGACCATTACCCACTCCCTTCCATGGAGAAAATCTTGCAAGTTGTGGCTGGCTCCGAGAGGTTTTCACTACTTGATGGCTACTCCGGCTACAATCAGATTATGGTGAAGGAAGAAGACCAGTTCAAGACATCCTTCACAACCAAATGGGGGACTTTTGCATACAGGAAGATGCCATTTGGGCTGTCCAATGCTGGTCCTACCTTCCAAAGAGCAATGGACATGGCTTTCAAAGGTTTGATTAACAACGTGTTGCTGATTTACCTTGATGATATCACTGTTTTTTTCAAAAATGCAGCGAGACCACTCTCTCATTTGAGACAAGTTTTCACGAGGTGTAGGAAATTTGGAGTGTCTTTGAATCCTAAGAAGTGTATCTTTCTTGCACATGAAGGAAAGCTCCTTGGCCATATTGTCTCCAAAGAAGGATTAACAATTGATCCAGAGAGAGTCAAAGCCATAAGAGCACTACCATTACCAAGCCACAAGAAAGCCCTTCAGAGTTTCTTGGGGAGGATAAACTTTGTTTGAAGGTTTGTCCTAGATTTTGTAGCCCTTGTCAAGCCCATCACCAAAATGTTAAAGAAGAGCTAGCTTTCAAGTGGACAGCAGAAGGCAAGGGGAGTTTTGAAGCAATCAAAGAAGCCATTTCTCAAGCACCAACTCTCATCAACCTGAGACTTCTCCAAGGATTTCATCCTCTATGCATTTGGAGGTAATGACACTATTTCTACCATTTTGGTACAGCAAAACAAGGATAATGATGAGCAGCCAATTGCCTTCTTCAGCCAAAGCGTAGATGACTATGAGGTGAAGTACTCTTTTATTGAGAAGCATGTGTTGGCAGTAATCAGAAGCTTGAAGAAATTCAAGCATTTAGTCTCAAACAACAAGGTCCAGTTGTTGGTCTCACATGCTGGGGTTAAGGACTTCCTCCTCAACAAAGATTTGAATGAGAAAAGGGCAGGTTGGATCACCCATGTCATGGAGTATGACATTGAGATCAAGATCACCAAGCTGGTAAGAGGGAAAGGATTGTGTGAGCAGCTGGTTTTGGGGAAGCAAAAAGAAGTATGCAATGAAGAAGAGGCTGTTTTGACAGTCCAGGGCAGCCATGAGCCAAGTGGCAATCAAGAAGAAGACAATGCTGCCCCCACTCCCTGCTGGACCCAAGGTATAATACACTTCCTAAGCACAGGCCTATGCCCTCCGGAGATGAACAAGACCCAAAGAAGACACTTCAGATTACAGGCTATCCCATATGCCATTGTTGATGGAGTTTTGTTCAAGAAAGATGTGAATGGAGTGCTGCTGAGATGCATTAGCACAAATCAGATTCATAGGGTGTTGGAAGAGTTCCATGGTGGACCAGCTGGTGGTCATTTTGCACCAAGAGTGACAGCTCTAAAAATCATGAAGGCTGGTTATTATTGGCCTAAAATTTTCAGTGATTGCTATGCGTGGATTAAGAGGTGTAAGAATTGTGCATTCTTCATAGGAAAAGAGAGACTTGCTGCCCTTCCATTGCATCCAATCTCAGTTGACCAGCCATTCATGCAATGGGGTTTGGACTTCATTGGATTCATTAATCCTAATTCAAGTCAAGGGCACAAATGGATTTTGATAGCCATGGACTACTTCACCAAGTGGACTGAAGCAGTAGCACTCAAAGAAGCAAATGAGTCCAGCATCTTAGAATTTTATAAGGGTATAGCAACCAGATTTGGTATACCTGCTACAATAATCTCAGATAATGCATTGGCATTCATTGGATCCAAGGTGACTGAGTGGGCTGTCAAGAACGGGATCTACCTAAGCACTTCATCAAACTATTACCCTCAAGGTAATGGCTAGGCTGAGTCTACAAACAAGAACTTGTTGAGGATCATTAGGAGGAATCTTGATGAGAATCAGAGGTCTTGGCATACCAAACTGAAATCAGCCTTATGGGTTGATAGGATAACTCCCAAGAGATCCATAGGTAACTCTCCATTCAATCTTGTTTATGGAAGAGAGGAAATCTTGCCCATGTCACTTGAGTTGCCAACATTAGAACTCATAAAGCAGTTAGAGTTGCTAGAGTTTGGGCCCATGGAAGTGAGATATGCAGAGTTTATGGAGCTACAAGAGATTAGAAATGAGGCATCCCAAGCAATGGAGAAGAATCAAGCTTTGATCAAGAAGACCTTTGATAGGAAGGCCAAGGATAAATCTTTTCAAGTTGGAGATCTAGTGTTGAAATGGGATGTGGATAGAGCAAAACCGGGAAGGCATTCAAAATTTGATGCCATTTGGAGTGGCCCATACATGGTCATGAAGTGCAAGAACAACAATGCTTTCCAATTGGCCTCATTGGATGGTGAAGAACTGCAAATTCCAGTCAATGGAATCTATCTCAACCATTTATTCTAGAGGGAAATTCTCCACCTTGTAAATATTAGATTAGATTTTCATTCCTCCAAGTGCTTTGCACATTGTTTTATTGTAGGTTATTTTTGTTTCCCCTAAGTGCTTTGGCACAGCTTGTTGTCCATGGAGATGTTTTGCAGTCCTTGCTTCCATCAGGTGATATTCCATCTTCCTCCTTGCAACATTCTAAGTCAGGTTGGGGTTCCAAACAGAAAATTTGATGACTCCATGCCCAATGGACTACTTCAGGCAACTGGTATTTTCATCTAGCAGGCAGATGACCCCTCTGAGTCACCAAAATTGTTATCCAAAATGGTGCCCCTGCTCATTTTTGTGGCTAACTCCTTGTGTTTTTACCTCTCTTGTGCCTCAATCTACATTTTTTGATTTTTAAGCACTCAAGGCTTTCTGGAAATGGCACCATCAGATAGAGCTCTCTCTCAGCTTTCCAGAAAGCTAAAGTTTGCCTCCTAACTCCTTATATTTTTCAAGTTATGGCTCGGCGGAGTTTTTGTGGAAAATTTTCCCATTTGAGGCCCGCAGCCACACATAGGAAGGCTGCCACGTGGCGAGAGGAGTTCGGGGTCGGAGGCAACTTTGATTTTTTTCCAAGTATTTTGGTTGAAGGTTCAAATGGAAATTTTTTCCAAGGCCATGGACTAATCAGGTGTGACACGTGTCACAAGGGGGTGGAATGAAAAAATTTGCTAAGTATTTGCCAAATTTTCCAAAGTGGAAGAATGGAACGGAGAGCCCGCATGATGAGTAAAATTAGGACACGTGTCCTAAGGGGAAGGGGAGTTCAGAGCTCGGGGAGGACTTAGGGAAATTTGGAAAAAGTTTCGGTCAAAAATTCAAAGGCAAAGGATGAGCCCGCACCCCTATCGACCAACCAAATCATGCCACGTGTCCACAAGTGGCGGGCGCGGGGAAAATCGGGAAATTTTCCCAAAGTATAAAAAGGTAAAATTTTCAAAGGAAAACCCACAGAGGAAGAAGGAGAGAAATTCCAGTGAGTGAATCGAAAGGTGATAAGTGGCATCCGACTAGCAGAGTGTGGGATTTTTTCAAAAATTTTCCAAAGACAAAAAAAAAGGTAAAATTAAAAAAATTTCCCGTCGATCCGTTTTTGGCACGTTTTTTCCCTAAATCTTCAAACGAGCATAACTTTCGATCCAGAGCTTGGATTTGCATGTTCTTTATATCAACGAAATATTATGAAATTCTCTACATGATTCCATGGTCAATTTTGAATTTTGGTTCAATTTGGAGAGAAAAAATTCAAAAACTCTTCTGGTACGTGTCCATGGGCAGAAATGACATTTCAACAACCAAATTTAATACAAAATGGGTCGCATTCTTCTCTAGCATGGTCAAAAATGATAGGGTATGAGTTTGTAAGGTCCTCCATGCTATTTTGATGCATTTTCCATCAATGAGGAATGGGCTCCCACATTTTTTACGTTTTCTCTCTCCTGGGCTCGACCCATGTATTGTAAAAGCCAGATTTGGCTCATTTCTTGAGGGTTGAACACTTTTTGGCATAGAAAACTTCTTCTTTCACCTCCAGCAAGTGATTTTTGCAAGAATCAGACCTTTTTCAAGTATTGTAGTAGGTTTATACCTCTTTGAGGGTGGAATGCAAGAGATTTTACATGGAAATGACAAAGTGAAAACTCGTGAATGCTTTCGACCCTCTGTTTGTATTGTTTTACTTCATTTTAAGACCCTAATTACATCTATCACTTGTGTATGTTTTCCTTGTTGCATTTCATGAATTTGTGTCTATTTACATGGCAAAAAATGTTTCACCACTCCTTTGGTGCATCACCATCATTAGTTAGTTTCAATTTTTGCATTTCTATCCCTGTCTCCTTACAATTTAGAGTAGGATTAGGATCTGAACCTCTGTAGTTGTGCAAAATATAGATCTAAATCAGAGGAGTTTGAGGAACCAGCCTCTAATCTAGAGATTCCTCTCTCATTTTCACAAGTCCCACACTTGGAGAGAGGTTTCCATGTTGTGCAATCACACTGGATGCCTAAAACATCAATTCAGAACCTTGATTTGCATCCAGGGGTGCTACTGATTTGCAACAATAGTTACCAAAAGGTGCTCAAAGCACAAAACAAAACAACAACGCGAAAGGGAAATACAAGAAAGGAAAAGCATAAAAGGAAATTCTAAACTAACTGATAAAACTACCTTATTTACAAACACCAAGAAGCATTATTTATAGTAGGGCTTTAGCCTACTCCCATAGAAGTGTCCAGGTAATTTTGTTCCATCCAGCGCTTGCAACTGGCATGCACCCGAATCAAGGATGTATGAAATTGCATAAGGACCCAACCAATGCACCTTCAACTTTCTAGGATGGCGTAGAAATTTTAAGTCATATAGCAATACCATCTGGCCAACCTTAAACTTTTTGCTATTAATATGGTGGTCATGCCATGCCTTTTGCTTTGCCTTCTCAGTTGTTTGGCTCCATCTTGCTAGTGAGTGCCTTTCATCCAACTTTATCAATTCATCTATTCTTTCTTCTAGTGCTTGCTCACCATCCAACCCTCCTGCACACACTATACGTAGAGATGGTAGCATGAATTTGACTAGAAAAACTGCTTCCATGCCAAACACCAATTGAAAGGGTATGGCCTTGTTCAATATTTTATACGTTGTTTTATATGCCCAAAGAAATGCTTTGGCACCTTGTCATCCCAATCCTGCCTACCCACATCACATATCTTAGTCAATGTGTGACTAAGAATTTTTTTGAATGCCTCTACAGTCCCATTTTCCTGAGGGTGATAAGGGGTATTCTTGTGATGGGCTACCATGAATTCTACCAATAGAATCCTAATGGTTTCATTTAAAAAGTGAGTGCCCCTATCACTTGTTAAACTTAATGGGCACCCATACCTACGATAATTTTCTCCCATAAAAATCTAGTTGTCATGGCTGTGGTGTAATCCTTAGTGGGTGTGGCCACCGCCTACCTTGTCGATATAATTAAGTATGAGTAATGATATACCACGAGTTAGTCCTTCACGTAGCCGGTGAGATTGGTCTGACAAAATCTATTGCCCATTTCTCAAAAGGTTCCACATTGGCGATGGGGCACAAGGGCATCTCATCCCTTCTTCCAGGTTTGCCAAGGTGTTGGCAGTGGTCACAGGCCTTGCAAAACTCAATGCAATCCTAGTGAATTGTCTCCCACCATAGTCTGGCAACTAGGATCTTGTGTGCGGTTGCATTCCCCACATAGTTTCCTCTAGTAATCCCACCATGGGCTTATTCTATTATGGCTACGTGTTCATGTTCTAATACACGCCAAAGAAAACCTCATCATGGCCCATTTTATACAAATCCCCATTGATCAACATGAAGGGTATGGCATGTATGGCTAACCTTTTCCTTTCCAATGCTTTCATCCCTTTGAGTGCCACACCTTCCTTGAGAAAAACAGAAATGTCTTCTAACTTTGAGGGCACGTGCCGCAACTTGAATAGTTACGCGTCGGCATGGTTTCCTTGATACTTTACACATCCTCTCCCGAATCAATCCTTGATAAATGATCGACCCACAATTGTTCTTTCTAGGTTTTACCACCACTCTGAATTCAAATTCCTAAAATAAAAGTACCCAACGACATATGCACCCTTGCAACACTACTTTGTTTACTAGATACTTCAAGGCCATATGGTCAGTGTAGAATATGAAGGGAGTTTCCAGTAGATATTGTCTAAATTTGTGGAGCATGTAGATCATTTACAATGCCTTACGCTCGGTCATTGTATAATTATGTTTTGCTTTGGTGTCAACTTTCTACTCGCAAAACACAAGGGATGATCAACAATCCCCTCCTAGTTGAGCAAGAACGGATCCCATTGCTACACCAGAGACATCCACGTGGACATGGAAAGGTTTATCCCATGATGGGAATCTTAGAATAGGTACGGTGAAAAGCCTTTCCTTTAGAGTGTCAAATGCCCTCTGCTTGCGCCTCTCCCACTAAAAGGCACTCTTATGTCTGAGAAATATTTCCAAAGGTGCGGTGATCTTGGTGTATCCCTTAATGAAATTTCTATAGTACCCAGTGTGTCTAAGAAATCCATGTATGGAGCTTTGGGCTGGTGGGCTCCCCAATCCTATAATAACTACAACTTTCGTGGGATCCACCAATAAGCCCTTTTTGCATATTTGATATTCCCAAACAACATTCCGAAAGGAGTTGCAAAGACACATTTCTTGATGTTGAGGGAAATCCTCAACTACCGACATCTTTCAAACATCAATCTCAAGTTATCACAATGGTCCCTGACCAATCCATACACTGTCCAATCATCCAAATATACTTGAAGGAACTTGTGGATGAAGTCTTGAAATGTTTGTACCACTATGCGTGAAAATACAACGGGCACATTCCTCAATCCAAAGGGCATGACCATGTATGCAAAGCTTCCCCACTCGGTGGTGAAAGTTGTCTTTTCTTGGTCTTCCTTGGAAATCCTTACTTGGTGATATCCCAAGAATCCATCCATGAAGGAATAGACCTCGCACCCAACAACTCCTTCCAAAATATCTTCAGTGAAGGGGGTAAGAAAAGGATCTATGATACAAACAGCGTTCAACTCCCTGTAATCCACACATATCCTAATCTTCCCATCCTTATTTATGTTGATCACTATTGGACTTATCCATTCTGATTCCTCCACAGCCTCAATGATACCAGATGCTATCATTTTGTCTAGCTCTTCTTTAACCCTTACATCCATTTTGGGATTCATCCTGTAAGGCCTCTTCCTGACCGGGAACACACCATCTTTCAACTTTATCCTCATTTCCCCCAATGAATGGTGGATTCCTTTCAACTCATGGTATCTGCGTGGGAATAAATCCTCAAATTCTCACAAGAGATCGATGATCTTTGATACTTCCTTTTTTGACTAGTAGTCCCCAATGATAGCTTCCTTGGGCTCCTTCTCCGAGCCAATGTTAACTTTCTTGGTTTTGATTGTTTCATGATATGCACGCACACATGCATCTCGCACTGTCAACTACCTCACATGTCCCAACCGAATGGTCGAAATTTATGCTCTCCATCTCCTCTCCATCAATAACGTATACCATCTTTCCTTTCTCCTTTTTAGCACATGCACACTCAATTGTATGTCTTCTAGTTCCTCCTCTTCGAACCACACTTCCAAGCTAGGTCCACCAAGTAATTCTACTAATATATCTTCTACCATGGCACAATCCCCAAAAGTGAGGCTCTTGATACCTGTAATGCCTCATCAACCGATTGCTTGGTGCTTCGGTACTCGAATGTGTGAACCAAGTCAGCTACTAATTCCTACCAATTTCCCATTTGGCGTGGGTTTTAGAATGGATGTACCAAGCACGCGCACAACCTTGTAGTGTCAAATATAGCTTGTGCACCCAAAGGGAGGGTGGTAAAGCTTCCATGCCTTCTCCCTAGACCCTCTCACATGCCTGGATGTGGGAAGAGGTGGGTTCATTGCCATTGTAATCCTTGATAGTGGTGGGTATATTGCTCTTCGAGAATCAAACAATGAGAACAATTCTAACTTCACACCACTCCAACAAGTTTTCACTATGTGTGGCCCACCACCTCGCTACTATGCCTATCAAAACATAACCCAACATACCTCATCGCTCATCCTCCCTCCATTGAGCTTCCATTTCTCTCAAAAATACCTCAGGGTATGCATCCCTAGAATACTTGGTTATTGCCTTTCCTCCCAGGTGCCGAACTGTACATGCCATGGTTACCCTGGTCACCGATCCTTTCAGATGTCACCCAATCAATTCATAAGTCCCATGTGCCCAATTATCGCATGTTATACTAGTAGTATCACTGACAAATTGAGCATCATCAAACTAGATGACTCCTTCTGTAGGGTGGATGGTCTCTGGATCTCTTATGGAGCACACATATATTCTGTTCTAGGACTTCCTCTCTAAGGGGTTCAGTATAGGGTGTGGACTTTCCATCAGCAAGTGGTATAATCACCCTCTCTTCCTTATTTTCAAAGCTTATGTACCCCTTGTTAAACTAGAGATCTACATTATTCTTATAGCACCACGAGTGCCCAAGTAACAAGTTGGGAAATTATCTACCTCAGCAAGTGCCAAGACTTCAAAATCCCCAGTGAACTTAGTCCCCTGAATGGTAATGGTCACATCCTTCAAGACACCTATGGGCATTGCCTTTGTCTTATTTGCCATATACAACACATTTGAAGATGGTTGTAATGTAGGTCTTCCCATTTGATGCCAGGCATCTAGAGTGAGAACATTAACCTCGTGCCTATGTCAACAAGGATGTTACTAAGTAGCCATCCATCCACTACTGTGTTCAAGGTGTTCTCTTTGTCATAATCAAGGCCGTGTGAGGTGGGAGGTTTGCATGCGGATCGGCCTTTCATGCTCTTCCCCAAAGCCACATGGTACCTTTTCTCTATACCATGCTCTAGCAGGGAATAACACTCTATTGCCTCGAACAAGTTTACACACCTCCTTAACCTCGTCCAAGTCATCCTTTGGTGCTTCTACTGGTCTTCTTTGCTCATCTTTTCTAGTTTTCTCTTTTAAGCATTAGATCTCCCCTTGTAAGCTTTGAATTACATCCATGGTTTCCTGGTAGACTTCTTTCTGGTGAGCCGGGTTTGGATACTTCCCATGTACTACCTCTTCCCTTGAAACCAGAGGTCTCTACTTAGGTGCTTCCCTTGCACACATGGACTTTGCCCTTGTTGTTACCATAACAGGCTCTAGTTCTAATTCACGTATTACTCATGGGAGCCATTGCGTGTTAGCCTTCTTAATACTCACCATGGCAGTGCCCTTATCCTTCTGGTGTGTTCTTGACTCATATATTCATATAACTCGAGCAGGTCTTCGTACCTATGTTTTTTTCCACACCAGGAGCATTGTAGAAGATCTGGACATTCACGCTTATAATGGTCTAGTGGCTCCATAATTAAAGCATGTTCCATGTGGGAACTCACTTCTTCCCCTGCAGTTACCACGGCCATGAAATCCTCTATGAAATCCCCTCCTGTGCACACCTCCATCTCCGCATTCTTCATACCGACACTCATCTCCTTTGGAACTGCTAGCAATGCCAGTCTGGTGCACACCAAGATCAATTGCCTCATGAATCTGGTCAATCAATCTACAATCCTTGGTGTCATGTGTGGTTGAGGTACATATCTTACAATAACAAGATACATTTTTGTGGATCGTGTGTTTGTAAAAGGGGGCACCTACTTGCATCATGATCCTGTGACATATCTCACAATTTACCACTATGACGCGTACCACCTTCCGAGTACATATCCCACCATTATCCTTTGTGTGCCCTTCTACATCACAATCTATGCACCACATCCCACCATGAGTCTCTGAAACTATGTTGGCAGATAACTTCTCCAACTACTTAGCCATGGCAGCAATTTGAACCTCAAAAATGGGCTAACACCAGTGTCAACACTACCAACTACCTCAGCACACAAAGTAGCTTCCAACACTTCACGTGGGTCCGTGAATGTTTTATGAGACAAATCCCTCCTAAAGGGTGTGATCAACCCTCTAACAAACCACTGAGCATGTTGTGAAGGGTGGATATCATAAGATAGTTTATACAATAAAGTTTTAAAGCATGCATCATATTCCCACATGCTCACTGTCATTCCCTCTTTGGATTTCCTTGAGAGATTTGATGCTCTTGATTCAACCTTGGGTATGTGGAATTCCGCCAAGAACACATTTTTCAGCGCTATATAATCCACAACAATCTGATGAGGGTCATACTTTCTATACTAAATATGCACATGCCCTTGCAAGGTTATTTCAAATTGATTGGCCTTTCGATCCTGGGTCGTGATCCCCTTCGCCTGCCATAGCATCTCACACTTATGCACATGCTCTGTGGCATTTTCTATCCCACTGTAATCTCAGGTAAGTGTAAGGACATCTCGAAAAAGACTTGAGGAGGTGATTGAGGCCCTTGTCCTCCTGACCCAGTCCCTCGATTTCCTCTAGTGTTTCCTCCTCCACCAGACCCACTAGATCTTGAGCCACCAACTCCACCACTTCCACCTCTAGATCCTCTTGTGTTAGGTACAAGGCCTATGTTTGTCATGTCGAACGTTCCCGTCATCCCACTAAATAGTGCGCCGACATTTTGTGAACTAGTGCCACTCCCAAATCGTATTTCCCCACCACATCCCGACGCACTCCCAAAATCACCTATATATGTGCCTTGTCCAAACATTCCATCAAATACTGGAATAGTGTGTGAAGCCATAGAAGTTCCAAACGAGAATTTGTATCTTCTGGGCACGGATTTATTACTTCCACTGATATCAAATGGATCAACTATACTTTTCCCTCATTCAAACAAACCAAGTGCCAAGGTTCGGTCACTAGGTGGGGTTAGATGCACACCAATGACTCTTCTTTCTCCATGTGACGGGCTCTCATCAGAAGCCGAGGGGTTCTCTCTTCCATGCTTGCCAAGATGGGGTAGCACAGACTATTCAGGCTCCACATCCTCCATGTGAACCTCTTCTCCCAAAAACATCTACCTCCATGAATCCATCATAAATGTAACCTCGCGCCATCTCACAATCTCCCTCTCACACGCTTCACCATACTTGAGCCATCTCTCCTCCCTTTCCTTTTCAGTCATTATATCAGCCATCTTTCCCCAACCTGGCTTCCTCACCAAGCACTCAGAGTGGTTTAGCCGGCCATTGGGAATGCCTCTAAACTCATGGTTACCATCAAGATTTTGATTGCCAGGGGGATAGCCCACAAAAACAATCCTCTGGGCTCCCACAAAAATTCAAACTCAGTAACTTCCGGACAATAATACATGGAAATTACATATTCTAGAGTGTAGCTAGCCAATACTCCCTTCCACCAATGATCTATAGCATGGGTCCACGTTAGATCAGCATCTTGTAAGTTTTGGTATGTTTCTTGGGTCCAAGGGTGTGATTTATAATACCACCCCAACCTAGATGCATATGCCGAGAGCCACTCAAATAACTCTACTGGGAAATAGCAGAAGAAGGTTTCATACAACTCATGATAGAGAGTGTCTTCCACCCATCTTTGCGTATCAAACTCAGGTCCAATACTAAATCTCTAAGCAAACTCATCCTTTGTGCTTTTAAACCAATTTTCAACACCTTCAAGTGTTAAGCGCTCTATCATCACTTTTTCACAGACCATGATGTATGTCATGTTCCACTACAACTTCGAAAAGAGGTCCCAAAGAACGGAACCAAGATGTAGTCATTTTTGCACCCACCAAGAACAAGGGAACCTCATGAGCACCGACCTATCACCCAGCAGGTCTCTGGGAACTCACCCGAGGCACATGAGAGGGAGCCGAGTCTCTCTTTTATGTGAGTTTAGTGGAAGACATCATTCATGATCTTGAATTAGTGATTTAAAGGACATGAAAAATCTATAGAGCTTAGAATGGCTTCTATACCCTTTCATTCATATCAAAAGTAAAAGCACTTAACATAATTAACAGAACTAGGAAGTTATAAATCCATAAATAGACTTAACATTCAAATAAGGTTCATGATTATACAAGAACAAAAGCATAATAGAAATATGTAGATAATACAGAGAGAATATCTTAATACAATTATCATGGTAACCTTATCATATTCATTCATTATAGAATATCATAGAATGGGAGACCGTAGTCATGCATCATATCTAGATCCATACATGAAGACTTTCAAACAAAATTTACATTCCCCATTCCCTTATTACATCCTTCCTATAATCATCTACCCCTTTTATCCCATAGTTCTCACAGTAATTCTATAGAGCTCTGCTTCCTTCCTTATGTTCTTCTCTTTCCTTTTGCTAAGGGCACACATATATATAGGCATCTGATCTCCAACAAACTCCTCTGTAACCTCAGATCTGGCCCCAAGTGTCAAGGTGTGGATCACCTCAGGCACATGCCTCTCCATGTCATGATTAGCTTTTTGGATCTTCTTATCGCAAGGTATATTCCTTCCAAGACACCCTGTTGTCAAGCTGGAACCTTATCCAAATGGAACATGTTCTTCATGTGTTATGTCCAAAAGGCTGAAAACGGATAAGTCCCAAATTGTGCTTTGTTGGCGCACATCCTAGGTTCCCCAAGAACCCTTTTTGAACCCTGTCTTACACCCTTCATTGGTTCCGTGCACGCTTATGCTCCTTTAAGATTTGGTAGCTACATTAGGGGCCCAACACCACTTGCAAGCTATAGGTTACATGAATGTTTTTCAAGACATAATCCATTTTAACAAAGAAATAATTAAAATACAGATGTGCCATTTAAAGCCCTCAAGCAAAGAACCATGTACAACACCATCACCTACTCGGGAAAAGATCAAATTCAAAGTAGAAAGGATAAATTGTGCATCAGATCATCATCTTAAAAATACAAGGTAAATGCTTCACACAAATGGCTCTCATATCCAAGTCAAAGAAATATTCAAAAATTCAAACAAAAGGGAGTTTTCAATTTTCGAAAGCACAAATGTTTTATGGCCTACAAGGTTGATCACCCAGTTTACAATTATGCACAAAACTGATATATTTTTAGAGCTTACGAGTTCGAATGCAAGTATTTTAAAAATAAACTATCAAGAAATCCATCAATATAAAAAAGAAGGTACAGATCCGGTTCAACATAGGCTTTCTCTTCATTTTTTACAAATACCCAAAAAAATATTCATTCAGACTACAACCAAGCTTCAGAAAAGGATAAAAGGTTTATAATACAACAGTTGGTCAGCTATACAACTCAAGATCTCAGAACAGAAATTATTCACAGATCAAACCAAGTGGTTGTAAGAAGACAAATGAAATTTACAGAATGAGAACCAGAATGCATATTGAAACCATTATCCATAACTTTTACAGAGGTTATCTACCCTAAGAATTAAAGAGTTTCTCAAAAACTTGAATCTACAAATATCCATTTTTTGAAAAGCACATTTTCTTACTTTAATTGAAAACCCATTTTTAAGTTATCAAGTTTAGAGCAATACGAAAGTACTTACTGGTATTTAAGCTAAATAAATTTGAAGTCATCAAGTTCAGAGAAGATCATCAAGTTCAGGATGGGTTTTTCAAACTCGAAAACAACCAAGCTGAGCCACGAAAATCTAGAAAATGCAAGCATAGAACTAAGTATCAGTGTCACATCAACAACTAAGAATGAAATCATTTTCATGTTCAAGAGAAAAGGGCTTACCCTTTCCAGCATTTACGGCAACCAAAAGAGTTGTAGGAAGCTCGAAATAAAATGAACAGCCCAACAAATCTCCAAATAAACGAGCTCAAACTCATAGAGTGGCATCCATTAAAAGAAATTCTAAATAAGTGAAAAGATCAAATACCCGTAAGCTCTCACAAATTTGCATAAGGTGAAGATACAGACCGAGCTTGAAAAACACTAACAGTGGTAGCCACCAAAGAAATAATACGAAACCGAGCTCCAAGCTCTCACCACCATGGCAGCCATCCAAGGAAGTAACACGAAACCAAATGAAGTTCAGAACAATGGAAAATAATACATAAACTGAGTTCGAGCCCAACACAAAAGGTGGAACCGAGAGCTCGAAAATCCATCAATGGCGGAATGCTCCAAAGAACTCGCAAAGGCCCAAATAATACAGACCAAGCTTCAACAGATCAAAATGGCATCAAACCAAAATTTTGCCAGGGCTTCGCCGCTCTCAACAAGTAGATGCAAAATTACCAAAATGGTGGAGTTCAAGTTGTTTTTACTCACCCACCTGATCTTGGCTTAACCTAACTCACATGGAGTTAGTGATCAAATGATCTGAATTCAACAGGTACAAAGATCAAAGGATAAGAATCGATCTCCAAGTTCAACGCAAACCATCATGGTCACTTACCAACAACCACATTAAAATCCAAGTGAAACCCTAAATGAAGATCAAGATCGATAATTCATAATAATCCAAGTACTAGAATCAACGGTCATAGCCAATCATAGTAGCTAATGTATTTAAGATAAAGTGCGGTCTGCAAAATGTGAAGGGGTGAGTCATCGTGCAAAAGTGGCCAACCCATGATTAAAATAAAATCATTGATTTCAAAATGTCAAAAAGATCAACTATAGTTTGAGTTCCCAATATACCAAAAGCTGGCCAAATCATTTATGCAATAATCAAATAAAAGGTATTTACAACCTTTTTTATTCGAATAATGCCAAGCCCAAAAACTATAGGGTGGAAACTATATATTATAGCGTGTTTTACAAAGTCACCCCTGTGTACATCTAGACGAGAATAATATGCTAAGTCCACAAAGGTGGTCCCCAAACCTAATGGAGACCATGGTGAAGTGCAAAGGTGGTCCCCATTATAGAAGGAGCTAGAGATGATTCGTAAAACATCACCTTTGTGTCCATTAGGAACCAAAGAGATGTCAATATCAGAGCATGTGCACATGGGCAAGTGGTCCCCTCAGTGGATGTTTATTTTTGCAAATATTGCAAGTATTGTAGTTATTTTGCTCACAAACAGGGAATTGATTTTTTGCATGCTTCACAAGAGGATAGAACAGAGAAGGATAAAAAGTTTCATGTTCAAAGGTGAAATAATTTCCTAGCATGCAAGCTTATTATTAGTAAATTATTTACCCTTACTTTCTTAAAAATAGAACAGTCAACTTCAGTTTCATTGTATTGTAATCAAGGCTATTAATTCTTATTTGTAATTGCATGCTCTATTTTATTCCTTTATCTATTATTAAATAAAGGATAAAAATAAGATGCATGGGCGAGTACAAGCCTTAGGCTATTTTTAGGAAGAGGGTAAATTTTTATTTTGCTATATATTGTGTGCCTTTGAAAAGCATGAGGACTTTTTGGATATAGGAGTACTGAAGCAATTTTTGCCAGTTTTGCCTTCTGAGTGTGAAGTATTTTCTGCCTTCCCAATCATTTGCAGTCTTGTGTATGTTTCTATTAGTCTTGTGAATGTAAATTCCTTGATTAATCATCTTACCTGTTGCAAAATTCAGTAATTTCTGCATGATATTAATGTGCATGTTTAGCTTAGCAGTATTGTTGTGATAATCTCCCCCAATACCTTGAAGTGTTTTTCCCTTAACATTCTACAAAAAAAATATTGGTTCATGCATCAAGAATCCTTTCACATATCAATTGTGCATATACTCAATCAAATGCCTCATACAAATTTGGTGTATCACCTTAGTTTTAATTATTTTACAGTTATCTTTTTCCCTTAAACCACATAGACCAATTTAGGATACATCAACAAGGAACTGGCATTGATACGGAGACTCACCTCAAAATAGGTATACCCATAGACCTGAGGTGTTTCCATTTTATCTAGGAAAGAGAGAGATCAAATTTTGCAAGCTTAGAAAACATATAGCCATCTCTCTACAGGGTGCACTTTCCTAGAGATAACATCTTCCTTAGAAGAAACTTTAGCATCATTAGACTTTCCTTTGAATGTGGATTTATTTGGAAACTTGGCATTATATGTAGTATGAGTGCTAGAAACATACTTGAGTTTTTTCATATGTAATAACTTAGCTTTGCAATTCTTGAGAGTATGGAAAATACGGTCAAAATATAATAATTTGTGAAATATGATTGATTATTGCAAAGGATAAAATATGTTTTGTGTGAATAGATATTACAATTCATTGTCGGCTAATATATTTCTCATTTTGGTAATCATGGTCTTGTATCATAAGACATAATCATTGATAGGTTTGTTAAATCCTTATTATTATTTAAATAGTTATGTAATTAAACTTTTTCCCTAATTTTAATAGAAAATTGTACAAAAAAATTAGTTTCCAAAGTCATAAAGAATGTATAAAATGTGTGGGGAGATCATAGAACCATTGCAATGTCAAATCACTAAGACTCTAAGGAAAGATTTTGGTGAGAAAGATATCCCGAGAGGCATAATCAAAACAATCTGCATGGAAGGAGTAAAGATATCTGAAGGGTTCTCCTTTTCCATCATAAGTAAAGAGTCTAATAGCAATAAAACTAATGGGAAAAGGGTAAAACCCCACTTTTGGTGCAAGTGAATTGTGAATCGAGTTGAGTAAAATCCATATCATGATTAGAATTTGATGCACCTTATTGTAATTGTAATATTTGAGCTTGTAATATATGAATAAGGATTTCAAGGGATTTTTTTCTAGATAAAGAATCTGTGTGAACCATGAGGAATGGATGTAGGATGTGTAATAGAAATAGTAGTTTTGGTACTAGGAATAAATAAATTGTACATTGAAGCATTAGGTGCCCCTAAAGAAGTAGGAATTGTAGATGTAGGAATAACAGTATGTATCTATATGAGAGAGTGAAGCATGTTTAAGTTGATCTCTTACAATATAGAGGAGAAGATCAATATGAGTGGGATTCTCTTGTAGGAAATGTGTAAGGTGTTTTGCCTCATCTTTTGGAAGACCATGAAAGTGAATAACATGGTTGTTATTATAACCTTTTTAGGCATCTAGTCACACCTTTACTACATGCAAGTGAGATTATGGAAATCAATGCGGACCCGCTTTCCTTACCCTTTATGCTAGCCTATAACATCATAGTACAAGATAAAATGATCTCAACCAAAGCGCATAAAGTTCTTAAGTCCCATCAAGGTTATCATGGTTGAAGGGGATTAGTTGAATAAACAAAAATTGAATTTGCAAGTAACTTAACATAGATAATTAGAAAATACTCTTATTGACCAAGACACATGATTCTCATATATTAATCAAAAGTTACACAATTACATTCATGATGTTCAAGTGAATTTCATATTCATTCTAGCTTAACAATAGCTCTCTGTTTTACATAAGATATAAGGATAGACTATCCCAACTCTCAAACACTCTCTTACACACTCTTTTCCCATCTCTTACAATGGGTCCCTCATGAGGTATTTATACTAGTGGTGATTTTCCCTTCACTAATCTTCCAGGAGCTGTTAATAGCCCTCAAGGTATAACTATCAGTTTAACTAGTACATTAGGTGGCAACTAAATATATACACTTTCCATCATACCTTCACTTTGCATGGTGACCCTCCTGGAATTTTTTTGCTTATTCTTAGTCAAGTTCCAAATTTATCCATTCTTCGCCTATCTAATGTAAGTGTCCCAATATGTAACTAGTAGTCTATTATTATCTATGTCTATATTTATTCTTCCTTACCCTACATACCCTTATCCGAACTCATCCTTTTTCATGCTCTTATATCATTTTTCTATATAGTCCTTTCCTTTCCCGAGTCTATGCGCATTATTTTATTTCCATCTTCGCATGCATGTCTTGTATCTTCTTTTCTTGTGCACTTATCTCCTTATTTTTGTACTTATTTTATTCTTTTTCTTTGCACATATCCTTCCCAAAGTTCCATGTGTCCTTACAATTAATGGTAGATCTTGAATAAAGAATACATAAATAATGTTTAGTCCTAAATAAAGAATTAATAAATAAAGAATTAAAATTTATGAGTCCAACATCACCCCATACTAAATCGGTTTCCCTTCCATAAGCAACACTTATTAGACTTTTTCAAATAATTCTAGCACCTTGGCTCTTACCAAGTCTTCATGTGCCCACCACTTATTTATTACCTCTTGAATAAGCTATCCCAAGTTGTCTAACTGAGTGGATATTTGGTTAAATACTTTAGCACCCTTGACTCTCGTGTTAAGCTGTCATATGAATATATTCCACTTTTATGCATAATTTTTTGCATGTACTTTTTATTTTTGTTTCAGCTACATCGGTGAGCTTCCTCAATTTTGTCAACCTCTGCTTCTTCCTTTCTTTATTTTTTTTATCTCTTTGTTAACTATTTCACATTCCTCCTTTAATTTGTTTTTGTTAGCTTTATCAATGGATTTTTATTCTATTTTTACTTCCATCATCATTTTTTTTTGTTTCCTCCATGTGCACACTTATTATCTAAGATTGTTTGTAAATTGCCTTGATGGTTTATCGACTTGGCGGATTTTCTTCCATTTTCCTTGTGATATTTTCACAAAGCTTCCAACTTCTTCTCATAGGTAACCCAAATGTTTTCTTGGTCACCTATTTTCTAGTTATCCCTCTCCTTCTCCTTTTTATTTTTTTGAAAATCATGCCTACAATCTTCTATAATTCATATATATTCTCCCCTTCATTGAGCGGGTTTTCTTTGGAAAGATTGGGTTCATTGCAAAAATTCTCCCCCTCATGCTTTTACTTTATAATCCATGTGCTCATATTTTTCCTTAAGCATCATGTTCTCATGTTATAGCTCATACAAGTTATTGTTTACTTCCTTGAGCTCTACCTCTATTTTTTGCAATTGGGCCTTATATATCAAGAATTCATGGCTATTGTGTAAATTTTGTTATACTACCTCCTAAAAATTTCAATAGTGCCTCACCTACTTTATTTTATAACATGTTGTAGGTTATTACGAGGAGGAAATGATCCATTTCCTTGGTAAGGATGGTGTGTATTTTTTCACTCGGTAGCTCAACTAATAGATCCTCTGTACACACATTTAAAGAAAATGATAATGCCTTTTAAGAGTGTTTGGTAGCCAAGGTATTTTATAGGAAATCCCATGAAAATAATTCTTTAACATTTTTCTACTTCTGATATGTTTCCCACATTCACCTCTTTCCAGTTTGGATAGAGTTGATATTTCTCCATGTCTTCATCTCTTTTAACCTCGGCTCATAAATTGGTTTTTTCCTATGCTTAGATTTGGTTTCTCTTCTTCCTCTTTAGCTCTATGGCCACCTCTTTCCCTATGGATTCCTATGGAAATTCCTTTCTTTTACAACTCTTCATTAGTCTCCTTGGGATTATCTTTAAACTCAATTAACTTTCAAGTTTACCTTTGAGTAGTTGATGCTCCTACACTTGCATATGTTGTCTCCAACTTTTCACTTGGCCCACCTTCTCTGCTAGCTTGGATTGGATAGTCTTTCATTAGACCCTCAACATTTAGTTCATCCCAATATTTTGGTGACATAACACTTTATTTGGGTCCATTTTGGTTTTGCACCCTTATGATTCTTTGTTTCCCTTTTCTTGTTTGCATCCTCCACCGATATGGGGTCTTACCTTATGTTCAATTTTCTTTTCCTTTTGGGTTGGCTTGTTTTTGCATGTGCTCTCTCTTTTTCCAGTCATACTTTTTTATGTAATTTACTTGCTCATAACCATTGCACCTTTCACACTTAGGCATAACCATTTCTTAATCTGCTCATCTTTTTCTCTTCTTTTTGGATCCCATTTTATATGGCGTAAAAAGAAGAATAGATTTTACACTTAATTTTTAATTATAATAGTCTCCCACCTAATAAGCACACAAATACATGTTACCTTTTTTCTACATTTATTCCTTTTTGGGGTGCTTATAAGTTATGTCAATTGTATGGATATCTTCATTAATCCTTAGTGCATCATCATCACTCTTTTATCCTTGATTTGATTGACGGGTTGCACAAGTATTCAATAGTAAAAGAATAGGAAAATTTTCCCATGGGGACAAACTTTCATTTGTATTCTTTAATATTTTCAAAGAATAATTCATCGTGAAATAAAACTTTTCCTCTCCTTCTAAATCCTTAGGCGGTTGTTGTGGGATTCTCCAATCTTATTCGAATACATTACACAAGTGCCTTAACCAATTTGTAAACCATGCCTTATATGCATTGTTGAATTTCATGGGTGCCGTAAATTATTTGTATATGAAGGATAGGGATGGAAATTAATTTGGGAATATCCACGTTTTCAATTATGTTGGGAATGTCATGGGTGCCATGAAAATTCCATCCATCCCATGCGAAAGATGGTTACAATCTAAATTTTTTCAATTTTACTTGATTCTTCCAATTCCCTATTCCCTCAACTTCCTTCTAGTATAGGATTTCAAATATTGTGGTTGATGCACTAGAAATTTGATCCTTATTAGCCTTCTTGGAAGTGACCATGAATTTCTTGTCCTTTTTGGGCACTTGCAGAAGTTTCACTTACTTCATTTGTCTATACCTCCTTTAATATGAATACTTATTCTTCTTCATTCAAGTCTTGTTTGATGATTGTGCCTTCTAATTATATTCCAATCATTGGACTTGAGATACTTTGAAGAACTTGAAGTTTTTGATTATTACGCCTTCCTAGATGGTCTTCCTTTTTCCACTTAGCACAGAATCACTTTGGTTTACCACGGTGTGGTTGATTGGCACGAAATTCATCATTTTGATGGGAATACTTGACCTACATGTTAATGGAGTCTGAGATAAATTTTTACTTTCTCATTATTCTAACTCCTTTTATTTACCCTATTTATCACTATAAAATATTCAATGTTCGTTAATGGCGGTTTATATTTTAGTATTTTCAGAAATTGAATCATATTTTCATTTCAAATATTTGAGATACATTTTGCAGGTTAGAGAATGAATGTAATTTATGGATACACTACGTAAGCGTGATTAATACCGACATTTCGATTCAAGTACTAGAACCATCTCATTTTTATTGTTTTTCTCCAATACTCTTTTTTTTACTACAAGATAATTGAAATGAGATACCCCTTCCTATTTATATGGTCCCTTTCCATATGTAATAAATGCTCTTTTGATTTACTCTGCACATGTGTGAGCTTTTATTTCCCTAAAATTTTCATTAATAGCTAATTGTTGACGTTGTCTTTAGATTTTTATGCTTGATTTTAATGATCTTTAAGTGTGCGTTGTGGACCTATTCTTTGTTAGTTTATCATTTGTGCCTCCAACTGCATTAGGTAGCTTATGTTCCTAAGCCATGTTGCTTTCCCTTGTGTACTTCCTTCATTTTGTACACTTCCTTTCCCCTATCTCCTTATAAAGCTAGCATTCCTCTTTCAAATATTCCCCTATCTTCCACGTGCTTGATTATCCTTTATCTCATTTCTTTTCATGTATTTTCTTATCTTGCATGCAACTTTGTTTCCATGTTTTTTTCTTCTATCTTTCTAAGAGGTGTATCTCGTCATATTCATGTGCATCATCCTTATTTTTAAAATTATCATAGTAATACCTTGTACCATCAACATTTTCCCCAACACAAAATATTGTGTGAACCTCTATTCACCGCATGCCAAATTTTCCATAAATATTGCAATGATGTGTTTGTGGTCAAAGCAACACAAAACTTTAAAATAAATTACTCAAAGCTCTTGTGCTTATTACATGAATGAAAGGAAATTTGATCTATGAAATGAAATAACATCTAATATAATGACATTCACCTTATTCCACTACAATTTTACTTTCTTTGGAAGTATGGATTCAACCTACTCCCATTGAAGTGGCCCAAAAGTAATCCCCCACTAAGGTACATCAACTTACATGCCTTAGTTGGAAATATTTCAACTATTTAATAGGGACCTAACAAAAATGTTTTAAACTTCCCTATATGGCATGAAAAATTTGAATCATACAATAAAAATTATTCATCCACTTTAAGAGTCTTATAATTGAGATTACGATCATGTCATGCCTTTTGTCTTTCTTAATATTTTGTGACCATTGAGCCTGCAACCTATCTTCATCTAATTTTAATAATTTTTCAACCACTCATTAATTGAATCATCATCATCCAAGTTTTTAATTCTCATGATTCTAAGTGATGGTTCTATGAAGTCTATTTGTAACACTACTTTCATTCCATAGACAAGTTGAAATGGAGTCACTTTATTGAGGCACTTTTATGCTTTTCTTTAGGCCCAAAGTACCATTGACACTTTTTCATCCCAATATTTATGCCCCACCTCACAAATATATGTTAAGGTGTGGTTCAGATCTTATTGAATGCTTTAACTATTTCATTATCCTGCGTATGATATGATGTTGTCTTGTGGTGTACATCCATAAACTCTTGTAACAAATTATTTATAGTACCATTTAAAAAGTGTTTTCCCCAATCACCTTTTAAGCTCAACAAACATCCAAAATGACTAATGATGTTTTCCTAAAGGAATCTGGTTGTTTTTGTATAATCATTTGTTAATGCAACCTCTTCCCACCTTGTTAGATAGTTTGTTGTGATTATATAGTTTTCTATGGTACTTCACACAACAATATTGATTGGTCCCACAAATGGTTCATGTCATATTATTGGTATTAAAGGAATTACATCATGCTTGGTATGTTTGTTGACTCATTTGCAATAGTCACAAGCCTTAACATATGCCTTAGCATCCTTAAAAAAAATTCCACTATAACCCTTCATTGAGAAGCTTTTGTGTGGTAGTTTCCCCAACGTAATGGCCTCCTGAAATCCTTTCATGTGCCTTGTGGAGAATATCTTCCCTCTCATAGTCGATGGCATATCATCTTAATATCTCATCATGCTCCATCTTATAAACTTGTTCTCCTATTAGCTGGTATGGTACAACCTTTAACATCTAATTTCTTCAATTGAATTATTTTATAGTTCTTTTCTGTGACTCCATGTTGTAGAAATTGAATCATGTCTTCCAATTCATCAAAATTACTTTGTATTTGAAACAATTGTGCATCTTGTATTCCCTATTTTATTGGTTCCCCCACTCGCCTATTTCTATGTTTGATAAATGATTGGGCTCTGCATTATTTTTCTCGACTCCACAACCGCCAAAAATTGGAATTCTCATAAAAGTATAATCCATCTACATATCCTCCCATGTAATATTGCTTTATTCACAAAGTGTTTTAGAGCCATGTGGTCTATAAAGAACATAAATTGAGTTACTAAAATAAAATGTCTAAATTTTTGAAGTGCATAAACCATTGATATAACTTCTCTTTCCGTGGTGGTCTAATTTAATTTTGTGCGTCAATTTCCTACTCGTTAAATATATAGGATGATCAAAATTCTCTTCTCCTCATTACACAATTATTGCTCCAACGGCGGTTCTGATGCATTCACATGCACATGGAAGGGAATATTCCAATCTAGAAACTATAAAGTGGGAGCTTGTTTTAGTTTTTCCTTCAATTTTTCAAACACTTTATATTGCTTTGCACCCCACTCAAATTATCTTATCTTTCATAGTAGCTTTCCAAGGGCATTGCAATTTTGGCATAATCTTTAATAAATTTTCTATAATATCCACTATGTCCTAAAAAGGCATGGACTTCTTTTTGTGTTCACGGTAGCTTGAGATGAATTATCATTATGATTTTAGTTTCATCCACTAACAATCCATCCTTGCATATTATATTCCTTAATAGTGTACCAAATGGTGTTACAAACACACATTCCTTCAAATTGAGGGAAATTTATAGATGTCTACAATGTTGAAACATTAGTCTAAAAATATCACAATGATCCCACACTAAGCCATAGACCATCTAATTGTCCAAGTATACCTAAATAAACTTTAAGATGAAATATTCAAATGTGATTACAATGATACGTAAAAACCTGCAAGAGCATTTTTAGTCCAAATGACATTATTGTATAGGAAAATGATCACCATTCAATCGAAAAGTTTTTTTCCCTATCTTCCTCTATAATTTTTACCTAATGATATCTGTATAATCCATCTATGAAATTATATGTTTCCTTCCCACAACCCCTTCTAAAATCTCTTAGATGAAAGGTGTGGGAAATGGGTAAACTACACACCACAGAGTTCAAAGCATGTTAGTCCACACAAATTTGTATGTGCCCATATTTATTTATGTTTATTACCATTGGACTTACCCATGATGATTCTTCCATAGGTATAATGACTATAACAACTAGCATGTTGTCAATCTCTTATTTGACTTTTTCACGTAAGTTGTGATTCATCCGGTATGGAAACGTTTTGACTAGTTTGGCCCCTTCAATTAATTATATTTGTATTTTTCCTAGAGATGGGTGTAATGTCTTCATCTCATGGTATCCTATGGGGAATATATCCTCATATTTGTGTAATAATTCAAGAATCTTTGTGATTTCATGTATTAGACTTTTCGATCTTTGATGAAAAACAAATGCACAAGAAATTGTAGAAATAAAAATAACTAACAATAAGATGCAATATGATCAAGAAATATCAAGGTAATAATAGCTTAAAATAATATCAATGCTCCATAGGATAAAATAATGCAATTTATCTACATATAAGAGGTGAATGTGTAACCTCCTCATAGATCGGTGGTGAATAACTCTCACTAATTGATACTAGAAGTAGAGTTGACTCTGTACATCTAGTAAGCTAACTGAACAGATCGGTAAGATAAATCAACATAACTCGTACACCTAAGAAAGCATATCCCATGAGTGTAGGAAAGCTCCAAGTAAATAAAAAAATACAAGGAAAATGAATATCCTACACTAACACCCCCATAAGCACAACTTAGGTGGGAAGTGAAAAAGGAAAGTGGGTCCTAACAACAAGGCTTGATGAGGTACCCATGTATAATGCAAATATCTCATAAAGATAGAGTAAAAGGAGAAAACCCAGTGGGAAAAAAATCCCCCCAAAAGAGAGATAAGAAACTCAAGAAAACTGGAGAAGAAGAAGAAGTGGGTCCCAGTAACTCGGCTTGATGAGGTACCCATGTACAATGATCATCCCCATAGAAGATAGAGAAATAAGTGAGGACAATAAGGTCCCCTAAGAAGATTTTTTATGATGTGGTCCTCCACACAAATATTGAAGATAATACTCCTACACCGAACAATGTTCTTGCCCTTAGGAAGGACAAAAATGGGTACTGAAAGTCGACCACTCCACAAAGGAAGAAGAATCCTGCAGGTAAAAATTATCTTTTCATTTAGTATGTAACTGAATGGTGGCATAGGTCTGGAAAAAGTGTGTGAAAAATACAATGTGAATGCCACTGCAGATATACGAGTTATAGAAATAAAATGGCAAGGGCCCAATAACCCTCACAAAGGGATCCACAAGAAGAGGTGGATCATGAAACATCTCTAAAATAGTGGAAGTGACAAATGTCCCAAGGTGGGCACTCCCAATGAGAGAGATGAATGGGTCCTCCAAAATGTGTGATGGCTTAATCAAAGCATATTCTTGTAATGAAACATAAGTGGAATATGTAAATAGACAACTCAGGTTGGGCAAATACTCATCCCAATGGGGTTTCTCAATGAGAGAAATGTATGAAAAGAATGTATTAGCATCACAACATGAAGTAGGAGGAGAATATTGTTGCGAAGAGCTATTAGAAGTCCAAGATGAAACAATGTTACACTCAAAGGTAGCAACCGGTGTATGTGGAGTGTCATCAATTGAGCAATCAAGATGCAATGGAGCATGAGAGGAAATGGTCACATCTATCTCAGAGGAAAGTTCTCCAATAGAACAACTGCTTTGCAAAGATTGAATGGAAGCATGAACATGGGTGACAATGAGCTATGTGGAGGCAATGAAAGGGAGATTGTTCTCAATAAAAGATCATATGGTGAATGATCAACATGGGACTCACAAATAGCAACATGTGTAGAAGAACACTCAACAATGAAAGGGATGTGAGAAGGGGGAGAATATATGGTGGCACTAGAGTGGTCTAGGGAAGTGTCGCTCTCAGATGGTGAAACAAGGTCATCATGAAATTGTCAAATAATGGTCCAGGAAGTGAAAGGGCACTCAATGTGCTTCAAAAATGCAATATATCCATAGAAATAATAAGACCGAGAAGGCCATATACCTCATCATTGTGGTTAAACCACTCATTCTTCTGTAGAGGCTCATTAGGCTCAAGAACAAGACCATGGAGGTAGGACAACAAACCATGCACAAAGTGTAATGATTAATTATGCATGCCTTATAAGATATAAAATTTCTAGATTCAAGCATAACAACATAACAATGAAACTCCATAATGCAAATAAACCCCCAAAATTATCCCAAATGGCACTTTATAACTTAGTGTGAAAAGTACAAGTCCCCATAGAGTTTTGCAAGAACCCCCTAAAATGTGGCACTTTATAAAGTAGTTTGTTTACAAAAAAGATATAACCATCATGAATATTCTAAGAAAACATACACTTTTGGCCAAAATGACGCTCAAATTTGAGCTACTAGTCAAAATTTATAGCAAAAATCGTTTCCCGTAACTAATGGTTTATTTAATCAAAATTTTGTAAACCAATTAAAAGATGCTGTAAATGAGAGGAAAGGGGGTCATGCATATACTTGTTGGAACCAGGACAATATGATGAACATCAAGGGATTTTGGGATCAGCCAAAAATGTGTCTAGGTGAAAGATAAGAGAGAAAGTGTTTATGCAAGTGGATTTGGTGACCTGTGAAACTGGACCTCGCCCTCCATATTTGATATATGAATAATATTGTTTTTATAAAAAGAGTAAAAGTGAGCCCCCCTTTTACATCGACTCTAGAAACCATAGGTCATCAAGCCTATACACTATCACATTCGCTCAAGAAAAAAACAATCCACTTTCATCCCTTTACAAAAAAATCAAAGAATGGATTGAAATACAAAAAAGGGGAAAGTGTTTGACTAAGAAAATAGGCAAGATTACCAAAGGATTTGGTCAACCTTGGGCTTATTGGAATGTGAGATCTCTGTTTTAGTTAGAGACCAAGCACGAAGAAACCAAGCCATCGATAGTTTCTTGGAGGTCTTCAGGTGAATGGAGGAGATAGAGCTCCAAAAAATAGAGCCACGTACGGGGAGAAACAAGAGGCGGTCGAGATAGGGTAGATCATGTGAGTGAATAGGGGATGGCTAAGTTTTAGGAGCTAAAGAAGATAATGGAGGTAGAGAATGATCTGGTGAAAGGATTCAAGGTTGATCTACACAATATTTTCTAAATTGTAACCATCATGGGGCCAAAGCAGAGGCTTATCACATCAATGTTCTGAGAAATATCCAAACAAAATGTCACTCCAAGTCAACTAGAGGAAGGTAGGAAATCCTAGGGATAGTCAAGAAGGGTCTAAGTAACCATGTTCAACATGAGGAGATGAAATGGAAGAATATTGAATAGATAATATTTTGAGTCCAAGAAGAGCCAAAAATTAGGTTGAGTGAAAGAGAGATCCATTGTGCAAAGCTTTGTGAGTCAAGCAACATCAAGTTGGATAGTGACCCAATGTAACTTTGCTTAAGCCGATTGAGTTGGATAGTGAGCTAGCTCCAATGTGGTTTGAGTTAGGCTGAGATATACAAAATGTAATGAACCCTAAGGAAACACATGTAAAAGAGATGAGACCATGATAAAAACCTATAATGTACTAAAGCAAGGAACCACACAAATATTTTGAAAAACCCCTAAAAAAATTTGGTCACTTTGGGCGTGATGGTTTTTAAAAAATCCCGAGGTTTTTTGGAATATTTTTGAAAATCCTCAACTTTTCAATATGTAAACACCAAAACTTACAACCACACTAAATCAAGACAAAGTTAAATCTATTTGCACATGAACTATTAGTTTCACAAATGAATTATTTGAAAATTGCAAATAACTCAATAATGGTAAATGTTTCACCAGAATGGCTCTAATACCATATTAGAGTTTCCAGATCTCTAATGAAAAAAAAATGTATGAGTAATTGCCGAAATCAAAATAACTAACAATAAGATGTAGGATTATCAAGAACTCTCAAGGCAAGAATAACTCAAAATCTACTAAATGATCTATAGGATACACTGATGCAATTGATGTATATATAAGAGGTGAATGTGTAACATCCTCCTAGATCAATGGTGAATAACTCTCACTAACTAATAATAGAAGTAGAGTTGACTCTGCCTTAAACTAGAAAGATAACTCAACACAACTGGTAAGTTAACTCATCATAATTGGTAAACCTAAGAAAGCATATCCCATGAGTGTAGGAAAGATCCAATTAAATAAAAAAATACAAGGAAAATGAATATTCTACACTAACATCTTGTTCGGTCAAATAGTCTCCAATTGTTTCCAATTTTGTTTTATTATCACTTGCTATGTTGAATTATATGGATTTGAAGGGCTCATCCTATTATCAACTCCCTATTGCTTTCTTGTCTATAACCTCTTTGGATCTATACAAGACATATATATTTAGGTGGTGGTTATTTGTAGCATCCTTTATTTGTCACATAGATTTTGCTTCATCTTTGCACGTCCAATTTTTATTTTTCTATACTTCTTCATCTTCTTCACTTAAGTCACTTTTCAAATATTCTTCCTAGAATGATTTTGTTAGTGTGATCCCTTTTTCTTATGTAGTGCCACAACCATTTCTTCCATGATGGTATCATCTCTTAATATTGTTACTTTTATACATTGAATGTGGTAATCTAGGTGAGGAATTGATGAGGTAAAGGAAAAATTATGTATAAACCCTTATTTCAGGTGTTGTCTAAGAACTTTTATATCTGTGTAACACACTATCTATGTGCCCATACACATAACTTATGATAGAATATGTAGGTCCATAGATCTAGTTTAACTTTTTGGTATTTTTCCATAACTTAACACACTTTTGAATATGTTTCTTTGGTCCAGTGACTCCACTTTGAAGCTAGGGTATCTTCATACCACATTGTTTTTCTCAAACATAGTGTGCATAACTTCTTGTACTTCCAACAACATTGTGATGGAAAAGAGGTCTCTATCGTAATCCCCAGAGCTGCCATTTTCTCAAAGTAAACATAGTGGGATGAAAGTATTTATGTTTCATCTATTGTATCAAATGGCCATACAACATCTACAAGGTTTTCCCTCGATGGGGTTTCACATATGATGGCGCCACCTAGGGTTTTCTAGACTTACTCTTCTCTTCAACTCTCTGGTTGATTCTCTGCCTCTATCTCTTGTCCCCTTCTCTCCTTTTTGGATAACCTTACATCCTTTGTCCCTTTACAGCCCTAAAAACTCTGTTGGTTTCTTGTCCTCTCAACCCATCTTCGACTAACTTCCTCCTTCCCTCAACAACCATAAAAGAGGGGGTTCTCTTCTATTTATAGCCACATGCACCTATATTTTCTGACTTCTCTCTCCTCTAATATGGATTCCGTATTCTCTCATTTGGTCTTCAAATTTGAAGCTATCTTCTTCGATGTGATTATTTTCATGATCCATTTTCATCCAATCCCTTCGCACCACATCATCTGGTGTTGGATTCTCCTTATCATATGCACCATCTTCAAGTCATTTTCACCCATGTGACCATGCAAACCTGTATTATTTACCCTTTCTCTTAAATCTATCACTTTGCATCCTTATCACCCTAGACCTCATCCTTCACCTCCTTGATGTTTCATCACCTTATGCAATGGCTTTCTCTAAGATCCTCATGTGCATATTTATCTGTATGCACTTCCTTTCCTTTTTGTCTTGTCTTATTCATGCCTTACTACTTCATTTCTTCCTCTCAAAAATTTTTGTGCTCTCTTTACTTAGTCATGCCCTTTATTTCTTGTGCCCTCTTGTGCTTGGTTGTTATTCCAATAAACTAATTCTTTGCATGTCATTTCTTTGCACGTCGTACCTTATTTCTCCTATGGATGATCTTATATTCTCCCTCTCCAAATTTTTTTCCTTATTATGAATCCTTCTTCCTCCACTTTTACATTTATCCCTTCTTCTCACTATGGGTTTCCCTTTCTAGGAATTCCCTAGTTTGTCTGCATGCTCTTCTCTACTTATCTTTGTGTGCATTTCTCTCTCTGCACCCTTGCTCTTCATTCTACTTCTTTTAATTTCTCTCTTTTCCCGATGAAATCCACCTTGTGTGCCATATTTAACCTTATGCATGTTTCTTTTTTCATGCCTCTATGTTTGTGGCTTTATGTCACTTCTTATGTCCTTTTCGCTTTCTCTTATGACCTTCATTTTATTCTTGGAACTCTTATTATGTCATGCATCTTCTAAACACTCTCCTTTCCTTTCTCCTATGTGTCTCTTAATTCTCTTGTACACCTTACTTCTCCAGCATATGTTTTCCTAAGTCCCAAGATGCTCTGCGCATCAAACACCCAGTTATTTTAAACTTGAGGTCCTCCTCAAGGGATACTAGTGGTGGGTGGTAGAACCACCCTTCATACAACTAGTCCCAAATTCTTCATCCAGGAACCATTTTTGTACCTTCTACACTTCTAAAAGTTCCTCTTCCATTCCTTATCCATTCACTAGTGACTTTTCCACATTGCCTCACAATCTCTTGAAAGTTCCTTCTAACTATGGATCTATATTTTTTCGGTAGATCCTCCTTCTTGATGCTTAGCGAGTTTCTTCTAGTTATTCTCTTGTGCAACTCTATAATTTCTCTAGCTCATCCTCTTAAGGTTTCTACTCCCATCCTTATACTCTGTGTCTCTTCTCAAATTCATCTCTTCTTTGGGTGATTTTTTCATTTTCCTTTTCCCCCTCACGGGATCCACTCTACCATTGGACTTCTCCTTTCTTCTACACATCTTCCCCATTCACACTTCTTTCTTTGTATTTTCTCCCCACTCTTTATGGATTTTTGTCATCTTCTTCTCCTTTTATCGCATCTCCATTGTGACTCTTTCCTTTTGCACCTCATGGACCTCTACACTACTTCTCCTCTTTTCCCTTCTTTCCTTGGTATTTTCTAATTTTTCTTAAATTCACACTCCTCCTCCATATCCTTGCACGTCTATCTTCTCACACATTTTCTTTAAGAAATTATCTAGTGCCTCATTTTCTCACTTTCTTGTAGGCTGCTTGAGGGATTATTCTTACCTTTATCTCTCAAACTTTGTTAGACCACACTCCATTTGATAGAATTTGTTTTTCCTCCCTCTTGTTGTGGAAATTTATCTCTATCACATCTTCTTATACACCTTATGCACAGATCTTCTAAATATTCTTTGCAGCATTACACCTTGAATAATTTTCCGACCTCTTCCCCTCTTGATGTTCTCTTTTCCGCATGCACTCAAGAAACTATCTCCCTTAGTTTCTATGCATTTTTGTCTTTGGGAAAAATATTCTTGTTTAAACTGCTCCCAACCTTTCTTAATCCTAACTTATTCCTTTTTCTCTTCCAAAATTTCTCTTAATAGCTACCGCACTCCCTCCGGCTCCTACACTCCTCTTATCCTGTGTGCCTTTTTGCATGCCTCCTCTCGTGATCACCTTGGATATCCTTACTAGTTATTCTCTATTTCATGCGCAACCTCAAAATCTACTTAGATCACTCACCTTATCATGTAATGGTTCTCCCATTTCAACATGTATCTTTGTTTTCACACTTCTATAATACCCTTGGAGTTTTGTCATCCGCACAATATTCTATGCATCTTCTTTTGGTTGGGGTCAAATCTCTTTTCTCTCTACATCATGCACCAGTTCACGTTCCTCTGATATTCTCTCCCATGCATCTCTTGTGTAGTATGCACACATCTCTTCCTTATGCACAATATTTTCGTTTTATTCTTCTTCTTTTTATGTCCTCCTTCCACAATTTCATGCATTCCTTTATTCACTCATGGTCTTTTTGAACCATATCCTCCTCAAGAGCCTCCTTTACTATCATGCTACTTTCACGAGATGTCATTTCATGTGCCCTTTTTTACACATCTTCCTCTAGTACTCCTATACTTGAACCATCTCTTCTTGGAAATAATCTCTCACTTTGGGATACTTTTTCTATTATGCTCTTCTTGTGTAACCTTTAGTTATGCTTATATGCACATATTTTCATTTTAGTGCTCTCTTAGCACTCTTCACACATTTTTTTCTTCACACCTTCCAATCTCTATCAACTTCTTCATCTCCTCTCCAATTCATGTCACAATACACCTTTCTTTTTGGTGGAATCCTTCTATGTGCTCAAATTATATCCTCACATTTCAGAGACCTTGAATCTCTTCCATCATTTCCTTGAGCTTCTTCATAATTGTCACGTCCGACACTCCTTTGTTTTTGGCACCATCTCACCAATCATCATGCTCCATATTTTATCCATGTTCTATACCCACAACATAGTGGATAACACTATTCCTTATACTATTTACCTCACATTCAACAATCTACAAGATTTATTTAAAGGAAAGTAGCCTTCTCTCATACCACTTGATGGAAAAGAGGTCTCTACCAAGTACTCCCGATCCTGTCATTTTCTTAAAGTAAACACAATGAGATGAAAATATTTATGTTTCATATATATATCAAAAGGCCATATTACATCTAGAAGGTTTTCCCTCGATGGGTTTTTATAACTCTTAGCACCATCTAAGGTTTTCTAGGCTTCCTCCTCTCTTCGACTCTATGGTTGATTCTCATCCTCTATCTCTCATCCCCTTCTCTCTTTCTTGGCTAACCTCACATCCTTTGGACCTTTATGGTGCTAAAATATCTTCCAGCTTTCTTGTCCTCTCAACTTGGCTTTGAATAACTTCCTCCTTCCCTAAATAACCATAACCTAAATGGCTTCACTTTTATGTATAGCCATGTGCTCCTATATTTTTACACTTCTCTCTCCTCTAATTTGGATTCCCTATCCTCTCACTCGGTCTTCAAATTTAAATTTGGATTCTTCCATGTTTTTATTCATGCAATATTTTTTCATTCAATCCCTTTGCACCACATCATCTAGTGGTTGGATTCTCCTTATCGAACACTCCATCATCAAGTCATTATCACAAATGTGACCATATACATCTGTATTATTTTTCCTTTCTCTTCCATCTTTTTCACATCATTATCACCTCATACCTCATTTTTATGCCCGTATTGTGCCCTCACCTTATGCTATGGATTCCTATGAGATCCTTTCACACTTATTTATCTCTCCAAACTTCTTTTCCCTTTTCGTAACTTTTCTTCTTTGCACCTTATTATTTCATTTCTTCCTCTCAAAATTCTTCACACTCTTTTTCTTAGTCGCACCTTTTATTTATTGCACCCTCTCAATCGTGGTTGATATTCCAATCAACAAATTATTTTTGTACCATTTCTTCACACATCACGCCTTTATTCTCCCACACATTTTCCTTCATTCCTGTGTGCCCATTCTACACCTTCTCATAGAGCCTTCTTCTTTTTCTTTTAAAATTTTTCCTTCTTCTCCTCAATGTGGTATTACCTTTCTAGGCATGCTCGATTTCTCTGTGTGCTCTTCTCTACTTCTCTTTGTGTGCATTATTCTCTTTGTGACAATTCTCCTTAAACATCTTCTTTGTCCTCTCTTTTCTCGATGCAATCCACCTCATGTGCCATATTTTACCTTATGTGTGTTTCCTCCATGCATGTCTCTATGATTGTGGATTTAGGTCACTTCTCCTTCTGTCCCTTTCACTTTCTATTATGACATTCCTCTTCTTTTGGAAAATACTATAATTTTGTCACAAATACTCCATGCACTCTCTTTTCCTTTCTCCTACGTGTCTCCCAATTCTTATGTGTACCTTTTTTCTTCGGTGAAGGTTTTCCTAAATCCCAGTATTCCCCTACATCATGTTTTCAACTTCATCCTAAGTGTTTCCCATTATCTTACTATAGTCCCCTTCAACAATTATACTAAACAATTAATTCTTACCTTTTTGTGATGCATATAGAATTTTGTTTCATTGATGAAATCTCATATATGTTCACTTTCATATAATCTTAGTGGGTTTTAGGTGTTTCTTTACTTATCCTTCTAATGCCTCTACTAATATAGTTAGGCACATGGATAATTGGAAACTTTAGATCTATTCTAATCATTCCACGATCTCACCCTAATAATTCATATGCACCATGTGCCCAATTGTCACATGCCACACTAGTTGTATTGGAAACTGATCTATTATCACCCCACATTATTTCACCTTTTGGTGTAGGTTCATATTTTTCCATCCTTGTAGCTTATATGTTGTGTGTGCACTTCAAATATTTGTATTCTTCCACATTATCCACATATAGTGCACTCTATTTTGGTCCCATTGGAAAGATAACATAATGGGTTCCATTCTCAAATCTTACATATTGTTTCTTGAATTACAAACTATCATTGTTTTCATAGCACCATAACCCTCCTAGTAGTGCTGGAAAATATTATGCTTCTATTAGTGGTATTACTTCAAAATAACCATGGAAATTCTCTCCTATTATACTAATGATGGAATTATTTATGAACCTCGATAGGAACTACTCGTGTTTGTTTCCATGAACAATACATGTGGAGATGGATGTAACATTGGTCGCTCCATTTTATTCCAAGAATCCAAAGTGAGGATATTAACATTTGTGCCTTTGTAAACCAATATTTCATTGATGTTCAAATTTTCTATGCAAGCATCAATCAATATTTCCCTATCAAATCCCTTTGTATTCACTAATTTTTTATTATAATTCTATGTCCTCCCCAATTATTTTCTTAGCATCATCTTCTATAATTTATGTGGCAACCATTGGCTTAGTAACAAAAATATTCTCTCTATCTTTAGCAATCTATAGACCTCCCGAAATCATTTTTGTTGACCTTATCTTCCTCATAACCTTTAAGTGTTTCATTTTGTGACCTTTCTTCATCTCTAAGGAATTCTCTCTCCTTGAAGCTCTCTAACCAAGTCTTTTTCTTCCGGAAGTATTTCCATTTGTTTCCTCCCATCTGGATATGGCTTCTCAAGATTGATTTCTCCCAATTTCATTTTATTCAAAGGATATTCTTACGGGTGGGTGGCAGCTCATGTCGTTATCGTATCTTGGTAGAAGGTGTCATCATTGGCATAATTTTAGGCTTAATTTCCTCCACCAGATTCCACATAGTTTTATCATTCCCATGCCTTTCTCAATTTTTCCTTCATGATTGCATACATTTTTGAAAAATATTCAACCTTATGCTCTTTTTGACAATGCACTCAAATAGGGAATGTTGCGAAACCATTTTTGTAATGGTTTAGTGATCCACACTTATAATATTTTTTTGGTGGGAATATTCCTCCTACACAAACTCCTCGTCCTTGGCCATTTTTTCCTCAGCCATATCCATAACATATTTCATTAGTATTATCTACTATAGTTTTTCAAGTTCTAATGACTGAGATTTATGAATCTAATCAATGATGTGATAGTTTTTGTGTCATGCTTATATGTATCACGTCTTTTAATAAGTATATACTTTTAACTACGTGGCATGACATAATAGTGGGAAGTTTTGACCATCATGACCTCCTTCACATATTTCATAAGCTAAAACCATGGCCTTTAGGTTTCGTAAGGCAGACATGTATTTTTGGTGTCGCATTCTAATTCATAATTAGTACACCATATTCCACTATGTATTTCTCTCAAGCTATACATCATCATTTTTTCTAGCTAGGTATTCATGGATGTGATTTTTACTTCCATAAATAGACTGACTCTCATATCAATACTATAAATGTTTTTGGAATGTAGTGCAGATTCTAGGGCTTCGTGGGGGTCTATGAAAGTATTATGTAAGATTGTGTGCCTAAATGGAATTAAGATTCCTCCTAAAAACCATTGTGCATGTTGAGTGTGATGTATTTCATATGAAAGTTTGTAAATGAGAGTCTTAAAGAGCACATCATAAGCATGCACACTCTGTGTAAGTTCTTGCTTGATTTCCTTAAGGGTTGAGATACTTAGTTACTCAAAATTTGGGATAAAAACTCCTTTAAGAATATTTCCAATAATTTATTGTAATCGACCGCATCTTGTAATGGATCATGTTTCCTATACCATGTATGGGTATAGTTAAGAAATTTCCTCGCAAATTGGCTCACTTTTCATTCAAACATAGTTATCCCCTTTGTGCACCAAATAAGTTCACACTTATGAACATGTTCTACAACATTTTTATGCCATGGTATTATAGTCACTAAATCACGCACTTACTACTATGTACATCTATCCTCTAAATACTTTATTTATATGCACAATTCCTAAGTAAGATAACTATTCATTAACACTTCTTTTGTTTTGGCATTGCTTTTATCTTTATTGCTTTTTTTCTCGACTTACACCTTACAATTTTTCATACTAGCCAACATCTTTCTCATCTCTCGATATCACTATTTTACCTTTCTATCACCTTATACAGAGAACCACCCAAGAGGGACATGAGAACCTAGGTGTTGTTATCCCCTCTAGGAACTTTTTTCCACTTTCTCTCTTTTTCTAATTTTTTAGATGTTACTTATTTCTTGTCTTTATTTATCACCCTAGGTCAGTATTTCACTTGTTAATGACAAAATTTAAACAAATGAATCATAAATATACATGACTATTTAACACCATTAGGGTGTAAGAATTTCAAAAGGCACATATTATTAGAAATAGATAATATTTTTTTTCTACTACATCAAAGGACTGCATTTTGGACTGCATAGGGGGAGTTATTCTAAATTCCATACCACACATTATACATTGGGAAAAATTAGTTGTAGCATGTTATTATTTGTGCCACTGAAACTAGGGAAACCTAGATCAAGGAAAATTATTCCAATCACACACACCTACCATAACTACATTGAGTTTGAAATGTAGTGTAGCACTCAGTTAAAAATCACATTGGCATGACCATCGAGGTCAATCCAACTCAAGTATATGCATATTTTATTCATCTAATGTGCGCTTGAATATTTTGCAAGTAGCTAAGGTTTTCTTACACATATAAGTACCACTTAATATAATTATAGTGAATTGACATGACCTAAAATGAATAAGAAGTAACAAGAAGTGACACATAAAGAACCAAGACTGAAGATATTGCACTGAGATACTAGCACCTAGAACATACGCTAGCACCTAGGTGGGAGTTTCCTCTCTGTACTTACTTCGTATCTACAATATTCACACTCTACTTTCTCAATTAGATCTTACATTGTCAATAATTAGCCTTTCTAGATCATTCACAAGCTTAGAACCATTTCCAACATATGGAGGACAACTGATTCATTCTTCAAACCCTATCTGTCACTCTTTCTTATATGTTTATTACTAGATCTTACATGAATATTGTTATATTTATCTGATTAGTAGTGCCCTTACATATAATTAAATTTTATTAAATCATTTGGTGAACCTAACCCTTACATGTCCACTATCAGATCTCTCCTTTATGGCCCATACCACATTATCCTTGTTTCATTTTCTTCAACGACACTCGTCATATAGAGATAATATTACACAACTATTGAATAAAGTCCAAATCCATGAGCATATGACACGCTCCCAAGTGAATACAATTTTAGGTCATTTATAAACTCCTTCTACTAGTAATGATGACACCTCCCATAAGGCTATCTTAGACTCTATTCAAATTTTTCACCGTGTCTTTTAATATCAAATTCGAGCCAAAAATTCTACAATTACATCTCTCAAGGCTGAAATCCAACACCTCCAAGATACTTCCAATCCACATCTCAGTTCTCTTTCTATGCATCATGATGTTCCTAAATCCAATCCTATGCCATATGATCTAGGTGCTACATGTGCTCATATAAGTAAGGGTAAATTCCTCCAACATAAAACATCTCTTTCATTCAATGAGCATGCTAAACAACATGATATCTTATTTGAGATCATCAACTATATATTAATTAATTTGTTGCCCAATCATTATTATCCTCATTATCATCTTACCAAATCCAAAGGCCAACCTTTCTGTAATTATCATGGAATTAATGGACATTGTGATAATGATTTCTATGCTTTACAATGAAAAATCTAAAAACTTGCATAAGGGATTTATTTCATTCTCTAAGCAACATTCTGCATATGTCTTTATCTTTGATTTCCACATCTCAATGGGTTCCTAAATCTAATTCATCTATGACTCATGAGCATAATTCCATATTGAATGCCTCAATTTCTACCATACTAAAATATTCATCACTTGCACCTGAGCCATTTTCTAATGCCACACTAGTAATATTAGTTGAGATACCACAAGCTGTTCTAAGGCCAACACAATAAAGGAATCTACAAACATCTCTACTCCTTCACTGCACATTGAGATAGATTATGCAAACACAAGTATCAATGACTTGCCAAATGTTCTATGGATATCCACATGCATGGTTACATATGAGTTAAATCCTAAGTATAGTTTCAAAAAATGTTCTCAGAACAACATGTAGAATAATATTATGGATAGCATTGATTCATCATTACTACTCAAATTTTATGATAACGATGATTTTGATCCTTCTTACTATTGTGATGACTATAAGCACCTTGAAGATAATTTTCCACATCTTGATCCTATTGATTAAGAATAAGATATTATTTATTAGAAGCATTACAAATATCTCACTGTCTAGTCTGAGTTTGTTGAGTACAAAGTAACACAGAAGGACCAATATAGCATCCCATTGTCATCACATGTGTCTTCTTTATCACCACCCAAGCCACTTGCACATAGTCATTACTGTTATCTCTATATAGATAATCTTTGCATCCACATTTGGGGGCATCCTAATTCCCCCACACCACCTAATGACATAATTTTGTTCTCGGTTCATATTTGAATTTTGAAGGCATCCTTACCTATGTGAACATCACTTTGCACACATACACCAGGGGATATCCTTATTCCTTCCTTTTAGTTGTTCTCTTTCACATATTTTCAATTAAAAACCAAAAACATGTTTACTTAGATCTTGATTGGATGTACTCCTCTTTCCTTCTAATACTATATGTTGCACCTTTATTTATCATGTTACTATGGTTCATAGTATGATTTATCATTTTTAATAGACACATATACATTCACATGGTATCTTGAGGTGAATGCATATCACTTACAAGTTGTTACATGATGTATGATATTTTTCCTTATCTATTACTAGTCCCACTGAGGCTCCGAGGGGCATCTACTCTTTTCCTTACTATTAGGTTATATCATTACAATATTTCACATTTTCATTCCTATATTCAAATCTTACATTGTGGCATACTATTTACCTTTCCTAACATGCTAACGAGTGCTTCATGTGTAGCATTTTCCTTGCATGACTCCTTTCAATCATGGTTTTCTGATTTGCTTGTATTTTTTTTTCTATTGTTTGCGAGTTATGACCTATGTTTGATTTTTATCTTGTTTACATAAGACTTAATGGATTTTATTATCTTGTGACATCCTAAGTGGTGTCCCATGTATGCAACTAACTACTCATTGTGTCCTTGTTTTTTGTTTTCCTATATGATTTTACTAGTTTCTATTTCTATGTGCATTGCTTATTTATCACTAACACTTATATGTTAGCATTTTCCAATTGTTTTTATTATACCATGGTAACTACCATGCGTAATCCCTATTACCGTATAACAATCCCTATGTCGAGATATACATATCAGTTTCCACTTATATCCTTCCTCGTTTAGTCTTTGTTCATTTTTAATCTTGTGTACCCTAAAGAAGTGGGGGAAAACATCGGGTAAACATTTTTACCCTCCTATCAAATATAGACAACAGCTTACAAAATCATAGCCAATGTGATCGTGAGTAATAATCGATTCTGAACGGATATAAAACTAGAAATTGCTAAAATTCATATCCTAGACACAACTACCCAAGATAAACAGAATGGTGGTCGCTAGTGTCCCACAGGTACTCTTTTCTTAGGAAAAAATAGTTACATATTAGTTTCTAGTAGTTACACGATTCTGATCTTCTCCGGTTTCAACAGATTACATAGTCGGTTTCATATTGTAATTAGTTAGTAACAAGAACTAAATTCAGTGGCATGTCACAAATCACTAACTCATGAACTAAATTAGGAACAAATAAGAAAATGGGACATAAGGCATATGTAAAATAGTTATATGCCTGGAACAATGTGTCACCCAAGGTAAGTTAAAAATTGGTTTTGTGATCATCTTTAGTAGCACTTATCCATGTGGAAGTGTTAATGATTGGAGGTAAAATCCTATGATCTCTCTCAATACACTTTTTCTTAGATATTAAAGGATGCCTAAATTTGAAGTTTAGCATCGGGATGCTCAAATCCCTAGTTTGGCAATAGGACACCCAAATCCTTCATATTATTCCAACTAACTCCTAAACAAAAATTCTACAAGAAGGAACAAATTTCTACCCTTTTTTCTTTTAGCATTTTAGGTGTACTTTGTTGGTATCCAGATTTAATCTCCTTCACAACTTGAATCGAAGATCAGAATCTGCACAAGACACTCAAGGATAGATAGATGTGTTGTATGTCATTTGTATCTGGGGATCACACCCATCTCGCTTGTTTGCATTCAAGAATTGAGGGAGTGGATATCACCTTCATAAGGGTTTTGATCTAACCCTCACTATTTTAGGTTGTGCCTATCAACCAAGGCAAGAGAACCTATATTGCAGCCCCTATATGGTAAGGAGATGGAGATATCCTTTTATTTTGTGTATGATGTGGAGGGGGCTTTATGAAAACATGATCAAATATCCATTATCCAAACTCAAAGGAGTCATCACTACTAAATGATGGAAATTTTCTCAAAACAAAGCTAGAGCTACTAAAGACATAATAAAACCATGATCAACTTTGTGCATTTTTGTGAAAGGAGTGAATTCTTTTGTGTGCACACAATGCGGATGTAGGGGTATTGTAGGTAGGATGATTTAATTTAAAGTGAAATTCTCATGAGAGATGTTGGGACAATAGTATTTAGGATTCATCACCTTCTTTGGGAAACCTTGCAAAAGAGCTACAACACCTAAACAACAGAGATATTTCAATGAATTTGAAGTGCTCTTTCAACCAAGATGTGTGCACATACGGATGCCCAAATTTGCACTATTCCATACAAACTTTGATAGCCTGCCACAAAGGCTTGAAGAAAATATCAATAAAGCATTCAGAACCCCTTGTTAGATCATGTCCTAAGGTGCACCCAAAGGTTTACAAACACCCTCAATTTACAAGGAAGGTAAGATGAATTTAAATATGTTTATCTCCACTCAAATGAATGCTCTTCTCTCGAATGGAAGATTGCAGATGCCTTTAAACCCTATACAAGATATGAGACCATGCTTGACCAATAAAGATCCCAAACACAAGATTGTAACATGAGCATAAAACACAAATTGAAAACATACTAAAATACAAGTGCATGCAAGATTTACCAAGAGATAAAACCAGCTTAATCCAAGAATTTGATCAAATATATCAGCAAGGGAATGTTATTTAGACAATCTCAAAGCTTGTTGATGGATTTACAGCTGAAACCAACTCAACATGATGAACATTTGATGCAAACAGGAATTAAAATGGCTCTCGGGTAGTTTCTCCAAAAGGAAATGGACTTCTTCCAGTTTTTCCTATGAAAATTCTTCTCTCTTTCTCCAAAATTCTCAACAAACCCACAAAAATGCTTCCAAACTACATCATATACCCTCTACCAGCTTGGATCCTTACATCCCAAGCAAAGAATATGCCAAAGGGATCAAATTTGTTACAAAACCCTATCCATTTGATGAAAAATGATATAAAATTGTGAAACAGCTCGCCAAATGCCAGAGATGCACAAATATTTTAAAATATTGCATGAACTCGATCCTTATCCATCCCAGTGGTCACGTTTTTTCATTCCACCATGCTAGCATGCTCTTGTAATCATTTTTCACCCTTTTCTCTCATCATTTTTAACTCTGCAACTTTTCATTTTTTACCTTTCACGTGTTTTTCACGGGCTGAGAAAAATATCTCACAAAAACACTATAGGGCATCAAATCAACTCAAATAAATGATGCCATTTTATTCGAAGGCCAAAGGGATGTAGATTCATATAAAATTTCATGTGTTTTGGTGCAAAAATGACAATTCCACACTTCTTGGAGCTCAAATGGCGCCTAAAAAATGAAAATGCACAGCAACCGTTGATTAAAATCAACTTTAAATGCTAGCCCTCCACGTGGAAGATCCAAATCCTCTTTAAAAACACCAAAATTACTTTTTCCTTTGGATGGGGTGGGACACGTGTCCAAATATGATTAGGGTGGGCCCCCAATCCTAAAAATACATTTTGAACCTTTTTTGATTTCGGAAAATTCTGAAATTTTCCCCATGAGCCCCTGGACGCACCACGTGTCCTCCTGTAGGTCCCCACCAAAATCATGGGTCAGTTTGATGAATTTTGCCACTTTTTTGAGAAAAGGAAAATTTTCTCAAAATGCTCCGCGCCCCCGAATACCCGTTGTTTCTCTGCCACGTGTCGATCTCCCATTGGAGGTGGAGCCGACTCATCAAATTTGCCTTCAAACCTCTGCAAGCATCAAAACTCCATGCGGGCCCAACCTCTCTCTTTTGACATTTGAAAATTCCACGTGTCACCTGTGGATTAGTCATGGGGAAAACCTCCAATATTTTCCGCGGGTTCATTGTTTCCTTTGGAAAGTTTCACCAAAGTTGGAACATTTTCCATCTTTCCTCCGCACTCTGAATTTCCATCAAATGTTGGACACGTGTCAGTTTTTCATTTGGCGCGGGCCTATTCTTCATTTTTTACCTTGTAAACATAGAGGCAAAAATTCACAAACTTCTCCATCAGCCCTTCCTCCATTTTACCTCTTGGACACATTTCCATCCCTTATTTGTCACGGGCTTTCTGGGCAAAATTTAATTTTAGCATTTTGAAGTTCAAAATTCAAAATCTATAAAAATTCTGCCCTCCATTTTATCCTGTGCATACATGTCACACTTGTGATTTGCATGGAGATCTAGCTCAAAATGTTACTTTAAAATTTTGCCTCCAAAGGCAAAAATCCAAAAAACACGCATCACCCCACTTTTCCCTTGCTCCCATGGACACGTGTCACCCTTCCTTTGCGCATGGGCCCTCGGGTCCAAATTTTCCATGACGTTTTGAGCCCAAAAATTTGAAAAAAATTTAAATCCACCGTCACCCATTTGATCCTCCCATGCCATGTGTCACCCTTCCATTGGGCGCGGGCCTTCGGGAAGAAATTTGATTTTGAGAAATTTGTAAAAATGAAGGCAAAATTTTTAAGTGACCTCCGCCACTCGTTGCTCCATCTGTCCAATCAAATCATGCCATGTAGGCACACTAGACAAATGCGGGGTCATGGAGAAAATTTTCCCTTCGCCAAAAATTGAAAATTTGACAAGTTATAACATTTTTTCCGACCGCACCCGCCAATGAGAGCCTGCCATGTCAGCATAGAGTTTACAATGATAAATTTGATGGCCCGAGAGCACGTCAAAAACATGAAAAATTTAGGGAATGTCTTAGAAACCAAATTTTTCACAGGGAAGGAAGAATTCTTCATTTTAAACCAATTGAATCATCTCTTGACATCATTTGCGACCTTGGGATTGGGGAAACACTTGCACGAATTCAGGATTTGATCAATTTCAAGCTCTTTCATGATTTGGCAAAGGAGAAAATGGTACAGCTCATGAAAATGAATAAATCAAGGCACAAATGGGGGAACTTGGATTTTACTTCAATTTAGGGTAGAATAACAACAATGAGGGCATTTGAAAGCATCCAACTGAAAAAATGAGTTGTAAATCACCAACTCGAGCCAATAAAATGTTTTTGAGCAAAAGTGAAGCATGGAAAATCAGAGAAAAGTGTGCAAACCCAGAAATTGCACCAACATTGGCTCTTTCCTAGGGATGGGCACTCCAATTGAGTTCCACAAGAACAAGACATAGACCAAGTGCCAAAAATCCATTGGGCGAGTCAAAGCATTCGAGCATCCTTAAAACCAATTTCCACCAAAACAGTGAGAAAACCACACCAACAACGGTTGCCAAGGAAAAAAGGGAAAACCACAAGCCAACAACAGTAAGAACAAGGAAAATACAAAACAACAACAAGGGCTATACAAAATGTATAACTTGTGAATACCTCACATGGGGATTTAATCCAAGAAATGTTTTAAATGTTTGCCATTAACAGGCAGCTCCAGCAAATCCCCATCCAAATCCTTGAGAAAAAATGTATTTTCTCCAATCCTGATATCAATGGCATAAGGGCCCATCCATAGAGCATCAAACTTGCCATGTTTACCCTTTTCTTCATGCCTACTATCCCATAGCAAAACTAGATCTCCAACACCAAAACTTGTAGGGGTGACCTTCTTATCAAACAACTTCTTCAATTTCTCCCTAAACCTAACATGCCTTTGATGAGAAGCTCTCCTTTCTTCATCCAACTCAATGATCTGATTGATTCTTGATTCATATGGGCCATGCTCTTGATCTTCCAACTATTGGGCAAACTAAAAAGTGGATAATTGTAGGTGTAATGGTAGCAAAGCTTGAGTTCCATACACCAGTTCAAATGGAATTTTACCAGTTTCTCTTTTTGGAGTTATCCTATTAGCCCAAACTATAAATTTCAACTGTTCTCCCCACTTCTTCTTGTTGATTTCCAAGGTTCTTCTAATGATCTTGAGAAAGTTTTTGTTACTTGATTCAGCTTGCCCATTCCCTTGTGGGTTGTAATTTGAAGAATAGGTCAAATTTATCCCATATTCATTGTATATTGCCATCAAAGGCTTGGCTCTAAAACACATAGCATTATCAAACACAATCTTAACTGGAACCCCAAATCTGCATATGATATTGTTCAAGGTAAGAAATCCATTACCACTTGGTGTGTTGCCTTTCTGGATGGAATTGCCTCAACCCATTTTGTACAATAATCGGTTGCTACTGTGGATCCATTTCTAACCAGCACTAGAAAGATCTGAAATATCACCAATAAAATCCATTCCCCATTGTTTGAAAGGAGCTTCAACTGATACAGGCTGCAAAGGAAGGGAGCCTGAAGCTTTCAATCTTCCTGAAAAATGTTGGCACTTATCACATCTTCTAACTAGCCAGTTTGCATCTTTGAAAAGAGTTGGCCACCAATAACGAGCTCTTAAAATCTTATGTGTTATCACTCTCCCAGTAAAATTTTCTCCACAAAATCCCCCATGGAAATCAGCAATCAACTTTGGAGCTTCATCTTTAGTTATGCATTTCAAGAGGACACCTTCAGGGTTCTTCCAAGCCAGCCCAAGGTCTGTTATGACATATTTCTGAGAAGCCAGCTTGAGGGATATTTTCTAATTTTTATTTAAGTGACTGGGATAGCATAAGTGTTTGAGGTAATAGACCACATCCTTGTACCACTCAGAATTCATCAATTTTTCAAGGAGATCTACCATTTCTTCCCCTAGTTGATTCACTTCTACATTCTCAAATTACTCTCAACCATGAGTTTGGCAAGACCCAAACCTCTTACCAGCTTTGTTGTTTAGATATCCATATCATACTCTTGTAATTTGTTAACTCATCTACATCTCTTGCTTGATATCTCCATGTCATATAAGATGTATTTAACCATGGTGTGGGGAACATAAGCAACAACCTTTGAACTCAAAATGTAGGGCCTGAAAATATTTGTTGCTTTCACTAATGTAAATACTTGTTTCTCCATAATTGTGTGCCTCAATTCAGCTACTTGTAAGGCCTTGCTAAAGAAAGCAATAGGCCTCTCAGCTCCATTTTCATCCTTTTGTAGCAAAATTGAAGCAATAATAAATTCAAATGCAAAAGAGAAGATTTGGAAAGGCATCTTATAGTTTGAGTCACAAAACAGTGCATGCTTGATCGCATCCTTTATTCCTTCAAAAGCTTGGATGGCAGCCTCCTCCCACTTAATAACTTGATCCTTTCTTAGCATGCTTGTGATTGGAAGAGTCAACTCAGCAAAATTGGAGACAAACCTTCTAATGAAATTGATTTGGCCAAAGAAAGATTGAATACCCTTCTTGGTTCTTGGAATAGGCACCTTGTTGATTGCTTCCACTCTCTCGGGTCTATCATAACACCTTCTTTAGATACAATATGTCCCAGCAACTTGGCCTTTTGCACCAAAATGAAACTTCTTTGGATTAAGTGAAATTCCATACTCCCTACATCTGATCAGTATCTTCTCTAGGTGTTGCAGATGGTCTGCTCGTTGTCTTGAAAAAATAGTCACATCATCCCGTAAACTGTAATAGACTCATTCATATAACTAGCAAAGGCAACATCCATTTCCCTTTGGAAAGTAGCACCAGCATTCATCAATCCAAAAGTCATCCTTACAAAAACATAAGTCCCCCAAGGAGTAGTGAAGGCTGTCTTAAGTCTTTTTGATTCTTTGACAACTACTTGATTGTATCTGGAGAAACCATCCAAAGTAGAAAGCATTTCTGACCCTGTCACAAGCTGCAGCATATTCTCCATGTTTGGCAAAGGATTTTTTCCTTCATAGATGCTTTGTTTAGATTCCTAAAATCCACACAAAGTCTGATATCTCCGTTCTTCTTTCTAACTGGCACAAGGTTGGCAACCCAAGAAGAGTACCTAGTAGGCTGAATGATGCCACCATCTCTCAATTTCTTCAACTCTTCTTGCATTTTCATGGAAAGTAGTGGGTTAATAGGCCTTTTTTTTTTCTAAATGGTTTGGTTTTAGCCTCAAGAGGGATCTCATGCTGAAATAAATCTTCTCTATATGCCTTCAACTCTGAATAAGACCAAGCAAGGCAGTCTTGATATTTCTTTAAAAGTTGGGCATAGGATTATTTTTCTTCTTTGCTAAGATGACTGCCCAACCAGATCTTCCTTGGTTTTTCTTTAGTTCCCAAGTTGTGCTCTTCCACATCCCTTGAAGCAGACATATTTCTATTAACGATGCAATCAGCATTGCTAAAATTGGATTCAAGTGCAACAAGACCCTTAGGAATGGTATTTGTTTTCAATTGTATAATATCCTTGTCAAACAAAGTTTCTCTACCTTCATTCATGCACACCATTGGTTCCCAATCAATATTCTGACTAGAAAACTCTCCTTGGCATTGTAAGAATCTCAACACTTGTGCATCATCATCAAAAATCTACCAATGTTTCACATTATCCGAGATAACTAGCCTTGTTAGCACTTCAATATCATATTCACAAAAAGGTGAAATGGTACAATTTTCAAAGCTAGAACCAAGAACAACCAGCTGATCAGCAGCAGCATTAAGACTTCTATCATGGTAAACAATGTTAAAGGAATCAAACATTTCAATCAAGTCCCAAACAACATGCTTATATTGCTTCATACGCTGATTTTTTGTGGCATATAACTTTCTTACTTGCTTGACAACCAGCTCTGAATCTCCTTTAGCAACAATATCCTTTACTCCATACTTCCATGCAATCCTTAATCCCAATAATAATGCCTCATACTTAGAAATGTTGTTAGTACATTCAAAATTGAGCTTGAAGGAAAAAGGAAACTCCTCTAAACTAGGGGAAACCAACACTATACCAGCACCATTTCCAACTTTGGAGCAAGCTCCATCAAATAGTAATGTCCATGGAGAACCTACCATACCAAGGCACTCTAATTTGTCCATCTTATTCTCTTTTCCATCAGAAAAACCAATGAAATTGTCAACATCTACATCAACAAACAACACTTCATAAGAAGCATTGTTGGGATCTTCAATCAAGTGTAACATCTTCTTTTCACCATAGAGTTTGACAAGGCTTCCTCAATGGGAATGGTGGCATAGGACATGTCCATTTGAACACCGCCACCAACACTTGCAACCTACTTTCTTGACAAAAGCATACCCCATTTGGCAAGGGCGAGTCAACAATTACAACATCAAGTTTTAAATTCTTACCTGGATCGGCTTCAAGTTGCACCACTATACCCTTCACACAACCAAAAACCGGCACTTCCCTTGAATCCATGGCTGTACACTTCCCATATGCTTCTTTCACCTTGATATCCAACTCGTTCATAACCTCTAGAGGCATAACATTACATGATGCACCGGAATCAAACATGCAATTGTGAAGCAACCTACCTTTTATGAGCAAAGTTGTGAAGAATGGATCAACATTCAATTGGGAATCAACCAAGGATGTCCCCAAATACACTTCAGGTGCCTCTCCAAGATCTTCCATTGGTGGTGGTGTTTTAGGGCCAGCAACGCTTTGAAGAGGATTCTCAACAACATTTACATTTCTACTTGGTATACTCTTTTCTTCTTTCAATCCCAAGTATTCAAAAGCTCTTTTCTTGTGTTCAGGATTCTAAGAAATTCGATAATGGGAACACTCACTTTAATTTGGCTCAATACCTGGGCTATATCATATGGAACATTCTTTGGCAAAACAGTATTGGAAGGGAAACAAGAAGGTTCATCAAATGGAGAAGTATGCTTAGCGACACAGGCGTGGAGAGGACTGATATTTTTGCATGGGACAGCAGGGTTCTTAGCAATTGTTTCCTTCTAGGATTATCTTTGGGAATGCTTGTGAGCAAGGGTGTCTTTGTTCCTTCTAGTATTGTACTCCTTTTCTTAACCAACCACAAAGCATTCATTAACAATTGTCTATCTTCCTCCGAAGGAATACCACCATCCTACTTCTTGATCATTAAAGCCCTTAGGTATTCAAATTCATTATTAGGAATTTCAAAGGCCTAAACTACATCTACATCATGAGTTTGAGGAAGAGAAAGAAATGGTACCCTCTTTATGCAATCCCAAAAGGTTGCAGCAGTCCTTGCACTAATCACATCTATTGATGTTGTTGCTTGTTGTGAGCCTGAAGAGCTACCCATCATACAAATTTCATCATCCATTTCATTTGCATTATCATCATCAATATCTTGCTAGTCCATTTCACATGGAAGATGAGGAAGAAAACATCTATCACACTAATCCATATCAGCAACTTCTTGAACAACAACAACTCTCAGTAGTCGAGAGGTCGCACCACTCTATTTTCACATGCTTGGGGTTGTCTATTTGCAGATCCAATAAGCCCTTTACCTCTATCATCTTGTCTTTGATCACCCCTAGGATGATTGCCAAATCTATCATGGTTTTGAGTTCTTTGCTGTCCTTGTGAACTTTTCCCAATTCCTTTCTCAACTCGGGCTAATTTGTAGGAAATTTCTTTGACAGCCCCTACCAAAGTCTTGACAACATCTTCACAATCAGCACCCTTGCTAGTTTGAGGCTTCTCAAGGTTTATTAGCTTCACACCATCCCTTTTAAGTGGTTTACCAACAGCTTTAATATTATTTTCAATTTAAAGTGCCATGGTGAAAGCTTACCTCAAGTTTGTAGGATTTTTTCCTCTCAAGTAATAGGTTGACTTTTTATCAAATGCATCTGCATATTTGATCAAGCAATATTCATCACAAGGCCTCAAAATTACAGGCAGCCTTCTCAATGTCTTATTAAACCTTGTATTGAATTCATGAATAGTCTCATTAGGGTTGTTCTTGATGTTCTCAAACTCGGATAGAAGGAACCTTGGATCTGCTTTTGTCTCCATATTGTAATCAATGCATTACTCATCTCACCATGAATCAATAGAGTTATCAGGCATAGCTTTATACCAATCTCTTGCATCTTCCTCAAGTGTATGGATAAACAACTTGATATACACATCCTCAAATTCTATTTCAAAGTCTTCCATCATGTTAAGAAAGAGTTTGAGATGTTGATCTCAAATTATGGCATTGTTACCTTGGAATTTTGGTAACCTATTTCTCACATCTTGTGGGACAGCATTTGTATAACCATCCATTCCTCCAAAATTTATAGGACCAAAGGTGTTTACAACAAATGGAAGTCTAGGTTGAGCCATATTGTTTGGTGGGGGTGATCTCGGAGGTGAAACAAGATGATGAGGATTAGTAATGGAACTAATTGGAATAGATGAATGATCTCTAAAATGATAACCCCCAAAGGATCTCTCTCTTGATAGACTTTAGCAAACTTAGAAACCACAGGAGAAAATTTAGGAGAAAGTTTTTTAAATACACAAGAAGTTCCCTCACTTAATGGAGAATGAAAATCAGCAAGAAGATTGCCTGAATCATATCTACTTGAAGAGGAATTATAATCTTCAATGATAGGCTGCTCTCCTTCAAATTCAACTATGGGGATTCCTTTCCTTGCAACCAAATCACCAACCACTTTCCACACTCTTCTTCCTTCTTGTATTGAGCTTCTTGATTCAGTGAGCAACTTCTTAGAAGAGTCCTTGATGAAGAGGATCTCCTTCCTCCAGTTTGACAAATTTAAACAACAAGTTTCAAATGATAAAAATGTGTTAGACAACTATTATTTCAAGATCCCAACAGCATGGAGTAGACACCAAGTATTTTCACCTTAGTTGTGCAAGAAAGCACTAAAATATTCTATAAAATGCATGCTATAACTAAAAACTTGCAGGGATTTACAAATCAGATTTTCTTCTTCTTAATTCAACCAAAAACAAGGCATCCAAATCACATAAACTATTGGTAGATTGGAGTCTTTCTTACCCAAAACATCCAGATCTAAAGTATGAAATGATATCTCAAGAATGTAACATCTCAAATACTTGATCACAAAAATGCTCAAACCCTTCAAGTACTTAAAACCACCAAGCAATTGCAATAAGTCCCCAAAGAATGGCACCACTGGGTGTTGGTATCTAGATTTAATCTCCTTCAAAACTTAAACAAAGATCGTGAATCTGCACAAGACACTCAAGGATAGATAGATGTTTTGTATGTCGTTTGTAGCCGGGGATCACACCTATCTGCTTGTTTGCATTCAAGAATTAAGGGAGTGGATATCACCTTCATAAGGGTCTTGATCTAACCCTCACTATTTTAGGTTGTGCCTATCAACCAAGGCAAGAGAACCTATATTGCAGCCCCTATATGGTAAGGAGATGGAGATATCCTTGTATTTTATGTATGATGTGGAGGAGGCTTTGTGAAAACATGATCAAATATCCATTATCCAAACTCAAAGGAGATGTCACTACTAAATGATGGAAATGTTCTCAAAACAAAGCTAGAGCTACTAAAGACGTGATAAACCCCGATCAACTTTGTGCATTTTTGTGAAAGGATTGAATTCTTTTGTGGACACACAATGCAGATGTAGGGGTATTGTAGGTAGGATGAGTTAATTTAAAGTGAAATTATGATGAGAGATGTTGGGACAATGGTAGTTAGGAGTCATCACCTTCTTTGGGAAACCTTGCAAAAGAGTTACAACACCTAAACAAGTAGAGAGATATTTCAATGAATTTGAAGTGCTCTTTCAACCAAGATGTGTGTGCATACAGATGCCCAAATCTACACTATTCCATACAAACTTTGATAGCCTACCACAAAGGCTTGAAGCAAAATATCAATAAAGCATTCAGAACCCCTTGTTAGATCATGTCCTAAGGTACACCCAAAGGTTTACAAACACCCTCAATTTACAAGGAAGGTAAGATGAATTTAAATCTATTTATCTCCACTCAAATGAATGCTCTTCTAAATGGAAGATTGCAGATGCCTTCAAACCCTCTACAAGAAATGAGACCATGCATGACCAATAAAGATCCCAAACACAAGATTGTAACATGAGCATAAAACATAAATTGAAAACATACTGAAATACAAGTGCATGTAAGCTTTGCCAAGAGATAAAACTAGTTAATCCAAGAATTTGATCAAATATATCAGCAAGGGAATGTTATTTAGACAATCTCAAAGCTTGTTAATGATTTTACAACTGAAACCAACTCAACATGATGAACATTTTATGCAAACAGGAATTAAAATGGCTCTTAGGTAGTTTCTCCAAAAGGAAATGGACTTCTTCCAGTTTTCCCTATGAAAATTCTTCTCTCTTTCTCCAAAATTCTCAACAGACCCACAAAAATGCTTCCAAACTACATCATATACCCTCTTCCAGCTTGGATCCTTGCATCCCAAGAAAATAATATGCCAAAGGGATCAAATTTGTTACAAAACCCTATCCATTTGATGAAAAATGATATAAAATTGTGAAACAACTTTTGCCAAATGCCGTAGATACACAAATATTTTAAAATATTGCATGAACTCGATCCTTATCCATCCTAGGGTCACGTTTTTGGCATTCCACCATGCCAACATGCACTTGCAATCATTTTTCACCCTTTTCTCTCATCATTTTTAACTCTGCAACTTTTCATTTTTACCTTTCACGTGTTTTTCACGGGCTGAGAAAAATATCTCACAAAAAACACTATAGGGCACCTTGAATCAGCTCAAATAAATGATGCCATTTTGTTCAGAAGGTGGAAGGGATGTAGATTCATATAAAATGTCATGTGTTTTGGTGCAAAATGATGATTCCACACTTCTTGAGCTCCAATGACGCCTAAAAATGAAAATGCATAAGAACCGTTGATTAAAATCAACTTTAAATGCCAGCCCTCCACGTGGTAAATCCAAATCCTCTTTAAAAATGCCAAAATTACCTTTTACCTTTGGATGGGGTGGGACACGTGTCCAAATACGATTGGGGCGGGCTCCCAATCCTAAAAATACATTTTGAACCTTTTTTGATTTCGGGAAAATTCTGAAAATTTTCCTCGCGAACCCCCCAAATGTGCCACGTGTCCTCCTATAGATCCCCACCAAAACCGCGGGTCAGTTTGATGAATTTTGCCACTTTTTTGAGAAAAGGAAAATTTTCTCAAAATGCTCCGTGCCCTCGAATACCCATTGTTTCTCTACCACGTGTCGATCTCCCATTGGAGGCGGAGCCGACTCATCAAATTTGCCTTCAAACCTCCACAAGCATCAAAAATCCATGTGGGCCCGACCTCTCTCTTTTGACATTTGAAAATGCCACGTGTCACCTGTGGATTAGTCACGGGAAAAACCTCCAATATTTTCCGTGGGTTCATTGTTTCCTTTGGAAATTTTTGCCAAAGTTGGAACATTTTCCATCTTTCCTCCGCACTCTGAATTTCCATCAAATGTTGGACACGTGTCATTGTTCATTTGGCATGGGCCTATTCTTCATTTTTTACCTTGTAAACATAGAGGAAAAAATTCACAAACTTCTCCTTCAGCCCCTTCCTCCATTTTTCCTCTTGGACACATGTCCATCCCTTATTTGTTGCGGGCCTTCAGGCAAAAATTTAATTTTAGCATTTTGAAGTTAAAACTTCAAAGTCTATAAAACTTCCACCCCTCCATTTCATCCCCGCATACGTGTCACACTTTGTGATTCGCGAGATCCGCTCAAAATGTTACTTTGAAATTTTTCCTCCAAAGGCAAAGATCCAAAAAACACCCATCACCCCGCTTTTCCTTTGCTCCCATGGACACGTGTCACCCTTCCATTGGGCGCGGGCCCTCGTATAAATTTTCCATGACGCTTTGAGCCCAAAAATATTGAAAAAGTTTTAAATCCACCATCGCCCATTTGATCCTCCCATGCCATGTGTCACCCTTCCATTGGGCGCGGGTCTTCGGGCAGAAATTTGATTTTGAGAAATTTGCAAAAAATGAAGGCAAAATTTTTAAGTGACCTCCGCCACTCGCTGCTCCATCTGTCCAATCAAATCATGCCACGTAGGCACACTAGGAAAATGTGGGGCCACGGAGAAAATTCTCCCTTCACCAAAAATTGAAAATTTGACAAGTTATAACATTTTTTCCGACCGCACCCGGCCAATGAGAGCCTGCCATGTCAACATAGAGTTTACAATGATAAATTTGACGGCCCGAGAGCACGTCAAAAACGTGAAAAATTCAAGGAATTCCCTAGAAACCAAATTTTTGACAGGGAAGGTAGAATTCTTCATTTTAAACTAATTGAATCATCTCTTGACATCATTTGTGACCTTGGGATTGGGAAACACTTCAACGAATTCAGGATTTGATCAATTTCGAGCTCTTTCACGATTTGGCAAAGGAGAAAATGGTACAGCCCATGAAAATGAATAAATCAGGGCACAAATGGGGGAACTTGGATTTTACTTCAATTTAGGGCATAATAACAACAATGAGGGCATTTGAAAGAATCCAACTGACAAAATGAGTTGCAAATCACCAACTCGAGCCAATAAAATGTTTTTGAGCAAAAGTGAAGCATGGAAAATCAGAGCAAAGTGTGCAAACCCGAAATTGCACCAACATACTCTAACCCTTTGGTTTAGCCTTTTCCAATATGCATTTCTAATTTTATATATTATTCAAGTTAAAGTTCAATTGCATTTTGTATGCCTAGATTTGGACCACTGATAAGATGTATTAGTTGATAGGATATATTCAAATCAATGTTACTAAATAAAATGGGCTTATGATGCAATTATGAAGAGGATAATTATGGGTTCTTTATTAAATTAAGTTAGTAAAACTCTTCTTGATCTCGAATCTAAACCTCGCACACAATCACACTTAGAAAAATGTTAGTTGTTTTTTGGGGTTAGTGGACCTACCTCATTAATATCCCTAACTATTTAAGGAGATAAAATACTTTTATTAATGTAAAATGAAAAAATGCTTTAAAATGACAAATATATCTAACTTAGATTGTAAGCCAATCATAGTTGCAATTCACACCTATGTTGGAATTTAACTAAAATAGTGTGGGAAATGGTTATACCTATTCTTTTTATCCAATTTAACTTCTTCAAGACATATAAAACTGAGATATATGAGTAAGGAAGAAAAAATTCAAGTATGAGCTCAAGTACATAAAGAGCCGTGGTTGGAATGTTGGGGGTAAATGGTATTTTACATTTTTTGAGTTCATATGGGAATGGGACACATATGGGTGTAATGTGCATGGATGGGTGAGATGATAAGGGTCCATAGTACATTAGGCATGAAAATGGGTAGGTGGGATGGACCAAATTTAATGTTGGTGGGTAAGGGTTATTATATGAGTGATGAGGTGTCTTTTGTCACCATTTGGTGGGGTTTATATTTTTAGTTGTTTTTGTGGTATTATTTTATTTATTTGGGATTATTGTGTTTAAATTTTTTTTTTGGTATTTATGAATAGAAAACCTTTTGTGCAAGGTGCATTTTCTAGTGTCTACATATTTACTTGAAAGCATTGACTACCCTTGTTTTCTTTCATGGGTCCTATACTATCCCAATAAAGGAAAATCACATAAGCAACCATAAAGAAAATATCAAACACGCTTTGGTAAAGATGATATTCCAAGGAACTACACACATAATTATCACTCCATGCATGCAAAGGTCACCCCTACGATCAGTATCCTTCCCTTACCTTATAATTATAAGGTACATATTTTGCATTATTCCATTCGGCACGTTACAACACACATTCAACATGTTACTGGGCACAATCTTCTTTTGACTCCCTAAGGTATGCTTTTATTTTATATTTTATATTATCGAATCCTTATTCACCAACATAAAGTGGACACAAATGTACACACTAAATCATGCAATTACTATGCACATCTATCCTTTAAATACTTTATTTATATGCATGATTCCTAAGCAAGATAATTATTCATTAACAACACTTATTTTTATTTAATGCTACTTTTATCTTTATCACTTAATGTTATTGGACTTACACCTTATAGTTTTACATTACTTACTATCTAACATCTTTCTTAGCTCTGATTTCACTATTTTACCTTTTGACCGCCTGTATGGAATCACCCATTAGGACAGGAGTGCCTAGCCGTTGATTTCCCCTCTAGGAACTTTTATTCACTTTCTCTTTTTTTTAAATTTTCAGATGTTACTTCTTTCTTATCTTTGTTTATCACCCTAGGTCAACCTTTCACTTGTTAATGATGAAACTTAAATGAAGGAATCATGTGTGTGTGTGTGTGTGTGTGTGTGTGTGTGTGTGTGTGTGTGTGTGTGTGTGTGTGTGTGTGTGTGTGTGTGTGTGTGTGTGTGTGTGTGTGTGTGTGTGTGTGTGTGTGAATTATTTTACTCCATTATGGGGGAAAGCAATTTCAAGAGGCACATACTATTACAAGGAGCTAATATTTTATATCTACTACATCAAAGGAGTATGCATTTTGAACTATATTATTCATTTCATAGGGGGTTTATTAGAAATTCCATACCACACATTTTACATTGGGGCAATGTTGTTATAACATGTTATTTTGTGTGCCACTAACACTAGGGAAACTTGGTTCAAGGGACACTATTCCAATAACACACACACCCTACGAGGTCAGTTTGACTCAAGAATATGAATATTTTATTCATCTAATGTGTGTTTAAGGAGTGTGCAAGCTAATTAGGGTTTCTTTTGCAGATACATGTATGATTGAGTAGAATTGTAGTAAACCTTATTCGGCTGCGGTGAATAAGAAGTGAAACATAAAGTAATAGGAATGAAGCTATTTTGCATACAATAATTCCCATAATATATGCTAGCACCTAGGTATATGTATCCTCTCCCAAGAATTTATGTCCCCGAGATTGTCACACTCTAGTTTCTTGATCGGATCTTACATAGCCTATAATTAGCCTTTCTAGATCACACCATCCTAGAATCTATTCATACCTATGTAGGTAAGATAAGTCATTCTTAAAACCCTATCACTTTTTTCTTTTATTTTTATAGCTAGATATTTCTTGAATATCAAGTTATATTTATTTAATCAAAGCAGAGTCCTTACATAGATTTCTATTTTATTAAATCATGTATTTCGGTAACTACAATGAAATCTCATAAAATATATTCTTTATGGGTACCTATTGTGTGTTGTTCACAAATCTACCTTAGACCGTAGCATTAGTTGTTGGGATAGTGTTTCCAATCCCACTTTTTCTCATAGTTGAGGGATTAATCTAGTCAATTGTTGTGTTGGTGCATTTCCTTGCATGCCCATTAGTGTTGTTATTGTATTAGAAATCATCATACCAAACCTTTTCACTTTCAAAATATTTATATTGAACTGCATTTTCATCAATTTCATTTATAGTGATTAAATCACGTAAGAAGATACTACTCAACACCTCTTTCTCCTTAGTTTTTAATTTGCTCATCACTATCACTTTCAATTAGTAATTTTTCTCATGTATCAAGTAGGCCCAATTACATGGGAAGGTTTGATAGGTTACATAAGGATACCACTAGCATTATACCTCCCTTCTTCATCCTCTATATCTCTTGTTTTCTCTTGGCACACTATTACTTTTCCCTAGGGCTCTTTGTCCTTTTTTCCTTCTCCCTTAATCAATGTTGTTGGTTATGCTTTGAAATTCCTAGAGTTGAATATTTTAGACGTAGTAGCTCTTTTCCTCTAATTCCTTGCACCTTTGTTCTTCATATTGCATGCTCCTCAATGTGTTCTCATCTAGGAAGCCATGTCTTATTCTTGATATCTTTGTGTCCTTCCTATTTCTTACACTTCCCATGTTATGGAGTGTTTATCCTTCTATTAGGAAATTCTCAATTCCCATATCAACCATCATCTTCTTAATTTCCAAGGGGAGTTTTTTTAAGTATGATCCATGTGGCTCCAAAATAAATTGAATTGTACTTCATCTACACAAGAGAACGTTGAAACTGAATACTCAATGATATAACTCTGAAGCATACCTTTCCACCAATAGTCCATCATGCATGTCCATGTTGCATCATGTTTCACAAGTTTCCTTATGTGCTTGTAATTCCAAGGATGTTTTTGGCCAAAATTATAAATTTTCCCTAGGCAATAGGCTACTAATAATGCATGCAAATGTACCAAGAGTACATAGAAAAATGTCTCTTATAATGCATCATAAAGATTTGTTTCCACCCACACTCTTGGTGAACAATATTTACAACTTGGATATTGTTGGCGAAGACATCTTCAATGGTGTGTATCCAAGCCTTTATATTCTCCTATGTTAATCAAATATCGTATGTCCATTTCATCCTTGCATTTTTGTGAGGGTCCCGATAATGGAACCAAAATGTTATGTGTCTAGTTGTACTTTTACTCCATGCACGTGAGATTATGGAAATCAACATTCACTAGTTTTCTTTAACCTTCGCATTGGCGTATCACACTATAGTACAAGATAAGGAAAGCTCACCCGAAGCACAAAAGGTTTCCAAGTCCCATCAAGGTTAGAATGGTTAAAGTGGATTAGTTGTTCAATAAACAAAAACTTGAATTCGTAAGTAATTTAACACACAAAGATAGTAAATTTTGTTAATAAATAAGACACATATTGTTCATTTATTAATCAATAGTGAAATAATTTCATTCATGATTTCAAGTGACTTTCATATTCATACTAGCTTAATATTAGATATGTTCTCTATAGAAGATACAAGGCTTGACTATCCCATATTTTGTAAACTCACTTACACACTATTTTCTCATATCTTACAATGCATCTCTCTTGAGGCATTTATACTAGTAGGTACTTTCCCTTCACTATTCTTCTGAAAGATATTAATATCACTCAAGTTACAACTATCCATTTTTCATCATACCTTTCTTTATGTATGGTGACCCTCCTGGAATTTCATTGCTTATTCTTAGTCAAGTTCTAACGTTATCCATGTTTTCCTCGATTCCATGCAAGTGTCCTAATTCATAATTGGTGGTATATTCTTGGCTTTGTTTATATTTATTCTTCCTTAACCTACATGCCCTTGTTTGAACTCATCTTTTACATGTTCTTCTAGCCTTTATCTCTATTTTCCTTTCCTTTCCCGAGTTTATGTGTGATCTTTATTTCCATCTTCACATTCTCGTCATGTATCTTCTTTTCCTATGTGTTTATCTCCTTCTTTGTGTGTTATTCTATGTTTTTTTCCATGCATATCCTTCCCAAAGTTTTTCACATCCTTCCAAAATGGTATATCTTGAATAAATAATGCTTAGTCCTAATATAGGACTTAATAAATAAAGAATTAAAATTTATGGGTCCAAAAATAGTACCTTGTATAGGATCATTATTGATGGTAAAAATAGTATTGTTAGTGTAGGTTATTATTTATCCTTTTATTTATTTATTAGAATAATTCTTACACTTGTGTAATCCCTAGACTTGTTGGGTTATCTTACTTAGGTGTACTAGTTGTGTGGAGTTAGCTTACTAGTTGTGTTGAGTTAGCTTCTTAGTTATCTGGAGTTAGCTTACTAGTCTTTTGGAGTTAACTTAACTACTAGTATCAATTAATGGGAGTTATTCACCACTAATTTAGGTATTAGTTACACTTCCCTCCTATATGTACATCTTTCTTATTGAATAATTCAAGTCATTATATTGTAATGTATTGAGCATTATGGATTATGATGGATTTCCATATATGGTATTTTAGCTCTTCTATTTTGTAAATCTAATGTGGTGTATTATCATCATCTAAGATCGTAACTTGGAATAATATTATTATCGTTCCTTTCATGGTATCAGAGCTATAGATGATGTAGACATCCATCTGTAAGTTTTTCTTAGCAAGCAAGGGTTTACTATTTTCATGTATTTGGAATTTGTTAGCAATTTTTGCAACATGCATTTTTATGCAAAACGGAGTGCGGCATTGGATTTGGAAGGTGCCAAAACCCTAGAATCAACTATAAACTCAACCATGTTTTGAGACAGTAAAATTTGGATGCAGATATGTACCCTCTGGGTGCATTCTTTTATCCGTTGGATATAAGCATGTACCTTCTAGATGCGCCTTTTACACTCGGATATTTTGGGTTCAGTGCAGATCTTTTATCCATTGGATGCAAATTTGTACCCTCTGTGTGCATACTTTTATCCATTGGATATAAGTGTGTACCTTCTAGATGCATTCTTTTACCCTCTGGATATTTCGGTTTTGGATGCAGTCTTTTATCCACTGGACGCAGATCTATACCCTCCGGGTGTGTACTTTTATCCATTGGATATTTACCCTCTTGACATTATAGGTTTTGGGAACAGGATTTTATCCTTTGGTCGCAATTCTGTATCATGTGGATGCACTTTTTTACCCTTTGGACATTTGGGTGTCACTTGTAGCTTTTAAAAAAATCAGCATTAAAATATTATTTTAATAGCAAACCTTCTAAAGCTCATAACTTTTGATCTCAGAACTTGGATTAAGGTGATCATTTTTTTGAAATTGTGTATTTTTTCGAGATCTACACATTGGTGACATTTTTATACACATATTCCAAATGAAAAAGGTACTGTTACTGATTGTAATATTTACATGCACTTAATTATAAAGTGTCAAATTTGGGAGGGTGTTGTGATCACTTGTGGATGTAATTTTGGTTGAGCTCGGTGTCCTAACCTTTTGGGTGTTGCATTATTGTATCTATGAGTGTATACATTTATATCTCTCTTTTTTGTTGAAATATTTTGGATCTATATTTTCAACACTCTTTTTGGCATGTTGACAGTATCTCTTGTGGGGGAGCTATACTAGTGAAGCCTAGTGTTATTTTGTCATTGTTCAAGTAGTGGATTTTGGCAACTCATACAGATATGTGGTATCACTCTACTCATTTAGCAGTATGGGAGGGTGTGGTATTGATATTGATTCTTTGGGTTTCGTGTTCTTACCTTGTTACAAGTTGATATCTTTGGTTATCCAGTTTCATCTCCTTGCCTTGTTACCTTGGCTTTTCTTGGATCATGGAAATCCCATTTACTTGGATCTCATGTCCTTACCTTGTTTCCTTGGTTGTTCTTGGATCGTGGCACACCTATTTTTAACAATTGATCAAATTATGTTTGGTCTTTTTTTGCATTTTCAACATCACTCCATTAACAATCTCTTGCATGGAGCTATTCCGGTGAAGCCAGTTTTGATTGTTTTTGAGTTTGATGATCAAGCATTGATTCGGACCATAGTGCGCGCCACATTTCTTCAAAGATTGTACAAGTTTTTGGATCCGATCTTTTGAGGATATCTTACGAGGGATTTTTCTCTCTCTACTTTTTTATTACTGATTTTGGGTACCTTGTGGTGTCCATTTTTCCCAGTTGTTTTACATGGGTACCTCATCAGGCCTTGTTGTCGGGACCCACCTTTTTCACCCACCTAATTTATGCTTATGGGAGGGTTTTAGTGTAGGTTATTATTTATCCTTTTATTTATTTATTAGGATAATTCTTACACTTGTGTTAGCCCTACACTTGTTGGGTTATCTTTCTTAGGTGTACTAGTTGTGTGGAGTTAGCTTACTAGTTATGTTGAGTTAGCTTCTTAGTTACCTGGAGTTAGCTTACTAGTCTTTTGGAGTTAATTTAACTACCAGTATCAGTTAATGGGAGTTCTTCACCACTAATTTAGGTATTAGTTGCACTTCCCTCCTATATGTACATCTTTCTTATTGAATAATTCAAGGTATTGTATTGTAATGTATTGAGTATTATGGATTATGATGGATTTCCATATATGGTATTTTAGCTCTTTTGTTTTGTAAATCTAATGTGGTGTGCTATTATCATCTGAGATTGCATCTTGGAACAATATTCTTATCGTTCCTTTCAAGTATTAGTAAAAATATCGAGTTATTGAATATGATCCTAGAGTAGGGCTCATGGTACCATAGTATATATTAACATAAGGGAATAATATCTCCTAGTAGTGGAGGATTAAGAACACCTAATTTGAAGAAAACTATTGTAAAAATGATGAGGGTTTATCATGATGACATATAAGAAAAGAAATACAACATGAAGATTGAAAAGGAATATCATAAGCAATCATTAGGGAAGCTAAGGTGGATGTTAAGATCAAATCACATGTCAAGCTCACCAAAATTTTTACATCCTATTTAAATTATGTGAAAGATAAGATTAGTGATATGAATACACTAAATGATGCAATGGTTAGCTGCAAGAGGTTATTCTAATTAATTAACTTCCATCATTAATTACCAATATTAGAACAACGCATTAATACTTACAATTGATGTACTAAATAAGAATAAAACTTTAAAACAAAAAGGGATGAGGACACTTAGTTGATTGTAGATGCTTTTGGAAATTCTAGGTATGTAAATTGTTGGAACAAGGATAAATAAGACTGATGGTGCTTTGTTTCGAATCTGTAATTACAAATTTCCTAGTACGAAACAATACACTTCTTTCATGACCGTACCACATTGTCTTTACCCTTCTATATAGTCTTGGACCTTCTTGGATTTAGGCTCTACAATTTCTTGAGATGGTCATCTTCTTGTAATTGTTAGTTATTATCAAATCCTAATTTTTTTATCATGCTACAAATTTCTTGAACATATTGAATGAGGTCTCATACCTTAACCATGGGTGGGAAACCCAAAAATAAACATTAATTGGGTTATGGCCACCCCCATGCCCTTTCAACATCAGCACTACTATGAAGAGGCCTCAATCACATTTTGTTCTCCACCTAGCATGTGATATCCAAATGAATCGAACTATATTGGGTAACTCTCTTTTATAATGCTTGATTTGAGTTGGCTCTTGCCAAAATACTTGGAGGAGGGATGTTTGAGTGTTCCAGGAGGGATTATAATACCCAAAAATAATATGCAATTAAAATCAAAGTTGGAGAACATGTCGGTCCAAGATTGTACAAGTTGGTCAGGACTAGATATAACATCCTAACCAAACTATATGACCTTGCCCATAAATGGAAAACATGCAATCTGAAGTTTTTGTATTTTTAATTGATGTTTGTTTATGGGTATATGCATCGTAGTCTTATAATTTGACAACATGTTAGTTTGTAAGGATAAAAAGTAACAAGATATCTCACAATGTGTTAAGAAGAAACAAGAAAGTTGTATTTATCTTAGCAATAATGCATTGTCAAAACTAGCGTGTCAAAGAGTAAATTTTCAAATTTGAGTGGCTACACTAACCAATATTTTTCTTCACATGAGAATATTTATCTAATCCACAAGATAATATTTTATTTCACCTATTTACAATAGTTTTAGCATCAATTTATTCAACACCATTATTGTACTTTAACTCCTATCTTTTCAAGATCCTTTTACACATGCACCAACACTTTCATGTTCCCTTTCCCATGCCCGACATCAATGAAACACCAAAATATTAAATGAAAGTATTCAAGTACATCATGTTCAACCAATAAAACTAGCAAGAATGTTTAAATTGAATTGCAAAATCATTTGACCAAATATAGTGTCAATTAAACATGATATCTCTCACATTCAAATTTTGATAACTAATATCTCTCAAAACAACATTTGAAAAAATCTGGGAATATTATGTATCATCACTAATATAAAAGTGGTACTCTCTTAAAAACTTTCTATTGTTAGGTGTTGTCTAAATGTAATATGTATAAAAATGAAAATCTGAATTGAATTAAAAAGTGGAATGGAACCTCATTTTTAATTGTAATGTGTAATTTTCTACAAAGTTTACAACTTAGATAATGGTCTCAAGTGGAAATGTATCATTGTATATCCTGAATTTATCATCCAACCATCAAGATCAGTGTGTCTTACATATTTATAAATAATCTTTTTGAATTCTACTATAAAATTAGATACATGTGCATGGGTTATAACTAACTCACATCTTGATTATTATTGTTCATCTTTAATTTCATGTGTTATATATTTGTACTTCTTATAATCAAATAATTTATTTTATCATGTAGACATTCATTTTAACATGACAAGTTACTATAATTATTACTGTTTATGTAAAAATTAGTTAGAAAAAACTTTTCGTAGAGTGTTTCACATAGAAGACTTGGGACTAATTATCTTACATATTTTAGTGGAGAATACACCCTACATTCCTACATAATATTGTTCATATGTAAAACACAATGTGTCTAATAGAAAACATCAAAATGCATTAAATTTGAATGCAAACCTTACGACATAATGTGGTGGGAATTTGGTTTATTTTGACATAGAATAGCTTGAACATCTTAAAGAAGCTTTGGCTAATCTTAAATTAATCCCTATATTGTTCAAGAAACATATTCTTCAATATTTGTTTGAGTTGTTTTCAGGAAATATTTTAGACGTGGCTCACATTTTTTAATTTTTTTCTTCTTCATAATACATCTTTAAGATTAGGTGAGACCCTTATGATTTTACGCCAAAAAAATCAATCAAAAATTTTATTGCTTTAACTAAGACATTTTGTTTTCATCATAATCTACCACTAAATTCCCAACACTCTGATTGAATGGTTATCTAATATTGTTCTTCTTCTTGCAATTTTAATTAAATGTTTCTTATTTAATTTTAGGGTTGTACTTGTTTGAATTATAGTTAAAAATGTATTTATTACCTTAATCACAATAGCCTCATAAAATACTCATCTTGCAACATTACTATCTTTACTTATTGAATTAAAAATATATTGGATTCTTTAATATTACAATATTCCCTCTAGTTTGTTTGTTCTCAACCCTAAAGTATACATCACACGACATATTTTTTTCATTTTCATCATTTCAACAAATATTTGACATCATTTAATATGTTTTTTCTTCCCAAATTCGTAATTCCATACAAAATTAGCATGACATCTAGATGTACATTTTTCAATTTTACCTTCCATGGGATATAATATCATATTGTCCATTTCAATCAATATCGTCATGAAGTTGACAGGAGAGGGACTTGTTGTTTTGTTTAACTGATTTGGAGACATTTATTACATTGGTTGGTATTCTTCCAATGTTGTAGGATATCAATACACTGATAAAGCATGCACAGGGGAGATTAATCTATATTGTGGATTTTATACGGATGAGAAAAATGATATTTCAAAGTCTTGATATCTTGTATAGTTCCCAAGATAGTTTTGATACACCTATTTTTGAGAACTGGAAAGCTTTATTAGATCTTAAGAATCCTAGTAACTATTTGAGATTTAATATCCACGATCACCTCTGCATCAATGTTAATGGGAGGGACATACCACTACACATTTTGTAAAAATGTCAAGATATTACAGGGAAAGAGAAGATATTCATGTGACACGTAATCTCTTTGATTTTGTTACAATTGAAACAAGAATAAAGCTTAAAAATTTCAGAATCCTTATCATCGAAATTAGAGAACATTTCTCCAAAGATAAAATTCTTGAAGCAATGGGTGTGATGAATCCTAATTTTTTGAATACTAAAGGTGCTCGTGCAGACTTTGTAAGAAAGCATTTCCATAAATCCATGGGTATAATAATGGAACATTTCACAAAGACTTCAGAGGTCAAGGGTATGGAAATCAAAGGTATATTGAATGTTGATTTATTAAAGTCTCAATCAACAAATTTTGCAATAACAATGAGGAACCAATATAAAATGTTAGATGAACCTTCTAAGAGTGGTGTTATTACAAGGCTCTGGAAAGGAATCTATCAAAGTATTATGTTACAAGAAGACATCAATGAATATTTTAGATTATATGAGTTATGCCAAACAATGATTTTGGGGTCTGTGGAGGATGAAAGGGTTCTTCAATGATTTATCATTTATAAAATCAAAACTGAGAAATATGTTGGATAAAAATATGGAAAGTTACATGAGGTGTTATGTTTCTCACTACTCCATGGAAACCTTTCCTTTTGACAAAGAAATTATGCATTGGAATTCCCTTTCCGAAATAAGAGGTGTAAATAATACAGCTACAAGTACAATTGTTCCCAACGATGAGATTGGAATTGGTGCGTCGTCACACTCTACAAAATAAAATAGCAACTTTGAAGAAGCTATTGATAATGGATTGTTTCAACTTTAAATAGGTATCTCCTTGACCTTACTTTTATTGTTTATCATGTTACATTTTAACTGATGGTTATTTATTCAATTTCATATTAACAAATTCAAATATAATAGTTTGTATTTAGACGTTAATTGTAACTCTACATATGCAAATATTGACTGAGGAGGCTTTTTATCTTCTTTTTTAAGCTCTTGTTATCATCAAAGATGTTACGGTATATATATTTAAATTTATTTAAGTACAATTATTTATTAGAAATGTGTTTTATATAATTACTATATTGGATTTGTCGAATACCAATTTATGTTTTAAAAATATGTTTGTTACATGCATTTTTTGAATACTAAATTGCAAGGCCTTCATAGTTCAGATCTGCATATTCTTCCACTGTTATAATCTTCCATATTTCCAGACTTCTACTTTCCAGACATGTATAGGTTATCATTTTCATTTTATTTAATCTTTATGTTTCTTCCTTAATCCACTCAATTATTATTTCATATTTTTTCTTGAAAACGTGGGTTTACATCCATCGAGGAAGATCTCACTTCTCGGACTAACAATGGCAGAAACTCACCCATCTATATACTAATCCATTTTTCATGTTGAGTTTTCTTTAATTGAAGATCATCTAGCATGTTACAAAGGATGATTTCTAATTTTCCTTCCATATGCTTTGTCACGGCCATCTAAAAGACAAGAGGTAGCTTAACCCCCAATCATATGACATTGCTTGAGTTTTAACAATTATGTTTAATTTATTTTTTTATTTGTAAAATTCTTTGATGAATTGTTTAAACTTTGTGGGATGAATATCAAATTACATGTAAAAATCACACATTTTAATTTTATTAGTAGAGAGGAAGATGTTTCTGTCAACACATTCCAAATTTTCTTAAAACAATTATCCATTCTCATCATATACGATCATGTTTGAAGCTAAATGTCATCATCATCCATATATATTTTAATGTCATCATCCACATCTAATGTAATCATATCATTGATTCATTACAAGTAGAAAGAAGAATATTTTGAGAAGGTTTAAATGCAAAGAAACTCGATACAAAGTTCTAATTTTACAAGTAGAGAAGAATATTTTCTTGTATTAAGATGTCTCTATCCTAAAACATTCAAAATTTTCTTAAAACAATTATCCATATCATCATCCATGATCATGCTTGAATTTTAATCTATGTCCACACAATTCATCATCATCCATATCTATTTTAATTTCATCATCCACATCTAATGTCATCATATCATTGATTCATTACAAGTAGAAAGAAGAAGCTTTTGAGAAGGTTTAAATGTGTAGAAACCTAATACGAGTTCGAATTTTACAAGTAGAGAGAAGATGTCTCTATCCTAACACGCTCTAATTTTTCTTAAAACAATTATCCATTATCATCATCCATGATTGTGTTTGAAGCTAAATCTACATCCGCACAATTCATCATCATCCATATCTATTTTAATGTCATCATATCATTGATTCATTATAAGTAGAGAGAATAATATTTTGAGAAGTTTTAAACGTGCGAAACCCGATACAGAGTTTGAATTTTACAAGTATATAGAAGATGTTTTTATCCTTACATATTCCAATTTTTCTTAAAACAATTATCCATTATCATCATTTATCATCAACTATATCCATTCTAATGTCATCATATCATTACAAGTAGAAAGAAGAAGATTTTGAGAAGGTTTAATTGTCTCTGCTGTACCACATTCCAAATTTGTTTAAAATAATTATCCATTATCATCATCCAGATTCCATGATCGTGCTTGAAGCTAAATCTACATCCACATAAAATTCATCATAATCCATATCTCTTCTAATGTATTCATCCACATCCAATGCAATCATCATTACAAGTAGAAAGAATATTCGAGAAGGTGTAAATGTGAAGAGACGTCTGATACGAGTTTGAATTTTACAAGTAGAGAGAAGAAGGTTAAACTCTATTAAGATGTCTTTATCATACCACATTCCAAATTTTCTTAAAAATAATTAACCATTATCCCAATTCCATAACATTCATATCAAACGTAAACAAAGCATATATAATCTATAAATTCTATATATAATATATAACAAGATATAAAAATCCAGATTATAAATTATTTCAAATTTTCAAACGTCATCACATTCAAGTTTCATACTTCAATATAAAGTATTTCAAATTTTCAAATTTAAAGTTTTAATTTTTCAACCCTCAATCATGAAATTTATCCCTAGATAAACTGGCATCTTCTCGTACCCTCCTATACTCTTTGATTAAATAATCCCATAACTAATCGAATCTTCCGCAAAGACTATTTAGATTCTTTACAATTCTTTGTTCTTCCTTTGTCGCATCTCCATGGGATAGAAAACTAGATTCTACAGCTGCCTTAGTTTTGAATAAAATTTCGGGTCAAAGCCATTCTCTTTAATTATCCACTTTAGTGTATTATTTTGTTTATTAACTAAAATAATCTTTTCTTTCATATTTATTGTTGCGGATAAATCTGTTTTTGTGGTTTCCAAGTGAACTTGGAACACCTTTGCTTGACTCTTCAAATTTTCATATTTTAACCGCAAAACAAAACTGAGATTAATTAAACATATTACTAAAGTAAGAAAATTTCAAATTAACAAAAACTATTGTTTCAAAGTGATAATACTTACGACTACTCTGTCTCTCTCTCGTATTTGTAACTCGCCACCATATCCTTGTCCTTAGACCATTTGTTAAAATATGTTTGGGTTCGACTAATATTATCCAATTTGTTTAATGTTTTATCTAAAATATCATCTTTATAATTGTTTTTATGTGTGGCAGTCCCACTTCTTGCTTGGGTAAGTAAGGCATCCATCTTCACAGGTTGAATGACTGCAATGTATAAATTGTCCCTTTGCCAATAATTTTCAAAATGACTTATTATCTCATTGATTAGTAATTTTTCCCTTCTCTCCCATTCTATGAGCTGACTGATATGAGGTACAATAAACTCTTGGACATGGGATTGACAATCATAACCTATCAAGATCTCTAAAGTAAATGGTAGCAATTGTTCACCATTTGTATCTGAAGAAGATGATGTTGTTGGAGAGGTATGGGGGATTTTAGGTTGATCATCATTTGCAATCTCTTTTTGCCTTTAGGTGCCATGATCCTATTTGCATAAAATAAATCAATATTCAAATATTGAAATTGAAAGTGAAATGTAAATAAAGTTGAATAAATTACGTTGAAATAGAAGTATACCGTTGGCCTTGAATCATCTCACGTGTATTGAAAAATCTTGTTGGTTCATTGTTATAAATGCCCAAGTAATCATCATCTAAAGTTATATTATTTAAAATTGATACACCGGTTGCATTGGGCAAGCCACCAAGAGAGTGGGTTAGAATTCAAAACAAGGAGGCAATGTTTAGTGTCCCACTAGGGGCCGGAGGAATTGGCATGTGTTTACCAATGTTATTTTTTCTTAGACCTCTCGGTTGGAATTTTTAATCATAATGGTGGAAGATGTGTTAGTTCCATTGTTTGTACAGATGGTGAAGGATTGCAATGTACTGAAAATTCTAAGAAAAAAAATCATTACTAAATCATATGAAAAATTTTAAACTATGCAAAAACTATGAAATTATATGAAAAACTATTCAAAACTTGTACTAAAGCAATAAAATCATACCTTTTTGTTGAGGGGTAACCTATCGCGGTACTTGCGGTGGATGTGTTGGAGTAGTAATTGGTTATGTTTGAGCTATGTGTGGCTAGGATTTCGAAAGGGTGTTGAGAATCAACAATTGCATGTGATTAAACTGAGTGAGTTGGCAAAAATAGTTGAGAAGTACACGTATAGTCCAAAGTCCCTGCAAGTGCAACAACAGTTGATTGCATGTCAATTCAATATGGTAAATGGTAAATTGTAAATAGAAAATGGTAATTTATATATGGTAAATGTTATGGTTTTACATCTTTTTTGTTTAACTAATGCAAATTCTCGGTGGTTCGGAGATGAGTGAACTTCCATTTTAGATTGTGAATCTACCGACACCTCAGTATGTTGTTGGCCTCTTCCTCTTGATACCACTTTTTTGTGGGAGGGCCTCCAAAATATTATCTACAAATGGTCAATATTTAATCGATTCCGTATACATAATGTTAGTACTACATAAAGATTCAATCACAAGTACATAATCAAGACAATAACCATACTAAATTCTAATGTCGAAATATAAACTATATACTTTTTGTTCTTGAAATGGAATTGACAAATTCTTAATTTTCTTGTCTGTGCAAGTAGGAATTGGTTTGTCTTTTAAATTAAAAAGGGCCTCGTAATAAAGGCCAAGGAGATAGTTTGTGGAGTGAATAACTAGTTTTTCAAAAAGCAATGCATTTGATCTTTATCGCTTTTATTTTATTGGATAAAAAGGTGCACCAATCAAATTTTAGCTTTCCGATTGTTGCAATAACCCTGTTTGGTATATCCATTTTCGACCCTACAAAACAATTCCAACTTGAAAGAAAGAAATCATGGCAGCAAGAAAGTGGTGTGCAATTCCTTGCGTATCCACACCTCGTCTTGATTTATTGATGTGAGTTGTAAAAATTCATTGGAATTAATATCAATTTGAATTGTATCAAAATATTAAATTGAAAATTGAAAATAGATTACATGTACAATCAACATGGAAAATGAAATTAGATTCAAGGTACTTCTTATCATTTTCAATGAGGGTTGCTTTCGTTATTACTATGGGGGAATTTTTATACGGAATGTTTTTCAACCGATGGATATTAGTTGGATCGACACTAAATTGGAATATATGACTTTCATCCATAATAACAATAAAAAGTACCATCCTCTCGTAATTTATGATGAGATAAGGTAATTTAGAATGTCATGATCAATCTCAAACTGGGGCATCTTAACAAGCCCATCAAAATCACATGCATCTATCAAATCCTTGTATTTTGTATTCATTTACAAGATTGTCTAAATGTGGGGGTAGAACAAGTTCATGTATTGTATCTTTCCCTTGGATAGGGCTTGTGGGTTGATGGATTTTCCGTTTGATCTTGGTCTTGAGCTTGACTGTACTTGTAGTTGCCATTATACTTGAGCTTGATTGGATAAGCTAGATTGTACTTGTGCTTGACCGAGTAGCTTGATTATACCTGATCTTGATTCTTGTAGTTGTAAGTGTTAGGATAATGGAGAAAATTTAGGATCTGGGAAGTGTAAACGTGAAAATGAGGGGTGAAAATCTATTTATATGAAAAAATAGGCTTTCTCGAGCCTTGGGCGCATGACAACGAGACTTCGCTGACATGAGACATAAATTGTTTTTTTCATGCGCCAAAAAAGTTTGTTGACGCATGATAGCAAGTGTTTTTGTCACGCATCAGCAAATTTTGATAATGTGCGATAGCAACACTTGTTGTCGCGCGCAAAAAAATTTGTTGACGCACAACAGCGACACTTGTTGTCGCATATCGCTGAATTTTGTTAATGCACGACAACAAGTGTTTTTTTAGTGCATCGGCAAACTTGACTAACACGTGACAGTAACACTTGTTTTCACTCGTCAAAAATGACCAAATATATTTACCCGCATCTACAAAATTTATTTTCCCTTAGGGTGCTCACTCTCGCTCAAATAATAGCAGGCAAAAATTTTGTTCTCAAAAATTGGAAAATTCTCCTTTATGCGAAAGTCATTCCAGGTATATTTTCCAGTGATTTTTCACCTCCATTTTATTAGAGGCTTCTTAAAATAAACCTTGAGAAGAACTAGTCATGTTTAGAAAACTTAGAAAATTTGAAAAATTAGTGATATGTGGGTTTTAATAGTTGCACATATCCACGATTAGAACAAACGAGACTTATAGAATTTCAAATTACTTGTAAATTACTAAACACACTTAATCAATGTATGAGAACCAAGAATGAAGGTCAAAAATACAAAGATAAATTTGCAAGATGACACAAGATAATATATAATAAGACATAGCTTTTTTGAATTTTAAAAGCCACAAAACTAGGAAACAATGTTCTATGAAATTATAAAAATTAATATTTCTAAAAGCCAAGAAAACCTTCAAACAAAGTATTTAAACTTTACAGAGAAGATGGAAAACACAAAGAACATGTCATGAGGTAAGAAAAAATAAATAAAAATTTCCAAATTTAGAAGTTGCGAAGAAGGGAAACAATGTTTCTGTGGGTTTTGAACTTTTAGTGTTCCATGGAATAATATTGTAAAAGCTATAGAACACGAATTCCATCGGAACAAGAAAAATTTTCCAATTAGAGGAACCCCATGAAGAAGAAAAATCCATAGAACAAAGAACACCGACTACAAGACAAAGAAATTCCACCAAATAAAGAAAATATTCCACGAGACAAAAAGTCCACGTAACAAAGAAAATTCTTGGAGATAGAAAGTATACAAAGCAAAGAGTACGGACCACAAGACACAAGAATTCTGCGCAATACTTAAAAATTCCACACAAGTCACAAAAAAATGTTTCAAAATACTCAAAAAGATGCGTAAAATTCAACTTATTTACGTAACAATCAAAATTCCCGTAAACACTTAAATAAATTGTGCAAAATTCAAATAAGTCACACAAGTCTTGAATGAATAGAGGAATATTATGGATGAATAAAACAACTGATCTAACCCTAAAGATTCAATAAAGCAACCTATTTTTTTATCATTCATACAAATTTAAAACCTCCAAGCACTTCGCAATTATCTTAAATCACATGAATTAGGGTTAATACAACTTATAGGACTAAAACAAATATGTAACACTTATTAAGGTATCGTGGATCTTGAAAATTTTCAATTTTTTTAGATCTATAATATTATTTTCACTGCGAATCAAAAATAACCAGATCTATCATGTATAAGCATAAACACCACTCAAACCATGTTAGGAATACACTAGGATAAATAAAGCACCAATTTAATCATCCACCCAAAAAAATTGTCAAAGATAATAGTTTATGTTTGAAAAACAATTTATCATAGATTACATCACATAATGAATTAGATATTAGATTTATTACATGAACATGAAAGTAAATGAACACAAGACACAAGATATAAGTGGGAAAACCTTTCAGTAAAAACCCAATTAAAAATCACTTATCTTTATTGAGAATAAACATTTCACCCAACACTCCCACTATTTCTAGCAGTTACACCTTCATGGAGGAATTACAAATTGTCATATACATTTTCTCATGAGTACATCATTCGCATCATGTATCTTAACTCTACTCATATATACTTCTCGCATAAGTTTGTTACATGCTTGTTACATCAAATGCTTTGTATTATAACCAATCTCTAATGAGATCATCTTGATGCTTCGTAGTGTATACAATATCTAATGATATCACCTTGATTTATATCAAGGCAGGTGGCCCTGTTTTGGGTCACTCTTATATTTTAAATTTAAACATTGTGCTAACCCAATATGGAATCCGCCACACTTATATTTTAAATATAAGTTATATGTCATGACCATGTATTCTTTCACGTATTTCTTATTGATTTGGTTTATTGTTTAATATTACAACCTCAATCATAAATGTTCTAAGGGGAAAGAGGACAAAAATCAATTGGATTATTACTTTCTATCTACTACTTGGGGAAAAAGGAACACTTGAGGACTGTAATTGGGTTACATTATTCATTGTATAGGAAGGGAAATTTCTTAATTCCATTACACACATTCATCTTAGGGGGAATTCATTGTAGTGTGTTACCTTGGTATGACCGACACAAGGAAAACCTAGCTTCAAGGGACACAATTATATCACATGCACACACTAGAACTACATTGAGTTTGAAATGTAGTGCAACACTTGGTGAAAATCATAAATGCTTCGTAGTGTAACCAATCTCTAATGAGATCATATTTATGCTTCATAGTGTAATCAATCTCTAATGAGATCATCTTTATTTATATCAAGGTGGGTGGCCATGTTTTGGGTCACTCTTATATTTTAAATTTAAACGTTGTGCTAACCCAAAATGGCATCTACCACACTTATATTTTAAATATGAGTAATATTTCATGACTATTTAGTGTTTAGCGCAATTCTTATGAAGTTGGTTTCTCACTTAATCTTACAACCCCAACAATAACTATTCTAAGGAGAAAGAGGGAAACAAATAAATTGGATTATTACTTTATATCTACTACTTGGGAAAAAAGGAACACTTAAGGACGGTAATTGGGTTGCATTATTCATTGTATAGGAAGGGAAATTTCTTGAGTCCATTACACACATTCATCTTGGAGGGAAAGTCATTGTAGCAGTTTATCTTGGTGTGATTGACACAAGGGAAACCTAGCTTTAAGGGACACAATTATATCACATGCACACACTAGAACTACATTGAGTTTGAAATGTAGAGCAACACTCGGTGAAAATCACATTGGTGTGACTTCCAAGTTCATTCTAACTCAAGCATATGCATTTTTATTCCATCTAATATGTGTCTTATCCTTGTGTAGGTAGCTAGGTTTTATTTTTCACGTACGCATGTGATAGGAAAACCCTACAGTGAAGTCAATTGACACAAAGTGAAGTGAAGGTGAACATTATTAGACTATGAAAGAGCTAGATCCAAACTCACTACAAGAACACTAACAACCACTAAAGACAACCGTGGTGATTTTATCCCATTTTAGGTGTTTTTTTCCAACATAATTGTTGATCACTTTATTCCAAATGGAGTGTGCACAATTCAGATTGAGCCTATTCCATCAAATTTCCATCCCAAATCTGGTATAGACAGCGAGTTATCATCTAATTCACTCTCGGACTCTTGTTGATTACACTTCCTTACCATTACATGTTATATCTTGTATATTCTTGATATTATCTTATTGATCTCATTCCTTTGATTAAGATATGATTTTGTTAAATCATGAAGATCATACACACCATGTAGGGTTAGAATCGAGAGATGTAGAGGTTTCTTGGATTTTCATTGAGACATCATAGATGGTCATAGATATATCCCAATTCATGGAAGATATGGCATAAATAAATGGAAATATTCATAGTCATTGACATGAGGGATAGAGATTGTGATAGGAGTATGATATAAGAAAATATCTAGTAAAACTCATTTGTCTAGACTAGGTGATGGCTAATTTTATGACAATGAATCAAGATCCCATATATTATATATTATTATATGAATAGGTCATACCATCCAAGGCATACTCACCATATTTTTTAGAGCATAAGATTGGGTCAAGAAGAGCATCATCTACTAGATATTTTTCATCATCCAAGGTACCATTTGAGAGGGTCTGTCACTAGGGGAGCAACACTAGGAGGCTCATAATTTAGGATTTAATCCCTATGGCATCCGACCAGTAATCGAGAGGCATGGGGAGAGATGACTCATCTTGGTTTTGCATATATTCTAGTAATTTGGTATGGAGATGATGTATCTGATTTTGAAATGTACATATTTGAACCATTATACATTTATTTGTAGTCATGTGTGTATATATATATGTATGTATGTATGTATATGTATATGTATATGTATATGAATTTTCACACACACACACACACACACACACACACACACACGTGCTCATTTCATATATTCATCTCTCATTCATCTTGTATTTTTACTTTGCATTATATTATCTCTCATTATATGATGATAGATGTGATGATTATTATAATGTTGTTTATGATGTGTATATTTTTTTGGTTAGATGATTAGAATATTTGATCATGAAATTTTGATGGTTATTGATGAGATGTTAAGATTAATTTTCATTTTTATGGTGATGAACACTTATTAATATTTTGATGTTTTTATGTTTGATGTTTTTGGATTTATTGATTTTCATATCTTTTTAGTTTTTAAATTTTCTATGTAAGTAATAGTAATATAATGACCTACATAATGTCTCAAACTAGTCTAGTTTAGGATCAAGGTCAAAAACAAGAAGAGCTACCAAAAAGTGGATGGATGGATGAAAGAAGGGTGGGGCATGCATGACATCATAAAATAATGGTACTTCTTAAAGCTACTATGAGAATGTTTTTCACCATTTGATGAATTCATTTCTCTTTTGATTATTTGATTTTATGCACTTAGGTGTAGAATATTTTGAGGTACATGGTGTTTATTGTCTCATAAATATCCTATCCCACTTCAAAGGGCTATTTTTTAAACTCCAAAGCCATATTTTACAATGAATACATATGGGTCCAACCAATTAGGCTCAAACATTCCTTTTTTTGTCTTTTGTGGTGTTTTATATTCTCTTTAGGAATTAGATCACCAATCTTAAGTTTTGTAAATATGATGCACACTTTATAGTATCATTACATTATTTTTATAGCATTTCATATGATTCAACGCATGGAGTTGTTTCTCATCCAAGAGTTCTAGTTCATTAAGCTCATCATCAATCAGGTCTTGTAAGGAGATGTATAGAGAGGGTAGCTTGATCTTAAAGGGAATGATGGCCTCAAATACAAATACAAATACAAATACAATGGAGTAAGGAGTGGTTCTTATGAGAGTGTATATGGAGATGTGGTAATCCCATAAATTAGGATAGATCTTGATGTGCTAGTTTCTACCTAAGGTATTGAAGATTTATATTCATTTGTAGTCATTTATAATTTGTTTAATGACAAACTATGAGTCTCCAACTAATGTTTTCTTTTATAGTTAAATGCTTTTGATTGGAGATATGAACCGGGGGGTTCTTGGGTCCCCTCTCTTAATAATACATGCTTAGATAAAAAAATTACAATTAATCCATTACAAGCACAAATCGTGACCATTGAGCCCACAACGATGATGCAATTTTTTCCACTAGCACCATTTTTAGAGCCACCAATGCCAAAATATGACGGTATAAATTCTGCCACCACCGATAAAATCCACCATCCACAATCACCAAAGTGATGCAACACCTGCCACCACCAATAAACCACCTGAAGGGATTGCACCAAGAAGGATTTGAACGTGGGTGGATCCGACACAATCGTCTGTCTTAACTGATCCACCCGAACCCCATTGGCAAGTCTCCAATGAATCTTAGTTGTTGAATATTCCATTAGATAGTGATCTTAAAACCAATAATAAATTATTCATATTCGTATTATTTTTGGTGTAAAGAAAACCAATCCCGAAGGCGCATGGGATGAGATCATCAATTAGTGTGATAAGAAAGATTCTTGATCCCAATACATGAGTGGTGAAGGAACCATCAAAATATAGCTTCAATGGAAGAAGATCATTAATTTTCATGATTGATTCATAAATAAATTTCATACTTAAACTTGAGTTTCCTATAAATGTGCATGTACGATGAAAATAACAATGTGACCTTCTTTTCAATAAACCTCTCAAGGTTGTGTCGAGATAGCCAGTGTAGAATGATTGTGAATGTGAGTGTGGTGATGGGGATCAAGCTAATTGGGAAATATTATATATTCAACATGCAATATCAGGATTTACGAGTCTAAGGCAAAGAATGCTCTCCTAACTTGAATCACTATGATGTAGCTGCTCGTAGAATCCTATCAATGTCAAGATCGGCCGAGATTCTGTTTGCTGGTTGTTGAACACGCGGAAAATGACCTATGGGCACTTTGTATAGATTTCCAGACAAGTTCATGGAAGTAAGAACGAGGCGCGATGAATCCATAGGTATTTATGGATGATTTTCTGTTTGGTCCAAAAATTCTTAGCCTGATCAGCTACTATGTTTAGTAAGGAAATTTTTGTAGTAATATCTAGTGGAAGTGGTGAAGATCTAAACACTAATGTTCACAAACTAGTGTCATTGTATAACCTGTCTCAGTATGCCCATTGGGTTATGGGACCTGAGGATCACAACTAAAGACTTGTGGAGGTTTTGGCCCTTGGAAGGTCATACGTGTGATCAAACCCTATTGCCATGAGCATTCCAATAGTCGTAGGCTTGATTAGCAACTATGTTTAGTGTATTGAGTTGTTCTATTTTCTCAAAGCAAAAGTTATAGGTGTGCGTAAGACTATCAAACGTAAGCTGGTATCAATGTCAGTTATGAATTCTGGCCCATTGGTTTGTGGGACCAATGGATCACAATTGTATGTATTTTCCTATTGTGGACCGTTGATGGTCATACAAAATGAAATAAAATGACTTTTAATAAGAAAACTAATTACTAAAAGAGATCTAATCTATGTTTTTGGGGTTTTCACAATATTTTGGATCAAAGTAATAAAAGTAAACTAATCTATCAAAGGAAATCTTTTTGTTCTTTTCTAATCTTTAAGCAATGTGTTCTAATCTAATAAATAAATAAAGACAAGTAATCAACCGGATGTAGTTATTTACTTGTGCAAATGTATGAATCTAATCTAAAGCAAATAACCTAATCTGATCAAAATCCTCTAAACCCTACCTCAGAGGTGAAGAACAAATCATGACCCTGAAAGGGGCTATTGTTCCTCACAACTTCCTTGGTAATGTTAAAAAGGAAAACTTACTAAAATGAATGATTTTATACTCTATTTGATATGAATGATTTTCTACTCTATTTGATATGAATGATTGAAACTAGTGATTTTAAATTGGCAGTTCAACAAACAAGGTAAGCAAACACACAACTCCAACTTGGACAAGCAAGAGATTTGGAAATTTTGGTTGTTTTTGTATTTTTCCCCTTAGTATGTTCCTTTCTTTCTCTGAGTGTTCATGTGAGATCAAGGGACTGGGAATGCAAGAACAGCGGCAGAAGGATGGTGCTTGAGCAATGGCAGCTTGAATTGATGGCGGTTCGAATGTAATTTAGGTAGAAGAGAGATAGCACAAGAGATCAAAGCTTGGCTATGCAATTCCTAGCAAGATCATAGTAGAAATAAAATGCAAGATACACAAAATTCTCATGCCTTTTGCTTGAATACAAACATGGAATATATAGGAATGGAGGATGGGAGGTACCTTCATGCACATGGCAAGGAGCAGTCCCAACCAATTAAATCTATTTAAAAATAGGAGGAGGGAGAACCAAGCAATCAAAGCTAATTTTAGACAATTTGGCTCGTAGATGCATGCAAAAGTGAAGTTAAGTGAACTGTCACATGTTAAAACACATGTGAAGAATTATGGAAAAAGAGGGTAGGACTACCACCTTGTGTAGGGCATCAGTTTTAGGACTACTTGCCCTATTTTGGGTGGCGGTTTTAGAACCGTCACCCGGCAGGTGGCGATCCTAGCACTAAAGGCCAAAACATGTGTAGAAAGAGGCAGAAGCTAGAAAAAGCATGGGAAGGCTAAGTAAAGATGTCTAGGTAACAAATATACACTGTGAATGGAAATTGGAGCTTGAACACCTTCTTGAAAGGACTGAATCATCATTGGGGACTTTTGTAACCGTTTTCTAACAATGTAGCACATGTAATTTTGGGTGCATACATATTTCCCCCTTGGAGAAGCGTCTTAGCCATGAAAAGGTGTAAAACATAGATTCCAAGTACGAGAACTCTTGAAATGGGGAGTTATAGCTATACCTAACATGCCTGTGTGTCAAAATGTCACCGCCAAAACTCCTGCTACCTGTAAGAGAAAAGAAGACTCAAATGCAGATAGATAAAATATTGAAAAACAAACACTAATTAAAATGACAAGATGACTTACCATCTATGCGGGGATATAGAAATATACATGTGCCAACGCTCTAGCCCTGCGAACAAGTACACTCAAAATGAGGTCAAAATAATGTGTGTGTGTGTGTGTGTGTATATATATATCAAAACAACTCATTTTTCAATTCATTTGTGCTATTTGATTGGGTGAATTCAGAGCTCTAGACCCATGATGACCATTTTCGATGAGAGTATAGCCTATACAACTGTGATGAGTGCATGATCATGCCTCCATGAGCAGGAGATCAACTAGCGTGGTCTAAGGTTCGTTATCTTCACTTTTGTCTTTTAATACCTAAAATGTAAAAAAATTGAAAAGTTCACCTAGGAGGGATCATTTTCAATTTTTTTGTCTTAAATGAGTCTCTAGGGGTGCCCATAAGGCATTCTTTTATTTAGTCAAAAGTAGTCTTTTTTTTTTTCTTTTTGAGCATTTTTAGGGTAAAAGATGCGTTTGGAAAATCAGTCCAGGACCGCCACCCAAAATAGGGTGGTGGTCACAGGATCAACCACCCTACACTGGGAAATTGTTCTTAAAATAATGACCAAGATGTGTATTTAACTTGATTTGTTTTTGGATTTTTGATGTTTTGTAATGTTTTTGGTGAGCTTATTATTTGGTATATGTCACTAACTTTCTCTTTTTGCATGTTTTGGTGAATGCAGAAGGAGGAGGAATACATCAGATGGAGTCGGAGAGGGAGTGTGATTGGCTCCCTGGTATCTTGGATCAGTTGACACAGGATGAGATGGATCTTCTCCAGAGGGCCGGTATTTGGAGGATTGCATGGGTTCCCCATGTTGCTCCTGCTATTCATATTCTATGTGACTTATTTTCCTATTGGGATGTGGACCAGAACACCTTCCGGTTCCCATGTGTCCGGGGTGAGTGGACCATCACCTTAGATGATGTGTAACATATACTTGGGCTCTCGATACTTGGAAAGAGACTGAATTTGGAGATATTGGGGTCTAGGGACGTGATGAAATAGTGGGACATATACATGGGAGATGCAATTGTCTCATCTATCTTAAAGAAGGGGATGAAGGTTTAGTCCATTACCACCACTCCCATTCCTATCATATGTAGAGCCATCATGGGCATCTTGTCCTCCCAATTGATTAGGGACAAGGGTGGTGACACCCTCTTATATTGTTGGGATCCTATCATTGTGCAAATCAAGGGGCATGGCCACAAATATGCCTGGGGCACATATATCTTGGGGACTACCTACCATGATTTATACAGGGTAGTCAGATGGCAGGGCCAGTCATTGAGCCATCCCACTCTTGTGATGAGTTGGTTTTATGAGTGTTTCATCCCCTATGGTAGGGGATTACTAGTGTCAGATCTAGGGTTTGTTCGGGTAGCTATATGGATAGGTATGTCGATTTTAGGATGCCACGTCGGTCATTAGCTTCCCGACTATGAAAGATATGACTATCACACCCTACTAGGACATGGTAGGGATATGGGGACCGGAGGTGACTACGATGGTAGATTACTCTTTGACATGTCAGCTGGTTGACAAAGTAGGGAGACTTGAGTTCCACCCATTTGATCGGGTCCCCCAGAATTTTGCCTTTTGTACATTGATATGCTCCCTCTCGTCACTCTATTTTATAGGACTATTCAGGAGGCTCGGAGGGGCCCTAAAGGGGATCTTGGTTAGACAGTGGTCATTCCAAGTGTGCCCATTATGCTTAGATGGGTGTTCCACACTCGACGGGTAGTTGGTGCCCCTCGAGTGCCCCTACTTCAGATTTTGGCAACTCCTTCTCACAACAGAGAAAGATGAGCCCATTGATCTAGACTCGAATCTAAGGAGGATATGGGGGGGAAATAGAGTTGGAGTTAGTTGGAGAGGACACAGAGGATGAGGGAGTTAGTGTTGGGACTAATGAGGCAGCCCATGCGGAGGAGGAGGAGAGTGACCCTGAGTGGCATGATACTCAGGAGATGCTTGAGAGCAACATACGAGGAGGCCAATGCTGTTGAGAGAGAGACCTTAGTCTCAGATTTGACACTTCCTCACGGTGGAGAGGGAGACGAGGATTTATTCATAGGATAGTGATTCACTTCTAGCATTGGGGATGCCTCATAGCCACCACTAGCAGCAGCAACAGTAGTTACCGATCTTGCCTAGATGCCCGGAGACCCGAGTAATTTTAATACTTTTTTACTTTGTTAGTTAGGAATGTTGACTTGTATCTCTTTCTTTATTTTGTTTTCCTAACTTATCGCTTCTTTCTTTCTTCTTAAGCAATGACACAGAGTGGAAAGAGATCATATGTTGGTTGTGTGTGGATACTCTATTGATCCCCTCGGGGAATACCCAAGCCGAGCTGACCGGCCAACTCAAGCTCACCATTAGCCATATGGCGACACACGACGTGTTTTCCCATGTGTGGAAGGTAGCGGAGATAGTGACTTCCCTCCATACCCAGGTGGTTAGGTATGAGACTATTGAGCATTTGATGAGATGAAGCCATTCTCATAGTGATTTCATGGGTAGCAGGTGCCACCATGAGCACTCACATCATTCTGTTCACTCCCAACATCGTCGTAGCCGTAGTAAGAGCCCCAGACATGGTCGGGTGCCATCCAAGGGATCTCATAGGGACTGACAGGCCATGGGGCCATTTTTATTTCTTTGATGACATTTTTTTGGTCATTTATATGATTTTTTTGTATGTTTTGGGCTCATTGTGAGCATTTTGACCATGCCTAGTGCATGGTGACATTGTATACAAACTTGATTCACCATGATATATATAGACTCTTATTTTTGGTTTGGTATTCCATTGTATTTGAGTTGAATTTATTTTGGTTTATCTCTCATGTGTACTCTAGATATTTAGAATTTCCACTTTTCTATGCTTTTCGAATGTATGCAATGGATGTGAAATGATAACAAGAATGATTTCTTTTTGTATTTCATAATGTTGATATATGATAATGTGAACACAATGTGATATTTGAATTTTAGCTTCTTTAAGCAACCTTTGATACTTCATATTGTCTTGGAAAAATGTGGTGATAAAATGATATGATAAGAAGATGTACTTGCCCCACTCCTGACCCCATGCAACCAATAGGATGTGAGGGCTCAACACCAAGAGCCAAGAAGGGCACAAGTTACAAAAATTATTGAATGGTAATGATGAGGGAAAGACAATGGTTTGATAGGACCAAATTGGGACACTACAACTTCACCCTAATCAAGTTACTTCATAGCTTAGAATGTGATTTACTTTCCATTTTATCTAGACTTAGATCTGTAAATGGCTACTTGGTTGAAAAAATCTGGATTTGGGGTTTTAAACTCTTTTAGAATTTTGGACATCTAACTCACTTTGATTTTGACCTATGATTTCACAATATTTAAATGAATTATTTGGAACTTTCAAGCTTTTCAATGAGACCCCCTATTCCTTCCCCCATGCTACCAAAAGGAAGCATGGGCTCATCACCACGACAAGGAATAGGTGAGTAAGGCCATTTCTCTCCATTCCCAAACCTACATCACCGAGTAAGAGATGCAGGCTCAACACCGAAGGTTGGTAGGGAAAAGAAATGTGTAAAATAAACATTTCCTATGGATTTGCATTTGACTTACTTATCTAGGAAAAAAATTTAGTATGTTCTTATTTCCAAAGATATTTTTATGGGATAGATGTGACACCATGAAGATTCGAGAACGGTATAGGCGAGACACCTAATCTAGAAATATACTATAAGTAGAACAAGTATGTAGGCCTTGGTATGATCATGGTCAAAAATTTGTCTTATCTTGTTCGAACCGATGAAACGATTCGAAATAATTGATGATATTATGAAGGTTTGAAGAGATATGATTTGAATTTTTTTTAAATGTTTTTAGAAGTTTTTAGGAGTTGTTATAACAATAAATCCCTTGATCGCAAATTTTTACCAAATGAACTAGCAAATGAAAATGCAATGCAGATGCAAGAATGTACATATGAAAATGTTGGTAGATCATGCGTAATACCTCTTTAGGTGAAGAGAGTTTACGGATTCACTAAAATATTCACCTTCTAGTGTACGCATGTGAAATGCCCCATTTTTGTAGTCTTCTACTACTCGATATGGACCCAACTACCTAGGTATGAATTTCCTTCCTCATCAATTTTTTTGTCTATCTAGATGTTGATCCTTACTACCAAATCTCCTTCATATATTTTACATTCGTAAACCTTCTTTTGTATTGCCGAGCCATCCGGTCAGCGTAAAATTTGTGTCATTTTTCAGCGTTAATTCTATCCTTGTTGATACTTTCTAACTAAGAGAGGCGTGCTTCTCGATAACTCTCTTCTCCCAAGATCTCGTGCAATGAAATAAGGAGGCTAGGTATTTTGACTTCAAGTGGAAGAACCACCTCAGCTCCAAACACTAAAGAAAAGGGGTTTTCCCTCGTTAGTGTCATAATTGACGTTCGATAGGCCCACAAGGCTGAAAAAATATTTAGGTGCCAATCTCATTTATTCTCCTTAACAGTCTTAAGGAGGATGGACTTTAATGTTTTATTTGTAGCCTCAACTTGTCCATTGGCCTGAGGATAATAAAAATAAATTGTATGATGACTTATCTTATGAACTTAGTGATTACAGAGCCGTGCACGGTGGTGAGAGGCATGGCTTCTACCCACTTAGAAAATTACTTTGTGGCCATGATTATGAAGTTATGGCCATCTATTGATGAGGGAGTGAACTTCCTGTCAAACTAGGCCCCACGTGGAAAAAGGTCCATGGGGTTGCGATTGGTTGCAAATTTTGTGTCGGTATGTGGATCTCGTGGGAGAACTCTTGGAATTTGTGACATCTGCACACAAAATCTACTACGTCATGTTCTAGAGTGGGCCAGTAGCCCATCGATGTATCTTCCGAGTAGTTACATGGTCGTCAAAGTGACCTCCACATACTCTTTTATGTGACTCATAAATAATGTTTTCGATTCTTCAATGTCAACACATCTTGACAACATTTTTTCACAGCTCTACTATAGAGCAATTGTTCCAAAATAACGTACTTAGCGAAATGATGCATAACTTCCTTCTTTGTTGTGATGTTTCCCCTTCTGGGTATGTGTGTTCCATGATGAAATTGATAATGTCGGTATACCAAGGGCATACAGAGATAGGGGGCCTGGTCTCAAAAAAAGTACACACACTCATCGAGAAAGTCTAAATCTACCAGATCACCTCCATCCAATGGATTATCAGCCAACCAATCTGCAATGATTTGTCCCTTAACAAATTTTTGATTTACAAATGTTAGTTCAAACTCACCCATTAAGGTTATGAAATTCTTGGCCTTTTTAGACAAGGATCCTTGTGTGAGGAATGTCCGCAAGTGATATGTCTTAACAATAACCCTTATTTCTTGATTCAACATATAATGCCTTAAACGATTTGTTGCAAATACTATGACAAGGCATTCTTTTTTCTGCCTATGTGTAACATGTCTCATAATCAAGCAACGTCTAACTAATGAAATAAACTACACATTCTCATTTATTGTCATCCTCTTAAGCCAACATGCAGGCTAGTGAAACATTCATAGCTCATGAATACAAGATCAAAGGGCGATCTGATCTAGGTGGCATTAGCATGGGAGGGGATAACAAGAATCGTTTAACTACCTCAAAGGCCTTGTTACATTCTTCCATCCAATCAATGCTATAATCCTTTTTCAACAAATTGTTGATTGGATGAATAGAAAAGGTCAAGTCAGGGATGAACCTTTGGATTGCACCAAGTTTCCCAAGAAAATAATGGATACCGGACTCATCTACTGGTGGAACCATCTCCATCACAACCCATATTTTGGCTGGGTCGACATCAATCCCTCGTGAAGATATAATGTAACCTAGAAGCTTGCCTCCTATTACACCAAATACACATTTCTCTGGATTCAATGTGACGCCATATTCAATTAAGCATGAAAGGATGATATGAAGCACCTATGGCTGATCACAGTGCTTCCTAGCCTTGGCTAGCATGGTCATCCACGTAGGATTCCACAATCTTATGAATAAGGTCATGGAATATATATGTCATTGCTTGTTGGTACGTGGTGCCAGCATTCTTAAGACCGAATGGCATGACAGCATAATAGTAGGTTCCCCAAGGAGTTATAAATGTAGTTTTGGCTTGATCCTCCTCGGAGATTTTGATTTTATTGTATCCCAAAACCCATCCATGAGAGACAATAATTCAAATCCAGATGTTGCATCAATAATAACATCGATGGATGGTAATGGGAAATCATCTTTGGGGCAAGCCTTGTTAATGTCCCAGAAGTCTATGCAAATACGGATCTTTCCATTATTTTTTAGAATGGGGACGATATTAGATACCCATTGTGAATAATCAATTGGCTTGATGAATCCTACCTAGAGAAGTTTCATTACTTCTTCTTTCACCATGAGGGCCACTTTTGGCTTCATGGGCCTCGAATTTTGCTTAATCAACTTTGCATCTGGTTTGGTGACGAGATTGTGCACCATGATATGTGGTGTAATTCTCGTCATTTCTTTGTAACTAAATGTGAAGGCCTTTTGGTGTTCCTTAAGGATTTGGGTATGTATTTCCACCTCCTTTGGAGTTAAGGAGGATCCCAGTTTCAAATATTTGGTTCTTCCTTTGTTTTAATATTTATATCAATTGTTCCCTCAATTAAGGAGGTGTTTCCCTCCTCAAACTCAGGTGGGGCCAGAGGTAACTCTAAATCCCCTTCTTCTTCTACCTCGTAAATCTCAAGATATTTTCCTGGGAGGATTTGATCATGGGATTCCCAAAATAAGAAGAGGAATGTGGAATTAAGGAAAGGTCTATCTCATGATAGGTAAGATGTAGTTCTACCAAAGCGTTTAAATATCTTAGATTTGATTCATCACTATTAACATGCTCTGAACAATCGGGATGATTCTTAGTTTCTACATATGTCAACATTGGGGTCATTGGTGCTTTATGAATCAAGGGTTCAGCATGAACTGAAACCATGAAGTTGGTATCTTCCAAGTCACTACTTAGGGTGAAGCATAAAGCGAGACGTTGCTTTAGATTCTCATGAGAAGGTTATGTTCGCGTGGAACTACTTCAATTGATATGAAGTTAAACCCTTTTTTTAGGCCTAGTACTGCTGTTTTATAAAGTTGTAGATGTTTAGCTCTAGTCTCATATACTTTGGATATCTTATTTGTGACTAATTGCGAATCACCCAACACCCTAATATTGATAATCCCCATTCTCTTAGCTACAATGAGGCCTAATAGGAGAGCCTCATATTCAGCCCCATTGTTTATGCAAATCAAAATTCAACTTGAAAGCAAAAGGTAGAATCCTTCCTTCGGTGAAGTAAGGATCGCGTATGCCCCGGTGCCAAAGTGACACTTGGATCCATCAAAATGGAGAGTCTAACAACTACTCGGAAAGATGGATATTGAGTCACCCTTTGTACCTTCCCCCTTTACCTCAGTTACCTCAACAATGTAGACCTCATCTACTACAAAGGAACTGAGTCCCGTGGTATGTCCCATACCCATAGAATCAAAGGGGAGGAGAAAATACAAATCCTTCTCTAATAGCTTGACAATATTTGTTATGGTTCTTAGCAACACTGTCTCTAAAATAACAGTTTCATCCTTGACCGCTAAAATGCCTTTGATCAAACCCGTGACTTCTAACTCCATTATAGGAACTAGCTTTTCTTCTAGTACCACACTTGCAAGTTTGTTTAACTGATTTGTGGGAAGCTCGAATTCAGAGTGGACCCCTGGCCTCTTCTTTAAGTTAGCCAAATGTATATCAAAGGGTTTTGGATCACCTTGTGTCACAAAGACTTTCCCAGAATGCAGGAATATGACATCCTGGAATAGATTAGAGGGGATTGTCTTTATGTGATGGATCCAACGATGGCCAAGGATCATATTATAGTTAGTTTCCCAATCTTAATATAAAACTCAGTTAGTACCATCTTGGGCCTGAGAGTAACTGGTAATATTATGGCCTCTCAGCGTGTTTCATGTCAAGGAGCAATTGGTCTCCCCATACTATGTTAATTGCTTCCCCATCATCGATCATTACACACTTTACATAGTTATTACAAATCCAAAATTGTAGAAACAAAGTTAGTTCACCCCTACGAGCTATCTCAAAGCATTAGTGGGCATATTGCTAATGTCAAACATGAACCCGATATCTCTCTCAAAGCTGCCTTCAAGGACTAATGTCGAAGTCTATGTGATTTATATGTGCCTCTCCGGCGAGGGGTAACATTAATCAAATGGATGAGACCTAGTGCTTCTAATAGAGTGGCTCAGTGAGCAAGGGAATTCTTCAAGAGATCCAAGAAGGAAATGTGTGAAAGGTCTTGGTTATATCATTGATTAGATCATAAGACCCTACTACATTGCTTAGTATATCATGAGAATTTTCTAACATAACCGATAAAAACAGATTGGTTGCAAAGAATAATCTTTGGTTCTTGTGTATAGCAGTGTTAATTTGGGGTTTGGTGTCTAACTCTACCAACCCCAAAATTTTCACTTGTTGGCGACCATCAAAAGGAGGTTCCACCTGTGAGTTTGACGGAGTTGAGGCTTCATGATTATGAGTCCCTATTACAATACCTTTATTCAAACCATTGGGATCTAATCTACCATCCTTTGGACGTGTGGGGAGATGATAATTGAAGATACCCAAGTGGTGTTTTCTATGGAGATATTAGTCCCATATAGGCATTTTGTGTGGGTGTTGTTGGGTTTACTAAAAACATATCAACAAATAATTATCTTTGGTCCCCTGGAAAATGCTTCAAAACTTGTTACAATCAAAGAAAGTTCTTGCATCATGCCCTTGAACCCTATGGAAACCACAAAGATAAGTCAAGATCCTAATCTCGAGGCCTTTGGTTTGTTCTTTGTTGTGGCCCAAAAATATGGTTATTGTTTGGTTATTGATTATTATAATTAAAATTTTGGATCCCTTACCCTTTGTGTTAGAATTGGTCGGGATACCCCCAGGTATTGACTAGGGCTTGGGTTTGGTGTTTGTCTCTGTTCTAAGGTTGTTGTTGTTGTTTTTGAGGATGATTAAAATCCACAAATTTTTACCAAGGGTGATAAATTGTTGTTTCTCTTATTATTGTCATTATCATTGTTGTTGTTTATAGCACCTATATTGGTAGGATTAACAGAAGACTAGTCTTTTTGGGTAGGTCATTCACACCATCAATCGTGGCTCCACGATTCTTATTAAGGATCTTTGGTCCTTGATTATTTTTTGTGTTGTAGGAGTAACCGGGATTATTTTTATTGACAGAAGAATAACTTCCCATTTTCTCCATAAGTCTTACGACCACTATCAATGGCCGTTTGGTCAATCAAGAGCACCCTCTTACATCTCTTCATAGCTCCTTAGCGTAAAAACTTTTAACCTCTTCCTTTGTCTCTATGTTGAGAGAGTGAAGGAAAAAATCACAAATTTCCGTTTGATCCATATTTGGAGAACTTGTTGATTAGTAGAGAACTTGTTGTTTCCTTTGAATAAAGTGGGTTACGAGACTCATTGTGTTCTTGCTTGATATGAAGGAATTCCCGATTCCTATTCTCAAAATATTTTTCATATCAAAATATTTGATAAACTTGATACAAATTGCTTGAACGAGTGTGTTGAAGCCTCTGGTATCCTATAGTACTAGTCAAGAGCAATACCTTCTAGCATCTTAGGGAAAATTTTCACAACGATTGTGTCCCATGGGAGCAGCTCTGGAATGGCCTTTTCATAAGTCTTTATGTGGGTGTTAGGATCACCATCCCATTTGAATTTAGGAAGATCAGAAAGGGTCTCGGGAGAATGATTGTCTAAATGGAGAAGACTAAGGTTTCCTTGAGATATTAGGAATAGGTCCCCATCGTGTATGTTTCATCATCAAAGATCCTTGTTGGGGAGGTGGGGGCTGCATTGATTGCTGAAATGGGACATCATAGACATTTTTTTGGGTGTATGGAATCTCCTGTAGTTTTCCATATGGACCTAGATAGGTATACATGTCCCCCTATGGAGATTTAGAATACATGCGTACATAGGGGAGTTGATTACCTTGATATGGAATTGAAGGCATGAAGCTAGGGAACATTAAATTTCCGGCTGGTATGGCATTTGAGAATGCACTTCCAGCTGGTTCCTATTAGAGGTATCCATACATGTCGACACAAAAAAATTTTGCGCCAAGGCACAGATAGAAGGCACACATCAAAGAGTGTCGACATGAACATGGATGCGCCTGCAGCGCAGGTAGAAAAGTGTCGACACAAAAAGGTTTGCGCCAAGGCACAAGTAGAAGGCGCACGTCAAAGAGTGTCGACATGAACATGGATGCGCCCGCACGGTAGAAAAGTGTCGACATGAAAAATTTTGTGCCAAGGCGTAGGTAGAAGGCACACGTCAAAGAGTGTCGACATGAACATGGATGCGCCCTGGCGCAAGTAAAAAAATGTCGACACGAAAAAGTTTACGCTAAGGCGCAGATAGAAGGCGCACATCAAAGAGTGTTGACATGAACATGGATGCACCTCTGGCACACTTAGAGGTAAGATGACATGGAAATAGATGCACCAAGGCACACCTTTAGGAGGCACAACATTTTGAAATATTCATACGGCAATAACTTTTCACAGGGATCTCGGATTCACGTAAGGTTGGACTTTTTGGAAAGCTTACGAGGTCCTCTATCCAACTACGATTGGATATATTTAATTTGGTGAGAAAAAATTCTTTAAAATGCAAAATATAGTTCACCACTTTTGGGTTTGCTAGGGTTCTCACCTACCGCCATAATGAGATAAATTAAATGTAACCTAGAGGTGGTTGGGGTAGATTTGGATTTCCTCTCTCTTCCCTCTCTCATTCTTCCTATAAATTGTAAGGAGGGGATTCTTTCTAAAGGTTGGACATTCTTGTTTTGCCCCTCCCTTCTTCTCTTTGGCAGGTGAATTTGTGGAGTTCAAACCTCCCATCTAAAACTGTAATGCAACTTTGCCTCTTGGCATTTTGTAGTGTATTGTATCAATCTTTGGAGTAAATAATGCATGTCTGTGGATGATTCTCAACCCTCTCTGTGTTCATTTTCATCCTCCTAATCTTTCACTACAAATTTGGTTATCTGTGCATGATCTTGCATTACATTTTAATGGTTTGTGTTTATTGGCAAGACAGGGATGTTCTTCATTCCTCGGTGCATCACCTTTGTTAGTTTAGGTTTATTTTTATGCATCTTCTTACCCTGTCTCCTTGAAAGTTAGGTTAGGTTTTTAAGTAAACCCTCTACATTTTTATTTGTGCATCGAACAAAGGAATAGGAACCGCCTTCATCTAGAGAGATTTTTCTGATTTTGCAAGGTCCCACACATGGGAAAAGCTCCATGTTATGCAATCACACCGAGAGTCTCAACCTATCGAGTTACAGACATTCGGGGGTGCTTGATGATACACCATCAATAGTTTTGGCATGCCCGATGGGACCAAAGGTCATTCCACAAGATTTAAAGGAATTTTCAAGAAATTTGGACTAAAAATTGCAGGTTTTACAATTTCAGATTTTTCACCTTCCAGGCTGAAATTTGAAATCAATTTTCAACGGCTTAACTTGCTCAAAACAAGTCAAAATTTCACCAGTTGATAGATCGGGGGATAATATTCAAAACGGTATTCTTAGATTTTTGATATTTTGACTTTCAAAATTTCATGGTTTTTAGTATTTCGGGTTTTCCCAGGTGTTGAGCATGTCCCAAGTTTCAACATGGTGTATTTTAGGTTTTGTAAGTTGCCTTACATGACCTAACTTTTCCTGTACCTTTTGGGGATTAGTAGTTGTACAACAAAACCTGATAACCAAATTGAAGGACTATATCTTCTAGGTCCTTCAAGCTTTTAATTTCTATTTTTTAATATTGTCAGGTTTGGTGTGTAACTTAGCGAGAATCTAGCCTTTTGAGGCTCATTATCTAACACATCGGGTGAATCCGAAGGGGATAGAATTTAGTGGTTTAGCAACAATAGTTTCCCAGGTGCATGAGAAGAATTCGAACCAGGTCTGATACTCGAGAAGAGGGGTTATTTGTCCACTTGCAGCTATCACCAGGCAGAGGAAGGAGAGGAAGAGGACCACGAAGATCACCATCTCCACCTAACTAGAATTTGTCTACACCTCCACCTAGTAGACCTTTTCTCACATCAACCAAAGTTCTTAGGCCAATCATAATGGCACATCTACCACCGAATCCCTTTGTCAATTTCACTGGCGTAGCCCACTTGCCCTCAATGCACGAATCCGGTTCAATCGCGGCATTGAAGAACATTCCATTTTTCATTGGAGAAAATCATACCACTCTTGGTGATCATGTCAAAGACATTGCTAACGTTTGTGTAATCCATGAGATAAATGATATGGATGTTCTTTGTCAAATTGTTGGCATCTTCATTCAAAGGAAGGCATTGCAATGGTTTAGGAGCCTTGGAGCTGGTTCTATCCAAAATTGGAATCGATTATGCATAGTTCTCCATGAGAAATTTGGAGAAAAGGAGACAATTTGTCTCTACTAGAACAATTGACAACTATCAAGAGAGCTCCCAATGAGCAGCTGACTGACTTCAACTTCAGATTTCAAGGTCTTGGGATAGGATTCTAGTGGCCGTTAGGCCAACAGCTGAAGGTGCTTTTCTATATTATCTTAAGGCTTTGAATTCTAATATTTCTATGATAATTCAATCTATGGGAGGCACAACCTTACCTGTTGCTTATAGCATTGCCATTAGGGCTGAAAATTGTCTTATTCAAGTGGTAAGTGGCTCCTGAGGCCTCCCATGCCCTTGTATCCAAACTTAGAAAATCCAAGCACTAGTAAAACACCCACTTTGGTTCTTATTCCCACTCCTAGAAATCAAAGTTCAAATGAAACTTCTACTTCATCCTCTAGTGCTTCAAATGAACTCTAGGAGGTTATGAAACAATTACAGAACCTTGGAAATGAGCTGGTGACTATCAAAAGACAGCAAGCTCAAAGTGCTAGACCGTATCATCCTTAAGCGCAGTACCAGGCTAGGCCACCATACCAGCCCAATAGGCCACCCAATCTAGCTACAAATCAAAGCCAAGTAAGGCCTCCCACCAATAGACCATTTCAGCCCTATAACCCCAATGTTGCATCTACTTCTAAAGCCTTAGTGCCAGTGCAAAAAAACATAGCTCAAGAGTATGATTGGTGTTTCCCATGCAATGAACCTCACAACCAATCTATGTGCTTCAATGGTGCTTTGAACCAAGCCTTGATGGTGAAAAATACTAGCGTAGAGGGTGAAGTGAGTCAAGAAACAAATCAGCAACAAGGGACATCTCAGAAAAAAATAGCTCCAAATGATACCACACTTGCGAATTGGCAAGCTGAGGATTTTTGTGGCATGAATCAAACAATTTCTCGAGTGTAGCTGCTAACACAAGATCAAAGAAGAGGAATATTGGTGAAGGGCATTCATTGGCTCCAAGTGATCTACAACCTTCCATCTCTCCACAAGGCGTCGATAAGCAAAATACAGCTCCAAACATGCAAGGATAGCCCAAACCACCTTCTAAACCAACTCAAATGCCAACTGTTGCTGCCCATGCATAAGAAAGGAATGCACGGACTAAAGGAAAACAAAGAGATGTTTCATCCCCATTTAGCATCATTGATCAAATGAAGAAGACGAATGTGAATATATCAATGTGGGAATCTTTATCCATCCCAGGCCAAAGAGATCTTCTACAAGCTGCCATGAAGAATTGGTCAACTTCAAACCAGCATGTCCATATGCAAGAGAAGGTCCTCACAAATGCTTCTCAGCCTAAAGGGAATCATGGAGGACAATAAGGTAAAGTTTTTAAGCCCCCTCCATTCTATGTTTCATTAATTATTGGGGATAAACTAGTACACAATTGTATGATTAATTCTGGGGCAAGTAGTTCATTCATGCCCAAGCAAATAGCTTATCAGCTGGGTCTCCAATATGAAGTCATATCAAAGGGGTAGTGCAGTTGGATGGGACAGCAGTAGCAATGGTGGGAGTGATTAAAGGTTTGAATATTATCTTGCATGCATGCCCCAACGTTACCGTTTTGCAAGATGTGTCAGTGATAGATTTGCCACCACTCTTTGCCCTATGCTTATCAAGGGATTTCACAACTAGAATTGGAGGCTACTTATCTATTGACTAGTCACACATGTTGTTCAGAACAAGATATAGTACTAAGGTCACAATCAGATCCAAACCAATTGCAAACTTTCATATTGAGCCTCATACTCCAAGCCAAATCAATGCCAACTGTTCAACATTTGATCAAGAAGATTATCCAAGCATAGATGAAGCTGACACCAAAGTTGGAAGCATCCCAGATTTGACTCTTGATGAATGGGCAAGCAAGGTACATGCTTTTGATCCCTACCAAGAAATAGAAGAATCTGAGCTAGGATTCTATTGCATACATGAAGAAAACCAGCCTATTCCTAGCATCACCAAACCAGACCATAAGGATGACAATGAGGTATGGCAATTATTTTTCGATGGATCAAGGAGTAGGCAAGGCGCAGGAGGAGGAGCTATGCTTGTTTCACCTCAAGGCATCAAATATTATTCAGCTTTCCGTTTCTAGTTTTCCTATTCAAACAACACAACTGAATATGAGGCCTTGATTCATGGACTTCATTGGGCCAAGAAAAAGGGCATAAAGAACTTGCAGGTGTTCGGGATAGCGAGTTGATCATCAATCAAGTCAGGGGACAACATGCTACAAAGAATGACCTGCTGAAGAACTACAAGAATAGGGTATGGGACCTCGTTGATTATTTTGAAGCTTTTAACATCGTGTCCATACCTAGGAAGAAAAATGAAGCCGTGGATAGGCTTGTAGCAGCAGTTGGAGCAACGTTTGATGTGGTTGACAACATCAGAAGGGAAAAAACACAACCACATATCCACATGATTGTGAGGCCATAAGTTCCAGATAATAACACAAGCTGGTAGGTGTTTGAGAACGATCAACAAATCATCAATTTTTTGCAAGAAGAGGCTGAATTCTCAGCTAGGAATCATGACAGACTAGAGCAGCAGTATGGGGATCAAGTAGTGCAGCTGCGGACAAACAAGCTTCCCAAAGGTTTAGTAAGATTGGAGTCTATCTTCAACCCTAATGACCAGTTTCGTAAGGAAAAGGATAACATACAGGTTAGGAGAGAAGATTTAGAGCCAATTCCAGGTTGGGGAAGGCAAAACACTTCAAATTGGTAAAGTGGCCACTAAGCAGGAGAAATCAGATTTCATACAACTTTGCCAAGAATTTCTAGATGTCTTCGTTTGGAGCTATGAAGACTTGAGAGGATTCAATCTGAAATTGGCACAACATACCATAGAATTAGATCCGATGTTAAGCCCATCGGGCGAATTAGAGACCATTCAACCCTCACATTGAGCCTCTAATGAAGAAAGAGTTAAATAAGCTAATAGAGGCAAGCATTATATTCCCAATCAAGCACTCAAGCTGGGTTACAAACTTGGTTCCAGTCAGGAAGAAGAGCAGAGAAATCAGATTGTGTGTAGACTTTCGAGACCTCAACAGGGCATCTCTCAAATACCATTACCCACTTCCTTCAATGGAACAAATATTGCAAGTGGTATCTTGTTCGGAGAGATTTTCTCTCTCTAGATGGCTACTCGGGGTATAATCGGATAATGGTGAAAGAGGATGAGCCGTTCAAGACAGCTTTCACCACCAAATGGGGCACCTATGCCTATAAGAAGATGTCATTTGGGCTATCAAATGTTGGAGCCACTTTCCAAAGATCAATGGATATGGCATTCAAAGGATTGATCAATAAAATAGTTCTAATATATCTTGATGACATCACTGTATTCTCCAAAAATGCAGCGGATCACCTCTTTCATTTGAGGAAAGTATTTCAGAGGTGTAGAAGATTTGGGGTATCATTGAATCCCAAAAAATGCATATTCTTGGCTCACGAGGGAAAACTTCTAGGCCATATTGTTTCAAAGGAGGGATTGACGATTGACCTAGAAAGAGTTGAAGCAATTCGAGCATTGCCATTGCCAAGTCATAAGAAGGCTCTTCAAAGCTTCTTGGGAAGGATCAATTTTGTCCGTAGGTTTGTTCCAAACTTTGCAGCTCTCGTAAAGCCAATAACGCTGATGTTGAAAAAGAGCATGACATTTAAGTGGACATCTGAAGGCAAGGAAAGTTTTGAGGCAATAAAAGAGGCTATATCTCAAGCTCCGACTCTCATCAATCTAGACTTCTCCAAGGATTTCATGCTATATGCCTTTGGTGGTGGAGACACCATTTCTGCAATCCTAGCACAGTGAAACAAGGAAGGATTAGAACAACCATTCACTTTCTTCAGTCAAGGCTTGGAGGAATATGAAACTAGGTACTCTTTCATTGAAAAACATGTCCTTACAGTGATTAGAAGCTTAAAGAAATTCAAGTACCTAGTCTCAAACAACAAGATCCAATTATTGGTCTCTCATGCGGGAGTCAAGGACTTCCTTCTAAACAAGGATCTAAATGATGAATGTGCAGGATGGATCACTTGTGTCATGGAATATGACATCGAAATTAAGGTCACTAAGCTGGTCTGTGGAAAGGGATTATGTGAACAACTAGCTTTGAGTCAGCAAGTTGAAGTAGGTGATGAAAAAGAGACTATCTTGGTACTACATGATGGTCAAGAACAGGAAAATGATGATGTGCCCACTCCTTGTTGGACTCAAAATATGATACACTTCCTACAGGTAGGCCTATGCCCTCCAAAATTGAGCAAAGCAAAAAGGAGATACTTCATATTACAAGCCATTCCATATGTGCTTGTTGATGGTGTTTTGTTCAAGAAAGACATCAATGGAGTTCTATTGAGGTGCATTGGGACAAGTCAAATTGAGAGGGTGTTACAAGATTTTCATGATGGAGATTCTGGAGGAAATTTTTCCCCATGATAACAGCTCTCAAGATAATGAAGGCAGGGTATTATTGGCCCACAGTGTTCAGTGACTACTATACATGGATAAGAAAGTGTAAGAAATGTGCACTCTTCACAGGCAAAGAAAGACTAGCAGTGCTTCCATTGCACCCAATTTTGGTTGACCAACCATTTATGCAATGGGGATTGGACTTCATTGGGGTCATAAATCCAAACTCAAGCCAAGGCCACAAGTGGATTCTCACGGCAACGGACTATTTCACCAAGTGGACCGAAGCAAGTAGTGCTCGAAAGCAAATGAGTCTAACATACTAACTTTTATGAAGGAATAGTGACCGGGTTCGGTGTGCCGACCATTATCATATCGAGACAATGCATTGGCATTCATATGTTCCAAGATTACGAGAATGGGATGTCAAGAATGGAATATATTTGAGCACATCTTCAAATTATTACCCGCAAGGTAATGGACAGCAGAGTCCACGAACAATAATTTGCTAAGAATCATCGAAGGACTCTAGATGAAAACCAAAGGATATGGCATACCTAGCTAAAATCAACATTATGGGCTGATAGGATAATGCCAAAGAGATCTACGGTAATTCTCCCTACAAGTTGGTATATGGGAAAGAGGCGTGTTTCATATATCATTAGAATTGCCAAACATTGGAGCTCATGAAGCGATTGGAGTTATCGAGTTCGAACCAATGGAGGCCAGGTATGCAAAGTTGATGGAATTGGAAGAAATAAGAGAACATGCAGTTCTAATGATTGAAAAGGATCAAGCCTTAGTAAAAATATGGTTTGATAAGAAGGCAAGAGCAAGGACCTTCCAGGAAGGGGACCTAGTTCTGAAATGGGATGCAGATCGGGCAAAACCAGGAAGGCATTCCAAGTTTGATGCCATTTGGAGTGGCCCCTACATGGTCACGGGATGTAAAAGTAGTAATGCCTTCCAATTGTCTACATTGGATGGAGAAGAACTCCCGATTCCGGTTAACGAAATCTATCTTAAACATTGCTACTAAAAGGAAAAGGTTTACCCTTGTAAATATTAGCCTAGATTTCAATTCCTCTAAGTGTGTATGCACATTGTCTTGTTGTAGTTAGGTTTCAATTTCCCTAAGTGCTTCAGCACAGGTTTTGTTTCTCTCAAGTTGAATTTCTACTGATTCAAATGCTGCTCGAAGGAGGAGTTGCGGTATTAGGCTCGAGGATCGAGATCGGGATGGTTTCAAGTTATTGCTTATGACTCCATGCCCAATGGATTGCTAAAAGACCACGATCTTCTACCTAGCAGCGGTGATCCCGTTGAGTCACCAAATTATTGTAAATATCTCCCCGGGTAGATATAGAGAAGAAGAACAATATCGAAATAAAATAAACTCGAGCTCCGATATTTATTGCATCACCAACAGCCCACTTGGCGTAGGTAGAAAAGTGTCGACACGAAAAATTTCGCGCTCGCGCAGTAGAAAAAAGATTCAACACGAAAAAGTTTGCGCCAGGCGCAGTAGAAGGCACACGTCAAAGAGTGTCGACATGAGCATGGATGCACCCTGGCATAGGTAGAAAATTGTTGACATGAAAAGGTTTGCGCCAAGGTGCAGGTAAGGCACACGTCAAAGAGTGTCGACATGAACATGGATGCGCCTGCAGCGGTAGTAGAAAAGTGTCGACACGAAAAATTTCGTGCGAGGCACGGAGTAGAAAGCACACGTCAAAGAGTGTCGACATGAACATGGATGCACCTCTGGGTGCACTTAGGAGTATGATGATATGCAAATGGATGCGCCAGGTGCACCTTCGGAGGCGCAACATTTTGAGTGCCGACAGAGAGCAGCACTCGACCCCGAGATATTCGAGACGGCAATAACTTTTCATAGGAGCTTGGATTCACACAAGGTTGGAATTTTCGGAAAGCTTACGAGGTCCTATATCCAACTAGGATTGGATATCTTTAATTTGGTGAGAAAAAAATCTTAAAAATGCAAAATACATTTCACCACTTTTGGGTTTGCTAGGGTTCTCACCTACCGCCATAATGAGATAAATTAAATGTAACCTAGAGTGGTTGGGGTAGATTTGGATTTCCTCTCTCTTCCCTCTCTCATTCTTCCTATAAATTTTAAGGAGGGGATTCTTTCTAAAGGTTGGACATTCTTGTTTTGCCCCTCCCTTCTTCTCTTTGGTAGGTGAATTTGTGGAGTTCAAACCTCCCATCTAAAACTGTAATGCAACTTTGCCTCTTGGCATTTTGTAGTGTATTGTATCAATCTTTGGAGTAAATAATGCATGTCTGTGGATGATTCTCAACCCTCTCTATGTTCATTTGCATCTTCCTGATCTTTCACTACAAATCTAGTTATCTGTGCATGATCTTGCATTACATTTTAATGGTTTGTGTTTATTGGCAAGACAGATGTTTCTTCATTCCTCGGTGCATCACCTTTGTTAGTTTAGGTTTATTTTTATGCATCTTCTTACCCTATCTCCTTGGAAAGTTAGATTAGGTTTTAAGTAAACCATCTACATTTTTATGTGTGCATCGAATGAGGAATAGGAACCGGCCTTCATCCGAGAGATTTTTCTAATTTCACAAGGTCCCACACTTGGGAAAATCTCCATGTTATGCAATCGCACCGAGAGTCTCAACCTATTGAGTTGTATACATTCAAGGGTTACGTGATACGCCATCAACATTGTCTACCAAATCTTAAATGACATCACCCATTAATGGGGCGGTGCTTTGCTTATGTACCTTTGTTAAACCCTCGAGGTTTTTAGGAGTATGGTATCCTACTATGAATTGTTCACAATGTTTCCACCCCTCATTGGTAGTATTGTTGGTTGGTGGAGGGGTAGTGTTATTGGTTTGAAATAGGAAATCACCTTTTCCTTGCAACCTATCAAGAGATTGGTTCATATCCCGAAGTGTTGCTCACTCCTAGCATATCGTGCTAAATACTCCTCATCTAGATGGGGATTTGATTAGATTTCATGCTAATGGTCTATCGAAACAATACCTAAGGAGATGAACTTGTTTCACCAATGAAATTCATGTTATTTTAACTTGATTGTTCATGGGGATATGTCTAAGTGACCTAGTCGAGTTCCTCAATATGTACGAGAGGAACTAACATCGGTTCCCTAAAGCATAGGTTTTTAGGTGGATGAGCAGCTTGTCCACCCATGTTGAAAGTTAAGGTGACTATTGTGGTATACTTGATTGGTAGTGGTACATGTCAAAACCTAGGATGGTCTCGACCATACTCATCATATCCCCGACATATTCGGGGTATAAGAATACCCACGAGAATAAAGGATAAAAAAGAAAGTGGAAACATGTAGAGACTAGATCTTCACGTCGGGTTCACCAATTTGTATGACGGAGAAAATCAACACGTTACCTTCTTCACACCCGACCTCTCGAGGTCATGCCGAGACAAATGGGTGTAGAATTATTATGAATGTGAGTGTGGTGATGGGGATCAAGCTAATTAGGAAATCTTATATCTTCAACACACAATATCAAGATTTACAAGTCTAAGGCAAAGAATGCTCTCCTATCTTAAAGCAAAGTGATGTATCGATCGAGATAATAGCCACGTAGACTCCAATCAATATCAAGCTTAGTTGAGATTTTGTTCATTGGTTGTTGAACACACGGAAAATAACCTATGAGCACCTTGTATAGATTTCCGAGACAAGGTTATGGAAATAAGAATGAGAGGCGCGATGAAGCCACGGGTATTTATGGGTGATTTTCTAGTCTGGTCCACAAATTCTTAGCACAGGTCAATTGCTATGTTTAGTAAGGAAATTTTTGCAATAATATCGGTGGAAGTGGAGAAGATCTCAACACTAATGTGTGCAAACTAGTTTCAATGTTTAACTAACTAGTAGGCCCATTGGGTTGTGTGACTTGAGGATCATAACCAAAGACTCATGGAGGTTGTGGTCATTAGATGGTCATGCGTGTGATCAAACCATGTTGTCAGAAGTAGTCCAATAGTCATAGGCTTGATTAGCAGCTATGTTTAGTGTATTGATTTGTTCTATTTTCTCAGCAAAATTTGTAGGTGTGCGTAAGACTGTCAAACATAAGTTGGTATCAATGTCAGTTATCAATTATGGCCCGTTGGGTTGTGGGACCAATGGAACACAATTGTATGTATTTTCCTATTGTGGACCATTGATGGTCATACAAAATGAAATAAAATGACTTTTAATAAGAAAACTAATTACTGAAAGAGATATAATCTATGTTTTTGGGGTTTTCACAATATTTTGGATCAAAGTAATAAAAGCAAACTAATCTATCAAAGGAAATATTTTTGTTCTTTTCTAATCTTTAAGCAATGTGCTCTAATCTAATAAATAAACTATAGACAAGTAGTCAACCGATGTAGCTGGTTACTTGTGCAAATGTATGAATATAATCTAAAGCAAATAACCTAATTTGATCAAAATCCTCCAAACCCTACCTCGAAGTGAAGAACAAATGATGACCACGAAAGGGGTTATTGTTCCTCATAACTTCCCCTGGTAATGTTAAAAGTCAAACTTACTTGAAATGAATGATTTTCTAATCTATTTGATATGAATGCGTTTCTACTCTATTTGATATTAATGGTTTTATACTCTATTTGATATGAATAATTGAAACTAGTGATTTGAAATTGACAGCTTCAACAAACAAGGTAAGAAAACACACAATTCCAACTGGACAAGCAAGAACTTCGGCAAATCTAGTTGTTTCTATATTTTTTTGCTTAGTATGTTCCTTTCTTTCTCTTAGTGTTCATGTGATTCCAAGGGATTGGGAATGCAAGAACAGTAGTGGGAGGGTGGTGCTTGAGCAATGGTAGCTTGATGGTAGTCTAGATGCAATGCAAGCAGAAGAGAGATAGCACAAGAGATCGAGCTTGGCTATGCAATTCCTAGAAAGATCATAGTAGTAATATAATGCAAGATACACAAAATTCTCGGCCTTTTGCTTGAATGCAAGAAGGAGCAGTCAAACTAATTAAATCTATTTAAAAATAGGAGGGAGAACCAAGAAATCAAAGCTAATTTTAGACAATTTGGCACACAAATGCATGCAAAAGCAAAGTTAAGTGAACCGCCGCATGTTAAAACATGTGTGAAGAATTCTAGAACAAGCGGGCAGGATCACACACCTTGTGCGGGGTGGTGGTTTCAAGACCACCACCTGTCTTGGGTGGTGGTTTCGAACCGCTGCCCAGTAATGTGGCGGTCTTGGCACTAAAGGCCAAAACATTTGCAAAAAGAGATAGGAAGCTAGAAAAGGTGGATGAAGGCTAAGTAAAGAAATCTAGGCAAAAATATACACTACGAATGGAAATTGGAGCTCAAACACCTTCTTGAAAGGACCTAAATAATCACTGGGGCTTTTGTAACCATTTTCCGATAATGTAGCACATGTAATTTTGGGTGCATATCGTGCCTCATCTAGATGATTTATTATTACCTTTTCTTCAACAACCTTTACATTCTCATAATTTATATCAAACCATCTTAATAACACAATCTATTACTCTACACTTTCTATGAGAGCTAGTTTGGATAGAAGGTATTTAAGAAGGTCAAATTTGGCTATGATTATTTATTGAGAAATTAGTTTCTTAACTTCTAAAAATAAAAAACATAAATATAAATGATTTCTTACTTTGAGGATAGTTAATCTCATACACTATCAAATTCTAAATTATATAATATATAACTCTTTATTTACCCTATAGATCATGTTGATACAAGAGGGATTCCAAATAAAATTATGTTACGATAGTAAACAAGTAAAGTCTCTCTTAGAGTAGGGGAATCAATATGAGGGGTTTAGATTAATATTTCTTGATATTTCGGAGGACCAACTAACATTAGGTCTCTAATGAAAAACAATTTCCTTTTTCAATAAGTGTGTGAATGGGTAACACTTATCTACAAGTTGTGATATGAACCTTTAGATTATTTCTATATTTCCTTTAAGACTCGAAAAAAATATTATTATCTCTGTGATCACCAAGAATTTAGATTGACTTTAATCCCTTTTCATGGTATAATGAAACCTAATAGTTTACCTGACATTATGCTATTGACTTAGGGTTTCATAAGTGATCAACCAATCAATTGTCTCAGATGTTTTTCTCAATTTTTTGATTTACCTAATATATCATCTAAATAATATTCTCGCAATGTTGACTTTAATCCCTTTTCATGGTATAATTCCACCATTAATGGAGGAAAGGTTGCAGAACAAGAACACATGCATTTAATCTAATACAAAGGTAGTAGATCTAGTTCTAAGCATAAATGCTCCATGAGATAAACATAAACATCACAACAACATAATGGAAACATATCTAACCATGAATAACATGAAAAATACACTAGGGTTTAGTCCATAGACACAAATATACAAAATAAAGCTCCATATATTGATTAAATCCATTTACAATAGCCATATTACATCAAATAGGGTCATCTCAGACCATATACATCATGAAATAACATTCCAACCCTACAAAACTACTCTAAACAGAGATCCTAGCTATGCTTTCCCATTACAACCCTTGTTCAGACCGAGCACATACATATATGCCTAGTAATAACATTCTTGTAGCACTTTGTTACCTCTAAAGATCCTTTTCAAATTTCTTTTATTTCAGACCCAAGCACTCCTTTAAATAGAATCTGGATTCACCGCATAGTTTCACCCATGAGCAGATCACATGCCAAGTGGAAGTGTGGTCCTCCATGATCGATCAAGTGCTTATGCCAGCTTACAAAGGCCTCCACTAACTGTAATGATCCTCTGGGAATATTCCCTACATGGAATATTCTTTTCTTGACCTCCAAGGCTCTAGGATGGCACCTTATCCATTCATCATGCCTACTCGGGCCCTCACATGTTTCTCTATGATACCACCTTCAAAATGTGGCTAAGTCCCCAAACCCTCTTCTTCTTTCCATGCACCAACCTCTTCTCCTGTGTGCCTTTCCTTGAGCACCTTCCTACTTTGCCTTGCCTTTGCATGCACATGCTCTTCTTCCTTGGGACTTAGTCAATTCAGGGCCCAACATTACCCCACACTACGCATGTTATCCATCCCCGAAAAACACTCTTGATCTTTCACCAAAGAATAAAGAATAGGAGAAATGAAATAATCTACAATTGAATAAAGAATGGAAGAATAGAAGGATCCTGCTACTACTACATGAGGAGTGGGAAGTCTCTCTTCATGGATGCTTCAATTTTATCCCAAGCATCTACCTCACCCTGCACATGTTGAAGTAAATCACCCACCAACACTAACTTTGTCAAAAATTAGCTCATCTCCCTTAGCCTTCAACATATCTATGATGTTTTCCATTTTCTAAGGTCACCCAACATGTCCATCCTGCGAGTGACTTGGGGTACAATTCCTTTAGTTTATTTTTAATCAAAACCCTCAAGGTTTCGATCACCTCTGATTTCTTCTCAACTTCTCCAAGATCTTATCTCACTCCACCCTATTGCCCTTTTTTTTCTCTCTTGAAACTCCTTCATCCCACCTCATGTAATAACCAATATGCTTTCTACTCTATCTCTATCACCACAATTTTCATACACAACTTTGGCCATTTACGTCATGTGGTCTTCACTTGAGGCAAGGAGCTCAGAGTACCAAGTTATTGTCTCCCCAATCTTCAAATTTTCTTCTTCCTTCTTGGCATGCATCATCACCTCTTCTTCGACTCCAATGCAAGTGGTTTCCTCTCCATGGTGAGTATGCATGTCAAGTCTTCCAAGCAAGTGCATGGTCGACTCATACTTCTACTCAGGAGGGGCCAGGTCCAGGTGCTTTAAGATAATGGCATTTGAAATAACCTCTACCTTCTTGTAGACTTCACACACCTTCACCTTTTCATCCCTCATCTCACACCTTAACTACACATTGATCAATTCCTTTTGTTTTATCTCCTATCCCTCTCTCAATGATCTCCTCATTCTTTTTCCCAAGCTCATCCTCCAAGACTCTTATTCTATCATTTCTACTGAAAATTCTTGCTTCCACCTCCACCGAATACTTTGTTGAGCACATTGCAAACTTTCTCATCCGATAATATTTTTGGGAATTCATTCACAAGAGGGTTTACTCCCTTGGCATCTAGTGTCTTCATCAATGCATCACTATTAACCTCAAACTCGGGCTCATCAACATGGGACTCAAAATCCTAGGATAGCATTTTCCTTGTGCATGGGTACACACCTCTTCATCAAAAAGAAGACCAAGCGAGGAGTTGGTCTATGGGCACTATGCTTTGGAAATGCACATGATAGTACCTTGTTTGGATCATTAATGTAAGTCATGGCATGTTCTTCCTTGCTACACTACTATGCCCTTTTTCCACCTGTGTGCACACTACCTTGGGGAAACTTACTACTAGGATGGGATCTCCACCCATGCTTCCATACTCTTTCCCTACACACACTCTCTCTATTTTTCCTTTAGCACTTCATCGGCGTTGTGCTCCACCTCATGCTCCACCAACTATTGTATAATACCCACCACCTCCTTCTCTACTATGTGTCATCTATATATTTGTTCTCTGGTCAGGGTCGGGGTCTTCTGAGCATGCATGTCTACTTCCTCACTTCCTCCTATATTGTGAGTGCCTTCTTCATATCATTCTTCTCTTCATCATCTCAGACTCATGTATATCATGAATAGGGGACTCTTACCTTCATCATGCTCTTCATCCTCCTCCTCCTCAGTCATCACCCTTCATGCTCTTTGTCTCCTCAGAGTCCGAGCTTTGCGCCACTTTCTACTTCTTCTTCACTTGGTGACTCCTCTAACATAGGGGACTCTTCTTTTTCTAGGTATCTTTTCCTTAACAGAGACTTCTTCCTCCTTGTGTAGGTACTTGGTCCTACGCCTTGACTTACGTGCTACTTATATAGTTTGAATGGTACATGCACACTTCAGCCTTTTACTTGTTGTGGTCTCTACTCTTTCTCTCTTTGTTCCCTTCTTCAAGGTAGGGTCCTCTGGGATGGATACATCATCCTCCAAGTACACCCTTCTCAAACTTGGGCTTCAGGTGGATATACACCCTTTCTTTTTTTTTTACCTATAATAGGAATTGACACTTGGCTTCATCATATGTACTTCATGGGAGACATACTTCTCCACATACACATGCTTCTTAGGGTAAACTAGAATTTTCAAACACAATACGTGCATGGTAATCTGATCTACCTCACTTAGATCAAATATAAACTTCTTTTCCTCCTTGAACCTATTGACCATGCTTTGAAAGTATTGTGTTGTGAAGGAAAAGGGTAGTTTACACCAAGGGATTTTTGTTCCATCAGTCAAAGTAAATCTACCTATGTAGAAGTGTTGGTATACAAAAAATCAACCTCACCATCCACCAAGGCTGGAAGTTTCTAGGATTCTCCATTCTTCCCCAAATGCATCATGCATTTTCTTTATACCACTTCTCTAAGCATGCTTTGTATGGTCATCATCGAGTCACAAGTGTAGGATTCAAACCTCTTCGTGGGGAGGGGTCCTCATCAGGGTATTCCCATACATATTTTTTTGGCCCATCGGGCACTCCAATCTCTAAAAAAAAATGGTAAGGAGAATGTTACCATACATAATCTTATCTCCATCATGTGCCACATCTATAATCTCCTCTCAATGAAGGTTGAGAGGTTGTAGATTTTTCCTTCTAAAATCTTCTTGCAAATGTTCAACCATCTCTTGTTCACTTGTGTCCAACGCTCTTATCCATTCATCTTTGGTAAGTAGATGCATGGCCATCTTCATAGTTGGGTTTGTGATCTTGCTAATGTCAAAGTAGCATGAACCCTTCTTATACTCATACTCTGTGGTTATCTCCTTGATGATCCTTGTCATCCAAATCATCCTCCATTGATTCTCCTGTGCATATAAGTCCAATGTACTTTGAAATCAATTGGGTAGTTAGGTGCATTCTTCTTCCTACAAAGTAGAAATAATCCTCATGTACATGTGACATCAACCACTGGTATAACCTGTCGGGTTTACCAAAATAGGGAAACTCATAGAGTTACAGGAGTCCACCTTCTCCAACATGGTTTTCACCGAGTCATCATAAACATGCTTATCATCCTGTGTCCTCTCTCCAATCAAAAACTAACTCCAATGCCATCTCCTTTTCTATGGTATTTTTTCTATGGTTTATAATCACTTATGGCCATCTTACACACATGAGAAACCCACTCCATTCCCATCAAAATGCCATCTGGGTACTACATTTTGTGTACCATTCTTCATTAAAACTTGTTGATACGGTGGGTTTTCCTTTTCTCTTTCCCTTTCCCTTTTTGGTGAAACATTAGATCCCTTCCTTGGTGTCATTTCTTCTCATCCAGTCCTTGTAAGCTCTTCCTTCCTTCTTTCCCTAACTCTTCTCAATCCTACGGCTTTACTCCTCTATGAAAACTCCAAATCTCGTGCCCTAGCTCTGTAAACCCTAACCTAGAAAGTGTTCCTTCCACAAGATGATGTAACACCCATGGGAATCCTCCAAACACACTTCTCCCCACCCACATGTATGTACTCCTTTCCACTCTAGTTCACAAATCCATTGAATCTTCTATTACACACGTAAATCTCCACAAATTTTTCTTCACAAGGATGCCCTAGTTTGCAAGAGCTCTTCAACACAAATGCAAGGTAAAAGAATAACTCACCCCCTTCTTCTATTTATAGCTTTTTTTTTTCCCACACAAACTCGATGCCACCTACCAATGTACAAATGCATTAAAGTTCATTTTTCCAATGACATCCCTCCACACATTTTTCCAGTGCTTTCCCCACGTGCAAAACTCACGTGAAAAATTTCTCAACCTTCTAGCATGCAAAAGACTTCTTTGACAACAGACTAACTTTGTGCACTCCCCATGCCAAAGTATGTCAACCTCTACATCCTTTACCAAGTTCTTTCCTTCACCTACCTCATGTTTTCCTACACTTTTTTACCCTTGTACATGGTTTTCTCAAAGCCTTTTGACACCAATCTTCTCTCATGATCCCCTCTTTACACACACTTTTTTAACCCACACTTTTTGATTTTCTCACTTGGGCCACCTATGCACATCACTCCCAACACTTCTCCTTACCACATTTTTTTTTACAAGAACTCTTCTTTGACACCTTCCACCCCACACTAAATAGATGTGTGTCCTCTACGCATAAAAACCCTTTTCAAAAATAATAAGCTACTGATAGCATGTGCAAACGCACCCAAAAAAAAAAAAAAAGAAAAGAAAAGTGAAAAAAGGGAAACAAAAAGAAAGGAAACTACATTAAGGGAAATCCTAAGCTAAATGGAAATACTACCTTATTTACAAACACATAAAGAAGACTTATTTATAGTAGGGCTTCAACCTACTCCCATTAAAATACCAGAAACATTGTTCCATCTAGTGCTTTAGAATTGGAAAGCACCTAAATCAAGTATATAGATATAATATATGGACCCAACCAATGGACTTTGAGCTTCCTAGGATGGCACAAAACTTAGAATCATAAAGTAGACCATCTTCCCAACCTCAAACTTCTTATTCTTGATGTGTCTATCATGTCATGCCTTCTTCCTAGATTTTTCCATTTTCTGGCTCCATCATGCTATTGTACATCTTTCATCCAACTACATTAACTTGTCAATCCTTTCCTCAAGCACTTGTTCATCAACTAAACCTCCTGCATGCACAATACACAATGATGGTAACATGAATTCAATAGGTAACACAACCTCCATGCCAAAACACCAATTGAAAAGGTGTGGCCTTGTTTAATCTTTTATAAGTAGTCCGATATGACCATAACATGGCAAAAAAATTTATCATCCCAATCCTTTCTCCCAACATCACAAATCTTGGTCAACATGTGACTCAAAATTTTGTTAAAAGCTTCCATTGTCCCATTAGCTTGTGGGTGATAAGGGGTAGTCTTGTGATGGGCCACCATGAATTATTCCAATAGGATTCTAACTCTCATTTAGGAAATGAGTACCCCTATCACTTGTTAAACTCAAGTGATCATCCATACCTATTGATTATATTCTCCCACAAGAATCTAGTTGTTGTATCACATTGTGTGCAATCCTTCATAGGCACACTTCTACCCACCATGTAAGATAGTTTATGTATGTAATGATATAGTGCATGAACCTGTCCTTCATGTGGCTAGGGGGAAATAGGGCCTACAAATTCAATTTCCCATTTCTCAAATGGTTCTACATTGGCGATAGGCCTTAATGGCATTTCATCTCTTTTCCTAGTTTTACCAAGGCATTGGAAATGGTCACAGGCCTTACAATACTCGATATAATCCTTGTAAACCATTTCCCACCAAAGGCCAGCTAAAAGGATCTTGCATGCACATGGTCACATTCCCCACATAGTGTCCTCTTAAAATTCCACCATGAGCCTCTTCCATGATTACGTAGTGCTCATGCTCTAGCACGCACCGATGCAAAAAAACCTCATCATGACCTAGCTTGTATAAGTCTCCACCAATTAACATATAGGGTGTACGTGTATGGCTAACTACTTCCTTTCTAATGCCTTCATCCCTTCTAGCACCCCACCCATTCATAGGAACAAAAAATATCTTCCAAGTCGAGGGCGTGCATGTTGAATATCTGAATAATTGTGCATATGGCATCATATCCTCAATGCTCTATGCATCCTCACTCAAGTAATTCTTGACAAATGATCAGGTCCCAAATTACTTTTCCCTGGTTTCACCACAACCATAAACTCAAACTCCTAAAACAATAGTATCCAATGGCATATGCACCCTTGCAAAAAAATGGGCTTGTTCACTAAGTATTTTAATGCCATGTGGTCTGTGTAGAAAATAAAAGGAGTTTAGAAATATACCTAAAATTTGTGCAACGCATAGATCATTGATAATGCCTCACACTCTGTGGTGGTATAATTTTTTTTTTGTGAGTAAGCTTCCTACTAGCAAAACACAAGGGATGATCAACAATTCCCTCTCTAGGTTGTGCTAAGACTACTCCAATCACATCCTAGATGCATCAACATGCACATGAAAAGGTTTATCCCAAGAGGGAAAACAAAAATGGGCATGGTGGTAAGATTTTCCTTCAACATGTCAAATGCCACCTATTGTGCCTCTCCCCAATAGAACTTACTTTTATGTTTCAATAACTCTTCCAGGGCACAAAAATCTAGGCATATCCCTTGATGAATTTCCTATAGTACCTTGTATGCCCTAGGAACCCACACACCATGCTTTGACTGGTAGGCTCCTCTAATCCCACTATAACAACAAATTTTTGGGGTCTACCAATAAGCCTTCTTTGCAAATAATGTGTCCCAACAACGTGCCAAAAGGAGTGGAAAAACACACTTCTTAATATTCAGGGAGATGCTCAACTACTTGCTACATCTCTCTCAAACATCAACCATAGATTGTCACAATGGTCTTTTACTAATCCATAAACCATCCAGTCATCTAGGTAGACTTGAAGAAACTTGTGAATGAAGTCCTGAAATGCTTGAACCACAATGCGTGAAAACACAATAGGTAGCATTCTTTAGTCCAAAAGGCATTACCATATAGGAAAAAATCCCCATTCAGTGGTGAAAGTTTGTCTTCTCTTGGTCTTCCTTTGCAATTCAAACTTGGTGATATCCTGAAAATCCATCTGTAAATGAATAGATCTCTTTCACCCATACTACTCCTTCCAGGATCTCCTCAGTGAAATGGGGTTGGGAAAGGATCAATTACACATACTACATTCAAATCCCTATAGTCAATGCAAATCCTTATTCTCCCATCCTTTTTTATATTGATGACCATCAGGGCTTACCCATTTAGATTCTTCAATGGCTTCTATGATCCCAGATGTTATCATCTTATCAATCTCCTCCTTAACTTTGATGCACATAGATTCAGATTCATCTTATAAGGTCTCTTCCAAATCGGGTGCACACATCCTTTAACTTGATTCTCATTTCTCCTAGTGAGGGGTGAACTCCTTTAAGTTCATGGTACCCACACAAAAAATCCTGAAAATCCACAAGAAGCTCAATAATATTTGAGACCTCTTAGTTTGTCCATCTAGTAGTCCCCAATAATATCTTCCTTTGGTTCCACCTCCATACCAATGTTAACCTTCTTTTTCTTCAATGGCTTGTGGTAAGTGCACACTTTCTCATCAACATTATCTAACACTTCACACATACCTTCTGTATGGCTAACATCCAAGTTCTCCACCTCTTCATCATCTATCAAGTAGACCAACTTTCCTTTCTCCTTCTCCAGAAGGCACACTCAAGTTGTACTTCCTCTTATTCTTCCTCCACAAAGCATGCCCCCAACTCTGGTTCACCTAAAACTCTAGAATCATGTCCTCCTCCATCATGGCATTGTCTCCCAAGGTAAGGTGCTTGACTACCTACAACACCTCATTCATTGATGGCTTAGTACTCTGATATTCAAATGTTTGAACAAGATCCACCATCAACTCTCTACCAGTTCCTCCTCTCTAATGTGCAAACTCAATGAATATACCATGCGTGCACATGTACAACCCTATAAGGTGGAATAGAACTTATGCACCCATAGGGAAGGGGGTAAAGCTTCCACCCTCCATCCAAGTCTTCTCACACTCCTAAACATGGCATGAGGTGGATCCCTTCCCATCATAGTCACAAATTTGAGATGGTGCATTACTTTGGAGAAACCTAAAGAGAGAGCATGATTCTCACTTCACGCCACTCTAGAAGATTATCTCGATGTGTTTCCCACCAATGTGTTGTTGTCCCACAAAGTATAGGTAAGCATATTCCTTCTCTCCACTTGACACTTCCATTGGGTCTCCATTTCATGCAAAATACATCAGGGTTGGCTTCCCCAGTGTATATATGGCAACTTCCTTCCTCCCAAGTGCCTAACTAAGCATGCTTTGACAACTCAAGTCTCAGTATCCTTCAGATGCCTTCCAACCAACTCGTATGTCCCATGCACCCAATTGTCACAAGAAATGTTGGTTGTATCACTTATGGATTATGCATCATCCCATTGAATGACCCCTTCCTTTGATGGTTGAATGAACTTTGGGTCCCTGATGGTGTGCACACATATATCTTGTTTAAGTCTTCTTCACCCAATGGCTCCACATATGGTGCAGACCATCCATCAGTCAATGGAATGATCACATGCTCTTCCTTGTTCTCAAAACTGATGTAGCCCTTATTGAAAACACAAATCAACATTGTTTTCATAACACCAAGGGCACCCAAGTAATGTTGGGAAACTATCATCCTCAAAAGCTCTAGGACCTCAAAGTCTCTAATAAACTTTTTCCCCTTGAATAGTAATGGATGCACCTTTCAACACCCCTAGAGGCATGGCCTTTTCTTGTTAGCCATGTACAACACATTCAAAGGCTGCAATGGGGGCCTCCCCATTTGATTCCATGCATCTAGAGTAAGGACATTGACCTCCACACTTGTGTCAATCAATATATTACTCAGAGCCACCCATCAACAACTGCATTCAATGTGATCTCCTTATCATAATCAATGTTGTGAGGAGGTAGGTTAGCATGTAAGACTTGTCTCTCACCCTCCTCCTAGTGCATGTACCTTCTCCCTCAGCCATTCTCCCAACATGGGAATAATGTTCTCCTACCTCAACATTTGACACACTTCCCTAACCTCATCCATATCCTATTGAGGAACCTCAACATCTTCTTTCTTCTCTAATTGGTGTGATTGCTCCTTCAGACACTAGGATTTCTCCTTGCAAAACTCCTAATCACCTCCATGGTTTCTTGGTACACCTCCTTCTAGTGGGTAGGATCAAGGATATTTCCCATGTAACACTTCTTCTCTTGTGATAAGGGGCCTTTTTTGGTTCCTCTCGGGCACGTGTAGCCTCAACATGTAGTGACCAAAATAGGCTCTAGCTCGAGTTAAGCACTACCCTCGGCATCCATTATGGGTCGGTCCTCTTTACACTCACCATCCCCACACCTTTTTCCTTCTTTTGATTCTTGCTCATGTGGTCATACAACTCTAGGCAACTCTTCATACTTTTTCTTCTTCCCACACCATGAGCATTGTAAAAATCAGGGCACTCATGCTTGTAGTGTTCATTGATCCACAATTATAATAGGTCCCATGGGAAATTCACTCTTCCTCCACGATTTATGACCTCTAAAGCCTCCAAAAAACCTCTTCCTCGACCTCCTCCATCTGACATGTGCCCTTCATACTGATGATCCTCATCCTTAGAACTACTCCCAATGCTGGTTTGCACACACCAGATCAATGACATCATGGATTTGGTCTATCAATCTGTAATCCTTGGTGTCATGAGTAGTAGAGGTGTAAATCTTACAATAACAAGACACATTCTTATGGATTATGCATTGCAAAAATGGGCATCTACTTGCATCATGATCTCCATGAAAATTTCACAATCTATTAACATGACATGCACCATATTTCATGGGAAACTATCCTTTGTGTGTCCCCTCTACTTCACAATTTGTGCACCATAAACCACTACGAGTCTCATGAGCTGAAGTTCATAGAATAATTTTTCTAGTTATTTTTCATGGTAGCAATCTGGCTTCTAAAATGGGCTAACTCCAGTATCAATGCTTCCCACCTCTCAATGCAAAGGTAGCCTCCAAGGCCTCACACGGATCTGTGAAGGTCTTATGTGAAAGTGCCCTCCTAAATGGTGTGATCAGTCCTCCGAAAAACCATTGAGCATGCATGTTGGATGGATGGATATCATATGATAACTTTGATAGGAGAGTCTTAAAATGTGCATCATACTCCCACACACTCTCTGCCATACCTTGTTGGATTTCCTTCAACACGTTGATGCTCTTTCTGTTCAAACTCAGAATGTGAAACTCTGCCAAGAATTCATCATGCACAATGTGGTATAATCCACCACCGTTTGATGGGGGTCATACTTTTTAGTACCAGCTATGTGCACGTGTGCCCCTTACAATGTAGTTACAAATAACTTGCCTTCCTCTTGGGAAATGATACCCTTCATGTGCCATAGAAACTCACATTTTTGTACATGCTCTGCAATGTCTTCCACACCCTTGTAATCGTAAAGTGGAGTGACATCTCATAAAACACTTGTTGATGGTGTTGTGGACCTTTCCCACTAGATCTAGAACCTTGATTCCTCCTAAATTTCCTCCACCACCAGACCCACTAGATCCACTAGCTCCTATCCCTCTAGATCCTCCATATCCTCCTCCTATCATAGGTAAGGGGTCCTAAATGCAGTTGTTGCTTTGTGTTCCCACCATCATGCTAAACTATGTGCACCGAAAATCTGTGATACCGAACCACTCCCAGATGTGTTTCCCACACACTTCTTCTAGATGTGATACCCAAACCTTTGTGAACCCACACCTTTCCCAAATGATGTGCCGAAAAAATACCTCCAAACACTAAAATGTTCTACGTGACCATAGATGGGTGTAATGTAAAATGATATCTACCTAAGCTGTTATTTCTCACCAACACCAACTAAACTAGAAATACTTGTCTCAAATACTAGAAAACTAAGCACAGGGTTTGGTCACCAGTGGGCTAAGATGCATGCCTATGGCTCTCCTCCTTTCTCCATATGATGAGCTCTCACTAGAAGCCGAGGGGGTTTCTCTCTCCATGCTTTCCAAGATGGGGTAGCACATACTCATGTCCCACACCCTCCACACTAACCTCAAATCCTTCTCATAACATCTGTCTCCATAATTCCATCACACCAAAACTTCACGTTGTCTCGCCAACTCCCTTTCTCAGCTTCATTATACTTGAGCCACCTCTCTCTCTCTCTCTCCCTTCTTACCATAAGGTCCACCATCTCCACCACACCAAATTTTGTGCCCCATGCCTAGCGAGAGTTTAGCCAGCCATAGGAAATGCTTCCAAACTCAAAGTAATAATCAGGATCTTGATGGCTAATGGTAAAATCATGCAAAGAAATATCCTCTGGGTTCTCACAAGAACTCAAACTCAACAACCTCCAGACAAGAATAAGTTGAGATTGTATACTCCAACATGTAACTAGTCAACACACCTTTCCACCAGTGATCAACAACATGAGTCCAGGTCAGATCAACATCCTATAACCATTGATATTCCTCCTGGGTCCAAACACGAGGTCTATAGTACCAACTCATCCTTGATGCATATGTTGAGAGCCATTCATACAACTCTACTAGGAAACAAAAAGAATGTCTCATAGAGCTCATGATATAGGTTCTCCTCCACCCATTTATGTGCATCAAACTCAGATCCAATATTGAACCTCTAAGAGAAAACTCATCCTCTATGCTTTTAAGCCAGGTCTCGATGTTTTCCCAAGGTCAGATGCTCCATCATCACTCATCATTCTCACAACAACTTTCAAAAGAGGTCCCAACAGAACCAAAATGTAGTCTCATTTACCTCTATCCTCTAATCTTTCTTTTAACCCCAAGCACATGTCGCCTATCACCCAAGTGTTGGGTGCTCACCCAAGGTGTGGTGCGGCACCGAGCCCCTCCTTTATGTGAGCCTTGTGAGAATGTTTACCATTAATGGAGGAAAGGTTTGCAAAACAAGAACACATGCATTTAATCTAATACAAAGGTAGTGGATCTAGTTCTAAGCATAAATGCTCCATGAGATAAACATAAACATCACAACAACATAATGGAAATAAATATGAACCATGAATAACATGAAAACACACTAGGGTTTAGTCCATAAACACAAATATACAAAATAAAGCTCCATATATTGATTAAATCCATTTACAATAGCCATATTACATCAAATGGGGTCATCTCAGACCATATACATCATGAAATAACATTCCAACCCTACAAAACTACTCTAAACAGAGATCCTAGCTACACTTTCCCATTACAACCCTTGTTCAGACCCGAGTGCATACATATATGCCTAGTAACAACATTCTTGTAACACTTCATTGCCTCTAAAGCCTCTCCAACTCTTTTATTTCAGACCCAAACACTCCTTAAATAGAATCTGATTCACCACCATAGTTTCACCCATGAGCATATCATGCCAAGTGGAAGTGTGGTCCTCCATGATCGAGTGCTTATGCTAACTTGCAAAGGCCTCCACTAACTGTAATGATCCTCCATGAATATTCCCTATGTGGAATATTATTTTCTTGACCTCCAAGGCTCTAGGATGGCACCTTATCCATTCATCATGCTTTGTTATGATCTCCTTGTAAGATATCATCTCATAATCCTAGATATTTGGTAGTAGATTAATCATTTTAAAATAAATTGATTGGTTTGTGATCTTATTGGTACCATTCAATGAGGTTGGGATATTATAGGTCTAGATCGATGGTTAGGATTGATTATCATGAAATCTTTTTCTTGAAGTAATATCTTTGTAAAGGCTAGAAGGAGAAACTAGTTTAATATCATAATGTACTTCATTTTTCATTTATTTTTTAATGAGATCACGATGAAAAACACCAAAGGTTTTCAATATAATGTCATAATGATCTATATTTTCACAAATTAGAATGGGTTCATAAATGTATTGTTCATTAATGTCAATTCCTCCTTAGTAATTCATGTTTTTAAACACCGTGTTTGTAATGGGATGCTCTAGAGATATGAAATAGGAAGATAAATTGTTGTCATAAATCAAAGAGATAGAAGAGTTGCATAGGTTTTGATCTAACAAGAAATCCTCATTTTATAAAAGGTTAAAAGCTATGAAACTATGGTATCATTTTTTTATGTGTGTTGGGTCTGTCAAATCTTCTAGGTGATAGGGGAAAATAATTTGTATGGATATTTTTGGAGCTCAAAATTGCACCTTGCCCCAAGTCATAGACCACCCAATATTTTGAGGCAACATGGGACTGTCTCCAAGTTATGAGACCTTACACTGTGAGAAAAACCTCCAAAGAAGGCCAGTTCCTCTACCTAAAACTAATGTTAAAACTACTCCTAATGCAGAAAGAAAAGTCTAAATTAAACATGCCAAGGGACAGGGTTAGAAGGAGATGCGTAAAAGGGAAATCTTAAGCTAAAAAGGGAGGTGATATTACCGAAAAGGGTTTGAGAAACATTAATATAAGGGGAAATGGGCGAGAGAGGCGATGACATGACATGCCACAACTCAAAACAAATTTAACTTGCCAATTTCACCTAAAACAAAATCAAATTGGATCATGTAAATGAAAGAGATATGCACAAAGACATTACAACAAGAAAAAGGAATGCAAGACTGCAAATAAAATGAGATAGGGTAGACAAAACGTGCCACAAAACAGATTTTATTGCTTGAAATATGCACAATCCATTACAACTAAAATAGAAGGCAAGAAAACATTTACAGAGGCCAAAATGAAGGTTCGCCACTCACATTTTCTTAGGATACCAATTTACATGGTTCCTTTGCAGTTTTATAATGTTTATCTTTTAAAAAGTGCCTAAAAATTAAATTTACAGATTAGAGGAGAGAGAGAGAGATGTCGTAGACCGTGTCTTAATGGCTTCAACACCCACCAATCCAAATGACCAATCTACAAAGGAATGGGCAACCAACATGATCCAAATTACGTCATCGGATACTTAAAGTGAAAATGTAGCACCCATACTTAATCAATTCAGGTGGCTAAACTTCCTCAGTAACTACACATTAATGGCCTTAACATTTCCCTCCCTTTTTCTTATCAAGTCTTGTCAAAATTTTATTTTGATGATTCTAAATTGAATAACTCGAGGAGACCTCTCCAACAAGATAGATTTTGTAAGATTTGGAGATTTGTATCAAAATATATGACCATTTGAATGATTGCATATCGTGAAGCACAAGAACGTGACATGTGGTAGTTCTTGATTGGCCTCTAAGATTGTCTCTGCCTACGTGTGCATTGCTCTCACTTTTTCCATGTGTCATTCTTTAGTTGGATCACAGAGGCGGGCCTTGCTTTATTTTATTTCCTTTGCTTCTCTACCTTTATGAAATGTGATCCAATAAAAGATTGACACTCCTTTCAAAGATGTCATACTATCTTTTACCTTGAACTCACCACTACGAAGCACAAGACAATAAGACAATTCCACGCTACTTCACAATATACTTTTTATCTAAAAGACCATGTCAGTTGTGAAACACTCGACCAATAAGAATGTTCCACATTGTTCCCTATGTCGAATTTGATAGCATTTATCCGACAAGTACGAAGGGTGAGCCAATGAAATGGATCCACGTAGCCTTGGACTTCACATTTGTCATTCCTATCATAGTTTCGTACTTCACATCGCAACCTTTAACTTTTTGGGACTTAGAAATTTTTTGTCCTTATAGAAATGCTACCATGTAGCCCTTTTTAACATTTCAAACCTTCACACACAGACCTGACATTTTATACATTACATCACATTTCGGTGCTTTGATGTCTGCCAAGGACCACTGGTATAAAAGATCTGAAATCCCACCACATGTCCCTACTTGAACCATTGATCTTCTCATTGTGTGGCCCGTTAATGTTTGGCATTGAAATTAATGGCCAAATGGACATCTATTAGCTTTTAAATAGAACCCGCTGATGAATTAGCTAAGTCTCCCACGAGTTTTTTAAATTCCAATAGCCAGTTCTTTTGGAAAGGGTAAATTGACAGTCATTTAGATGTCACAAGATTTTCGAGAATGACTAAGTTCAATTTTTCGCAAATTGTCTAATTTTATAGGGTTACAAAATTAGAAAACATTTTTGGTGACTTTCAAGGGTAATCTTCCTAGTAGATTAAAATATTAGTGGCATAAAGTATCCATTGGGCATGAGGTCTAGCCCAAAACTTAAAGAAAATGATATGAACTTAAAATTTTCTTACCCATGGACCGTGTGAAGGACAAAATGAACTTAACACCATTTGTGGAGCTTTAAATGATCTATGCACCTGCTTTATCTATCTTATTCTACCATTAAACCCGTTATGTCTAAATTGAAGTTGCCTTTTTCTTCTCTTGAAGTTGATTTCTTGGGAGTTTTGATTTAATTTGTAACCATCCCAAAACATTGCAATTTTTACCAAGGAAGAAGCATGGGGGCCTGGACACAACTAATCTCTTAGGGCTGAAATATGAACGTTAAAATCTTCCCTAATATCTGATTTGGCCATGAACACTACCCGAACTTAATTGAACTATGCAAACAGCAAAAAATCCTACAAAATCTATGTACAAACATGGAAAATCATACATGCTTTAAGGGAAGACATGCAGAGTGTGCACAAGCACTTTTTTTGGTTGAAAATAAACCTACCTACTCTACTCTAACCATAGGCAAAGAGAAGATAAACAAATCCTAAAATAGGCTAGGAGAAATAACTTCCCTTTCTTACAAATGTAGACCATGCATTTGATTTGACATTAGACATGGCCTTAAGCAAGAGTGAAAAATTGTTTTGCAACTGGTTTTTCACCCTTCTCTTAAAAGTATCAACAAAAAAACATATACCTCTTTTCATTGCTATGCATTTGGATTTGAGGGGCATTGTTATTTACCTTTGGTACAGTGAAGCTCTTCCTCATGCTCTACAGTGAGCATGACTGTGGAAACTCTCCTATTAGCTCTAGTTTAGCCAAAAGTTTTATCGGGAAAGGCTTGATTCTTTTGGTTTTTCCCATCTTCTTTGTAATTATCCCTAAGAATGGAGCTGGTAGAGACTCTTTCCTCCTCATGGTGGATATCTACAAAAATTTTGTATTTGATATTACTTCTTCTCGCAAAACAACCGTGTTTCCACCTTTGTATTCCCATGCTCTTCTTCCTCAAACAAGAAGCTAGTGAGCTCAAAATCATCTTGTTTGAAATATTGAGGCCCTTCCATTAAAAGTGCAACAAGCTCTAAACATATAACACAATGAGGATCATTGTATTCCATTAAATCACCTTTCTCACTTCCAAAGCATTCTTCCTCAAGGCCTTAGATTGTTCAAAACACTTTCTCCTCCTCTCAAGTTCCAATCTTATTGTCCTTCACATCTTCGTGCTTTTATTTAAAATTCAACTCCTCCCGCACATTTTGATCCTCTCATCTTCACAATCAATCGACCAATCTTCAACAGACATGGAATTATTTTCTTTGGTATAATTGGTTGGAGAAGAGTCATAAACAAGGGGTTACTTGATTTATTTCATGCCTGGAAAAAGATGTTTGATTCTCAAGAGACCTAATTTTACCAATTGGGGAAACCAAATGGTCCTAAGAAACATACTACCTACTCTATTTATTTTCTTTCTCCAAAACAAATGCATGATTTTTCCTAAAGCCTTGTTGTTTGGAGTGTAGCATGGGATGCTCCTCTCCAAAAGCATAGAAAACATCCATTTCTACTAACCTTGTAGGATAACTTGGTTTAGTGAGTGTTGGATAGAAGGTAGGGATAGCATGTGAAATACCATAACTTCTAAAAACATTAGTGCATGGTTTAAGAAAGTTGGGTAATGCCTCAAGTGGAGATGGGAGGAAAATTTTCAAAGTATGGGGAATTTTTTAGGAATGATAAACTTGTGAAACATCAAATGAAGGAAAATGAAGCAAAGGATCTTCCTTCTTTTGAAAGGGAACAATGGATTTTTCTCTATTTGTGCAAGGGGAGGGATAATTTGAGGTGGTGAGGTAAGAATTACAAAGAATAGAGATAGGTTTTATTTTTCTAACTTTGAAATGAGCATCTTCTAAGCTTGTGGTGCAATGGTAAAATCTTGAGGAATAATTATGCCTATTGTGGATTAAATATATATATATATATATATATATATATATATATATATATATATATCATCATCATCATCAAAGGACTTCAAATAATACAAGAATGCCATACCTTATGGGGGTCTAATTTTTTAGAAATTCTATGCCAAGTCCTTGTAAGTATGATGTTGAAAACAGAGATAAATTCCATTGGAGCCCATTTTATTTTGTTGAGATGTTCCATGAAACAAATGACATCTACATCCTATTTAAACCGGTACTGTGTAGTTGTACTCCCACCGATTCCGAGTGGAAATGGATTGTGGAGCCAAATTGTTGTACCAATATTTTGCTTTGCCTATGAATAATGAGACCAGGATTCTGAGGCAAATGTTTTCTTGTGTGATATTATTAATGGCACAATGGTTTGTTATATCTTGAATGTGATCGATGCGATATTCATATCGATTTCCAAAGAAGAGAGACAAGTTTTTCAGGGGCTATCTTGGGGATAACATCTCATTGCTGCAAATAGAGGGTACTAGAACTGAAATGAGAGAATGGGAAATCTCTTTGGAGAGCCATGAGAAGATGGGGGCATGCAAATGAATTAGGGGATGGAGGAAAAGGTCTAAAATCTAATAAAATGGGTTTGTTTGAATCAATGGAGTCACCAGATGTGTTGAAAATTACCTTCAAATTTTGAATACCACCAAGAACACACCAATCTTGTTGGTATAAATTTGTAGAGCACTTCAATCATGTCCCATCGAGCATGTCAAAATTATTGGAGCTCAAAATTACACCCTTCCCCAAGTCATAAATAACCCGATATTTTGAGGCAACATGGGATGGCCTCCAAGTTGTGGGAACTTGATTGTGAGATAGACCTCCAGAGAAGGATAGTTCATCTACCTAAAAATACTCCTAATGCAGAAAGAAAATCCTAAAATAAACATGTCAAGGGACCAGGGTTAGAAGGAGATGCATAAAATGGAAATCCTAAGCTAAAAGGGGTAGTGATAACACCATAAAAGGGATTGAGAAACACTCTTGTGAGGGAAAATGGTGGAAATTGGGCGAAAGAGAGTAGATAGAAGTGTCACAACTCAAAACACATTTATCTTGCCAATTTCATCCGAAACACAATCAAATTACATCCTGCAAATGAAAGAGATATGCACAACACATTACAACAGTAAAAGGAAGGAAAAGACTACAAATAAAACGAGTTAGAGCAGACAAAACCTTCCATAAAATAGATTTTATTGATTGAAATATGCACAATCCATTCACTACTTACAACTGCTCAGGAGACTAATTTGACATGGTTCCTTTGAAGTTTTATAATGTTCATATTTTGTAAAGTGCCTAACACTTAAATTTATAGATTAAAAGAGAGAGAGAGAGGTCGTAACCGTGTCTTAATGGCTTCAACTACCCACAAATCCAAAGGACTAATCTGCAGAGGAGGAATTGACAACCAACATGTTCCATATCATGTCATCAGAAACTTAAAGTGAAAATGCGGTTCCCATACTTAATCAATTCAAGTGGTTGAACTTCTTGTAACTACACATTAATGGCTCGAATAGTTCCCTTGATTTTTTGCTTATAAAATATTTCCAAAATTGGATTTTTGATGATGCCAAATTGAAGAACTCAAAGAGACCTCTCCAACAAGACTAATTTCATAATATTTGGAGCTTTGTATCAAAATATATGGCCATTTGAATATTTGCATGTCGTGAAGCACAAGAATGCGATAGGTGGCAGTCCTTGATTAGCCTTGGATATTGTCTCTGCCTACATGTGCATTTCTCTCACTTTTACCATGTGTTATTCTTTGATTGGCTTGCATAGGCGGGCCTTACTTTCTTTTATTTCCTTTTCTTCTTTGCCTTTATGAAATGCAAGCCAATAGAAGATTGACATGCCTTTCATAGATGTAAGACTATATTTTAGCTTGAACTCGACCACTATGAAGCATAAGCCAATAAGACAACACCACGCCATGTAGCAATTTACTTTTTATCTAAAATACCTTGTCGGACCGCAAAACATCGACCAATAAGAATTATCCATGTTGTTCCCTATGTCAAAATTTGATAACATCTATCCGACAAGCGCGAAGGGTGATCCAATGAAATGGATCCACATAGCCTCAAACTTCACAATTGTCATTCCTGTCATATTTTTCTACTTCGCGCCACAACTTTTAACTTGCTAGAACTTAGAAACTTTATGGCCTTATATAAATTCCACCACGTAGCTCTTTTTGACCTTTCAAACCTGCCCGCACGGACTGACATTTTATAGATTGCATCACATTCGGGGTTTTGACATCTCGCTAGGGTCCATTGTTATGGAAATATTTGGAATCGACCATGCATCCTGTCTAAACCGTTGATCTTCTTCCATGTGGCCCTACTAATGTTTGGCGTTGAAATTGATGGTCAAATTGATGTCTATCGACTTTTAAATAGAACCCACTAATGAATTAGCTAAGTCTACTTCATTTTTTTATAATGCCAATGGCTAGTGATTTTGGAAAGGGGAAATTAATGGCTGTTTAGATGTCCCAAGCTTTTCGAATGACTAAGTCCAATTTTTGCAAGTTGTCTAATTTTATAGAGGTACAAAATTGAACAAATATTGTTTTGAAAATCATGCTCTCTATTAGGAATATCTAACTTAATGCTCCATAGTTAATTATTTTGTATGTGAGTATAATGTTTTAAGAATTGTTAATATGACTTATAATTAGTTGAGTGAGTGATTTATGAGAATAAATCATGTAGATAGGATTGTGAGAGAATAATGGGTTTGTTAGTTATTGTAAGAGAGATATGAGTGAGAGATATTATGGGATAGTTGTTGAATTTTGAATCCTTAGATTTAGAAGAACTTACTTGTATTTATTTGTAATTTCTTCTCATATTTAGGTGCCCCAAACAAATACTATTGAGTGTCCAAAATATATTAAGTATTCCCATGTATTTGATTATCATCTTAAAATGATTGAATATAGTCTTATTTTGTGTATTCAATCTAAGTATTTTACGCTTTTAATTTATAAAAATTTGACTAAATTCACATTTGGTATCATAAGCGGGGACATGAGAGTATCGTATAAGCAATTCACTTTTTTAATACCATTGTGTGATTTCGAGGAAGCTTAGATTTTCCTATTTCATTCTTCATGGATTTGTATTGTCACCCACTCTAATAGATTGAATGACTATGCCATTATGAGGATCTTCACTCTAACAAATCAGTTATGTTACGTTTCCTACCAATTCATCAACATCATGGGTTCAAAAAAATTCTTTAGATTGTATGTGCCTTTGTGCGCTTTTATGTGTATTTACAATTTATGAGAATACAAAATTTGGCACAATATTTTGTTATTATGAGAATAACGACCATGTTGGCCATTATGTGTTATTTTTGTCATTGATGTCAAGTCCATTGATGGAAAATGATGTTATGAGGTCATATGAGTCTCCATCAGGAGTCACTCAAAGGTCAAACATGGTTGATTGGTAGTGTCATGTTTGGTGATGTCCTATGAGGTTTTGGAGCATGATTTAGCTTTCATAGTCATGGTATGAGTCCTCCCAAGGTGGTTGAAGGTTTTCATGAGGTCAAATAAGGTTGGTATGATGTTTCAAGAGTTTATAAGAGTCTACATGAGGTCAGCAATGTCATTTCATGAGTTGTATGGCTTAATTCGGGTCATTCTATGCATATTCCTAGTCCTAGAGCATGTAGTATGGTATGGTGACTTGATTCTCGGGAGATTATAAGTCTTGGTAGAGGATGTTATCAGCATATTATTAGTGTACATGAGATGCATGATGAGTTTTAGGTTAGTTCTCATAGTTTTAGTGCATGGATGAGGTCCTTGGGAAGTAAGAAGGTGGAAACAAGAAATGATAGCACATGTCAGTCTTAATGGCTAGAGTGTTTCAGAGATGTTTTAGCTAGATGGTGAGTATGGATAGTTATAGGATGTTTTCATGATGCTTCATGATAAGTTTCAAGTCATTCTGAAGAAGGAATTGTAAGATATGTCATTTTTGGTGAAACAGGTCAAGAAGAAGGTGATTTCTAGCTCGAATTACACCTTCTAATGCTCACCCTGAATTGTATGATTTGCATGAGACCTTTTGGATTTTATGGATGTTTCTATATATAAGGTTTCACAAAAATAATGAGGTCATTTCATCTTCACTTTTTTATGAACGATCGTTAACAAGGTAAGTTTCTTTGAAACCCTAGCTAAAAGTGACTTGGAGAAAATGAAGCATGGTGATCTTGTATTGATTGGTTATTAAAAATTGATGAATTTATTTTATATGGGACTCTTCAATATTTCCAGTAAATGTGTAGTAGTGTATGTGACTAGATGTGGGCCCCACTTGAAATTACTTGTTTCCAAAGAAGTTCAGTTTAAGGAAAGATTGTCCAAAGAAGTTGAAAAATAAATTGACATCGTTTTTAGCCCTTGATTTTTTCTAGATGTTCATGAAGGTTTCAGATCATGGTTGAAGTGAAAAAGGGACAAGTGTGCCCTATTTATGAAGACTAGTCAAAAGGCAATTTTGTGACGGTTTGGAAGTTTGCAAAAATGGTCTTGGATGGAGGTCTTCCACGTGGATTTGGAAGGAGTTCTAATATGTTATGGAAAGAGGATTGAGAGGTATTTCCAGTGGTATAATATTTTTTCTTGATGATTTTATTTGATTTGTCATTTATGTCAGCTTGTTGAGAAGAAGGTTGTTTGGTTTTCGTGACGGTTTTCTCATGCTAGAAGATTGAGTTGGATGAGCCATGAAATGGATTAGGTAATGCTTTATATCATTTTGAGAGTGAAAATGGATGAAAATTGTTCCTAGTAAAGTCCTTTTTAAGGTCTTGGAAGTGACACCGAGGGTGTAAACCAATTGAGTTTCTAAACTTGCTTTTTGGGCAGCTTGTTTTGGTGAAGAGAAAAGTAGGTGTGGTTTGCACATATGGTTGTTTCATGAGATATAACTTGCATGGATGTGATGTATAGGTCCTGAGGATTCCGATGAGTGGTTACATTCCATAGGTGAGATGTTCTTGGATGGTATTGAGGCCAAAAGGTGAAGACAAGATGTTGGAAACAGTTGTTTAGTGAAGGATATGAGCCTTTTGAGTTGTGTTATGAATTTTTGATTGGTGCAAGTTAGTTAATGACTATTTTTTATGTTTTAATGTTATATTACACATGTATGATGAATTTGGGAGCTTGAATAATCATGATTTTGGCATTTGTGGTTTTAGCCCATCTAGGTGATGGGGTTTTGAGCTTGTTTGGTGCAAGTTGAGTGGTTTTGGGCAGGCCAACCTATATGGGTCATATGTGAATGTTTTAATGATTCAATTGGGATTTGTTTAAGTTATAATTGTTGAACCAAAGGAGGTAAATTGACTTGATTTGATTTTGAAAGATGAGAAGCATATAAAAGCATAGTCCTGAGTTCATTTGTGAACTAATTGTGCATGGGGGAAAAGTGTGACCCAAGTAAGAGCTTGAAATAGGTTTGAAAGCTTCAAGAGAGAATTAAGGATGTGATAAAATTTCTGAAGATTGATGAAGAGGATGTGTACAAAGGTTTGAAGCCAAATTAGTCCATGAAAGACCTATAGAGAGCAAGTTGAAAAAGTGCATTTGAATGAGGGTTTGAAGGAATTTGGAGCTGAATTTTGGGATCACAATCAGCTATGGTATCAACATATTTTCAATGGTCATACTTTTGCAAAATCTCTTATGATGAGTCATATTCATAGGAGTCTCTTGTTATGAGTAATATCAACAAGGGTTTAAGGGTTGGTGCTCCTTGTGGGGTTGGTGCCTCACTAAAGAAATCTCTTGTGATGTGTAATATTCACTTGAGTCTTTTTGTGTGTAATATCAAAAAAATTCAGTGGGTTTTCTTCCCCTTGAGGGTTTCCCACTTACATCTTGTGTCTATGTGTTCTCTCTCATGTTTCAAGTTCATTTGAATGTATGATGCACACTTAATAAGCTAATGTGGAATGTATGTGATTGAATGGATGTTTGATGGATGTTGCAACAATGGTAAATGAAGTAAAAAAATTAGGACTAATTCACCCCCTCTCGGTTCATTGTGCTTCCAATAGACCACTCTATGGTATATTAGATACTTAAAAGTATAAATTGAACTCATGAATGCTCAATTGTGTCATATTCGGCTCGACCTTATTATGCTCTCCATGCATCTACTTGAGCCCATGCACCTAATATGTGTTGTGCATCTTTGTTCCCATTTTGATTTATGTCATGCATTCTCTCTCCATTTTTGAATTGCATGTGTCCCACCAAGCATCGTGAAAAACTATCATATAATAGCTATAGATTCCTTCTCCAAGTGTGTTGTTCTATGAAAAGTGTCATAAAAGTTTTTTTGTTTAACAAGCTTTAAAATTAAAAAGGACGTGTCATATCTTTTCTTGTCAAAAATCATATGATCTTATTAATAAATAGTGGTATTTTGTGGTTGGTTAATTTTTCATTTTTAAAATATCATTAAAGGTTTTTATAGGATAGTTGAATCTTATTATAAAATAAAAAATAAAAATCCCATTACATTATTTCATATATGTCATTTATTTAAATATTTAGGGTTATTTTTGTCTAAGTCATTAATAAAGTATGGTGTAAATTGTAGTTTTTATCATCTTGTCAATGTCGGTAGTCGACATCAAAAGTCTCAAGGAAATCCTCAAGGAAACATTTTTGGTGGAACCTGATGTCCCAAGTGGGGGAGAGCATTTTACTCATGAACCTCAAATTCAAATTTTCTATTTAAGTAGAAAATCTACTCGATGATGGAGGCAACAGAGGTTAGAGGATTTTCAAAGCATCATCTCACAATTCGCTAGTGACGGGGTCACACATTGCATTAGTGGTGAATAAAGTGTGTGGAAACAATATATGCCAAGGCTAGCAACTAAGAACAATGGAAACCAATTGTATGGTGCAAGATCGAGTAACACTGATTAAGTGAAGAGGCAACATGAGGTGATGAGGACTTTTTCCTCATGTTTTTTTTTCATATTTTCAAAGTGTGGTGTGTTAGAGAATAAGAATAAGAACAGAGAAATCATTCATGTTCATGTGATGTAATAAATGAGATTTATTTTTCTATGTAAACCTTTGATGTAAAAATGTTATAGAGAGAACAAAAGCACCGATGTAATACAAATCATGGATCTTGAAAAAGTTTGTGGTGATCCAAAAATCATATGAGGTGAATAGTTGATAGGTTCCTGTTCATGTCTAGGTTTGTGGTAAACTTGCGGAAAACCAAGGAAGGTTGAGAAGAGGTCCCTTTCATTTGCATCAAAGTCATGAGCCATGAGAATGAGCGTGCCACAAGATTCGCATATTGTGATTAAGAATGTGAACGTTTTTCTACCATGTTCACACTAAGGGGGAGACTGTTAGGAATATCTAAATTAGTGCTCCATAGTTAAGTATTTTATACGTGAGGATAATGATGTAAGAGTTGGCGATCCAACTTATTGTTAGTTTTGTGAGTTATTTATGAGAATAAAACACATAGATATGGTTTTGATAGAATAATGGGCTTGATAGAGATTCCAGGGAGATATGACCGAGAGATATTAGGGGATAGTTGATGAAGTTTGACTCATTAGACTTAGGATAGCTAAACTTCTATTTATTTGTAATCTCTTATCATATTGAGGTGGGTTGAAGAAATGATATTGAGTTATCATCATCTGAAATGATTGAATAGATTTGTATTGAGTGTATTAAATCTAAGTATTTTATTGTTTTTGTTTTAGAAAAACTTACCAAATACACACTCTCCACAACTTGTGCCAATGATCTTGCATTTGTATTTTGGGGATGTATTTTTAGATGAAGATGGGATATTATCATGATGGATATGATATGAAAAAATTTACATTCTAAGTCAGGATCTTTATGTGCTAATGGTAAGTAGATGGGATGGATTTCATTGTGTGGATCCATGGGTGGTGAGGAGAATGTTATACAGATATCAAAATCAATGATATGAAATCAAGTTTGGTGGGTGAAATGCCCAACTTCAAGAGGAAGAGTGATGGTTCCAACAAATTTCCATTCATATTTATTGGGATATTTAATGGTGATGATGTTTGGTTCCAAGATCAGTATCGAGATGGCCCACATTTTTATAAGATTTAGGGTGCAAATGTTTAATCCTCATCCATTGTCTACAAGTACCTATTTTATCTTGTAGTGGGTAATGATAGATTCAATATACAATGCAAGGTTATGAGTTGGATTATCTTGAAGGACATCACATTAGCTGAAAAATATTTTTCTCTTAAGGCAAATATGCATGAACAAGAATTAAAACTGCAGGGGTAAATGTCATTAAGGACTCTTGACTCATGTAGGAATGTGTATAAAATATGCTTATGGAAAACATATGTTTTGAAAAGATCTGAGATGGATATTTGGGTGGGATTCTTCTCAATATGTTCAAGGTGATTATATTTACCCTAAATATTATGTAGAAGAGGTAGTGGGATATTGATCTTATTGCACCTAGTGGCAAAGATGCAATCTTGAGCTTTTATTTTGATGGTCGCTATGTGATTTTTATTAGGGTGGATAAAGCTAATGAGGGAGTTATAATAAGGTAAACATTTATTGGTGACATGGTTGATATTATTGGTTTGTGAGTTTTGACATTGCTACTATTTTCTCTTAGTTTTATCATATTTGAGGAAAGGTATATTTGTAGATTTCAAAATTTTGATTTTACAATTGTGATTTGGGGCTTCTTTTCCATAAAGTTCAATATCATTGTGGTTGCTTAAGTCCTAGATGTAGGCATTCAATCGCATACATTAATATGTAGAGTGACCTTTATGCAATAATAATCAAATCATTCATTGTTCTTGTCTTAGGTAGGTTTAGGTTTAATTTTTTAGATAACATTTTTATGGGAAATTCATCATGCTACTACTATTAATTTAATAGAATGCATCACCAATGTTTCACCTAGGGGTATGTATTATCTTCACTTCATTTCTTATTTAGGTTTTCTATGAGAGATGGTCAAATGAGGTATATTTTGGGCTACTTGGATATGTTTTGATTTATCGATCCCATAATTTATGATGTTCTTTTTTACTTGAATATTTCGTGGTTGTCCAGGTTGCTTGTTTTAGTGTTCTAGGTTCTAAATACACAAGGTATTTTCCCGTTGAGTCACCATTTGTTATTGCACAACTTCCCCACCTTATAAAATTTTTACATGTTCTAGGTAAGTACCCTCTATGGTTTACTAGTTAGCAATTTGAACTTATTATCCTTTGATTGAGTTGAGCTTTAAGTGGAGTTACCTATGCTTTCATTACACACTATTTTGTGTGAACCATTAATAAGATCAAGAAGGCAAAGAAGATAAGGACTGATGCACTAAAATTTGATGAAGACATCCATACCCTCTGTAAGACTTACAAGTACCCTCGCTAGGAAGCACATGTGGAAACACATTATTATGATATCTATGCTTTAAGTAAGATAGAGACAATAGCAGAGGGAAACATGGCACAAAGTTATTCTTTAATCTACACCCAAAGAAGAAGAAATCCACGGGATCCACTCGTAAAGAGGAGCTAGATGAACAAATTATTATACCCACACGAGGAAAGCCCATGTCAAGGAAAAATGGAACAATGGAAAAAGGGTGGAACAGGAGAAACCAAGCTCTAAAGGACAAACAAAAAATAGAAAGAGAGTGTCACTCAAACTCTCACTACCATGCTAGAGACGACAAAAGAGGGAGATAAGGAAAAATTGATAGTTCAAGAACAACTACGTGTCTAGACCAAACCCTTGTGCAAGAACAGACATGCATTCGGATGGTGATGGGCGTGGAAGATCCAACATCACTCAAAGAAGGAGAATAAGTGAACACAGAGGAACAAATAATAATAACTCCTCATTAATCCCATGTAGAAAATAATATTCAAATGGGGGATCGCAAGATAGAGGCACAGAACATCGTCTATTCCTAAATCACCTCCAAACGTGATTAAAGTTGAGGATGAGCTTGCAATGATGAAGAAGCGAGAAACAAAGGATGAAGTGTGGGAAGAGGAAATGGAAGCACGGGAGGAGGTCATGGAGGTAACGAGGTAGAAGGAGAGAAAGGCCAAAATAAAGGGAAATGGCTAATACATGAGTCAAATGATGAGGAAGATGAAGAGTTTTGGCTTGACCCACACAAATCTGGAAGTTCATGCGTGCAAGGTTCTAGTAGGGAAATGTGGAAAAAGAATTGTTTTCCGAGAATGTATGAAAGATTCTTTAGCCACAAGGAACTCCAAGAAAGTGTTATCTTTTTCCCTAGATTTCTACATCAAAGATCCACTCATTGAGCTTCCTAACGATTACATAAACAAGGTTCCAATGAAATAGGGCATTACACTAATACTTGCAAAAATTATTTGCTTTCCAAGACACAAGCAGGCAAGGTGCTTCCAAAAGATTGTTGGGGAAGCAAAGTGCAATAGAATCTTCATAATAAAAATAATTCCAAAATACAAAGGGTGGGGGTGAATAAGCTAGAGGCAGAGCTTAGAAAACAAGAAATAACGTGTGTGACCTGATAGAGAGAGCATAAGGTCCTATAGGAGAAGTACAAGTACTAAGGTTAAAAATTGGGTTGACGATTCTCTTCCGTGAGCCTAAGCTCATGGAAGCACACCCAATCATCGAGGGTGACAATATAGATGAATTAGAGAAACTACTAAATCTATTGTTTAAGAAAATTGAGACTCGACAAAGAGTAGGCCAAACAAATAAAAGGTGACCAAGAGAACATCAAGGTTGTTTGTAGGAATATATTTGAAGCATCTAAGAACTTCATTAAGAAATTGGAGGAGAAAGTCATGCGTGCCAACAAACTACTAAAGGGTTTTTTCAAACATACCCGAATTATAAGTCCATGCATGCAAGAAGAAATAACAAAGCTAACATCCTTGAAAACCCAAATAGAGGATGATTCCTCGATGAAGTCCCTCACAATAAGTTGATGGAAGAGTATGAGAGGGTTAGTGAAGAAGCCGCTAAGAAATAGGAAGAGGTGAAGCAAAGATTGCCAAAGTTTAGGAAACTCACCGAAAAATTTGAAATCTGGGTAGCAAGCTACGCGCACAAAATTGATCACAAATTTCAAGGAACTATATAAAGCGATTCTGATTGATATCAAATGTACAAGGGTTTTTACCGAGTTATCCACTCATTTAGATAAGCTATCCCATCTCATCCAAAAGGCCATCCAAAGCTAGCAAGCGCATGAAGATGTGTTCAAATCTGAATTGCAAGAGTTGTTTGAAGAATCAATTAAAGTGTTGCCCGAGGGCAAACAACAAAATTAGTGTGGGGTGATGTTGGACCCCTAAGTTTTTCCATAACTTTATCTGTGTGTCCTATATTGGGAATAAATGTTATTTATTCTTTACATTCATTGGAAAAGGTTAAACACAATGAAGGAATGTTACTTACAAGGACAGAAGTGTGCACGATGACTCTGTATGAGCGTGCAAGTATGAAGTGAGTCATGCAAAAATTAGGAATAAGACCCACACGTGAGAGAAATGGGAGAACCTAGCAGGGAATTTTAGAAGAGAGAATATATGACATAAAAGTGACATGTGAGGATGATAATCGACAAGTGACCTTCCCCATACCTAACCTCCCGAGGTCGTGCCGAGACAGCCGGTGGTTTGAAATGCGGGTGACTTAGATAAAGTCACAGCTGGGATTATGGCCAGTTTTTAATGATAGAAAAGCTACAGGCAAGGATGAGAATCGGTAAGTAACTTTCCTATAGCTAACTGTAGGAGGATCAGTGACTAAGATCTGGTAGTGTGATCTCCTGATAGCTAAAAGACAAAGGGGAGATTTAGAGGCTATGAACAAGTAGCATAATTCCCTAGTGGTTTATCCTCCTAACTAAGATCTAAGTGTTTAATCTAGTTTTGAAGTCTCCGAATTAACTTAAACTGAAAATAACAATTTATACTACTGTTGAAAAGGAAACTACTCTAAACAAAATATAAGATCAAACATTATAATTACGAACAACAATTAAACTACTTTTATATTAAAACTAAACAAGTGAAATAACCCGGCTGTGGTTATTCACATGTGCGATGTGTGAATCTAGATTAAAGAAAACTAATTACCTTAATTGAAAACCTTCAATCTTACCTCGAAATGAGGAACAAATCATAGCTTCTCAGAAACTATCATTCCCCACAACTTCCCTGGCAATATTGAAAGCGAGCTTAACTGAAATGAAATAATTCACTACTCTATTTGATATGTTGTAACTAGAACTTTGATAGCTCAAACTTGGCATTTACAGAATAGTAGTAAATCCAGTTGTGTGTGATTTCGTCTCCTCAGTGTGATCTCCTCATTCCTTCGTGTCCTCGTGAATCCAGAAAGTGTGTATATGATAGTATCAATAGAAGATAGCAATCGAACAATGGCAACTTTGGATATAGACCGAATATAATGCGAGTAGGAGAGGGATAGCACAAGTGAACAGAGCTTGACTATGCAATTCCTACCGGGATTTATTGTGGGAATACAACACAAGTGTACCGAGAGTTTCAGAAATTATCCTCGTGACAAAACAAAACCTACAACTTTAATGGATTCTAGTCTAGAAATGAAGTTATTCTATGTTTTAAACTGACTATATGCAGCAGCAATGAAACAAGACTTGAAACAAGAAGATGATATGACCTCTTAAGTGCCAACAATGGAAGCAAAACCTGAAACTAATAAAATTCTAAGCAAGAAATTGAAAAATTGAACAAGAGAATTGAGAGGATGAGGGGCCATTTGTTTGAAAACAAACCAGCTATTTATAGAATTCCCATTCACCAAAGGGTAACTTGGAATGGAACTCTTTTACCATTAAACAATGGAGAAACACTATTACAGGGAACCAAAAACATAAATACAAGCTAAGGCGGTTGAGAAAAGCTAGTAAATGTTGAAAATTCACGCAAGTCGTGATCAAAGGAACGTGTTGGAGAATGCGTGAAGGACCGCCACCCTAGAGTAGGGCGGCGGTTACAGGACCATCCTCTTGGTAGGACCGCCGCCCCAGGGGTGGTTTCTGTTTCATCAAGGTCAAAAAGCCAAGAAAAAGGGGGCAAGGGATAAAACAAAGCACAAGGAACTTGGATAAAGCATTTGGGATGCTAACATATACTTCATGAGCTTCTCTGATCCCAAACACCTTGCGAGGTGACCTGTATCATCATTGGGGCATGTGTAACATCGTTCCAACGGTGCAATACCCTACAATTTTGGGTACGTACATATTGCCCCCGAGAAGCATTTTAGCCATGAAGAGGCATAAAACAGTGGGTCCGAGTATGGTGGTCCCAAAATGGGAAGCTAGAAATTATACCTGACATGCCCGTGTGTCGAAATGATGCCATCCAAATTCCCACTACCTGCAAAATGAAAAGAGGACTCAAGTGCAGATAGATAAAATAAGTTGAGAAAATAAATACTAAATTAATATGAAATGAGGACTTACCATTTGCGTGGGGATAAGAACTTACCTTCATCGGCTCCAAACCTACGAAAGGGGCATTCAAAATGAGTCAAAACACTATATATATATATATATATATATGGGCTCATTTTCCTATTCATTTGTGCGTGTTGATTTGATAGTTTTTGAGCTCTGGGACCCACGGTGATGGTTTTCAACGAGAGTATAGTCAAAACGTTCATGGTGAGATAGCGATCATGCCTCCGAGAGCGGAACGTCGACCCGTGAGATCTCAGGTTAGTTCTTCTCGATTTACCGTTTTTGCACCCAAAATGTTAAAATGTCAAAATATTTGTCTTGGGGGGTCATTTTTAGAAATGTTAGTGTTAATAGGGTCACTTAGGGGGCCTAATGGGTAGGCTTTTGTTTTAGTTAAAATGGTCAATTTTTGTGTTTTTGAGCATTTTTAGGGCACATGACCCATTTAACTCACAGGACAAGACCGCCACCCGAGCAGGCAGCAGGTTATGGACCACCGCCTTAGAAGGCGGTGGTTATAGAACCACCGCCGCATGCATGGCGGGCGGTCCATTACAGAGTGTCAAAACAACACTTTACTTAACTTGTTTTTGCATTTTTAGCATTCTTGCATGTTCTTAATAGTTTTTCCAATGCAATTTTGGTACTAACTTACTCCTTTTTGCGTGTTTTTGGGTGTATGCAGAAGAAGGAGGAGTACATTAGATGGAGCCAGGAGAGGGAGTGTGATTGGCTCTCAGCAGTGTTGGAGGCACTCTCCCAGCAGAGCGGGATACTCTCCAGAGGGCTAGTATATGGAGGATTGCACAGGTTCCTCATGTTGCACCTATCTAGTCACATATTGTGTGACTTGTTCTCATATTGGGATGTGGATCAACACCTTCCGATTGCCAGGAGTTAGGGGTGAGTGGTCTATCACCCTAGAGGACGTTTACCGTATACTAGGGGTTCCGATCCTTGGGCGTGGTTGTCTCTTAAGACAGCTATATCTAGATCACAGGTGGTTCAGTGGGCCACCTACATGGGAGATGCGGTTGTATCGATGGGGTCGAAGAAGGGCGTGAGGATCCGCTCTATTATTGAGTCAGACATTCCCTTGCTCCGCAAGGCCATCATGGGCATCCTTGCATCCAGACTGATTGGGGATAAGGGAGGGGACACCCTCTTATATTGTTGGGCCCCCATTATTGCACAGATTGAGGGCCATGGACGTGTCTATGCTTGGGGAGCAGATATCCTCGGACTACCTACCATGACTTATACAGGGTAGTCCATTTACAGGGGCAGTCACTGAGCCACCCGACTCTTGTCATGAGTTAGGTGTATGAGCACATTATCCCATATGGGAGAGGTGTAGAGGTGGAGGATCCCGGGGCCATCAAGGTAGTGAGGTGAGGTGGACAGGATGATAGCTTCTCATAGCACCCCACCAGCAAGTGGTTTCCCGACTATTATAGACATGGAGGCCACTCCTTATCGTGCCATGGCAAGGGTATGGGGAGAGGAGACCGTTACACCGATTTCCCGCCGCTCGACCACCACCAACTGATACAGGTGGGGAATTTGGAGATACACCCCTTTGATAGAGTACCACAACAGCTTTGGCCTCCCTATAAAGTGACATGCTTCCTCCAACGGGGCCCGTATATAGATCTATCCGCGAGGCTCGGGAGGTCCTAGAGGCCGGGGGTGGACCATTATGCGCCTGGTACTCCTATTGCAGCTAGGAGGGTGGTACATGCACGAGGGAGAGCCGGTGCTCCTCAGGCACCCTTACTTCGGATTGCCGTTGGTCCCGCTCATAACACTGATGAGCCCATCGACGTGGACTCCGAGTCTGAGGAGTTCACTAGGGGAGACCGAGGAGGAGATAGAGGACATGGAGATTAGTGAGATGGGTGGTGGGGGATGATAGTGATCCTGAGTGGCATGATACCCAGGAGATCCTATAGGCCGAGAGGGCGGAGCAGAGCATAGAGAGGGTGACTCTAGTTTCAGAGGAGTTACTCTCTCGGACCTAGGTGGAGATGGCGAGTCTATTGTAGGCCGTCACATTGTCCCCAGACGTGGGAGAGGGGCACCAGTCAGTGGTGCGGCACATGGGTGGCAAAGTGCGGATCCTAGAGATCCTTCTTGGAGGCCTGGCGATCCTAGTGAGTTGTCACTCTTCTCCTGACATTTGTTTTAGTTAGACTCATCTTAGTTTGTTATTTCTTTTTGTTTCGTTTACTCTTGATTCTATCATTGATTATTTTCTAACTTGTTTTCTCCTTTGTTTGTAGTGACTACTGATGAGTGGCGAGACTTGATTCACCGAGTGTGTACCGATACCCTGCTTCTCCCCTCGAGAAGACTCATGCTGAGCTTTCCGTGGACGTGGGGGAGCCCTCAGCAGGTAGGCACACCGATGTTTTTGCCTCTGTCTGGTATGCGGCGAAGATTATGACTTCTCTCCGCATAGAGGTGGCTAGATATAGGACAACCGAGTGCCTGATGAGGAGGATCCATTCTCGTAGCGAGATGGTAGCTACCGGGCGTGACCACGAGCCCTCAGTGCATTCGGAGAGCGCCGGCATAGCCGAGTCCTAGGCGTGGCCGCGCACCCTCTGAGGGATCCCATAGGGATTGAGAGACTATTTTTGTAGTATTTTGTCAGATGTTTATACGAGTGTTTTTGTACTTTCTGGCTCATTGAGCATTTTGACCATGCCTAGTGCATGATGGCATTGTATACGAAACTTGATTTGTATATATATATATATATATATATATATATATATACTTTGATCTAGACTCTTGGCATCTTGAATTTTGTGACTCATTTCTATATGTGTATTTAGATGCTTTTAGAATACTATTTTCATGTTTTCAGAATGTATGCAATGGATAACAAATGATAGTAGATAGAATATTTTACTCTGTATGTTTTTGTAGTGCTGATATGAGATGATACTAACATATGGTAGTACTGAACTTTTGAACTCTTTGGGCAATGTGTGTAATTTCCTCTTATGTTGGCAAGACATGATGAATGTATAGTGATAAAGAGATGAACTTGCCCCAATCCCAAATCCACGCAACTAGTAAGATGCGAGGGCTCAACACCAAGAGTTAGGAAGGGCACAAGTTGTATGAGTTTGACTGAATGGAATGATGAGAGATAGAAAACTAAGTAACAAAACCAAATTTGGACCTACACACCCACCCTACCCAGAACTACCACCAAGCTTAGAAGGCCACTTACTTTTCAGTTTATCTAGACTTAGATTCATAAATGGCAACCTGGTTGACAAAATCTGGTTTTGAGGATTTGATCTCTTTGGAATTTGGATATTTGTTTTCTTTTAATAGGATTTGATTTGTGTTTTTAGCATACCAAGATTTGTTCATTTGTGTGACTGACCCCCTACACCCTGCCTCACGCCACTAGTAAGAAGCATGGGTTTGTCACCAAAGGCAAGATATAGGCGAGTAAGGGCACTTCTTTCCTTTCCCAACCTCACATCACCAATAAGAGATGTGGGCTTATCACCGAAGGTTGATGGGGCAAAGAAGTGTGTAAAATAAAATATTTTGTTTGCTTGGTGCTTTTGATTTCATTTGATTTTGACATTTCTGATCTATGACTTTGGGATATCCTTTCATTCCAAGAGATTTAAGAGGGATAGATGTGACACCAAGAAGCTTCTAAATGACCATAGGCAAGGACAACTTCACCTAGTAGAAAGAAAGAGCAAAAGCCAAGTATGCAGGTCTTGGTATGGTTTCCATCAATGTTTGTCTGTCGAAATTGATGAGAAGATTTGAAAATAGTTGATGATGCTTGGAGAGATGTGACATGAATGCTTTTGCCAATATCTTCAGAAATTTGTAATGATTTGTTTTAAGAGTAAGCTCCTGGACTACCATTTTTACGAAATGGACAGAATGAAGTAGCTAAGAGACTAATGCAATGTAAGTAGCTATAATGTACTAGTAATGACTTTGGTGTTTTATGCGTAAAACCGCTTAAGATGCAAGGAATTGACAGTTTCACCGAATTCCTCACCTTCTAGTGTGCACAAGAGATACGCACCATTTCCGTAGTCCTTCATGACTCGGTATGGGCCCAACCATTTGGGCCGGAACTTCCTTCCTTCGCCGGTTTTCTTATCGATCCGGTTGTCCAGTCTTAGAACTAAATCTCCTTCATATATTTCTCACTCATAGACTTTTTTGTTGTACTGCCGGCACATCCGGTCAACATAGGCTCTATGCCATTGTTCGGCATTTAACCTGGCCTCATCAAGGCTTTCTAGTTGAGAGAGGCATGCCTCCCTATAAGCTTCTTCATCCAGAAATCCTTGTAATGAGATACGAGACTGGTATTTCAACCTCAAGTGGGAGAACTACTTCTACCCCAAATACCAGTGAGAAAGGAGTTGCTCCTATTGGTGTTCTTATTGAGGTTCGATGGGCCCACAAGGCCGATATAGTTTTAAATGCCAATCTCACTTGTTCTCCTTGACTGTTTTGAGGAGAATAGCTTTTAACGTTTTGTTTGTCGCTTCGGCCTACCCATTGGCTTGAGGGTAGTAAAGAGAGGCCATGTGATGGTTTATCTTGAACTTTCTACATAACTCACGGACTTCGTGTTTTTAAAGGACGTGCCATTATCTGAGATAATGACTTGTGGGACACCATACCTACAAATAATTTGGTTCAGAATGAATTTGGCAATTACCGAACCTGGTACGGTGGTGAGAGGCATGGCCTCCACCCATTTGGTAAAATATTTCATGGTTGTGATTATAAAATTATGGCCATCGGTTGATGAGGGAGAGAACTTCCCTATCAAGTCTAGACCCCACGTGGAGAAGGGCCACGAGTCACTATTGGTTATAGGGATTGTGCTGGCATGTGAATCTCATGAGAGAATTCTTGGCATTTGTGGCACTTACGTACAAATTCCACTGCATCATGCTCGAGAGTGGGCCAAAAATAGCCCATCCGATGTATTTTGCAAGTGGTGGTGTGACCACCGAAGTGGCCCCCACATATCCCACTGAGGATTCATGAAGAATCCTCTTGGATTCTTCTATGTCGACGCATCTTAGAAGCATGTCATCGAAGGCTCTACGATAGAGTACTTGGTCTAAAACAACATATTTAGCGGTAATAATGCGTAACCTTCCTTCTTTGTTGTGACGTGGCACCTTCTGGGTATGTATGGTCCATGATAAAATTGATGATATCAATATACCAGGGACATGTAGAAATGGGGGGCCTGGTTTCGACAAAGTATACACACTCATCGGGAAAGTCTAGATCTACCAGCTCACCTCCATCTAGTGGATTGTCAGCTAACCAGTCTGCAATGATTTGTCCTTTAATGGATTTCTGGTTTACGAATGTTAACTCAAATTCTCCCATTAAGGTTATGAAACGGCCAACCTTTTTTAGATAAAGATCCTTGTGTGAGAAATGTTCGTAAATGGTCTATCTTTACAATGACCCTTGTTTCCTGGTTTAACATGTAATGTCTCAAACGTTTTGTTGCAAAAATTATGGCAAGGCATTCTCTCTCTGCCTGTGTGTAACGTGTTTCATAATCGAGCAATGTTCGCTAATGAAATAGATCGCATGTTCTCGCTTGTCATCGTCTTCTTGAGCCAGCATGTAGGCCAGCGAGACATGAGTGGCTCGTGAGTATAGGATCAAAGGGCGGTCTAGCTTGGGAGGCATTAGCATGGGTGGTGACAACAAGAAGCATTTAACTACTTCAAAGGCCTCACATTCTTCAGTCCAATCGATGCTATAATCTTTCTTCAATAGATTGTTGATCGGATGAATGGCAAAACTTAAATCTGGGATGAACCTTCAGATTGCACCGAGTTTCCCAAGAAATGACCTGATTCCAGACTCATCCATGGTGGGATCATTTCAAGAACAACCCGTATTTTGGCCGGATCAACATCAATCCCTCGTGAAGATATAATGTATCCTAGAAGTTTACCTCCTATCACACCAAACACACACTTTTTTGGATTTAATGTGACGCCATACTCAATTAGTCATGAGAGGATGATACGAGCACTTCTGGATGATCACAACACTTCTTGGCCTTGGCCAACAAGTCATCCACATAGGATTCCACAATTTTATGGATAAGATCATGGAATATATATGTCATTTCCGCTGATACGTAGCGCCGGCATTCTTAAGACCAAATGGCATGACAACATAACAATAAGTTCCCCATGGAGTTATGAATGTTGTTTTGGCTTGATCCTTGCTCTGATATTTTAATCTGATTATACCCTGAGAACCCATCCATGAGGGATAACAACTCAAATCCAGCTGTTGCATCAACGATAACATCAATGGATGGTAATGGGAAATCATCCTTGGGACAAGCTTTGTTAATATCCCAAAATCTATGCAAATGCGTATTTTCCCATTCTTTTTTAGGACGGGAACGATATTAGATACCCATTGTGAATAGTCAACGGGCTTGATGAATCCTACTTGGAGAAGTTTTACTACTTCCTCTTTTACCATGAGAGCCACTTTTGGCTTCATTGGTCTTGACTTCTGTTTAATTGGCTTCGCATCTGGTTTAGTGACAAGATTATGTACCATGACTTGTGGTGCAATGCCCATCATTTCTTTATAATTAAATGCAAAAGCCTTTTGATGTTCTTTGAGGATTTGGGTGTGTATTTCTATCTCCTCCAGAGTTAACAAGGATCCCAACTTCAAAATTCTTGGTTCTTCCTCCATTCCAATGTTTATGTCAATGGTTTCTTCTATCAAAGAAGACCTTCTTCAAATTTAGGTGGGGCTGGAGGTAGCTCCAAGATTTCTCCGTTTTCTATCTCATAGATATCGAGATCCTTCTATGGAGGAGACTCTACCATGGGATTTCCAAAGTAGGAAGAGGAATGAGGTATTAGGGAAAGATCAACTATACAGTGAGCAAGGTGTAGCTCCGCATAGGCATTTAGATATTCGAGAGTGACTCTATCATCATCAAAGTGACCTATGATAGAAAAATCATCCTCAACTTCTCCATGAGCTAGGAGTGAGTTTGTTGGTATTTTACGCACTAATGGTTCGGTATGAAGTGATACCGTGAAATTTGTGTCCTCCAACTCGTTGTTTGGGGTGAAACGGGAAGCTGAGGTTACTATTGAGTCTGCGAGAAGGTTCTGCTCTCATGGGATTGCTTCAATTGATATGAAGTTGAATCCTTGCTTAGATCTAACACGGTTGTTTTGTATAGTTGAAATGTTCAGCCCTAGTTTCATATACCTCGAGACTTGGTTTCATGACTAGTTGCGAGTCTCCTAAGCACTCTAATGTTATTGACACCCATTCTTTTAGCTAGGATGAGGCCAAGGAGGAGAGCTTCGTACTCAAATCCGTTGTTTGTACATTCAAAGTTTAATTTGAAGGCGAAAGGTAGGATCTTTCCCTCAGGTGAAGTAAAGATCACCCCCGCCCCAGCTCCAAAGCGACATCTAGCTCCATCAAAGTGGAGAGTCCAATATTTGCTTGGAAAAATGGACGTTGGGATATTTGTCGTATCTGTTTCTTCTGCTTCGGTTACCTCTACCATAAAAAATTCATCTAATGGAAGAGAAGCGATTCCTAGGGTGTGTCCTATACCCATGGAATCAAACGGTAGGAGAATAGGTAAGTCTTTCTCCAGCAACTCAACAATTTTTGCGGTAGTCCCTAGTGATACTGCTTTTTATAACATTGGTCTCATTTTTGAGTACTGGAACGTCCTCGGTGGATTTGTAATTTCCAACTCAGTGGTGGGTATCAACTTTTCTTTTGGTTGTGAATTAGTTGGTTTGACAAGCTGATTTGTTGGGAGTTCAAACTTGGAGTGAACACCTGGTCTTTTCTTCAAATCAGCTAGGTGTATATCGAAGGGTTTTGGGTCACCTTGTGCCACGAATATTTTCCCTAAGTGTAGAAATCTTATTTCTTGGAATAATGTGGAAGGGATTGCCTTCATGTAGTGTATCCATGGCCGACCAAGGATCATATTATAATTGGTTTCCTGATCTATAATATAAAACTCGGTGAGGACCGTCTTGGGTCCTAAAGTGACCAGTAAAATTATGGTTCCAATCGAAGTAGCTTTGAGGCTATCATAACCTTTTAGCGTATTTCACATCATGGAACAGTTTGTTTCTCCATATCCTATCTTTTGAAGGAAAGCGAAGGGGACTATGTTGACTTGCCCCATCATCGAACCATTGCACGTTTAACATAATTATTGTAGACCCAAACTTGTAAATGTAAAGTTGGGTCACCTCTTCATGTAATTTCAACGTCTTTTGGCATTTTTCTTATATCGAATATAAATTTAGTATCCCTATCCGGCTGCCCCAGAGGATAAATGTCAAAATCCACATGGTTTACTTGCATTTCCGGGAGGAGTGATGTTGATTAAATGGCCAAGGCCTAATGCTTCTAAGAGGGAAGCCCTATGGGCGGGAGAGTTTTTTAACAAATCCAAGAAGGAGATGTGTGAGAAGGTTTTAGTTAAATCATTAATTAGATCATAGGCCTATAGGTTTTAGCAATGTTTGTTTAGTGTTGTCTGGCTCTAATGAATAACTTGGAGTTGGTTGAGAAGAATAATCTCGTGTTCTTGTTATGGTTTCTACGGTAGCTCGGCATCTAACTCCACTAAACCAACTATCTTAGTTTGAGGTCGAGTTCCTAATTGGGGTGCGACTAGTGGATTTAATGAAGTTGAAGCTTCATGATCATTGTTTCTTGTCATGACACCCTTATTTGTTCCATTAGGATCTAACCTATTGTTGTTAGAATGGTTTGGGAGCGGGTCATTGAAGATCTTGAGGGATGCATTTTGAGGGGAAACTACCCCTGCATAAGCATTTGGCATGGGTACTACAGAATTTGCTAAAAACATATCTATAAAGAGTTGTTTTTGATCTTCTGGCAAACGCTGCATGAATTTATTATATTCACGACAAGTCCTAGTATCGTGGCCTTGAATCTTGTGGAAGCCACAATATAGATTGGGATTGTAATTTTGAGGCTATTGATTTAAAACCTGTTGTGGCCCAAATTTTGATAAGGTTGCTGGTTTTAGAGTTAAAATTTTGAGGTTGTTGCCTTTGGTTTTGACTCTGATATCCGGTTGGGTTTTGATTTGGACTTTGTGTTTGGACTTGTCGTTGTTGTTGTTGTTTCCGTGGTGGATGATTAAAATCCACCACGTTGATTGTTGGGGTAAAATTATTATTTCGTTGATTATTAACAGGTGGCGAAATGTTTACAACATTTTCCCTTTTAGCTTGGTCAGTTACTCCATCTGTTGTAACGCACTGTTCTTGTTAAGGATCTTAGGTCCTTGATTAGCGTTCCCAACATTAGGATAGGTCGCGGTGTTTTGATTGGGAGTGGTTAATTTCCCGTTTGTCCCATATGTCTTACGACCACTATCAATCACTGCTTGGTCGATTCAGAGAGCACTTTCAGTACTTCATCGTAAGTTCTTAGTGGGAACTTCTAGACTTCTTCCTTTATCTCTATTGAGTGAATTAAGGAATAAATCGCATAGTTCCATTTGATCCATATTTGGAGCACTCACTGATGAGTAGAGAACCGTATGCCATCTTTGGATAAAATGAGCAACAGATTCATTATGTTCTTGTTTGATATGTAAGAACTCCCTGATTCCCATTCTTAACAATTTGTTCATGTCGAAAGCTTTGATGAATTCTGACACGAGTTGTTTAAATGAGTGTATCGAAGCTTCAGGTATTCTGTAATACTAGTCAAGGGCAATACCTTCTAGGGTCTTAGGGAATATTTTAGCGATAACCCCATCCCAAGGAGTAACTCTCATATGGTCAGTGGCATAGGCCTTAATGTGTGCGTGGGTCCCCTTCCCCAGTATTTGGGCAAATCAAGAAGAGGTCTCGGAAGCATAACGCTTCGTATGGTGAAGTCTAGGGGTTCTTTTAAATATTCCGAATAAGTCCCTACTGCGTAGGCCTCAACCATCGACGGGGCTTGCTGAGGGGGTTGAGGTGGAATGGGTTGTTGATATGGCATAACGCATATGCATTTGTAGGGATATAAGGGAATCCATGTGGTTGAACGAACATCCCGAGAGAGAAGAGAACATGTCTCCTTGTGGTGATTTTGAATAGATGTTTAAATAAGGAGGAGCATTGTTCTGGTACGGGTTGTTTGGTGCCAAGCCGGGAGGTGTCATGTTTTCAATTGGAGCGGCATTTGAAAACGTTGTCCTAGTTGGCGTTTGTTGTGGATAATTATAAGGATTTTGAGGAGGCATGCCTAACGTGCCTGTTCCTATAAGGAGGTCAACTTGACTAGGGTGATGCAGAGGGTTGGGGATTCCGCTTGTCCAAAATATGAATTTTGGTTTGCTTGAGCAAGTTCTAGCCCTCTAACCTTCTCAGCTAAGGCTGAAATGACCTCCATCGGTGAAGACGCAGTGCTTTTCCTTAAGGGTGTTTGTTGTATGGCTTGAGGTTGTAAGGGGGTATGATACCCTACTATGAATTGGTCGTTACCCTGCCAAGCTTCACCGAGTGTATTTCCCATAGGTGGAGTTATGGGGGTGTTCTCCTGGAATAGGGCATCAGACTGTATTTGTAAACTTCCTAAAGGTGGATACATATTTTGGAAGCGTTGTTCACTTTTAGCGAAGCATGCCAAGTACTCCTCATCCAAAAAGGGGAGTGGGTCTGATTGTCTACTGATCTGTGGTCTGAACAAGACCCGAGGAGATGAAGTGGATTCTCCAGTAAACGTCATATTGTTAGAGCCTGATGGCTCTAGTTGTTGTGTTTGTGTAAACTGATCAAACTCCTCAATTCGAACGAAGAACTAGAACTAGTTCTGTGAGGGGGAGTTTGAGATGACAAGTAATTACTTGAATAGTTATCAGCCCACGCAGAAAGCGAGGGTGATGGTTGTCTATTTGTTTGACTATAGTTTACTTCGAGACCTGAGAGAGGTCTACCATATGCATCATATCCCGACATATTCGGGGGGTATATGAATACCCACAGAATAATGGGAAAGAGCAAAGGTGGATGGAAGAAATGAAAACAAAAAGAGGGATATTAGTTTGTTTCACGTCGGGTTCACCAATTTTGTTGGTGAAGTTGATGTGAAGGCTAAAAGGGTGGAAAAGGTGAAAAGTATATTAATTTCAGAAATCGACTCAATCGAAGGTTTTTCACTTCACATGGGTTCACCAGTTTTGACGATAGAGCAGTGACATGCATCATAATCGACAAGTGACCTTCCCGCACTCCAACCTCCCGAGGTCAGTGCCGAGACATGCCGTGGTTTGAAATGCGGGTGACTTAGATGAAGTCACAAAGCTGGATTATGGCCAGTTTTTAACAATAGAAAAGCTACAAAGAGGATGAGAATTGGCAAGCAACTTTCTTTCCTATAGCTAACTATGGGAGGATCAATGACTAAGATCTGGTAGTGTGATCTCCTCGATAGCTAAAAGAAAAAGGGAGATTTAGAGGCTATGAACGGGTAGCATAAATTCCCTAGTGGTTTATCCTCCTAACTAAGATCTAAGTGTTAATCTAGTTTTGAAGTCTCCGAATTAACTTAAACTGAAAATAACAATTTATACTACTGCTGAAAAGGAAACTACTCTAAACAAAATATATGATTGAAACATTATAATTACGAACAACAATTAAACTACTTTTATATTAAAACTAAACAAGTGAGATAACCTGGTGTGGTTATTCACCTATGTGCAGATGTGTGAATCTAGATAAAAGACAACTAATTAACTTAATTGAAAACCTTCAATCTTACCTCAAAAATGAGGAACAAATCATAGCTTCTCAGAAACTATCATTCCCCACAACTTCCCTGGCAATATTGAAAGTGAGCTTAACTGAAATGAAATAATTCACTACTCTATTTGATATGTTGTAACTAGAACTTTGATAGCTCAAACTTGGCATTTACAGAACAGTGGTAAATCCAGTTGTGTGTGATTTCATCCCCTCAGTGTGATCTCCTCGTTCCTTCATGTCCTCGTGAATCCAGAAAGTGTGTATATGATAGTATCAACAAAGATAGCAATCGAACAATGGCAGCTTTGGATATAGACCAAATATAATGCGAGTAGGAGAGGGATAACGCAAGTGAACAGAGCTTGACTATGCAATTCCTAGCGGATTTATCATGGAATACAACACAAGTGTACCGAGAGTTTCAGAAATTATCCTTGTGACAAAACAAAACCTGCAACTTTAATGGATTCTAGTCTAGAAATGAAGCTATTCTATGTTTTAAACTAACTATATGCAAAGCAAATGAAACAAGACTTGAAACAAGAAGATGATATGACCTCCAAAGTGCCAACAATGGAAGCAAAACTTGAAACTAACAAAATTCTAAGCAAGAAATTGAAAACTTGAACAAGAGAATTGAGAGGATGAGGGGCCATTTGTTTGAAAACAAACCAGCTATTTATAGAATTCCCATTCACCAAAGGGTAACTTGGAATGGAACTCTTTTACCATTAAACAATGGAGAAACACTATTACATGGAACCAAAAACATAAATACAAGCTAAGGCGGTTGAGAAAAGCTGGTAAATGTTGAAAATTCATGCAAGTCGCAATCAAAGGAACATGCTTGGAGAACGCGTGAAGGACCGCCACCCTGAGCAAGGCAGCGGTTACAGGACCGCCGCCCTGGCAAGGCGGCGGTTTCATTACTGAAGGTCAAAAAGCTAAGAAAAGGGGGGCAAGGGATAAAACAAAGCACAAGGAACTTGGATAAAGCATTTGGGATGCTAACATATACTTTGTAACATCGTTCCGGCAGCAGCAAGACCCTACAATTTTGGTACGTACAGAGAACAAATAAGGCAAAAAGTATTCCCAAGTTTAGCATACATCCAAGACAAGGTTGGATAATGACATGCAAGAGTAGGAGACGTTAAATATAGATAGGGCCAGAAATAGACTAACTCCTCACATTACTTGCATCAAGTGGAAAAGGAATAAGAAAGACCGGAGATAATGGCGCGAAGATAACTCATGAGGTAGATAAAACAAGGATATGGCTAAGTATAGCCATGAAACCATTAGACACTCACCATGCGGGATCCATCGGTGGCAACATATGAGCTAACCACCGCCTGATGTAACAGCTTTACGAGTACTTAGGACTTGAGCGCTAAAAATAGATCTCGGAAGACTAGTGAAGGGCAAGTCCCCACTAGTATTTATACTTTATGAAGGGCCCATGTAAATCATCATAGATGTGGTCATCTGCAAGTCGTCTTCTATTCTTAGCGTAAGCTGTAGCTTGAGTCTTATGTATCTATGTAATGACTAATATAACATGTTTTGAAGTAAAAGTGTTATTTGTGGGGTCAATATGTTTAAGATACTTCTTTGATTATTCGTGTTGTGTGTTAATTGTTATCTCCACTTCACTATGTTGACCTTGATGGAACCCAGATTCTTTCGTGCTTTGGGTGAGCTCACCAAAGTTCCACTGGCGTGATAGGTCGGTACGAAGAATAAAGATAGTTGTGCACACCATTTCCCACATTTTGTGTGCATAAGTATGGATAAAAGATATAACTAGATAAGCAACATGCTCCTAGTTACAAATATCTCTCAACTTAAAGATGTGTACTTTTGCAAATCCTCTATGAGTGTTGTTTATCGCATGCCATCTATAAGGATGGCATGCCATCTATAAGGAAAGGATGTTGTTGGACCCCATTAGTGGTGGTAATACAATAAAAAAACATGAATGTAAAAGGATTTCCATGCATTTATAAGGCATTGTGGATATTACTAGAAATTCATCTAGAACGTGTGCGCGTCATAGGACCATTGGGGAAATTGTTGAAAAGGATGGCCCATTTCAATGGACGTGTTAACAACAATCGGATTTCAACAAACTTAAGAATAAATTTGTTAGTGCGCTAAGTTTACATTTCATGTAATCGAAGAAACCATTTCATGTGCATGTGGATGTATTGGGAACAATGATAGGTGTAATTCTTGCAAACTAGGAGAAGTCAAGATTGACAATCTCATTTATTTTACAAGCTATAAGTTATCTAATTTAGAATGAAACTGTAGCACAAAAAGAAAAGGAGGCCTTAGGAATGCTTAATGCACGGGATAAGTTTCACTCATGCATCTTTGATACTATTTTTGTGTTCTTTTCGACCATGAAGTGTTGAAGTACTTTGCATGAACAAGTTGGCACTTCATGGTCATGTTTGTTGGTGGATAGCAATTTTTCAATAATATTAGTCTAAGGTCAGGCAAAGCTAAGACGGCTACACATAAGACCAAACCACATATCCCACAAGAATATAGGGAAGTTGCATGCTCACGAGGATGAATTCCCGATTCCCAACTATTTCGAGTTATGTTGGTGAGATAAGAATTTGAAAAATTATGGATTTACCAATCAATCAATCCCAATCTGTATAACCTACATAACAAATATTTGTTAGGGATTTTCCCAAGATCTTATTGAAAGCTTCCACTCTTTTTGTTTTCCCATGGGTGCTACAAGGTCATTTTATGATGTGTGATCACAAACTCCTCAAGTAGAATATTCATTGTCTTGGTAAGAAAGTGAGTCTCGTGGTTACTTGTTAAGCTCAATAGACATCAAAATATTATAATAATATTATCCTATAAGAATTAGATGGTTGTTATAACATCACAGTCCCTCACCGATGTAGCTTCTACCCCTGGGTTAGATAAGAAAAAGTGTATTGGCTCACGGGTCATTAACATCATGGACAAATGGTTATGAAGAAGAATAGGGTTCATGTGTAGAGGGAATCAGTAATTTGAAGTGAGAACCCTTGATGCTCCCTTTAATGGCAATTAACTATATCTCCTCATTCTAGAAACAAGAAAGAAAATATAATTAACGTTGAGAAATGACCAAAGCAAAGGTGCAATGGAAATTTCAAGTAATAAAATATAACTATACTAAAACTAGGAAGATGATATTGTTGGAGTTTTAAGTAATAACATTGGGTATATCTAACTAATCCAAAATACTATTTTGGAGTCGAAAGGGTTGTGGTGTTATGGTAAAAATGGTGCATTCCTAAAGAGAGTGACCTAGGTTGAAACCACCATACGGCAATAAGGCGGCCAATAACTTGGAGGGCATATGCGGGTTTAGTAACACGTCCAGGCACTAGGGCATGTTCCACTAAGATCCGATCCGGACCTAGTGATGTTCCTAGTTACACTCAATAAAAAATAAATACTATTCTCGGAATCACAAGGCCATAATGAGAATATTCCTCCCGCTCGGCTTATTGTGGCAATTAAAGATAATAAGATTAATACAAGAAGGCATGGCCAATCAGTGAGAGCATATGAGGCTCTGCAAAATAACAATGTTGTTATTGGCATATTGCAGAGAAAACTGCTTTTTGCTGACAAGAAAGAGAAAGAGGTTGCCCTGATAATGTTTTAGAAGCAGATCCAGCTTTTGCAGGCCTCAAGCACGTGAAAGTAAGAAATGACCTCCTTTGTTGATGACTATTTTAGATGATCCCTTTTGAGGCTCCACTCGTTGTTGTTTACAGTAGTTATACTAAACAATCATAAACAATCCCATTATGTAGGTAAATTTTGTGTTGTCCAATATTTTTGCAAAGGGAAAAATACATCTGAAGGCGGGACAACGATACCAAAGTGTCGAAAACTTTCAAAGCCATACCTTCCAAAAGCCCCCCCCCCCCAAGACTAGTCCATCCCCGACACCGGCCTTACCCAGTCAATCCAATGGTCCTCAATTAGATGTCCATCCAACCCCCTTAGGTGATTTAGGAAAGAAAATTCAGCCCCCCTAGGTGATTTTAGGAGCTTTTGGAAAATGTCAATTTTGAGCAATTTTAGGAAGGGCTACCACTGACCTTCCCATGACTAATGCACCCATACTGAACGGAACAAAGGAGCAAAATTCAACATGGAGATGCAATCAAGTTCTAAGAACATCAAAAAAGGATTTTGGAAGATTCAAGGAAGATTTGTAAGTTTTGGGTCGAGTCCACCGAAACAGGGGTCTCGGTAGCCATAGTGTTAAAAAAAAAAAGCAACTAAGCTTCGGGAAGCGATTCCGAGAATTTTGTAAGGAGTTAGGAGCTAAACAAGATATCAATGGAAAGGTAATTAAGAGCACTATAAGATGGTGGAATCATATTTTTCACAACACCTAGGCGTAATATGTTTACATCCGATTTTCTCATGCTCGGTCATATAGCCAGAACAAAAATCCAATTTTTCAAGGCTCAAATGGATGAATCAAGAGTTGAGACACCCACCATTGGATTTAAAAGGCCATTTCTAGTCAGAATCATATAAAATTTTGTCAAAAACTTCCACCGAACTCCATATATGACCTTCACAAGTTCGCTCTCAAGGTAAGAGTTCTCGCAGGCTTAGCCATTTTTCAAGTGGACACGTGTCAACTCTTGACCACAGCGGGATTTCATGTCCCTTTTGTCCCTTTAGCAAAAGGACATAAGGGACATGAAAATGCGCCCAACCCTTTTTAGCCCTCAGATCACCAACACGACCCTCTGCATTGCTAGTTCATCCCCAGAGCTAGTTGGAGCCCTTCTTCTCATTGCACGATGATCACCAAGTGTCGCAACCTAGCGTGAAGTGGAAACTAATGTCCCTTTCGTCCCTTTAGCTAAAGGGACATCAAGGACACAAAAATGTGCCCATCCCTAGCTATGTCTTTTGGTTCTCCATACCCTTGAAACTCAACCCCTAGGTGCTTCCCTCAAGTTTTTTCACTCAAATGTTCAACCACCAACTTCCGCCAAGTGTCATGATGAGGCGCGATGGGGAATTTCGTGTCCCTTTAGCTAAAGGGGCATCAAGGACACAAAAATGCACCCAAACCCTTATGCTTGCTTCTTGGATGAACAAAAGCCGGACTTAGTCATTTTTCCATGTCAGTTCATCCCCCACACCTCCATACCTTGTCGGAACCACCGACGAATTTTTCCCAAATTTTCCAACCTCCATTGTTGCACTCAACCAGCTCCACAAAAGCTTCATCACATTAAAACACAGAGATCTCAGAAGAAACAAATGGATCAAAACAACAAAGAACAAAGAAAAAACTAAGATTTTTCACCAGATAACTACGAAGTCTTCCAATTGAAAAATCTCCATATCTTGCAAAATATAAGTCGGATTGAGATGAAATTTCTTGTAGACCTCATTTTTGAAGGTCGTCACGACACAACAAATAGGAGGTCAAATGATGCTCTAAATCATTTGTTTCATAAAAAAACCCCATTTCATGCCCTAGCTCACGTTTGTTGGATTTCCTATCAATCTGGCAATCGGATCGAGCTAAAAACATGCACACAAACTCCAAATGAAAAACCTATTGCAATGGAGTTAATTTCATCACAATCGGAGACAAAAATTAGACCTACAAATTTCGAGCTCCATTAATGGCCACCATGACAGCTTCGTGCCCGAAGCCACTACAAGGCAAAAATTATAAATTTTATTTCCAAGCATTCTAGTGTGCAAAATCAAGTAAAATTTGGGGTACGAAATTGCGACGACAAGACGAGTCCAAAAATATGTGTTCTCAGTGGCAAACCGAGCACCAAAAATCCACTCTCCAAAAATAGTACGCTTTCATATACAAGTTTGCTATGTTTGGAAAGTCATCATCAAAAGTGTCTTTGGCGAAGGCAATTTGCAATAAAGATCATCGGAGTCGAATGGTCATCCAAAGTAGAAAACAACGAAAACAAACACTTACTAAAAATAGTAAGTCCCCTATATGGGTGCTTACTAAAAATAGTAAGTCACCCCAAGAAGTGGCCGAGGCAAATGCAGTTGCATAGGATTGAATTATGTTCATCACATCAGGATGGTCAAGAAGAGGCAAAAATCACCTCTTACCAAAAATAGTAAGTCTCTCGTCTGACACCTGCTATTAATGGTAAGTCGCACTCAAAGGGCGCTTTGGCACAATGAGACATAGGGGGATGATCATTTAAGTAAACATCATCACTCGGGATCATCATAGACATTTCTCATGGGGCATTTGAGATCTATCTCAAGGAACTCGACAGTGTCTATCGACACTCACTTCATGGTCTGGGCCTTAGGTATATCACATACAAGGTGGAAGTTGTCGTCATCGACAAAACAATTCATTCAATTTGGCAAGATCGGTTTTGAGCTCCTATCTCTTCGGAAGGGATCTTTGTGAGTTGTGTTTGTGGTCATCAACAAAGTCATTCAACAATGTTCTTAAACACTTAACCCAAGGTGTCTGTGAACCATCCAAAGGAACTTCTCAGGGTGCAAAGATTCAGAGTTTCATCGCCTTGGAGCATTCCAATGATCAGAATCAGCGGACTTCATCGAAGTAACATCTTCTCTTCTTCTCTCTCTTCTCTTCCTTCCCCCAACTTTCTCTCTTCAAATGTTCTAATTCTTCGTTGGGGTTTGCACTTTTTAATATGCCTTTAAGTTATTCGAAAAGTGACTTTAGAAATATGATGTAAAATTAAGTCACCTTGATTATATAAAAGGGACTTAATATTTTCTTAGGAATATCAAGAGTCTAAAGTTAGAAAAAGGCATATGAAGTGTCATTAGGAAGATGAAGAGGCATCTCTCTCCTATAAATTGTAATGAGCCCCTCATTTGGGCTTCTTCTTAGCTGGTTGTCAATTTGTAATCTCATGAGAGAGTAATTCTTGTGAAGGAACAAAGAGATAGCTGAAATTCTTCTATTTTCCCACTCTTGCATTCCTCTATTCTTGCTATGTACAATTTTTGCTTGAGCATCAATACAAGGAGGAGTTTATAGCCTTTTTTGACTGAGGGATTTACTAATTCTTTGTGCTCATAAGTCCTAATTGGTCTTGTTGCCATTTGCAGGGTTGTTTCTTCTTAAATTTAATGCGTGTTGGAACTTTCTGATTAATGGGTGTGGGACTGATTTTCTACCCACGGCATTAATCCCCTCCTCTCTTTTTCTCACTCCCTTTCCCTTCTCTCGCAAAGTACTCTCTAGCAAGAAATTGCTAGCTTTGCCACAGGGTCAGTGGAGTGCCCTTGTTGGATCCCCAATCGAAAGACCACCACAGAAATCACTTTTCACGCATATGTAAACACGGAAGTTGCACCGCTTTAATAGAGGGACTTAGATTCCCAGAGAGTTGGCAAGAAGTCCACAAATTTATCCACACGACAAATTTTCTCACCAACAGTTTGAAAATGGTTAATAGACATCTTCCTTATGTAAGTTGAGTCGCGTTGACATAAAAACTTAAATCTGTGGCCCTATAGAATTTTTTAGAGGTTGTCGTGCCCCTTAAGAGATGCTAAATCATAGACAGGTTAGAATGTCATGCACCAGGACACAACATATTTTGGTTTGCAACCCTGCAAGATAACGACATCATATTTTTCATGTCAGGTTGGATCATGAGATAATGTTGTAATATATAGTTGATATGATTGTGTAGGTACAATGATCAAGGATTATCTACTTCAATTTTTTAAGTTCTTGTTAAGATTTGGAACATTGACGTTGTGTACCTTGACAAAACACATTTTGTTCTGCAATATAATAAACTCGTAGTTCTCATGTCAGGTGCTATGCAGGTTGGATCATCAGTTAAATATTGTAGTATGTTTTGGTGGGTTATACATTCATTGGTGTCACATTGTAGGGAACTTCACCATAGGAGTAATACTGTGGCAGTTTGGGTTTAAGGGGTATTCAGACTATTGTTATTATGAATCTATCATATAAAACAAATTATATTTTGGAAAATTACATTCCTAAATAACGCATGATGTCCATTCCTACATTTTGTTCTAGATATGCATGTACTACCAAAGCTTCCTTTCCTGTTCAAATCTTTATTATTGGCAAAACAAATGTCAATGTGCCTAATCTAGTAAAATATGCACCCTATGGGTGATATGAACTTTGTTTTAGATAAAGAAAAAGAACTGAGAGGACAAAAAGCAAGAATGGCCATATCAATACAACTGTCACAGCAACTTGGCTATCTTAACAGAGCAGTAACCATCAAACCAGATGAACTGGATTGTTCTGGAGCAGAAATTTTGAAACTGGCAGAATTACAGGAAACAAGAATATGAAAGATATATAGCAGCAGATGAATTGCCAGAGAGAATGCAGAAATAGAAGCAGGTGAAGAGCCAGATGTTAAATCAGTGTTGGATGTGGAATCTCCAAGTAGGGAGAGTAAGAGTGTGAGCAGAAGAAAAGAATATATAGAACTGCGTGCAGAAGAGCAAGAATTTCAAAGTTGTAAGCTCATAACCTACATCCCCCATAACCAAAATGTGACGCTCACCAATGGGCATGCCATAAGGACAATCAGTAGTCACCCGCCTATGATTCCCAAATCATGGAACATGCAAAAATGCAGAAACCACATGCGTGTATAGCTATAAAATTTGGGAGGAGAAAAAGAAAGACAAATGGAAGGATCAGCATTGAGAAGTTTGGCATTGCAAGCCACCTCAACAGGTGGATCATGATAACAAAATCATGTTGGAGTTTACTGGACTAAAAAAATGACAGGTCTCAGACAACAAACATCTGGAAAATTATTACAACGGTGAATGATTCTTATAATTACAACCTTCCACTTTTTAAAGACCAAGCTTCACACAAGACTTAGCTAGGCTCACCAATATGAGTGATATGCATATAGTTATCGAGCCATTCTACTTTCTAACACAAAGATTGACGTAAAGCTGGCCTATGATAAGGTCAATGGGAATCATTTTCAGATGCACTATATGGATCTGATTTTGAACTTCAATTATGAACCATACTTGGAACCACGCTTGCTTCTATGCATATTTCTCTTCATGGGCTTGAAACTAATGTACTTGAGCTCTATTTCCTAGAAGGACGAGATTGCGAAATTGGACTTCACTCTCTTTGCATGGTGTCTACTTGATTCAAGTTTCAACACTCTTTCAACATTGTATTTGAAAAACATTATAGGTTTTAACACAATCATATTATTCATGTCGCTTGGGTTTTCATAATGAATCCATCAACAGAAGCAAAAGCCTGCATCTTTGATGTGACCAAATCCAAGACTTGTGACATTTTTTATTGCTTTGTATGGACTTTATAAGTTATAGGTGTAATTTATATCAAAAACAGAAAAACAGTTGCAGAGGGAAAGCATACGTGACCCCATGTGTACATCCAAAAGTAGTATCTTCCTCATCATTATCATCTCCAGCTAATATTGGGCTTTACTTGATTCATCATAACAAAAGCCTCCTAATAGTATGGGGATAGTCTGGTCAAACTTCCCTGAAGGAGAAGGTTTTTCCCCTGTCAAATTTGATTGCCAAATTTTAATTAACAGAGCACGAGTTCCCTTATCCACCACCCCTAGAGAACAAGATGCCTTATTATCCATCCCCAGTGATTGTCTATTCCAAAGCAAGAACGGCAGATTTTCAAGGTAGGGTCAAATTGAAACATTGATGTAAAAGAACTGTTCTGAGGCAGGAATAGATTATATGTAATACTAATCACTACAAAAATACTGGCCATGGACAATTTTTTTCCCCAACTGCTAAAGATAAGACAAGCCACGTCTGAAAGCAAATATGCACTAGCCCAATAAAGGAGATCATCATAACTGTGTGAATAGATCTAGTTGTAACAATTATGCTGATATTGTTGTGGTGGTTCCTATGGATTTGGCTGTGGGTCTAAAGGCCAAAGTAACTCTGTTAAGGCTGAATTGGCTTTCTGGAAACACATGGTCATTAAATTTATAAATATGTGGTGTTGTTTGATGCAGAAAAGGTCAAATGAGTGGTGTCGTCTAGTTGACAAGGCATGCCTTGTCTGATTTCTTTGGGTGAGGGACCCAACACTAACCCTGATTTATATAGCAAAAACACATAGGAATATGCAACAGTGGGAGTAATTGCTAGAGGCTAGTTAAAAGCATAACTTTCAAAAGTTTTTTCCATCCTCCTGGGAGGTTTGTGAGAATCTTGATGACCAAATGCTGCTAATACATAAGGCAATTTAAGAGTTGTGTTGCTGCTCTTCACAGCCTGTTTAACAAAAACAGAAGTTTGTAACCAGATTGAATGAAAACACTGGTTGTATAACCCTGGAGTAGAAACACTGGGTGTATAACCCTGGAGTAGAAACACTGGTTGCATAACCCTTCAAAGAATACCGGTGCTTGCATAGCTAAAAGAAATGATTGAAAACTTTAATACGTTTTGATCCTTAGTATGCACTGTGCTAGTGCATAACTTATGAGCTAAGCACATTGCCGGTCACAATTACATAAGGGAATTTAGGTAAACTGCATCACACTGTATATCTCAGTCAGGAGGGATAAAATTTAAACACTCTTCACCAGCTTTATCATAAAATCCTCATCAACTTACTACAATTAGTCTCAGTGTCATATACCCAGGGCCATAATGCAGTGTTTACTGACAGTGTAAGAGGAGATAAATAGAATTTAGATATATTGATGATAACACGGTAGCTTTCATAAGCTGAGCTCTATCCATTCTAAATCCCTTTGCTGGATGACTATAATTCCACAGGTTTAATTTTACTTACACATTGAAATTCCATTGGTGAGGAGAAATGTTGATCATATTTGGAAAAGCAAAGAATTAAGGAATGACAAACATATAATTTTTCTGGCAAACAGTTTTGAACCAAGAAAAATTTAATAGCCTTAGTACTGTCAAGCTTCTGAATTGATTAAACTAGGAAAAGACCAAATCTAAGTCAATTGATGTTCAAGCTAGTCACTTTTTTGAATTTTCCGGAGAGGGAGAGAGGAGGCAGGGGAGTGATGTGTGGGTGTGGTGTGTAGGTGGAGAAACGTTGGAAGGCAAAGGAGTCGCCTAGAAGCACCCCCAAAATTATAGGTCTTAGAACAATATTTGAATAGAAAATAGCATGGGGATGAGGACAGGTCCCAGTGGAACATAGGTTTATGATTTTCTAATTCATGTTGTACTGTTGTTGAAAAAAATCATGCTGGGTTTATGGAAACCGTTTCGGAGAATATTTATGTTAAATTGGGAGATATTGGAAGTGTTTTCCTATCTTTGTTCCTATTGAGTGCTTTTATCAATTACTACTTGCACAAAGGTGAGATTGCCTCTCTTGACAGTTATTACATTTAGACATTCCATCTTATTTGTTTTAACCCCCATCGGTAAGTTTTATGCGCAACAAAACCTCAAAAGATTGTTTGAAATCGCTATTGAAAAAATAACCAAGTTAAAGATTCGGTTACAAATCTAAGGTTTTATCATTAATCCTTAATCCAACAAAGCAACTTGACTTTACAAATTCTACCTTTGAGACAGGCTACAACTTGGGTTTGTAAATAATATTGTCACTGCTGTTAGCCAATATTGTGCCTTACCCAGATGATGTCATATGCTTTTGTGTAAGGCCTGTTACAACCAGAAAGACTTCTGTGTTTCCACTTGGATGTTTAGCATACTGATGGTGGACTGGTGTGTAATATTCTTCTTGCCGGTATCTTTGACTAGTAATTTTAATCTGTTGGACTGGTGTGTAACATTCTTCTTGCTGGTATTTTTGACTAGATTTTTTAACCTGTTGGACGGGTGTAATATTCTTATTGCTGGTATCTTTAACTAGTTTGTTTAATCTGTGTCTAAGGCCACATCTTCCCTGGAGGTTCTTATTTCTTGATCTTGTCACACCTCTCAAGTCTTCTACACTCTTCTGTGGGACCCAAAGGTGTATCCTTATGTTGTGCTTGGATTCCTAGAAAACATTCAAATGGTTTATCACTTGGTCTCTACTTTCAGCCATCTTAATGTTCCTATGGCCCCAAGTGCATGATTGGAAATCCTCCCCTTCTCCCTCTTTTAAACCTCTTGACCTTCTTTTTTCACTCATTAGGAAGATATATAAACATAGCACCTATCCTTTAAATGTGATAAGATGTGTTTAGTACATTCTGAACCACAACCCGGACTGGTCGTATTTCATCATCTTGGCTCATCCTAAGATATCATTTTTATTGGCATTGTACCATTGTATCTAGTCTTCAACCTGAGTGTGACACCAACTAATCAGGTTGAGCCTGTACTTTTTTTTAACTGAGTGGCTTGTGCATTGAGCCTGACATGCAATGCTCCATTCATATACACCTCCCTTGCCTTCAAAACCATGTTAAAAAAATTATGATACTGGATCCTCCACACGGCATTCCAGGACTGGTTCTGGTTCAGTGTACGCCCTGCAGTCCACCTCGAGTATGCCCCGGCCGGGAGACACCAGGGCCAAACCAGAGGCAGGGTGTTGCTTCTGTTGTAAAAAATAAAATCCCTTTCTATGCTACAAGAATAATACATCTGTTAAATGCTCTAGAACTTCATGCCGTCCCTGACCACTGAAACCGCAACACCCATATTCTTGCACAGACAAAGCATGTGCTCGATAGACCGAGTAGTGAACGAGTTTAGTAAGAAAAGCTCTGCAACAAAAACAGCTTTGTAGCAGCAGTCTCCAGCAAAGGCACCAAGAAATCTTGTGTTTTGTCTAGGTCAGGGACAGGAGAGAGGTGATGCGGTAAGACTTGAGACATATGCAGCTTCCAGCAATTGCATATTCTCTTTCATCAATCTCGTAGAGGTATTAACTGCATTTCTGTCATGACAATCTATGGTTTCAAGATATTTTATTTTAGCCATTGGACGTTTTATCATGAAACTTTATAGTCACCCAGGTTTGAGGTTTAATATTTAAAATATTTATAATTATATTTTGTATTTATAAGTTCAAATAAAAATAAAAGTAAATAAAACTTTGCTTACTTGCATTATTTTTTTAGTTCCAATAACTGACCCACCCTCCTAGGTAAATTTATGCTTTAATAATGGTAAATGAGTTAATTTTGTTTATTTGGCTATAATTTTTATATTTTTTAATATTTTATATGTTTGGGAACAGTTGTACCAATCTGGGGCAAAAATAACGTACAGACATGCCCATACCAGAACCAAGATCAGTTAGTCCAAAATATATTGACCAATCTCTGAGTGCTGCCAAAAACCCTCTATATATATAGCCAAACTCTGGGCTCATCTTTACCTGCTCTGGAAAAGATAAGGAGAGGAGTCTATCTTGGCTGACTGTAACCCATGTGGTGTAAGACCTTCACCCATGTGAGTGACATAACCCATCAGCAATCTATGGGGACCAACAAGATCATTCAAACATTCTGGCGCACAAAGCTCAAAAGCTAAGGTAAGTGGCTGTTAGCATTTTACATCTCTAAAGACAATATTCCTATGGGTTATCTTAATTGAAATCTTTTTGTAAACATAAGTTAATCTGTAGTTTGTTTGACTCATTTTAATCAAGCCATCCAAAATATAAATAGCATAGAATTTGAGCATATGGTCTAGACAATCATTTTGTGGTCTTGATTCCCTGCTCTACCTTTTGTGCTGTTTGGCAATCAAAGAAGGATAGAAAAAGGAGTTTGATGTTCCAATTGTATATCAAACACACACCATACCTCTCATACTTCCTGCTCCCCCTCTCTTCCTTCTGTGTTAATCTCTCCCAAAATAAAAAATAAAAATATCACAGAAGTCAAGTAGCAATTCACTGTTTTGTTTGCACATCATATTCATTACTTTATGAATTTTAAAATTTTATCAGTGTTAAACTTCCAAATTCTAAGAAATTTAGATGTGACGATGGCAGCACACATGCTACAAAAGGTTAAAAATCATTGGAAAAAGAAATCGCATATCAAGTCCATTGATAAATATTTTATCAGATGAGAGAGAATTGATAAATTGCGAACAGTCGTAAGAAATAGCAATCATTGAGGAGCTACAATGCCCAAAAATGGCATAGAATGCTATTAACATGAGGTCATAATTTGTACAAACAATGCAGCTACCAATCATTGACATTCTCCAGAAATATTTCAAAACTGAATGAACTCAAAAATCACATGACACTATCAGTAGGGTGTTTAAAAAAATCAAATACAGTTGCCATCGTTTTCCACTGTATACTTGTCGTAGCCTATTGCAGACTAGAAAAAGGTCCTCGATTCCATTTCACTTCAACACAACTTACCATAGTCACAGTCTCAACATTCTATCCTATGGCAACTGGTACAAAAGAAATCAATTTATACAAGATCTTCATGAAAACAAGGTAATTAGACACGTCCCATTTAAATCTTTAAATTTCATTGAATTTGATAATTTGAAGCAAGATGTGCCATCCATTCCATAGGGAAGATTATGGCAAACTCTTATATCTGCTTCTATTACACAATAAGCCAATTGCACTAATCCCTTTGACATCGACCCCTTGGATAATTCAAAGTAAACAATGTCCAGAGAAAGCATGACCAACTAAAGCTAATGATCAATCAATTCTGTATTACGTTTTAAATAAGGCTTAAGCAATCTTAAACCCTAATATACCAAGAGATTATTTAGTAGAAAAGTTCTAGACACCCAGCTCTTGCATAGCAGTAGCCACAGGATTTGCTTCATTACCCACAACCTAATCAAAGACAGATAGAATGATACAGGATGGAAAATTCTTCCCAAATACAGAATAGTAGGTAAATCTTTCAACCTGAATGCTTAAAACACAAGTATTATAGACTATTATTTGGAGAAAAAATAGTATTTATTAATAATGCTTAAAACTTTTGGCAAAAAGTAACATTTTACAGAAATTTTATCATCCCTCATTTAAAATCTGCACAAGAAACAAGGAGTTTTATAAAGAATTCATACACAAAAGGCCAATCTAACAGAAAAAATTTGAGCACTCAATAAACATAAGAAATCAATGGGATTTAAGTTCAAAGACCTGATGCACCAAAGGATATGATCTACTACAAAGAATCTGAACACCCAATAAAGATATGCAAATAATAACCAGAAACATAATACAAATTGGAGCTTACATAAAATTCAAGTTAGATGTGGTTTTTACATGCAAAGAAGCAATAGATACATGAAATGCCTGATAAAGGTATTGCTCTATGTTGCCAGGAAAGAGGTATGGGTACGAAACGTGGAAACGCCGATTTTCAAAAAAACCTTGAGTACGAACGTTACACAAACGTCCATACAATATATTAAAAATAAATAAAAATATATATGTATATATATATATATATATATAAAGTACTCATTTTCAAAATTTTAGTCCATGGACCATAAGAGATAACTGATAAAGCACTCAAAATATTTTGTATTCATTGAAGTTCTAACATGGTTACAATTTCAATGTTTCATATATACATGATTAGCTGCTCATTGATGTCTCTTTGCTCTTCACAATGCTAAATGTTAGTTTAATGAAAACTTAATTTAGCAAGAGAAAAAAGAGTGTGATTTAAAATGGACCAAAGATGTCTTTATATAGCTTTTCGGAAGTGTCGATAGGAAGTTTGGTTCGGTAGATTAAGTTTAGGAACAATAAACGTTAAAAATTACTTTTTTAATGTTTTGTGCTTTTTCGAAACTGAAAAACTGGCGAAACATACCTGAAACGTCCCGGACACTTCCAGAAACATCCTGGACATTTCCGGGAGGTTTTTGGTACATTTCATACCGGAAAAATTTCAAACAGGGTACGGTGGGGCTGGGGACGTTTCTTGGTAACACATGTATTGCTCAATCAAAATGATGTTTCATTGTAAATAAGCAATTTCAGTATTCAATACATCAAAGACTGATTTATTGGACAAAAACCAAAAACTTAGGAGCCCAATAAAGCTATGCAATTGATATTCTGAGCTTTGATATTTGACCTAGTACCCCTCGGATAGACTACTGGAGTGAATACAAATAACCAATAAAGATTTGTAATTAGCCAATTACCATTGAGAGATTACAATTCTAAGACTCAACACACCACAGACAAGCCTACCAGAAAGAATTTGAACGCTCAATAAAGGTAAGCAATCGATATCCAGATTAAAATTCAAAAAGACAATGTGCCAGAATTATTTTGAACACCCAACAAAGATATGCAACTAATTTCGGATATTTAAATTGCAAGACCTAATACTCCCAAGGCTAATTATCGGAAATAATCTGAACATCCAATAAAGATATGCAATATAAAGAGTCTGAACACCCATTAAAAGATGTGATATTAATACTTGGGGAGTTAAATCGCAGTACCTATACGTAATACATCGAAGGCAAATTTACAAGTTATTATTTGAACACCCAATAAGCATATGCAATATAAAGAATCAGAATACCCAATAAAGATATACACTTAATTTGTAGAATTTTAATACAACACTGACATTACATGAACAGAAAACCCATATATGTCTTTAGAATTCAATCCGACTAAAAGATATATGATGTTCTTACAATGAAAGCACCACTTCGTACATGCAGTGTATGTCCAAATTTTAAAAAAATGAAAACCATAAAGATGTCAAAAGCCCAATAGACATGGGCATCCATACATCCCTCCATCCCCATTAGGTCTAGAATCCAGAGAGCCTCACCCCGGTTGAGTGAAACCCACAATCCATGGTAGAATTTATAGCGAAATAATATGAAAAAACAAGAGGATCTAGACTCTAGACCATTTCATGGGGATCAGAGAGGGATTTGTCTACCTGAGGATGATCGAGTTTGGTGAGAATGAGGGGTCTGTCTTTGGCTTCATCTTCGTCATCGTCGGTGTCGGTGGTAGAGAGGGTGATGCATGAGCAGCGCTCCAGCGATGCGAAGAAGGCAGACACCACGCTCGATCCTACCCACACTGCCATTCGATCCAGTTTCGTGCAGTAATCTACCCTGCATGTACTTAACCGATCCATTTCCTTTACCAAATACTTCAATACTTGGACGCCTCTGCCTCAATCGCTAAATGTTTTCTGATTTGGCTTCTGTAATGTGGAAATGGAGCCTTTGGATTCTTTTCTTGTTTTTGTTTTTTTCCTTTATAATACAGATCACAGATTTGATGTGTTGTGGTTGTTTGATTGATTATTTGGGTAGTGGACGACGAAATGATTTGGCCATTCGAGCGAGGAGCATTAATTCGCAAACAAGGAAAATGTACCTACAAATTATGGGGGCCATTTGAAAGTGGAAGCACCTTTCTTTTACATGGCCGACAAGGGTGCCCTTTCGGATGGTGGTCCCCTTTTGTGGGGAGGAAGAACTATTTCCTATTTTATGAGTGATTCATTTAGGAATAAACATAATTATATCTCTCATGAAAAGATGGGTGGGATGATATCATATCCCAAAATCTTAAGCATTATAAACTAGCAATCGTTCATGGAGTGTACGATGGAAATGTCGAACGAGATGGGGCGAAAATTTGAAAATTGGGGAAGCTAAAAAGAGGGAGAGGATGAGGGGCGAGTAAAAAGGGGTTTGAGTGTGAATTACATTTAAAGGGGACAAACCAAAATGGGGAAAATCCAAAATGTTTAGAAGTAAAAATAATTTATGAAAGGAATCCAACCAAATCTACAAGAACAAAACATCAATATTTTCATCACAATTGTGTTAGTTTTTCAAATGGTTTTTCTGGTGCTTCTTCAACATTTTCATTACAATTTGTTAGAGTCGTGCCAAATCCTACAAAGCTGAGCGAAACTTGGAAAGCAAAAATGACTTTTCGAGAGGTCTATTACTTCGATCCGGAAACGATTGTTGTGGGTGACAAGTTGTTGGAGGCAACGCCGTATTACTTGGGCCGTGAATGATACACAAACCGTGACAATTTACGAGCCGATGGCACGGAAAAGGTGATTCTTGTAAGCGGTGTCAAATTGCCACCATAGACAAAGTAGAGACGTTGAGTATGCGAAGAAGCGGCGTTATGGTCGAGGGCATCATAGTAGTTGATGTCGCCTCCCATGTACATTAACACAAACGCTGGTAGTTCAATTTCCCTCCATCGAAATAAAACTACAAATAGCACAAACCCGTTGAATGGAATAAGGAGTAGAAAAAAACACCTCGTAATAAGATATCGTCATGTGCACGTGTCGCCAATCAAGAACATCATAGATCACATAAACATTTATTTTTATTATATCTCGTTAAGGAAAAACTATTAAAAACATTTAAAAGTGTATTAAGTTATATCTCGTTAAGAAAAAACTATTAAAAACATTTAAATGTGTAGCAGGTATGTGTGCATAGGTAAATCATACTACACGGCTTCTAAATTAAAAAAGGATGAAAAGAATTAAAAAACCCAAAAGTGTATTACAATATTTGACCGGTTGGAAATTTTAGCGGGACTCGGGACTCAGAGGTTTTGTGGCTACTTTTAAAATCGAAAAAGTAAACAAAGTGCATTGTGATTTTAGGTTTATCTACGTTGGACGGTTGAGATTATGGGAGGTTGTCGATCATGTCGGTAGTGCTCAGCGAATGATAAAAGCGAGGGATGATTACATATATGTGCATCGATCTTAGACAAATAATCAACAAAGGAGATTGTTTTTATGAACGACCATAGGGTAATCCTAACAAGGACAAACGCCTTCAACGTGATTAAATTAGGTTCAAAATTGAGAGATTGCAAGGCTACCTAGCCAATTAAACAAAATATATCAATAATCAACAATTATATGTTAACAATATGCATTATTATAAATATTAATTGACATGAAAATCAAGCAATCAAAGTAATTGGGCCCATCGAAGGAGGTGGCAAGATATCTAACTTGTCACTATAACTATTATCATGGAGGGACCGTTTAAGGGAGATGGTTAGATTCAAATAAGAAATTTTTCCAATCGTCGATGAAAGTTCATAAAGAGGAATGGAAAAGTATACGATTGTGAGACTTGTGTCGACCTTGGTAATGTTCACTTTATCCATGCCCACAACATGAGGGAATCATGTTTGAGGGTTTCGAGAGGAACCCTTCTAACCATGTAAAGGGCATTGCCCACTAACTAATCAAGGTGTGGACATGTTCTACCTCTAAATTGACTGTTATCCAAAATGAGCCCCCTGCTTATTTTGGCTAACTTGCCTTCATTCTTTCCTTCCTTGTGCTTCAACTTCAATTTTTACACATTTCAAGCACTCAAAGGATTCTAGAAATGGCTTCATCAAATAGGATTTTTCTTCCCCTTTCCAGAAAGGTAAAATTTTCCTCCTAACTCCAAATATTTTGAAAGTTATGGCTCGACAGAGTTTTTTGGGGAAATTTTCCCTTGACAGGCCCGCATCCAATGAGAAGATGCCACGTGGCGGCAGAGGTTGGGCCGGTAGAGCGAAGTTAAAAATTCACCAAAGTGGGCAAAGGGTGTAAAGGAAAAAACTTGCCCGCAGAGCCCGAGGAGGATGGAGAAAAGTTTAGAAGGCCCGCGGACCAACCGGAGGATGCCACGTGTCCTGTCAGCAGGAATAATAGGGGCGCGGAGGAAATTTTGGTTTTTTGCCAAAATTGCAAAAGGCACAAAGGAAAATGTTGAAGCACAAACCTCGTGGGCGAACCAAGAAGCGACACATGGCGGAGCGGAGCGGAAATTTTGGGAAATTTTCCCAATGAAAAATCAAAGTGAAAAAGGCGAGGTTTGAGCCCGCGTTTCCATCAGCTAATGGGAAAGTGACATGTGGCAGCAGAGCGGTGGGGTGCGGGGAATGTTTGGGAAATTTTCCCAAATTCAAAAAATGGAAAATTTTCAAGTTTCGGCCCGCCAACCCGAATTTTGCCCTAAAATTGCCATTTTTGCCCTAAATCTTCAAAGGGGCATAACTTTCGATCCCGAGCTCGGATTTTCACGTTCTTTATATCATTGGAAAGATGTTGAAATCCTCTACACAATGGAATCTTCAATTTTTATTTTTGATGGATATTTTCAGGAGAAAAATGGAAAACGTATCTGCATGCAAAAACATAGAAAACGACTCCAACCACCAAAATTAATGAAGTATGGGCCTCTGTTTTGCTCTGTAAAGCAATGTACTTCAAAGTATGGGATTTTTTATGGAAACCCATCATTTTTCGGCCCATTAGATGAATCTTGTCGGTGGTTGAAGTCCCAAATCAATTTTCCTGCGTTTTCTCCTTTCTTCCATTCTGCTCGATGGTTAAAAGCCAATTTTGGCTCATTTGTAACGTTTTGTTCATCATTCTTCTCTGCCTCTCCCTTCTTTTCTTCCCTAGGGTCAAAAATGGAGTTTGAACCTCCTCCCTTTCTCTGTAATGGTGTTTTTTTCCTCTTACCAGTGAAATGATGTTTTGTGCAAACTTCTGGAGCAATAAAAAACGTGTTTTGTGATGCATTTGTCCATCCTTGCTCGTTTTTGCTTGTTTTCTTCTTTCCTCTCTTCATTGCAGGTATTTGTGCATGTTTGAATGTCTATTGTAGGTTTTGGGGTTGTGTTCATGGAGTTTTGGAACATTTTTTGTGTGAAATCCATCCTTGGTTTTGTGATGCACTTGTCCATCCTTTCCATTGCTCACCTCTCTTTGTTTCCATGGCAGTTTTGATAGATGTTCAACATTTTCCTTCTCTGGTGTATCACCGTTTTAGTGTAGGCTTTGTTTTTCCTCTCTCTCTCTCTCTCTCTGTATCCTTGGCATAGTTAGATTAGGATTAGATTATCTTTCCTGCACTAGAATAGCTTATGGCAGGTAGTTTAGGAAGAGGAACCAACCTTCTTTGGAGAGCTTTCCCCATTTGCAAAGGTCCCACACTTTGGGAAAGCTCAATGTTGTGCATTCACACCAAATGACATTACCTTAGAAAAGCAGATCCATAGGTCATTTTGGGGGTGTTGTGAATTTTCACTAACAGTTTTGGCATGCCCAGTGGGACCTTAGAGGTCTTCCACTTCATCTTTTGCAGGTTGGTGTGTTCCTGTGAAGATTTCAGCCTTTGGAGGCAATTACAAACACATATGGCAACTCCATCTGGTAAACAACCCATCTCTGAAGTTGCAGACCTTCCTTTTCATTCATTTTCATTCATTTTTCATCCATTCTTCCTTCCATCTTCTTTCATCCCATGAAGTTGTGTAATCATGACTTCATTTCCATCATGGAATTCACATTTACAATAGCAATGCCATCCAAATCCAACTCCAACATGCTTTACAACTCCTTTAAATCAGCATTTTGAGCAGATTCAAGATCAGCATGCATACCCATATGAGCAGCAGTGCCAAAATCAGTTTGGCTATGGTTCTTTCCAAGAGCAGGGGTATGCATACAATGAAGACAATCAAATGCAAGATGCTGATTTGTTGGAGAAAATCCAAAAAATGGAGATTGGCATGGTGCAATCCAGGGCTCAAGCACAAATGAAAGCATTTGGAATCGGTTGTGGAGCACCTTTTCCATGGGTGGGACCTTTTCCAAGGCATTATAGCCCTCAAGAGAAGCTTGACTTCATGATTACAACACTTGCCATTACTTGCAAAGTGGACTGAGGGAATAGAGGTGTATGAGAGGAGTATTCAAAGAACCTTGTCAACGGGTAAGCACACCATCTCATACTCTTTCTTTTCCTCTTTCTCAATCTGTATCATTTCAGTAGTGTCAAGCTTCAAGTTTCCCATATGCTGCCCCAAATGTTGATCCCATTTCTCCATCTCCTAGTCTTCCACCTCATCTCAATTCTTTTGTCCTTTTCCCTTCCAAATCCAAATCCCCTCCACAAGAGCAAAAAGAAATACCTTCCACTCCAAGGAAACAAGAAGTTTCATCTCTTCCACCACCACAAACAAATGAAAAAATGGTTGAGTCACAACCCACCCCTCCTCTTGCATTCCCAAATCCATGTTGGGAAGAAGAAATTGTAAAAATCAGTCATGAAGGACAGCAAGAGGAAGAACCAAGCAAAGAAGGAATGATTAAGATCTTAGTAAGTTTGGCTCTTAGATATGGGATTGAGAAAATTCCTTTGCTGGTGAAGCCTACAGAGGAGGTAAAGGTTGAAGAACAAGTGGTGGTTAGGACTGATTTTGTTGCAGCAGAAGAAGAGCAAAAAGAAGAGGCAGATCAACAATCAATTTGCTCAGAATGTAGTGTCCATGTTGGCACTCTACTTGAAGAAGATGTTGATCCAATTCAAGTTACACAATCAGCCATGGAAGAGGAAAGCTCTAAAAGAGATCTTGCAGCCCCAACTTGTCCTCTAGAGTAGCAGATTGAAGAGTTTGACTTGACAAACTTCATGCTAGAGGAAGAGTTCAATCAAGAGAAATATTTCCTTCAAGCAACAGAGGAAGGAGAAGCTGCTCCAAATCCAAAAGAAGAGGATCACATTCCAGCTGTGGGGAGAAAAGTGCAGATCCAAAAGCTTTGAGCATAAAGCAAGCTATAGAAGAACCTTCAGTTCTTCTTTCTACTTCATCTCTCTCGAGTTCTAGTGCTGAAGAAGAGTTTGATCTCTCAAAATCAATGTTGGAGGATGAAAGAAACCATGGTGATCAAGTTACAGATCAAGAGAACACCATGGGAGAGGTTGAACATTTGCAGCAGGACAACAATGAGGCAGTTTATCTGTCAGATTTGGAGGATTGTTTTGATGAAGAGGAACTGGTTGAAATCACACCATTTTCTCCTTCATCATCCACATTCCAAACACTTGAGCCTTGTTGTCATGGAGGAGAACTTTCATTTGTAACAACCTACATCTTATAGCAGCTCTTTGGAATCAAGATTGGAAGATTTAAATCTTCCATGTTCTTCATTAGAGGAAGGAAAACAGTAGAAGAGTTCCATCATTTCTTCCACACCATCCATTCAAGAAGGTCTACAAGAAGACTCCATTTTTGGAGTTGAAAATCAGAGCTATGGGCATATCAAATGGATTAGACCTTGCCCAATAAGGTATTTGGATTCATTGGAGCCAAAGGAGAAGTCACAACCAGTCATGCTTGCTTCTAAGCATGAGGATGAGCTACAAAGTACCAAGGATCAGCGACATACCTCTTCAATCCAAATGCAGAGCAACTAAAAGAGGTATTCAATTTGCTTTCAGCTGACACCTTGCTAATTTGGGTAGAAGACCAACTTCTTGTTGATTTTCCACTCATCCAAGCAGCCATACTCAGCTCTAAATCATTTGCATGGCTGCCAATTTTGAAGAAAGGAAGCTATTTTGCACAACCAGTTGCAGGGTTTGTTTAGCCCACCTTTGCTTCCAGTTAGAGTAGAGTAGGTAGGTTTTCTTTCAGCAGAAGAAGTGCTTGTGCACACTCTACATGTTCCATTTGGAGCATGTATGATTTTCAATTTTGTACATAGTTGTTTGGTGTTGTTTTGGTTGCTCTTGCACAGTCCATTTCAGTGGGTTTTGGTGAGGATCAGTTTCAGTTCAGTGGGTTTCCAAGTGGCTCAGAGGTCATATTTTCATAGTTCATATCAGAATTGGTTATCAGGCTTGACTCCATGCCTAATGGATGCTTCAAAGGCCATTGATCATTCATCTAGCAGGTAGATGACCCCTGAGAGTCACCAAATTGTTATCCAAAATGAGCCCCCTACTTATTTTGGCTAACTTGCCTTCATTCTTTCCTTCCTTGTGCTTCAACTTCAATTTTTACACATTTCAAGCACTCAAAGGATTCTGAAATGGCTTCATCAGATAGGATTTTTCTTCCCCTTTCCAGAAAGGTAAAATTTTCCTCCTAACTCCAAATATTTTGAAAGTTATGGCTCGGCGGAGTTTTTTGGGGAAATTTTCCTTGACAGCCCGCATCCAATGAGAAGATGCCACATGATGGTGGAGGTCAAGCCAGTAGAGTGAAGTTAAAAAATTCTCCTAAGTGGACAAAGGGCGCAAAGGAAAAAAAACCGGCCCGCAAGCCCTTTGTAGTAGAGGAAGATGGAGAAAATCGTAGAAGGCCCACGGACCAACGAGGATGACGCCACGTGTCTTGTCAACGGCAGGGAATCGGGCGTAGAGGAAATTTTGGTTTTTCGCCAAAATTGTAAAAAGCGCAAAGGCAAATGTTGAATCGTAAACCCAGTGAACCGAAGCAACAAGTGGTAGCGAAGTAAGCGGATTGTGGGAAAATTTTGGGAAATTTTCCCAATGAAAAATTGATAATGGAGCGCGGTGGGGTGCGGGGAATGTTTGGGAAATTTTCCCAAATTCAAAAATGGAAACTTTTCAATTTTGACACCACCAACCCAAATTTTGCGCTAAAATTGCCATTTTGCCCTAAATTTTTAGAGGGGCATAACTTTCGATCCCAACCTCGATTTTCACGTTCTTTATATCATTGGAAATATGTTGAAATCCTCTACATGATGGAATCTTCAATTTTTATTTTTGATGGAGATTTATGGGAGAAAAATGGAAAAACATATCTGGCATGCAAAAAACATAGAAAACGACTCCAACCACCAAAATTAATGAAGTATGGGCCTTTGTTTTGCTCTGTAAAGAAATGTACTTCAAAGTATGGGATTTTTATGGAAACCCATCATTTTTCAGGCCCATTAGATGAATCTTTTCGGTGGTTGAAGTCCCAAATCAATTTTCCCGCATTTTCTCCTTTCTTCCATTCTGCTCGATGGTTAAAAGCCAATTTTGGCTCATTTGTAACGTTTTGTTCATCATTCTTCTCTTGCCTCTCCCTTCTTTTCTTCCCTAGGGTTGAAAATGGAGTTTGAACCTCCTCCTTGCTCTGTAATGGCGTTTTTTTTCTTCTTACTAGTGAAATGATGTTTTGTGCAAACTTCTGGAGCAATAAAAAACGTGTTTTGTGATGCATTTGTCCATCCTTGCTCATTTTTGCTTGTTTTCTTCTTGCCTCTCTTCATTGTAGGTATTTGTGCATGTTTGAATGTCTATTGTAGGTTTTGAGGTTGTGTTCATGGAGTTTTGGAACATTTTTGTGTGAAATCCATCCTTGGTTTTGTGATGCACTTGTCCATCCTTTCCATTGCTCACCTCTCTTTGTTTCCATGGCAGTTTTGATAGATGTTCAGCATTTTCCTTCTTTGGTGTATCACCGTTTTAGTGTAGGCTCTGTTTTCCCTCTTTTATCTCTCTCTCTGTCTCCTTGGCATAATTATATTAGGATTATATTAGCTTGCTTGCACTGGAATAGCTTGTGGCAGGTAGTTTAGGAAGAGGAACCAACCTTCTCTGGAGAGCTTTCCCCATTTGCAAAGGTCCCACACTTTGGGAAAACTCAATGTTGTGCATTCACACCAAATGACATATCCTTAGAAAATCAGACCCATAGGTCATTTTGGGGTGTTGTGAATTTGCACTAACACGACCTTCTATATTTACGCTTGAATTTGAAGTGTGGTGTTAAATATGAAAATATTGTGTCGATATACTAAAGTCATTTTCCTTGTATTCATGTTTAAAAACAACACAATTCTTATCTTCCAAAAATGAAATAAGATTTTAAATCAAAAATATGCATTATTCACTTGAACTTTGCAAAGCAATAAGGTAGGATCCCCGTCATCAAGATTATATTCTAAGTGAATTGGTTAGGGTTTGAAAAGGGAATATTATCTCGCATTATACCATGATTGATTTTTATATTATGGTGATAAAACCTTAATTAGGATTAGAATCTAAATACGATGTACATTCAAATTACTAAATTAACATTTAATATATAGATCTTGACATATAGTAAATGATTAAGAGATTTGTTAAATTATGGTACACACCATATATAGTAAAAAAAAAAAAAGGATAATGTAATTATATTTTATGTGCTCTAACGATCGATCTAAATGTGAAAATGGAGGGAATATGACGGAAATCTAATGTATTTTTATTGTCTTTAAAGTTAAGTCTTTGTCTTCCTCTAGACATAATCACCCAAAGAGGGATAAAAATTACCAGCTATAACTTGTGCAATTCTACATGGACATGTTGTGCTCTAGAAAATCTATATATATTTGCATGGTCACTAAATGCGACCACTAAATGTGTTACTCGTGCACGATCTAGGATTTGAAAGATGTGTGTAAGTTAATATAATCGATCGTATTTTCCTTAAACCCTAGCTTCCTTGAAAGTCTTGTAAAAAGGGGTCAACATTTTGGGTTGAGACACCCTCCACCACATATGTAACACTACCCTAAAGAGGTTTCAAACCCACGTAGTTCTCCACCTATTAGAAGTGTAATTATGTTATTTTCATCTACATGTTGTTTCAACCCTAAATTAATTACACTGGATGTATTCAATTAAAATAAAATAGGATTGAAGATGCTACACGAAATAATTAAGCAATTCATATTGCATACACGTTTGCATATTGGAAACTATGAGAGTATTATAAACATAATAGATTGATAGAGAAAGTAAGAGTATAACTAGGTTTGAGAGATGACTTAGCTGGTTCAAATGATACTTTGCATATGTCATTAATGAATCTAGGATGTGTGCAAACCCTAAAATGTGTCCAATAGCTTAATACTTTGATGTGTGATGAAATACTAGACCATATATCTATGTACTAAATCATTTACTACACTATAGTATCCTTTTGTACATTTTCAAACTTGCAAATGATGCACCTCTAGTTTTAGTTTTGTTTCTTCACATGCACGTGTGTCATGTTTTGATACCTTTAAATCCTTTATACCCCTCACATTTATGTTTGTGCCTAAAAAAATCCTAGCTTCCTACAAAGCACTTTCAAGCACATATTAGATAACAAAAATAATATTAGGTGTTTAAGTTGGACTAACCTCAGTGGTCCCCTGATGTGATTTAAACTGAGCAATGCACTAAATTTGAACTCTATGCAATTCTCCTAGTGTGCGCGCGTGTGTGTGCAACTAATCCATAGACCTAGCTTTTCCTCAAGCCTCAACACCAATAATGGGATAATTAAGTGTCCCAATTGAAACCCTTGTATGCATATGTAAAACACTTGAAAAATTAGTAATTTCCCCCTTGTGATATGTTCATGAAATGTTTTATAATAGTCCTTACTTTCTAGCTAGTAAATGGATAGATAGATAAGTGATTGTTCGATGATAAATTTTTATAGACAACTTGTATACATGGGAGTCATTTACTTTGAAATTCAAACCTAGTGGTGCATAATGCCAACCCAAAATATAAGGTGTGAAATTAAAAAGAGTGACGAACAAGCCCAATGGTCGAAAAAGACCCAAAAGTAAAAGGGACAAGACCATACCGTTTAGGACAAGGTTGTAGTATGACCTTGGCCAAACAATACGATCTTGTACATGAGTAAAAAAATTGACCAATCAAAAGTAATAGCCAGGATCTCTATGACACAATGTGAAAGAAAATGAAATATCCAAAGAAAACGGTGGACAAGATTCAATCAAGCATTATGAAAGCACATAACAAGGACTTACACCACTAATATCTAGTTTCATTGTTTAGAACACATACATATAATTTGCTAAAAATATGATGCATAATGATTTTGTGTTGATTTTGGTGTCTATATCTAGTGAGTAAAAAAACTTAGTTTGAAAGAGAAAATAATCATACATGATAGTGCCAAAGTAGAGATAATCGTAAGTGTGTCAAGAGAGTAATAACAACATGGAAATCAATGTGAGTCGTTGATTGACCAATGTGGAGATAGGACAAACATGTCATAGGTTTCAAAAGGTGTCATTGGTGTTAAAACGTTCTTGGAGATATGGAGATTGTATTTGTACTTGCAGAGAATTGGGGTTGATTAGTCCCTTAATAAGTGATTCAAAAAAAAGGAATTGGTTCTCCCATCACCAAAGAAGGGTGTCATAAGGCTTTCTATTCACCCCAAAATAATTCCATCCAATTATGGTACCACATAGTTGCAGATGGATCAAGACCCCAAATTTGAAAACCCTTGCAAATTCAAAAGGGAATGATGTCTCATGCCCCCATCATGTGTGTTATATGAGTATGAATAACAATGGTAGTATTCGTAATTGTGATTTTTATAATTTTCCTTACATTTGCAATAAATTTAGGTGTGTGCTTGTATTTTCATTTCAAGAACTTAGCATTATGTGCATTCTTATATCTAAATTTGACTATTGAGTCATTAGATTCATGTATTGATTTTTAAGAGAGAATGTGGCCTTACATATCCAACCCATATGTTTACTTTCCTATCAATGAAAGAGATGGAATAGAGTGAAATCTCTTGAACCAAAAGAAATTAGTAATTGCGATTGAGGTATTGAGTCAAGATAATTATATACACTATGAATTAGTGTGTAGAACGAGATAGTAAGTAGTGATATAATAGTTCATAAAGACAATGCATCAATGTTTAGAGTAAGGTAGTAGTAATAATATTGAGTTGTAGTGTAAAGGTCAAGAGTGATGAAAGATATAGTACAATTGTAAATATCACAAAACATCATGAAGTCATGTAACAATGTGGAAGTTAGGGATATGATAATCCCAATGCCACAAACAACATACAAAATTGATGAGAAGAGACTGACATATCACATTGACACGTTTGAGGCATTGATTAATTAACTAAGACTAGGTTGAATAATATAATAATAGGCCAAAAGGTCCATTTAATATAAATAGTAAAGTGGAAAATTCAAAAGTAACTTCCTTTAAACTACGATTAATAACAACTTGAGCTATGAATGAGACAAGATGACATGCACTAGAGAAAATTTGAGATTGTGAAATGACCAAGTACCTAAGGCCATCCAGGATGTAGACATTTGCGAGATCTAGTAAGCATAAAAATATATGTGATTTTAGTTGAAAATAGTAGTAAATTTTTGAATTTTTTTAAAATCGTTAAAAAATCAATTTTAAGTAGAATATGGCCAACTTGTTGTGGTATCCGATTTTGCTTAGATGATGGAACCTTATTGTTTGGTATATTTTTCCCCTTTTTATATGGTATTTTCTGTTGTGTATAGTCCCACCGGATGGTTTCCAGGGATGATTTGGTATGTAAATTATGATATTTCTTGTTTGTTGATTATATAGTTGATTATTGATTGATTATAAAAGTTATTATATTCATTTGGTTTTCTAATTTTTGTGATTGCAATGAGATGTACATTTATGAGAGTTCCATGGGGTTATCATATGAATACCTTGCTTGAATTGAATCTAGAGGGGCGAGTCCAGGACATGTTGGATAGAGTAGGGCTACATCATGTGGCTAGATTGAGGGAGCTGCCCCAAAAATGTATTTTATTACTTTACAAGTATTGGAATGCCGACACTTGTAATTTTGAATCCTAATAGGGGAGATGACAATGACTTTGTAGGATGTATGCAAGATTTTGAGGTCATTGATAATGGGTGAGAGGGTATAAATGTTCCTATGAATGTGTCATAGTGATTCTTATTTGAGTTTTTGTTGTTTCTTTTTAGATAATTTGAGAAAGTTCTTAGTCTCTTACAAATTTCCATATTGTTTTGATAACCCAACATCTCTACTATGTGTGATAGTAAATTGTGTTCATAAGGCAATAATGTGTTCTACTTATTAACACACTTGTATTATATGGTTATTTCTAATTTTTTTATAATAATAATAGACCTAGTTGTTCCTAATAGATTACAACATTGTTATAAGTATAGTTTCTTATGACTAATTATAATATCATTTGCAATTATCATGTTATTAGTTAGTTACATAGAAAACATGGTTATATTCTCTTTTGATTTTGAATGATGTCAATTATATGTGAAGTGTTCCAACTCAATTTAAAATTGTCAATTATATGTGAAGTGTTCCAACTCAATTTAAAATTGATTATAAGTATTTTGTTTTGAATTTTTATAACATTATAAGCCAACCCTATCTTTTGAACCATGAGATACTTTTATTGCATTTTTTATATTGTGATCAAATTACTTTTAGTAATTTTATTTTTGAATTTCTTAACCTATTTCATTTAAATCTTATATTATCCTATAATTTATTTCTTTTATATTGTTTTAAACTTTTCATACAATTGAAATCTCAAATTTATCCTTTAGAGCCTTATTTTTGGTGGGGTTTTGGCAACATAATTATAAACCTTTTCTTACATCCCCAAATGGGGCATATTTCCATACCCCTTATGTAGCTGGATACTTGACACATTTACATTCCCTTTGACCTCTTTTAGAATTTTAAAAAGTGAAACCTTTCAATTTCATGCCTCAAAGCCATTTCTTTCAAAGGTAACCAAAAACATGCCATGTAGAACAAGAAACTTTAGTAATCATGCACTACCTTCTACACATTTTGATGTATTTACAAGAAATTTATGTATGCGGAAAGAAATGTGGAGTCCTTGATTAGTTGTTTTGAAATTATTCACTTGTTTAAATTAGCAAATTCCATTTAGTGGGTGATACTTGTCACTTTCTAGGCCTATTATGGTGAATTTTAGTTGAAATGTGGGTTTATGAGACCTTCATCCTAGAATAGGGCCTATGCCATTGATATTCATATATCAAACGATGCATAATATTTATAAATAATTTAATAAAACATACTTTACATAATGTATCCATATGTATCTATACATGGAAGCATATTGATGTTGTTAAGTAAGGACACCTCACAACTTTAAATTTTAATCAAATATTCGAGTATCCCAAACACGAGTAGAAAAATTAAGACACTAATTTAATAAAAATTGAATTAAATCTAAATATTACAGAGTCACTACTGAGCCAAATGACGTATAAATGTAGAAATACAAAAATGACATGAGAAAACTAAGATTTAAAATATGAAGCCCTAAACAAAGAAGAGGGAGAGAGGACTTAGTTGATTTATGTGTTGTCTAGGACTGATTTGAATTGGGAAAAGTGTTAAAAACTAGGTAGAGTGTCATTATTGCTCACAATAAATTATGGAATGCAGGAATGAGGCCAAAAATGGGCGCCCATGGCGAGACAGGGGACACTTGGGCGCCGAAGACCTCTTTTGGGTGCCTATGACCGCACAAATAATCGAATATGGTTTTTACTATATCGTAAGGTCATCATTATTCTTGCCATTGATCACACGAGAGTCGCTCTTTGAATTTCGTAAGTACCTGTAACTTGCAAAATAGAAGTTCACCTACACAAACCCACAAACCGCATCAAACCTAAAAATAAAGATGAAATATGGGGAGTCGAGGCCGACCTCGGCAGTCAATACTATGAGAGTGAACTTACAACTAAACATTGTACTACATCTCAAACTCCATGTAGTTTTGGTGAGTGTGTGTAATAATGATGCCCTTACGCAAGTTGTACTTGATAGTGGGTTGTAGAAGCTAAATGTAGCAATGTAATAGAAAGTGTAAATGGAATAAAATAGAATTCCTCTTCATATGTTGTGTATGCGAGTTGATGCACCCCTTGTCCCTTGAGTGGATTCTAGATGGATGCTTTAGAGTGCTTTAGGTGCATTTTGGATGCAAGCTTAAGTGATTGAGAGTAATGTTTAGTGATTGCTCCTTGATTTTGAACATATAATAATGTATTTATATGATTCCCTTGTTTGAATTTCGTAATTGAAAACTGGAAGTCCGACCCATAAGTGAAAAAGATTCCCAAAAGATAAAAGAGACCCAAAAGGAGTGAGTAAGGTAAGAAAAGGTCGGGGGGTGCTCGGAGGGGACATGGGTTCCGGGAACTCCTGTCCCCGGCTAGGCACCTTAGTGTCTAGAGCCATAACCGATAAATAATTAAAATACTAACTAGGTTATAGGGTGTGTAAGACCAAATAGAAAATAAGAAACACAGAAAAGAGGCCAAGGAAAATCATCAATTACTAGTTTTCTTGCTTAGGAATCATATGAATGCTAGTATGTATTTAGGACCTAGAAATGTACCCAAGTGCATGATTTTGTGTCTATAGACACTTAGATTACGTGGCCTCATCACATTTTTCGAATACTATTGTGTTGATGGAAATCAATGTATGGACCCGAGATACATAAGCGTGAGAGACGAGGACATGTGGTGGGATCATGTTGCTCATGGATTTTACAGGTTGATGTGGATCTAATTCATAGTGTCGACTCTAGATAAACTTTATTAATCACCATGAAGCACAAACCAATAATAAATATTCATGTTTATATTGTTTCAAAATGTTAGTTAGGCGGGTAGGTCCTCTCGGTTAGTGTGAAGTGTGAGCCAATAAGAAATCTCCAAGTTACTTTGTAATTTGTGAATCATAATTCATCTAGTGTCCTTTCTTTATAGAATTCAAGGTTTATAAGATTTGTGAGATACATGTCCTATTAATTTATGAAAATTGAATGAATTAGAAAGCTCCACATAGTTTTAAAGTGTAAAAATTATCAAGTCTCGAGGAGTATAAGTTATAGAGTATAACAAATGAACAAGGGCTGCCTCATTACTTCGAAACTAAAAACATGTCGAACTTGTAATTGGACCTTGAGTAAACATTGATGAGTCGATAACAGGTGATGATGGTCTATAGGCCATCATAAATTGAAAACACCAATTTCCTTTGTAAATATAAAATCTTGCAATGTCATACTCAAAACCAAGGTTTTTTTAAAGAAATATTAATCTAAAAATCAAAATTTATATAGAATAATGTGAACAAATTACAACTTAATACATAGTTATATCTTATAAGTAAAAATGGCTTCAATATTTTTCTAAAGATATAGGGTCCCCATTCTTTTAGTTTTAAATCATGGGGAATTGGGAGGTGTTATTCACAACACATCCTAAGAACCATCCCAAGCTAATGATTCATAAGTTAAAAAAAAAAAAACTTTATTCGCCATTTTTTCTAAATTTAGTAGAAATTATCCTACATTCATCATTACTTTTAAAACTTAATTCATAAACTATATATATTATTTTTCACTAATATGATGATGACTCGATTTCGACAATTCACCAACCCTACGAATTTGGCTTTGACTAGATTCCCCACCATTTCTATAATTTTTTTCCAAAGTGGGTTCCTTAAAATCTTCCTTGATTTCATGTTTTGGGTGGCCTTTAGTGTCACTAAGTGTTGAAATTCAAACAAATAAGTCATATATACAACCTACTAACTACTCTAAAGGATCAATCAAAGGGCTATTACTTTCTATCTACTACTTGGGTAAAAGGAATACTTGAGGATTATATTTGGGATGCATTATTCACTACATAGGAAGGGAAAATTCTAAATTTCATCACATAAATTATCTTAGGGGAAACATTATTGTATCCCAAGCTATCTTGGTGTGACTAGAACAAGGGAAACCTATCTTCAGGGGCACTATTCTATCTCTCTCTCTCTCTCTCTCTCTCACACACACACACACACACACACACACACACACACACACCAGAACTACATCGAGTCTTAAATGTAGTGCAACGCTTAGTGAAAATCACATTGGGGTGACTGTTGAGGCCAGTTTAACTCAAACATATACATATTTCATTCCATATAATGTGTTCTTTAGCCTTGTGAGGTTATTTAGGGTATGTTTTACAGGTACATGTGTGATAAGAAAATCCTCCAAAAAATTTGAAGTGAAATAAAGTGAAGTGAAGGCAATATGATTAGACCTTGAAAGATCCAAATCTAGATTCACTACCGGGACATTAGCACTTTTGATCTGAGAGATTAACACTGCGAAATTACTTTCCCCTTCTAGGCACTACCATCTAGCACACTTACATACCATTTTCCTTTAGATGAAGCACATCTGACCCATATCTAGCATGTTCCATCATTATTCTAGCATAGATCCTACATAAAATAGTGATGTATCGGCTTAGTCACTCTCATCCTCTCATTACTTGCACTTGTTTGCCATTGCACATTGTATCTTATATATTTCTTATATTATCTTATTGATCTCATTCCTCTTATTAAGATTTAATTATGTTAAATCACATTGCCTCCTTTATGAAAAATATGCACACTATCTTTGCATAAGTCACATTACGAAAATAAACATAATACAATTCAATATCAACACAATATGATGGTGAGAGATAGAAACATGTAAGAGAGAGAAAGAATAAAGTGAATTTTGGGATTTTAAGAGCATCTTTAACTTTGTGTAGGTTTCCATCTACCCTTAATGTCTAACTCACATTATTTTTATTTCATTTATCACTCACTTTCCAAATAAATGTGTTCTAACTTATATGATGAATGAAACAAAAATAATAAAAATATGATAATGATCAACATAAACCCCATAATCATAATATACTTCCCTTTCAATACCAAATATGTGGTTCTCATAAGATGCATCTAAGGCCTTGAAATCATATTAGTACCAAATTGAGTATATATATGCATATAACTGAAATTAGAATATAAAGATCCATAATGCCTTCATGATCGAGATCACCATAAATGTCAGAATCCTAGCAATAGTATCCATAGTTGTTCCTCCTTGGTAAGGAGTAATAGAACTTAAAATAAACAATTTTCATGTATTTTTCCCATATGCACACTTATTAATGTTTATCAAAGCGTCCAAAATGTGAGATACTACATCCTTCCCCCTTAAAATGGTGTCATCCTAGTTCAGTTAGTAAAAATATGAGGGTAGTGCTCCAGAAATATTTTTTCATCTTACCAAGTGGAACTCCTCTCACTCATTTGGTCCCATTGGACAAGAACTTGTTTTACATGTCTACCCCATAGCTTAGTGTTGCAGGTGTCTAACATCTACACTAGTTTCCTCTATATTTTCATTACTGAACCTTTACCTAGAAAACATGTTCAACAAAATACATGAGAAGGATCAAAAACATATTTTATGAATAAATATATTTGAAACACATCGAACCTTAGAGAGAGAATGATGGAAAGTTATCCTATAAGTTATAGGACTAATATTGTCTAGAATTTTGAATGGGCCCATAAATCTAGGAGCTATCTTAGAAGAATTTCCAAATTTAATCTAGCTCTTTTGAGTACGTACCTAAAAAACACCTTAACATGAACCCAAAATTACCTAGTATTTATCTTAAGGTTAGCATAATTTTTCTACATATAAGAGGATTTTGTAAGCCTTTGTCTTATAAGATGAATTTTTTCATCATAAGTCAACAAAAATTCTTGTGCTTGAAAGGATATATTATCGAGACCATCCCAAACATTAGGGGTTCTACACCTCATTTTGTGTAAGGCCTATAAAGGATCTATCTTAAGGGAATAATGATAAGTGTTATTATAAAAAAAATCCACTAAGTCAATGTAATCTTCCCATTTTATTTTCCTATACATGACTTACATTCTTTACATGTCCTTTAAAACTTGGTTTATCCTTTCTAATTTCCTATCCATTTATGAATGATAAGTGGAATCAAAATTCAATTTAGTACTAGAATCAATTGTTAATATTTTATAAAACATGGAAGTAAAGAGTTTTTCCTAATCACAAATGATCACTTTAAGTAATTACATCCAACTAAACAACTTCCTTAACAAAACTATCAGCTAAAATAGTGGCATCATCCTTTAGATTTGCCATAGTAAAGTGTAATACTTTTGTTAATTTTTCTACCACTATTAGGATAGTGTCATGCTTATGATGATTCAAATGTAGCCCAAATATAAAATCCATGGAAATAACATCTCATTTGTCCTTTTGAATGTTGCGAGGATATGAAATTCCTCCAAGATGACAATGTTTAGCTTTAAAAACTAACATTCCAAACATCTAGTTGTAAAATGAGCTACTTCCTTTCTCATTCTTGGTAGAAAAATACCTTTTTAGCTCATGAGTCATTTTAATGACTCTAATATGAAAAAATGAGGAGCCTCATGGGCTTCCCTTAGAAATTTCTCACGTAAAATTCCTCAAAATGGTACGTACATCTTCCTTAGAACTTTGGAAATCCATTAGAATTTAAGGAATAACCATAATAATGTAGTTTTATGTGGTCTTTGGCTAGTTTTACAAAAAAATATTGATATAAATCACATTAAAATTGTTATTCTATAATTTGGTTTCTAAAATCAGTCTTAATCCTAGAAATGGAAGCAAAATAATACTATCAAAATTACATGATCGACTTGATTCTTCTTACCTTTGATGTATGATATGTTCATTTCATAGTCACTTGAAAATCCCAACCATCTACACTGACATGAATTTAAATTATCTTGAGTATAAATGTATCCTAGGATCTTATGATTTAACTTGAATGGTTTTACCTTCAAAATTGTCTTTGTATTTTTAAAGCATGCACTACTATAGCTAATTCTAGATCATAGGCTACATAATTCTTCTCCACGATCCTTTAGTTTCCTTGACTTGTAGGTAACAACTTGGCCATTTTGAGTGTATATTGCCCCAAATTTATTTAGGAAGCATCATTCCAAACCTCAAAATCTCCATTTGGGTCTGAGATGATCAATATTAGAGTAGATATTAACAAATATTTAAGCTACTTAAATATATCCTTTAACTTCAATTTCTAATCATATTTCTTACCGTACACCGATGGGAGTTGATAGGGTTAGAAATTTTACTAAAAAAATTATAAACTACCTATAAAGCCTAGTGAGTCCCATGAAGATACACTTCATTTACAATCCTATGGGTAAGCCACTCTTGAATAGATTTAATCTTATCTAAATTCATGGGATATCCATCCTAGGTAATGGATCTTCTATTGGAAAAATGGACACTTGGATAACTTTTCGTATAGTTTATGTTGCCTTAGTCTTTACAAGACTTAGTGTAAATGGTGTTCATGTTCTTATTCATTATTTGAATAGATAAAACTTTCATCCAAGAACAAAAACACAAAGCATTCTATTAAATATCTAAAAATGTTATTCATTAGGTTCATAAATGTTTTAGGGGCATTGGTTATCCAAACGATCATAACTATGAATTTGTAATGTATATAGTGAGTTTGAAAATTAGTATTATATACATCATCCTCCTTAATCTAAAGTCGATGATACCACGACCACAAATCAATCTTAGAAAATACAGTATCATCTTTCATTTGATCAAATAAATCATCTATCCTAGGAAAAGGATGACAATTCTTAACAATTATCTAATTAAGCACCTAAACAATCTATGCACAACTATAGGGTACTATTCTTCTTATTCATGAAGACCACCAAAGTACCCCATGGTGAAACACTAGATCTAATGAAGCCTTGATTAAAGATTTCCTACAATAACACCTTTAATTCTGAAGATGAGATGTGTTTAACTGATATAGAGCTTTAGAAGCAATATCTACTATAAGCATGATTTCAATAGAGAAATAAAACTCTCGAACTAGAGGTGTTATAAGGAAATATTTAGATAACATCTCCTATGTTATATAAGGATATGGTATTCATCCATAATTTTATTCACTCCCATACTTGATACCTCAATATGTATAGAAAAAATTGACATCTCTTATGTGTTGCTTTCTTAAGTTTCATAGAAAAAATATGTTTGGACTTCTTCATTCTCTTAATACCAAAGAATAATACCTAGTTCCTTTTATTATCTAGGAACTATACTTTATTTTCAAATTAGACTAACTCTTCTTGATATATTTACAACCAATACATGCATAGAATAAGGTCATAAGAACCTACGAGAATTATATAAAGGTCTAAATTAGTGTTAAAACCCCTTAATTCTAGCTCAAATTGATTAAGAAAATATGTTACTATATTTTCTTACCCAACCCAAACTTGAATTTCCAACCTTCTCTCAAATTATATGGATTAACAATATTAATAGTAGATAAAGAAGGTGAAATTAAACTATTATTTGTTCTTAAATAAAAATAAATAAAAATAGAATAATTAGATAAATTACCTCTAGCCTCAATGTGTGTTGATTGATTATCATCTTATTTGTCATCCATTACTTTGCATAAATCTTTTTGATTGATTTTTAGCTAGCTAAGTACTCTAGATAGTTATACTTTTAATTCCCTTCATTGCCACATACCCAACACACCCTTTATGCTACCAATACCTAATTGTCACTTGAAAAAGATTTTTGTTATTATAATTTGAAGAAGAGGGATTCTTCTTTAAATTACCTCTCTTCTCCTTTAAAGAGTTTCAAGACCTAAAACCTAATTTATTTTGTGAACTCATGTTACCATAAGAGTTCCTATTTTTCACAAAAGGATTTTTAAATTCTATTTTCTCAAATACATTTCCTAAAGGAGAAGAGAATGACTTGTTTGGAGTGTTCATATTTCAATATTCCTTCCAGCCTTTCAACATTGATGTGTCCTTTTCTCAATCTAATAGGTTAATTCAATGGTAGAATCTAGGGTCTTATGTTTAGTCATGTCAACATCATACATCAACACAAATTTGAGACCCAATTTAAATCTACTTACCTTTGTCTCCTCATCCCATATGTAATCCACATAATGAAGAATATGAAGGAATTTAACCTCATATTTAACAATAGATAGATCCCCTTGATGAAATAATTGACTCTCGATGATTTTCCTCTCCATATGAGAGGTTGAGTGGTATCTCTTACAATTTTTTCAAAACTTCCCATGTGGGAGTGGTGATGTCATATCCCTTAAGGGCACACCTACACTTCCATCAAAGTGTATCATATCCTTCTAACTAGAAGGTACCAATTCATGCATGAACATTCGAGGACATGTCCTCTAAACTAAAATAATTTTTAATACACACTAACCAAACATCATCCTTATCCCCCACTTCTTCCCTTGAATACTTGGGAGGAGGTAGTTCTATCAGTTCCCTTATAAAATATTCTCTTTTTGGTGTATCACATGGTGATAATGGGTATGAAGAGGGTGTGATTACTTTCTTATTTCTCTAATTCCTATTTTTCCTCTTGGTGCTTATACTTGTGAAGGTGGAAAAGTTTAGCAAGAATATTCTCTTGAGTATCCACTTAATATTGAAATGAATGCAAGGTTTTGAGAACCCTTTCAAAGGTAGGGGATATGTTAGGGTCCACATTTAGAATCCCATAATTATTATATGGTTTATAATATTCCGAGGTTCATTTTTTATGTGTAGGATTCTCCCAAGATGATCCCTATAACCACCACGCATCCCACTTCTAGTTATCATCATTTTTTTGAAAATAAAGAATTTTTTTGCATTATTTTAAGTTTCATATTCCTATATTTTCGTAGAGATCCCTAGAGCATAACCTACCTCTCGATACCGAAATTAGCATCCACCTTCAAACCGAACTTAAAAGTATAACTTCCATAAGAGTAAGAGTAAAAATCTTTCTATAACATTACTAGATTTCACGAAAATCTATGTGCAATAATAAGAAATTAGTTTTAGTTTTTGAAAATGATATATAGTGCAATAAATTAGTTGACACTTTGTAGACACCTATTATTTGATCAAATCAATATTATTCCTAACATTGTACTAACTATTATGTTCCTGCAAATTGACGACACTTCGTCAATTAGGCTCTTTTTCCCTTCAATTCCTCTTAATTGACCATTATACGTTGATTAAGTCTCTTATCCTATAGTTGACTAATAAATCTTCTCATTAACTAACTCATGCTTCCAATGCTTCCAAAATCTATTCAAACCTCCTCCAAATGCTCCCAGAAAGCTACCTAAGACTACCTAGGACCCCTAATTAATCATAAAAGATTAATTATCCTCTAAACATAGTCAAATATTTCTTTGACTTGCTAAAAGTGCTTTTTGGACTTACCTTTTGTCCCACATGCACCAAAAATGCCCCTTTCTTGAAATTAGAAAACTATAAATAGACCTCTACCCACTCACTTTTCTAAGAACACTTCTCCTCCTTTAACATAAACTATAGGAAAATAGGATTAGAGAATTTATTCATTGTTATTGAGCTATCATCTTCCATTGCATATTCAAACTCAAGATTTAGTAAATAAGGGGGAGCCATATGGCCTTGTAGCCATTAATGGTGAGCTTTCACTCTCAAACCCTTGAGCATCAAACAATCAAATTTGATTGCTAGGATCTTCATAGGTTCATGTTTTGTAGCATTCAAAGAGTAGAGAGTAGTATATACATGTTAGTTTGATGTTTTGTCAAAGTTATAATGCATGCATAGGAGTAGCTCTTGTTTATCTCTTATCTTGATGGTTCATAGTTGAGTTGGTAAAGCTTTGAGGTTTCTTTAGTGTTCTAGCCTCATTTCTATAGCTTTTCTAATTTATACATGTTCACATATGGCACGCCTAGTGGGACCTTACTCCATGGTCTTTAGAAGTTATTTTCAAGCTTTTTACTTCAAGTTCTAACCATTTTCATGCATTTTGAAGGTTAACTAGTGTAGTTTCAAGCTTTTGATAATCTTAAAAGTAGTAAATATTCCTTTTGCATGTAGATTTATTGGGTTTATGTTAGAAATTGAATTAAAAGGAAAGAATCTAACCTATTTACAATTTTAGATTTCTGTTTCTTGTCTTTTTTTGTGATTTTTCGAGCCAAGACACGGTCTTACGGAGGGGTGCACACACGTTGAAAAGTGTGCACACTTGTTTAACAACACATGCACATGTTTATAGGGACAAACAAATGTTTCCTGGCCACGTACTGTTACCTTGTATTTTTTACCATGTCAAAGATTTAAACCATAGACACGCATATGTCATGAACAATGCACATGTAAGGTAAGAAGGTGAGTTTAATACAAAGTTTAATAAACACTTGTGTGTCAGAGAGACATATGCATGTGCATGCAAGCATGTAAGTGCATATGTTTTCATGCTTTCTAAGGTGTGCACAGGCTTAAATGAATACACATGTGTCATTCTGCCCACACAGTGAAATTTCGAACTATGTTTTCCACCTAGCCGTGAACTTGGTCATTTTAGGTGCACACATGTCATTAAGGGCATGCGAGAATTGTTGTTTAAAATCAAGCTTTGTTCTAACACTTGCGGGGTTGATTATTTGGAGTTTCTAACACTTTGCAGGTTTTTGTTGATACTAATCAGTGGTTTTGCATGTTACTTTGATAATATTGTAGTTTTGTGCTAACTTTACTTAGTTGAGTTGATGAATGTTACATTGTTATTTGTAAGGTTTTGAAATACGTATGCTCTTCCCTCGCACCTTCTAGGTGATCTTGGGAATCAAAAATGGTTCAATACCTTTTCTATGCTTTCAAAACACTTCACTAAGTTTTCTAAAGGAATTAACTTCAAAGTTGGTTAAAAAGAACTTACTTTTCACAATTTGATTGAGTGTTTTCCATTTTCACAAGATTAGTGAGGTATTTTGTTGTGTATGCTCTTTCCTTGTGTCTTAAGATGATCCGAAAATAAAAAATGACATGTTATCTCCTTTATAGGATGATTTGATCACTTGGGAAATTATTAATATTGGTGTGTAGGACCAAAAATCACTTGCAAAAGAATCAAAATCTAAACAAAGGCTAACTCACTTATTGTATGTTGCCAAACGGTGTGAAAAAAAAACCACTAAGTGATCCGAAAATGGGTGTTTGAATCTAACACTTTTAAATGCTTTCAAGGATCTTCAATTTTAATCAACTTAAAAGGATTGTATACTTCCAAAAACTGATCAAAATATGATTTAGGACTGAATTCAAACTGAAATTAAGTTTGCAATTTACTCAAAATTTCACTGTTTGATCGAAGCCCCAAAAATCACTGTTTCTTGATTTTAATCGATTTTCCAATTTTATCAATTACTGATTATAGTTGCATCCATATTCATATTTTGAATTTAACTTACTTGCAAATATCAGAAACTGAAAATAAAATCAGAACACAACACCCAAATTGTTTATGGGGTTCGGAATTCCTACGTCCCCGGGTTCGTGGTGAACTCGATCCATTAATAATGTTAAATATGTAAATACAATAACCTTTACATTAACCAATAATGAATAAAAACTTGTAAAACTATGTTTTAGACCTTCGAAGGATGTTAATGGAGCTCAACCTATGTCCTTCACCTTCCTGATCCACTTGCAAAGAATGTCTCCCTTTGGATCTACACCTTTGTGTGACTTTAAAAGAAAATAAATTTGTCACAAAATCTCCAAATTGGATAAATGATCACACCATCGTGATTGTATCAAAATTTTGAGCAAATTTCATATATAACTTGAGATCTGGTTTTGAGTGGAAGTGCCTCAAAATTGTATTTTTCCAAAACTGCCTGCTTATTGGCTTGACACAGACCTGACACTTGTCCATTACAAATACAAGTGAGCTTTATTTATACCACTTACAAGAGGGTGGCAGGTTGGTAAGGCTACTTATATTTTTAGATGAGATGTTGGGTTCAAATCCCTTCCAAGGTTTAGGTGCCCAATTTAGCCATTAACCCCACATTTGGTGGGAAAGGGATAGTATAAGCCTTTAAATAGCTTTTTGTCCACAAAATCCTCCTTCTCCCATGGGATTAGGCTTATTCCTATGGAATGGATTAAATAAAATATTATTATTATTATTTTAAATCCAAAACCACTAAAAACCTGCCAAGTGTCACACCCATAATATGCCATTTGTCCACGTTAGAGTGTGTCACGTCATCATTTGACCACAACTTTGACTATGCATATCTTTCGCATACGAACTCAGATTTGGTCCGTTCAAAATGTGTCAGAAAGCTTGCAAAAATATCTTTACCATGGAATTGATTTTTAAAAAATTTAAAGACAATCAATTTTGCCTTGTTGCCAATTGCCATGTGTCACCTTGTCATTGGTCCACTTGTTGACTTGTTGACTTCCCTGTTTGACTAAACTTTGACCAGACATAACTTGAGCTCGGAGTGTTTGTTTTTCACGTTATTACAGTCATCAAAAATATATCTAAAGGATCTACTACACTAGCATGGTCTAGGGAAGTTTAGGGTACTTTTGACACTAAAAAATATCCCCTGATCATTAATTTCAAAAGAGAAAAAAACACACCATATTAAACACACTTGATTTACGAGTTCGAGATAAAGGTACGACCAATCCGATTTAAACTATGACATAACCCCCTTGACATAAAATTTAAGCTACAACAAAGGGGTGGTCCTAGGAACCCAAAACAATCCACATAAGAGGAACCTTGTGGTAGAAATAAGAAGTGCTCCACTTACCCACTTGACTAGTGATACATTTTGTGAGTTAGCACCAAAATATTCTCCATTACGACCCCAGTGAAAGATACACGTGAGTGAATTCATTACTCATTGTATTTGAAGGGGGTAAAGTAAAGCCAAGATACTCTAAGACTAGTTAGTGTGACTTTCTTGATAAATCGATCTCATAGAGGGTGTTTGTGGTACCTAATACAAAGAACCACCTAAGAAAGCCATATCATCTTGGAGCCCACTTTTTCGTATCAAGCCATCATGTTTTAAAGAGCCTTCATGAAGTGAGAACTTTTTCGGAGTCAAAACCTTGTTAGACAAACAATGGGAGAGTCCTTCAAAGCTCGAGCCAAGTGTCATTCATCACGGAATTTGTAAAGTGTTACTTTGTTTTAGTTTTTCACTCGTTATAAGACGAGGTGAAACTCTGTCGAAGCGATGCTAAGTATTTTTCAACCCCATTTTGATCCACCCCTTTGCTCTCTTATTGATATTTTTTCAAAAGAGGAGCATCATATATGTGTTATTGATTGACCGTGTCCACCAATTTTACACCCATTTACATTCATCCTTGCTTGAGACTAGATAGTAAACGTTGAAAGTGTGTTGGTACATCTTTGCATCTTGATAGCCCTGTCTTGATATCCATGTCAAGATTTCTCATTTGCTTTGAGGTGTTACTTTGCTTGCATCACCTCGATACAATTTTGATAGTTATATCTTGTTTTTCTCATAAAATTGGGTTTAAGTTTCGAGATTGTAGCTTTATGTTGCTTGCATGATAACAACTCCTTGATATACTTTGACTTAGTCCTTTTCCAAATATTGACTCAACCTTGAAAAGTGTTGTTGTTACTTTGTTTGCATCATGTCAATATCATTTGGATACTAATATCATGCTTTTCCATAAAGCTTGGCTAAACATATCTAAGTGGAATTGGTGCATTGCTGCGCACTTGTAACTTCCACCTTTTTGAGATTCAAGCCTTGTTTGTATCTAGAATTATTATAGTATACCTTTATCAGGAATCACTTTGACCCATTGTTAATACTTATGCCTTGTTTGTTTTTGAATTTGATGTAAGTGTTGACACTGTGTTGATCATCTTTACGTTGAACTATTATTGAGATACACATTTGCATAGGTATTTTTCCTTATTGATTAACCGTGTGTTTTGAACTTGCATGATTGTTCCTTGTGATCGTTCATCTTGTAAACTTGTTTATTTGGGGACAATCCTTTTAGATCCTTTGATCATTCGCACTCATAGTTTGTTATCCAAACCTTGATTGGATCATTGAGATTGTGTCATCATGACGTATATTTTCCGTAGGTTCCCTTTGGAAAATCACACAAGAATCCCCTATTTGTTCGTGAAATGTCTAGATGGTTATCATTATGCTACACAAATTGACATGGAACTTCCTTCCCTTTGAAGGAGTTTAATCACACTATCTAGGTCTTAGCATTCAAACCCAACGATGCCAAAAATGATTGACTAACACATGGTTCCTCACACTTACGGAAATAAGGAACTTATGTTTAGACATTCACCTCAAAAGACACCCATCACGACTAAACCTCGGTTGATTTCTCACACTAGAAAAACCATCTGGGTACCCTGTTCCCCACCTTCATCTCATAGTCGATGGTATGGTTTAGATGTTTCTGATCCAAATTATTATTCGGGTTCCCCCACTCTTCTTTTGATTCTAATTGAAATTATTCTTTTGATTCCTATCAATCTTCTAAGGATTTAGATCCAAACTATTATTTAGATACATCTAATGCGACTCCTATGTTGCGGTCCTCCCTTCCTTCGCATGACCCCCTTTATCCATTGCTTGTATGACTCCTTCCTCTATCGAAGATCTCTCTGACTCGAAGTTCCTCTAATCAATCATCCAAGTTGACTCCTACTTCACAACCTAATGGATGACTACACAATCCTATTTGTTTACCGACACTATATCATCTTCTTCCACTCATAATACATCTCAATCAAAGTCTAATTCATCTCCTGAGTCATCTTCCTCTATCAATCAATTCAATTCCTCTTTAGCCCATGAGTCATTTTGATCATGCCTTATTATATATTCATCCATCTTCTAAAGATTGATGTTTGCATCCACGTCAAACCATTCACAAGAAATGATGTGCTAAGATATCTTTTTGATGCACTATCTAATTCCTTTATGGACAAAGTAAGGTTAAACCTTCCTTTCATCTACCTCATCAAACATCTTCTCGAATCTTCCATACTTGTTGGACCCCTCTCTCCCAATCAACCTCCTTTGACAAACACTAACCCATATCAATCGATTTATTTCAGAATGAAGAAGTGATCAAAGAATTCATGGGGTTACATGATGACATTCCTCTAGAGGATCATGAGAAATGTTTCTCTTTAGACCTAAATAATTTTTCATATTATGGGGAAGAGGTTGATTCCTTTTGTTAGGAGACCATGGAAGACTCTGTGGATCATCCCACCTTATCCTCCTCCTATTATTCCATCTTCACATTCTTCATTGGGTGCTACGCCCTTAACCTATTACTTGTATTAGGATATGAGTAGCTGACTTGTGGCTTACCATATCATTTTATTATATCATTTATACTTTCTCATGCTTAATAGGTTGGCCTTGGTGATGGCCATAGCATATGAATAGTATATATAGGGGATTATAGGTAGTATTTTGATTATCATTTGAGCATTTGAGTCTTGTTATATGGTTTGGAGGTTGCCCCCTCGAAGTGGCGAAGCTATTATAATTGCATATTGAGATCATTATTCTTAAATATTACGTTATTTGGTGCTCTTTTATATAAGTAATTTCATTACAAGTGGTATTAGAGCTGCGATCTGGGCCGAAATTAGGGCAAAAACCCTATTTTTTTGTTTCCACCACATATTACGAACCAGAGCGAATTGGTGGGAGATATTTTTACCAAAGTTGCAAAGCATTTCAAGTAAGGTTCCCTAAAAATTTCAGAATTTTTGATTTATTTTGAAAAAGTTATTACAAATTTAGGGTTTTTCATAAAATCGCTCCCTAGGGTGAAAATTGTGAAATTTTTCAAGTTCTTTACATTTTCGGAAATCTCTCAAAAAAATAGTATTAGTATCTTCTCTATGTTTTTTCCTGTTCAGCTGAAATTGTATCGAAACCCTAAACCCTAAGATTTGACATCATGGCGGGGCCTTCCACAAGAGCAAAAAAGAATCCGGTTACTCTGGGTAAAACACTAGATAAAGATGGGGTAGTGATTGAAGAAATGGATTCAGAAGGGGTAAATACATATTCCTCAGCACTAGGGTTTACCTCAATTGATCATAAGGTTTGCCAACTTGAGTATGAGTTGCGAAATGTACAATCTGAGATGGCCTCTATAGGAGACAACCCAAATCAATCATCGGTTAGATGATATCATGCAACATGTAAAGGGTAACTAGTATGGTACAAATATGGCCCATATCAACCAAGGAGGACCTTCAGTTCAAAATCATGGAAAAACTAACCATATTGGATCACTTTTCTAGTCCCATCAGAATCAAACTTATCCGCAACCACGAAACATGATGCCAAAAGTGGATATGCGCAAATTTGATGGTAAGGATCCCCTGAATTGGATAAATCAAATGGAGAAATTCTTTGAGTTACATCAAACACCATCAGGAAAAAAGGTGACATTAACATCCCTATATCTTGAACCCGACCAATTTGTTTAGTATCATTGTTTATGTGCTTGAGGCGTAAGAATGGTCTAGGTGTCACTCGGATAGTTTTTACTTGAGGAGTTGCAATTTCACTATAGTTCCAGTGTTTCGAGAACTAATTTAGTTAATTAGTAAAGTTACGGAAAGCGGGATTAGTCAAATATTATGTGCATCAATTCCAAAACGTATCCTTAAGGGTGGAGAATATTCCGAAGAGAATCTGAATGACTTGTTTCTTGGGGGTCTTAAGGACCACATTGAGCATGAGGTACAGATGTTTAATCCAATCAAGCTTTCTAATTCTATTATCATGACACGTCGTGCAGAGGAAAAAATTCTTTGTAGTAGGAGGCCACCTTTCATTAACACCAGAGACCGTAGTATCTCTTCCCCTTCATTTGCTAGGCCAATTAGACTGACTCCTCAACAAATGGAAGAAAAGAGAGCAAAAGGATTATGTTTTAACTGTGATAGCAAATATGGACCAGGACATAAATGTGCTTTGAGAAGAAGTTGTTCTATATTGATAGAGGTAATGAGGATGATGAGGAAGCTGAAATTATAGGAGAGGTTGAGGAACCAGTAGAAGATGAAGTAGAGGATCACCAACCTACAATTTCTTGTCATGCATTGTCAGGTATTAGTACTCCTCAAACACTCAAGGTTATTGGCTATCTAAAAAAACAGAAGGTGATGGTGTTGATTGACTCGGGAGTACTCATAACTTCATAAATAGTAAGTTAGTTGCCCGCCTCAATTGTTTTATTTCCCGACTCCGTAAATGCAAGTTATGATTGTGGATGGTGGGATAGTCAAGTGCACAGAAAGTGCCATAGTATCAAGATTTCCATGGGATACTACATGTTAGACTCACCTATGCTTTCTATTTCTATGGGAGGGGTAGCAATTGTTTTGGGGGTCCAATGGCTCACAACCTTAGGAACTATTGAGATGAATTTCCAAGAATTGTTCATGTGATTTCATTCAGATGGAAGGACAATACAATTGAATGGGATGGTAGCTAAGTCTCCACAGATTATTAGCACTCATCAGATGCAGAAGTTTCTTAGAAATGGAGTGGATGGATTTATAGCAAAGCTATTTTCCATAGAAGTACAACATACAGAGTCTTCAATGCCACCCGATCTTCAGAAGATTATGGATGCTCACTCATCTATTTTTGATGCAATTCCAAAGGGACTACCACCAGTTAGGGATCATGATCATGACATTTAGTTGATTCCAGGGAGCCAAACACCTAACATTAGACCATACAGATACCCATATTCCCATAAAAGTGAGATCGAGAAAATGGTGGAGGAAATGTTGAAGGCAAGTATCATCAGGCATAGCCAGAGTGCATATTCTTCACCAGTGGTCATGGTACGTAAGAAGGATGAAACATGGAGGATGTGTCCAGATTACCGAGAACTTAACAAGTACACCATCAAATATAAGTTTCCTATTCTAGTAATTGATGATTTACTTGATGAATTACATGGTGCTATTTATTTCACAAAATTAGATCTTCGTTCGAGGTACCATCAAATTAGGATAAAAGAGGAAGATGTTCATAAAACGGCTTTCAGGACTCATGAGGGCCATTATGAGTTTTTGGTAATGCCTTTTGGTCTTACAAATGCACCCTCAACCTTTCAAAGCTTGATGAACACTATTTTTAGGCCTTTTTAAAGGAAATTTGTATTAGTTTTCTTTGATGACATATTGATTTATAGTAAGACATGGGAAGAACACTTACAACATGTAAATAACGTGTTGGAAGTTTTGGAGAAACATACTCTATATGCAAAGCCATCCAAATGTTCTTTTGGTGTACAAGAGGTAGAGTACTTGGGTCATATTGTATCCCATGAAGGCGTCAAAGTTGATCCTTAGAAGATCAAAGCTATGGTGGAATGGCCAAGGCCCAAAAATCTCAAAAATCTTCGTGGGTTCCTAGGACTAACAGGGTACTACAAAAGATTTGTGTGGGGATATGGTAGAATAACAACCCCACTCACTGCATTGCTAAAGAGGGATACCTTCCATTGGACAGACGTAGCCACTAAATTCTTTGAGCAAATTAAGGAAGCCATGTGCGGCAAGACCCCGGTTTGGCTACTCCCAACTTCTCAAAAATCTTCATTGTTGAATGTGACGCTTCAGGATCAGGATTGGGAGCTGTTCTAATGCAGGAAGGAAGACCAATTGCATTTGAGAGTCACCAATTCAAAGGAAAAGATCTGCTCAAACCTGCATCATGAGAAAGAAATGATGGCTATTCTTCATGCAATGCGATCAAGCAATGGAGGCCATATCTCATGGGTAGACACTTGAAGGTAAAAATTGATCACGATAGTCTCAAATACTTTTTAGAGCAAAGGTTATCATCTGAGGAACAACAAAAGTGGGTAACAAAAATGTTGGGTTATGATTTTGAAATAATATATAAAAGGGTAAAGAAAATGTAGTAGGCTGATGCATTGTCTAGAAAGGATACATCCACAAATGCCTTACTATGTGGAATGTCCATGTTGACAAATGATCGATTGGGTGGATGAAGCAAGATTGGAATGGAATCAAGATAAGGATACACAATGTCTAATATAAAATATCAAGCAAGGATCTATGACATCTAACAAATTTGAGTGGAAAGGTAATGCCCTATGGTACAAGGATAGGTTATACTTGAGTAAATATTCTGAGTTGAAGCATAAGATTCTTGCAGAGCTACATGCCTCACCTGTTGGAGGACACTGGGGGTTTTGAAGACATATCATAGAATAAAAAGAGAATTCTTTTGAGAAGGACTCAAGGGGGATTTCCAAAGTTTGTATCGAGTGTTTAGTGTGCAAATAGAACAAAGGGGAAATAATTAAGACACCAGGTCTATTGCAACCCTTACAAATTTCTAGCTAGAGATGGGAGGAGGTCTCCATGGATTTCATCACCGAATTGCCTTGTTTAGAGGGTAAGAATGTTATTTTCGTGATTGTGGATAGGCTCACAAAATATGCCCATTTTTGTGCCCTATCACATCCATTTGCAGCCAGTACAGTCACAACTATTTTTTTGGAGACAGTTCAAAGGCTACATGGAACCCCAAAGATAATTGTAAGTGATCGTGATCCTATTTTCATAAGTAATTTTGGATGGAATTATTTTCATGTTTGGGTAGTCGGCTAGCTCACAGCTCATCTTATCATCCTCAAACCGATGGGAAAATAGAAGTGGTCAACAAATGCTTAGAGGGGTATTTATGTTGTTTTGTATCAGATAAGCAAGAAAGGTGGATTAAATGGCTACCAATGGCAGAATGGTGGTATAACACATCTTTTCATACCTTTTCTCAAATGACCCCATTTTTAGCATTATATAATTACCATCCACCTTCTATCACTTCCTCCTTGAGGGTGCAAACTAAGGTAAGAGATGTTGAGGAACACATTCAACATCAACAACAGGTTTTGGCTAGTTTGAAGGAAAATTTAGCATTAGCACACAACAAGATGAAACAACAAGCAGATCAACACCGTAGTGAAAGACATTTTGAAATTGGTGACTGGGTTTTTGTATGTCTCCAGCCTTACAAACAGATGTCCCTAAAGCAAAAAAAAAAAAAGGAAAACAAACTTGCTCCTAAATATTATGGCCCTTATTAGGTTCTATAGAAAATTGGTAGTGTTGCTTATAAACTAGAGTTGCCTCCATCTTCACACATACACCCAGTATTCCATGTTTCATGCCTAAAGAAGGTTATTGGACAAAAATTTGAAGCCCAGACAGAGTTACTAGAACTTGACAAGGAAGGAAGAATCATTTTGGAGCCAGAGAAGATTCTACAAACATGTACTAAGAGGTTGAGAACTAGAGACATTAAGGAATATCTGATCAAGTGGAAGAATATGAGCATAGAAGATGCCACCTGGGAGGATGAAGGTTTTCTGTAGCAACATCTAGGATTATTCAATGTTGAGGACAACATTGGTTTGAAGGGGAAGGGCATGCTATGCCCTTAACCTATTGCTTGTATTAGGATATGAGTAAAGCCGGCATTGGGCTTACCATATCATTTTATTATATCATTTATACTTTCTCATGCTTAATAGGCCAGCCTTGGTGATGGCCATAGCATATGAATAGTATATATAGGGGATTATAGGTAGTATTTTGATTATCATTTGAGCATTTGAGTCTTGTTATATAGTTTGGAGGTTTCCCCCTTGAAGTGGCGAAGCTATTCTAATTGCATATTGAGATCATTATTATAAAATATTGCGTTATTTGGTGCTCTATTATACAAGTAATTTCATTACATTGGGTGACAAAATCCTTGGTCCTGCATTGATCCATGGCATATCTTCTCATCACCCAATCATTTTTTATCCATCAAGATTACTCAATCACAATTACACCTTGGGTCACCTCCTAGTATCTTATCATATTCTTCTATATATGGGCCACCTCTTGGTATCCCTTCATCTTCTATGTGTGGGTCTCCACTAAGTAGCCTTTCATCTTCTATTCTTGGGCCACCTCTTGGTAGCCCTTCATCTTTTATGTGTGGGTCTCATTAAGCTAAGTAGCCCAACATCTTCTATTCTTGGCTCACCTTATGGTATCCCTTCATCTTCTATGTGTGGGTCTTTGGTAAGTAGCCCATCATATTCTATTCTTGGGCCATGCCCTCGTAGCCCCCTATCATCTTCTATACTTGGGTCACCTCCTGGTAACCCATTATCTTCTATTCTTGGACCATGTCCTAGTAGTCCACCATCTTCTGTTTATGGGACACCTTCAGGTAGTCCTTCATCTTCTATCTATGGGACACCTCCTGGTATCCCATTATCTTCTATACTTGGGCCATGCCCTCGTAGACCCACTTTATCTTGTATTTTTGGTTCACCTCCGGGTAGCCCTTGTTCTTCCATCTTGGGACCATATCCTAGTAGCCTTCCATCTTATATCTGTGGCTCACCTCCAGTAGCCCATTCTCTTCAATTCTTGGACCGTATCCTCTTCCTCACATAAATCATAAATGTCCACTTTCTTCTCCCACTTCTCGAGATCAAAAAGTCACACATTAGCTTATAAGAAACCCAAACGGTTTCTTCACCAAGCTTAGATAAAAATTCCAAGAGCTCCAAATCGCCAACAAGTCAAAAACCACAATGTTAAGAATCAAACATAATTCAAGAATACACATCAACACACCCATCAAGTATTACACAAAGTGCATAAACCTCTAGATAATGAACTCAAGATCCTCGTATATGAAATCCACGTTTCAAGATAAATCGCAGCTTATTTTTTGAATATGAGCTCACTACGATCCTTGAAATCGAGATAATATGACTCTTGATAAGTAAACAAACTTAATATCCCTTATAAAGGAAATCGTGAACATTGTTGTTGAATCTTATCATGCTTTGAGTGACCTTGTTGATCCCACCTTTAAGAAAACATAAAATACAAAAAGTGAGAAAAAATTTCAAACAAAATCAAAGGTAAACGAACATGCATTACAATCAAGTATTGCATATACATGGATGCTCTTTCTTCCCTTTCTTTCCATTCCTTTGCAAGTCTTCTTACCATTTCATCCCTTCAAGATATTTTGGTTAGCCTACTTACACACATTTTGTGACATTTATCTATACGATATTTGTTTGACCTTGGTCTTTTATCACCTTGGTAAATTAAAGAACGATTGACCTCTTAGATATCCTATCAAAATCAACATATAATAAACTTGTTTTAAAGAAATTTTGGACATATTCATTGACATTAGCCAATGTCATCATTACAATCACTTCTATATCCTTCCATCAAGCCATATGCGGTTCTTAACCCTTGTCAAACAAGAGAGCTAAAATATATTTTTCGAAAGCAAAGAAAAATCAAATCAAACAAAGAAAAGCTAAAAGCAAAAGCAAAATTAGTATATATAACTTTCTCTTGGGGTATTTCCAATAATATCTATTGGGACTATGGACACTTGATTGGAAGTAGAGAAATATTGTGATTAGAACCAAATGCATCTCTCGGGGCTATGGACTCTGGTGATATAGCGAACAATGTATGACTCTCCTTCCAAAATCCATTCATAAATCAACTTTGAAAATCATTCATTCCTACACATTGGGTAGCATGTTTTCACTACTTGTCTATCAAATCTTCACTTTGAGAGGTAATTAATTTCCATGTGCACACACCGGATCTCTATGAGCCAACATATTTAGTATGTTACATGTTGACAATTTTTTCCTCCCGTGGGCAATATTGTCCAACAAGGTCCCAGAATGGTCACATGCTCCTAAGTGGGCCCCAAAAGTTACAAATAGGTCATAGGTGTTTCCAAGGTCTTCGGAAGAAATTTCAGGTGTTTTGGAACATTCATGATACAATTTGGCCATTCAGGCCATCTGGGCTCATAGTCTTGTTACTAAAGTGCAATAGACGGTCTTCGGGCCTCCAAATCACCAAAACAAACTTGAGATAGAAAATTCAATATTTTAGTGTTTTGGGCACCTCTTGTCTCTCCCACAATCGAGAAATGTGAAAAAATTCCTTTTCCAGGAGAAAAATGGCATTGAAAGCCCTATTAGGGCTAAATTGAAGGAAGAACCGGAAAACAACTCACCAAGTAGCTCAAAGAGCTACTCGGCAAGCTCGTCTATCATGGTAGCAGGGCGAGTTGAGATTGGATTGGTCAAGCCACTATATGGCCAAATCAAGTGACATTGAGCTTGGTTTACTGAGCTATGGAGACATTGACTTGGATTCGGTGGAAAGCTCAGTGCATGAGAATGGACTCGAAAAGGCCGAGCGTGGGGAGATGAAAGCTTGGTAGTTCGAGCTAAGGAGTTTCTCAAGAAAATGGAGATCTCAGCCACGACGGATGTAGCTCGGTGAAGATCTTTCTTTGGTGAGCTAATGAATGCATTCATGGGCTCATGATAGGTCATGGCCAGTCAACAAAGCCCACTCGAATGAGTCAAATATGGAGGGTTGAACAGGGATGGCATTGAGATCAATGGTGAGCTAGTCATAGGTGTGAAACATGGACCTCAATGGTGGATGCATAAGGGTGATCTTGGGGGCACAAGATGGAGTAGAGTGAGATCGAATTGAGCTCCATGGGTCTTCACATGGTGCATCATATAGGATCGAGCCATGTAACTCGGCGAGGCATATGAGAACGACTCGGGTAAGTGGCGAGGCATTGATAAGCTTGTGTTAAGAAAATTGAGCTTGGGCAAAGACAAATCCAAACAGAGGCAAGTCATATGGTCATGAAGAAGGGAGATAGCACACTCGGAGACTCGTTAAGGAAAATAAAGGTGGATGGTGAAGAAGGAAAGTCCGAGCTAGAGCTTGGACTTAACTAATCCACCACTTGGCCATGGAAATGTTAGCCATGACAATGTTAGGGAAAAATAAGGATGAGTAACTTAGGAGGAGAAGAAGCTCAAGTTTTGAATCAAGATATGACCACAAAGATAAGTGTGAGGTGAGCTCGATTAACAAGCATGCGATGACTGAAGGGGTGAGGTCTTTGAGTTTTTGTGGTTGGCATCTTTTGGGATTCGATGAGCCATCAATCTGAAGCATCAAGCTAGCAAAGACCAAAAGGTAGAAGGCCCGACGTTTGAAGTTTCGGACTTCAAGAGTCACCGAATTTAGGGGTTTAGAGTCTTTGTTGAGAAAACTCAAAAAATCAACACAATGTCTGAATGTCGAAGAGCTGAAATCCCGAAGTGGGTTGGGTGACCTAGCGAGCTGAAATCATTTCGGGGTTAGCGCGTCTTCGGGGTCAACATGGGGGTTGAGTTTAGGACTCAGTTTCAGAGGTTGGCTTCAATGACCATTTTCGGAGTCTTGAGTGATGAGAAACCTAAAATTTTAAGGGTCAACATGAGGAGGTCGGCCAACTCGGTGGTTTCGGGGTCTTATTTTGGGTTTTCATTTCAAAGTTTTGAGCGGGAAAGTCCGAACTCAACTCAAAAGAGGGAGTTTGAAGTAGCAAGTATCAAAATCCCGAAGGCTCGAGTCTAAAAGGTCAAGCACACACATGTTCCCCCACCCTTGCAATTTCAAGGGGCCCTGATTCATTGGAATTAGTCACCAAGCTAAGCCAAAATGGGGTGTCGAGGGTGTAGTAGAAGGTGACATGACAGATTCAGTGGCAAGTAAAACAACCATCTGCACTAAAAGAACCAACTCGGTGGTATAGCCACTCAACATGCAAGAAAAGATCTCGGTAAAGCTTAGAAATAGCTTGATGGTGAAGAATAACTCGACAGAGCTCATGAAAACCTTAAAATGACCCCAATTTCAAACTACAATAACTTTCACAATCCTTGATATTTTTAACAAAATTATGCTTTCTGGAAAGGGAATTTAATGAATATTTTAATGATGATGGTCAAGTTCATTTTTAGAGAAATAGTTGAAGGAGAAATCCCAGTGAAGCATAGGAGAAAAACAATGATATCTTCTAATGTACTCACCCGTTTCTTGCAAATTTATAGTCATTAGAAAGGTAATTTCAGGATTTAGAGCATGACATCACCAAATTTTAGATTTTAGGATATCTAAACCTCTAAAAATGACAAACATAGTAGTGGTAGGTGAGAACCATTAATGATGGTTGGTAAAAAAGTAAGGTCATGATGAAGCTACAAGGTCTAGACTAGACAAGGTATAATCACAATAGGTTGCTTCAAGCATAAGAAAATGCCATTAATGGAGAAAATATTTTGGAAATCTTAAAACACTCATTGTAAGATTAAACAAGGATTTTTATGGGTTTCTGTGGAATTTTAGATTTTCTCTCCTCTCTCTCCTCTCCTCAAAATTCTTCTATAAATATTGTAAGGGGTTGCATAAACAAAAGGTTGATCACCTTTATTCTCCCATGCACCCCATTTCCTCTTGGGGCTTCAAGCCTTCTTCCTAAAATTTGTAATGGCTTCATGCCTCTCTCCCACATGCAATGTACTATGTATACTTCATGAGCAATAAAAATATGTTTTGTGTTAGTTGTTTTAACCTCTACATGATTTTTTATGTCTCTCGTACCTCTAATTGAAATAGAGTGTTTTGTGCATAATTTTTCATTATTGCAGGATTTGGGTGTTTTGTTCTTATCATGATAGAAATTGTTTACATTTTGGGTTTGTGTTATAGTTGTCCATAATCCCCTTGATGCATTGGTGTAGTTTAGGCCTGTTTTGTAGTTCTCCAACCTCCCTTAACTCACCATTTCTCCATTTTTCAAGGTTTGAGAAGCGTGATTAGCACTCCTTTCTTGGTGTATCATTGCTTTAGTGCAGGTTCCTATTTCATGCATCTTTTTATCTTTGTCCCCTTGGAAGCTATAGATTAGGATTTGTGAGTAGTTTTTCCTACACTTGGGTAGTTTGTGGTAAGTAGGTTAGGAGCAAGAAATGGCCTTCTCTGGAGATTTCTCTGATTCAAAAGGTCCCACACCTCATGAAAACTCCATGTTGTTAAATCACACCGAATGCCCTATCTCAAAATGGGAAATTCGGAGGGTGTTGTGATTCCGCATCAACAGTTTTTGCATGCCCGATGGGACATCATAGGAGTTAGATTTTTCTCATTTTTCAGAGGTGTCTCATTACCAAACAACAAATCTTAAGCCACCATATGACCACACTAAATAGTTTTGGTACACCCATTGGGATGACTTCGAGAAGTCAAGTTTTCATTTTTAATAAAGTTATTCTCTTTGCAAAACAAGGACACATTCAAGCCTAAGCTCAAAACAATGCATTTTCAGAGGTTTTCCTACACTTCGAATTTGGAGGTTGTAATTTTCAGATTTCAGAGGTTTTAATAACAGGATCAAACTCTGAAATCAATTTTGGAAGGCTTAAAATGTGCAAAATAGGCTCAAACTTCACCAAATGATAGATCGGGGCTGAACTTCAAAAGGGTATTTTCGATTTTTGAAATTTTTATTTTGAAATTTTGGAGTTTTTTGAATTTAAGGATTTTGGGACTTTTCCAAAATTTTGGGATTCAAACTTTTAGGATTTTGGAGTTTCAGAGGTTGATGAATTTGGGAGGTCTCCATTTCAGGATTTCAGACCTTTTCAGGTTTTGAAATTTCGGGATTTTAGAGGTTTACTGACTTTCGGGATTTTAGAGGTTTTCTTACTTTAGACTTCAGATCCTATGGAATTTTAAGGGTTTTGGAGATCATTTGTAGCAATCCAGTTCAACCTCCCAACCATTGTGAGCCCTTTCAAGGTGTGCATTCAAATATTCATCCTATTTCATCAAGTTCGTTGTGCACTTGGTGGGATTACTATCTTTGGAGACACGTGTAAGCACAACTAACGACTCCATTTGAGTCAAAACCCATTCTCTGAAGTAGCAAAATTCCCATTTATTCTCCATCCATATAATTTTCCCTTCCACACCTTCCATTTTATTCTATTCATGAAGTTGTGCAGCTATGACTTAATTCCCATAGTGGAATTCACACATACAACAACATTGTCAATCAGAGCTACCTCCACACTTGCAACATGTATTCCCTGATTACTATCAATCACCTCCAGAACCTTTCTATGATGAGGATCAGTATGCATACCCTTATGGACAAGAAGCATATCAGTTTGGCTATTCACCAAACTATGTAGATTTTCAAGGTCAAGAGTATGCAGATGTTGGAGGGTATCCTACGCCCGAATATATTTGCTTGTAAGAAAAAGCTCAAGACATGGAGGCCAAATTGGAATGGTTAAGGGCTGCATATCAGTTGAAAGTATCCAAGGTTGGATTCAGGATACCTTTCCCGTGGTTTTCTCCTTTTCCAAGTTATTACAACCCATAGGAAAAACTTGATCTTATGGCTGAAATGACACCACACCTCAAGGCATGGATCCAAGACATAGAGGCCTATGAGTATAATGTCAATCATTCATGTCAATGGGAAAATCCTACATTGCCATCTTGTAGTCCCCTCCCCAATCCCCATCCAACATCTTTTCAACCAAAGCCACAGTTTCCAAATTTCACACCTGCTTTGCTCCCATTATGAAACCCACTTCTCCACCTTCTACTCTTCCACCTCATCTTAGTTTTGCTACCCTTTTCCCTTCTAAGAAACCATATCCTCCACAAGATCAAGAAATTAAACTTCCTCTTCCACCACCAATGAAACAAACATCAGTGGAGACCCCACCACTCCCCCCATCATCCCAAACCCATGTCGAGAAAAGACTCAAGAAACCATTCAAGAATAAAAACAAGAAGAGGAGTCAAACAAAGAGTAGATGAAAAGCTTGGTGAATTTGGCTCTAAGGTTTAAGATCACTAAAATCCCCTTGATGGTTAAGCCTACAAAGGAGGGTGGGGTCTAGTTGTAGGTGGTGTAAAAGGGTCTTGCAGCTGAAACATAACAAGAACAAGAGGACGATGACCAAAAATTTACTTGTTCCGAATGTAGTGTCCACATCAGCACTATCCTTCTAGGACTTGCTAACCCATCACAACCGGTAGATTCAGAAGAAGAAAAGAGAAAAAAACAACTCATGATGTGTGATAAAAGAGGCATGTTTAAGTGAACAAAGAAAACCTCCCAAGTGTGTAAGGAATTGTAGTAGAATGCAACAATCTGAACCGCTCAATATGCCTTGAGCTTGTCACCATGTTCAAAGATTACGTAGACATACCAAAGTCATCATCAGTTGTAACTAACCAAGAAAAGCCTCATACTGTGGAGAGAGACCTTTCGGGTTCAAAAGGATTAAAAAATAAATAGGTGATGGAGAGAATTGCAATCCTCTCTTCCCCTCCATCCTTTAAAATTTTGTTTTTGAAGACAAGTTTGAACTTTCAGACTTCATGTTTGAGGACGAGGTAACAAGTGGTGAGAAAATTACAAACCTAAAGGATGCCATGAAGGAGGAAGAAGCCCTGATGGAGTTTGAATGCCTATCTGACTTGGATGAATGATTACTGTAGTGCCCACTTCCCTTTGACATCTTTGATACCTGTTTGGATACTATGATTACATTATAGACATTATTATGTTTTGATTTAGTATGTTGTTAGACATTGATCATGGATTATTGTTGATCTTGATTTGATTATGATGCCTGATGATTATTAGAGACACCTTATATGTGGATGATGATATATCACTTGACATGGATGTTTTATGGATGTTGTTCAGACATGTGATTTGGATATTATGAGTTGATCTAGAAAATGGACATTATTTGATGATGATATAGTTGTTGATTAAAAATGTAATTGATGTAGTTGTTACTTCGATGTTGCTATGATTCACTTACTTAGATGATTTTGTGATTTTAATTGTATCATATTGGATGTTCTGATATGGCCATGAGGCTGAAGGAGGTATTTATATTTTTCAGGTTAAAAATATCACAACAAAACATCGGGGGATCGAGACCAACCAAAATGGAATTCTAAGTGAATTTGACAAGGTCACCATGACAACTTGTTTTATTGTGTTGAGTGTTGTTTTGTTAGGGATTCCCATGGGGGGATTTCCTTTATATGTGACCATGGGTTTGTGTATTTTAATTAATGTGTTTCTTTTATTATTGTTGTATGTATTTTATTAGTAATGTGTTCCCTTCTTTTAATTAATTAAATTGTGATAGAATTAATGTGAGAATCATATGATTAAAATTTAAATAAATTAAATTGGGATATGGGAAAGTAATTATAAGAGTTGTTGGTTGTTTGCATTTAATATGTAAGGGATGTGTAAGTTGTGTAAGAGCTTGTGTAAGTCAGTTTTGGAGTATGAAATACTCCACCTCCATGAAAAATTCGAATTTGTCCTTGGGGGCTGTTTTTGGAGGCTTGTGGGACAAGTAAAACTTGTCCCATGCCTCTAAATTTAATTTACCAACCATACTTATGGTTGGAGAAGTGATTTGTGACTTTTATAATGAATTTTATTAAGTCATGTTGCATGTTTTTAATTGCACTTTCTTACATTTATTAATTTGCTATCCCTTGAGGTGTGGGCTTTTAGAGTGTGCAAGTAACTTGTCATATGTTCACCCACCTCTTTATTGTGCTTAGGAGAATGGATTTTGTCTTTTGTGTTTGAATTGGAGGATGTGTGATGTGGCATCCTACATGGATCCACATCATCCTCTTCTCTCCCTCTTCTATATAATTCAAACTCCTTGCTTGTTTTGGGTTGTTGAACCTTTTTGCATTCTTCCTTGGGGTTGCATTTTTGCTGTTGGAGATCTTGTAGATTATGGAGGAATATGGAGATAACTTCATACTTGGAATTGCTATTTTTGAACTGTGTTTTTGGAATTTGAGAGCTTGTTGTTGGAAACAAAAGCTGTCATGGAAAGGTAGGTGTATATTCCTTTTTATTGTGGTTATTAGCTTGCTGTGTTGTGTGAATGGTGCATGTTTAGTTTTATTTGTTGGCTGGTTGGGTAGACTGCCTTAGGGAAGGTGTAGGAGAAGGCTATGGGGAATCCATGTGGGGAGGGCATAAGGAATGCCATTAGCATCAGATTTTGTAGAGGGAGTTTGGGTTTGGGATCCACCATGGAAAAGAAATAGCTTGCATTTCTTACTTGTGGGGGCATAAGGAAATCTATGGGGGCATAAGGAGGGATTTTTGGGGGCATAAGGATGTGTGTGTGATGATTATTTTGGTGGTTTGTTTTGGTGGATGCCCAATTCCCATTTGGGAGGCATAAGTAGCTTCCCCCATAGACCTTGCTCCTTTGGCTTGCATGATCAAGCCTGAGTTTTGATTGGTATGTTTTCAATTGCAGTTGTAAACTGCTATTTTATATTGATCTATGTTTTATATTGGAATGTGCATGTTTGAAAGAATGCTTTGTGTGTTGTGGAAGCCAGTTGTTGCCATGGGTTGAATTGAATACATTATTGTATTTTGGTTGGGGCTCGGGGGCTAATGATGAAGGAAGGCTTCTCCTTTCATTGGATGTCTTGGTTGGGTGGAGAGTGTTGCCTTTCCCCCTCTTTTGTTGTGACCAACTTGGAGAAAGAGAAAATGTGCATGTTGTTGTCCTGAGCAAAGGAAAAATACAATTTGACAGTCCCTTGTGACAACATATTTATTTGTAATCCTTTCCCACTTGAAGTGGATGAAATTGTAATATTTGTATTGTGAAGAAAAGATGTTGTAATTGGATTGAAAGTGTGAAAGATATTTACATTTTGCTTTGTACATGGAAAAGAAAGAAATAGAATTTCATTAATTGCAATCAAGGAATGAAAGAATGTAAAGATGTTTCTCCTTTTGAATTAATAAAGAATTGCAAGTTTACTTCTCATTGCATTGTTGGGTTGAGTTGGAATGTTAAATTGTGATTGGAATCTCTGTTTTGAAAATTGAAAGAAGAAGAAATACGTATGAGGGAATTATATTGCATTGTTTCTTTTATCCATGGAATTACAAACAACTAAATGTATTGGGTTAGTTTAGAAATAAAAACCACACTTGAATGATGAATTTGATAAACAAATTGCTAGAAATGGAATTTTGTTATAAACTTTAAACTGGCAAATGAATTTAATTAAAATGCACAGTTCAAACCTGCACACATTAATTAACTTGGAAATGTTAAAATTTAGTATGTTGTATCATAAATGAATTCAAATTAACAAATAAAAATTAAGAAAATAATTTTAACATTGCAAAATCGAGCCCAATTCCCTTCCTCAACTATTTTTGTTAATTGTTGGACAAAATTCCAACTTGAGTAAATTGAGAAAATTAACTTCCCTAAAACACTTTAAACCCTCCCTAGAGCAATCCTCCATGTTTGTTTGGCATGTTGAGTGAAGGAGGAGATCCAATTTAATCAAATTTAGAAGTTGGAAATTACCAGTTGCCATTATAAAAGATTACAGATCATTTTTATAAAATTGACCTATTAAAATTTATCAAAAATTAAAATTTATGATTCTTGTGGAAAGAGGGCATTGAGATTTTTCCAAAAGTCCTTGTTTTCCCAAAACCGAGATTTCTAGCTCAAGTTATTTCACTTTGAAGTTTTTCTGCCTTGGTGGGAAAATTTGGGAAAATTTTCCCTAACGGGCCCACGGCCCGAAAATTTCCCATCGGAAAGTCCTTAGAATTTTTTTGAAAATTTTGGCTCGAGAAATTTTCATCTTTTCCTCCGTCAGCCCGTATCCAATCAAAGGGTGCCACGTGTCCTCACGATGTAGCAGTGAGAGGCACTACATTTTCTTTTCCCCTTAGACCTTTTTAAAAATTTGGAAATATTTTCCATTTCACCCCGCCGGCCCGCGACCTATCACAGGCTGCCACGTGGTAGCTTTGGGTGCTTGCGGAGGGTGGAACCCTCACGACCCCTTTCCCTTTTGAAATTTTGACTTGGATTTTTTTGTGTTTCCTCCCGTGGCCCCGCACTCCCACCCTCACCTTGGGAGATCCCTTCCGTGGGTGCATGGACCCACACGTCCAACTCTTCCCTTTTCTCCCTTTGGTGAAATTCATCAAATAACTCTACCGCCCACCTCTCCCTCTCCCTTCTCCCCATGGAAAATTGTGGAGTGCCACGTGCCCCTGATGGACCCGCGGGCATTGTTTTGTTTTCTTCCCCTTTGGGTGAAATGCCCCAAACTCTCCCGCCACCCCGCCCTTCCTTTCCTTGTTGCCGGTGATAACTTAGAGGCCGCCACGTGTCCTTGGAGGACCCAGGAGGTGCGGGTGCAACTAGGAAAATTTTCTGTGCTGAAGGAAAAATCCCAACGCGCAGCCTGCGACCCCGAGACCCGAAATTTTCCTTTCACCCTTGCTTGACACGTGCCCCCTTGGGGAAAAATTGATCCCTAAACTTTGCTAGTCCATATATTGAGTTCTGAGGGAGTTAGGAGGACTTATTTACCTCACTAGGAAGGTGAGAAAATTTCCTATCCAATAGGAATGATTTAGGGAAATTTTTAATATGTTAAGTATGAGTAAAATCAAGTTAAAACTCTGAGCCTGTTAGGGAGTGGGCATGGGGGTCAATTTCTCTCTGAACCTAGTTGAGACTTCTAACCCTAAAATTTGAACCATGTGAACTTGATATTTGTTAATGAAGGAAAAATATGATCTAGTAATTTTAGAATTATTCTAGAACCTAATAGGGTCAACTGTTGTCTTGTAACTTGGTTGTGGACACTTCAAAAAAATTATTCCATAATTTTCTAACTAACCCTAGGTTGTTTTAATGGGCATCATAGATTCGGTGACAAAGAACCTATAGAGATAACAAAATTTTCTACCCTACCACCTATCTTTCAAAATGAAGAGCCTCTTACCATGGAAGTTAATGTAGGACCTGCTTTGTCCATAATAGCCTTCTTGAAGTGGAGGAAATTGGATCAGATTCAGAGGGCCTTGATGAATATGCAATCATTGAAGGTTTCCTACTTTCAGTTAAGGAGCCTAAGCTTGCTAATGAATCTGAAGGAAAAGGAAGGAACAAGGATGCCATCATCAATTTCATACCATCAACCAAGGTGACATATCAGTTGTCTGTAGATGTGTCAAAGGAGGAAAAATAAGTTACATACAGTCACCTTTCCTAGGAAAGCATGTATGAAGGTTTTTTTTTGAAAAATAAAAGTCGCGGGCACATTCAACGATTTAGGCCATGCCCCATTAGGTATCTAGCTTCGTTGAAGCTAGAAATAGAGTTTCCACAACTAGTCATGTTCATCCCGAGCATGAGGGTGAGTTTCATAGTGTCAAGGATCAACTACATCAAATAAAAAATCTCCAGGAGCCTCGAGGTGAATCATTTTGAACAAGTATTAGTTTTGTTTTCAATTGATACCTTGATGATGTGGGTGGAAGGTTGTTGCTATATCAGTTTTCCACTCATGTGTACAACCATGACTAGTATCAAATCATCTACATGGCTGCCTATTGTAAGGAAGGGGAGCTACTTTACATAACCAATGTTGGGATTTGTTTGAAACCTTCTCTCTCTCTAGTTAGTGTAGGGTAGGAGTAGGATTTGTTTTCAACATCACAAGTGCTTAGGCACACTCTGCATGTCTACTTGGGCATGTATGATTTGATTTTGTACATAGTTTTTGGCTCATGTTTACCCCATCACACGTGCATCATGGTGTTTCAAAGGTGGGCCTCCCATGATACAGAAATAAGTTCATACTTGTGGGAAACGATTACAGATCTTAAAAGGAAACAAATGCGAAGAACTAAAATCAAGTTTTATTTTCATTTTTCAATTCCTTTAAGATAATTCAGAGGTGAACTTCTAAGTACCTCCACCAAATCAAAAATAGCCTCCGTCAACTTGTCAAAGAATGGAACTTTCAAAAGAAAGAGAAAATTAAAATTTAATAGAGTTCTATGATGTAAAAACTTGAAAATTATCTTATTCAAATTCTACAATGTGTAATACATGCCAAACAATCATCAGTTGTGTGCTCCATACTTGGAAAAATCATGTTTTGGGATAGTCCATTTCAATCTCATAGAATAGGGTTATAGAGAGGAACAAGTGAAGATCTCAAGTCAAGATAATTTTCTACTCTCAAAAATCTTATTTTTAAGATTTTCTCATAAAAATTGAGAATGAAAGCAACAGTTCAGTTCAACGGTTGTAAATGGATTCAGGTTTCAGTTTCTTCAATTTCAAGATCAATTTGTAGGTTTAGAGTGACTCCGTGCCCAATGGATATTCCTAGGCTACTGGTTCAGAAAATCTAGCAAGAAGATTTCCCTGTAAGGCACGAAATTATTGACAATTTTTGCCCCCATGGGAAAGATTGTCCAACAAGGTCCCAGAATGGTCATAAGCTCCTAAGTGGGCCCTATAGGTTGCAAAACAGTCACAAGTGTTTCCAAGGTCTTTGGAATCAATTTTAGGTGTTTTAGAACATCCAGGATACATTTTGGCCATTCACATTATTCTTGGGTTCATAGTCTTGTTGCGGTGCAATGGCGATCTTTGGTCTCTGAAATTAGTCAAAACAAGCCTAAGATGGAAAATATAATATTTTAGTGTTTTGAGCACCCCTCGTCTTCCCACATTTAAGAAATGTGAAAACATTCCTTTCTAGAGACAAAATGGCATTGAAATCCCTACTAGGGCTAAATTGAAGGAAGAACAAGAAACAACTCACCAAGTAGCTCGACGAGCTACTCGGCAAGCTGCCTAAATCTATCATGGTAGCAAGGTGAGTTGAGATTGGATCGGTCGAGCCAATCTATGGTCAACTCGAGTGGCATCAAGCTTGGTTTACTGAGTTATGGAGACATTGACTTGGATTCGGTGGAAAGCTCGGGTGCGTGAGAATGGACTCGGAAAATGCTAAGCATGGGGAGATGAAGGCTCGGTAGTTTGAGTGAGGAGTTTCTCGGAAAATGGAGAGCTCAAACCATGATGGATGTAGCTTGGCAAAGATCTTGCTTTGGCGAGCTAGTGAATGCATTCATGGGCTCACAATAGGTCATGGCCATGTAACAAACCCCACACGGATGAGTCGATATGGAGGGTTGAATGGAGATGGCACCGAGATCAATGGCAAGCTAATCATAGGTATGAAACATGGACCTTAGTGGTGGATGCATAAGGGCGATCTTGGGGGTATGAGATGGAGTAGAGTGAGCTTGAATCAAGCTCCATGGGTCTTCACATGGTGCATCATGGAGGATCGAGCCATGTAACTCAGCAAGGCATATGGGAATAACTTAGGTAAGTGGCAAGGTAGTGATAAGCTTGTGGCAATAAAATTGAGCCTTGGGCCAAGAAAAATCCAAATAGAGGAAAGTCACAGGGTCATGAAGAAGGGAGATGACACACTTAGAGACTCGTCAAGGAAAACAAAGGTGGATGGAGAAGAAGGCAAGTCTAAGCTAGAGCTTGGACTCAACCAATCTACCAACTTGGCCATGGAAATGTCACCATGACAATGCTAGGGAAAAACAAGGATGAGTAACTTAGGAGGAGAAGAGTTAGGTGAGCTTGATTAACAAGCATACGATGGCCATAAAGATAAGAGTTAGGTGAGCTTGATTAACAAGCATACGATGGCCGAAGGGCGAGGCCTTTGAGTTTTTATGGTTGGAAACTTTGGGGATTTGATGAGCCATCAATCTGAAGCATCAAGCCAATAAAACCGAAAAGGTAGAAGGCCCGAAGTCTCAAGTTTCAAAATTTGGGAGTCAATGAATTTGGGGGTTTAGAGTTTTTGTTGAGAAAACTCAAAACTCAATGTAATGTCCGAATGTCAAGACTCGAAATCCTGAAGTGGGTTGGGTGACTTGGTGAGATGAGATCATTTTGGGGTTAACATGTCTTTGGGGTCAATGTGGGGTCAATTTTGGGACTCGGTTTCAGAGGTCGGATTTGGGGACCATTTTTGGAGTCTTGAGAGATGAGAAACCTGAAATTTCAGGGGTCAACGTGAGGAGGTTGGTCAACTCGGTGGTTTTGGGGTCTTGTTTTGGGTTTCCATTTCGAGTCTTGAGCGGGGAAAGCCCAAACTCAACTCGATGGGGAGTCCAAAGTAGCCGAGTATCAAAATCACGAAAGGATTAGGTCCAAAGGCCAAAGCACACACATTTTCCCCCACCCATGCAATTTCAAGGGGCCCGTCGAGTCGTTGGAATTAGTCGCCAAGCCAAGCCAAATGGGGTGTCAAGGGGTGTAGAAGGTGACATGACAGATTTGGTGGCAAGTAAAACAACCACGTGCACTAAAAGAACCAACTCAATGGTGGTATAGCCACTCAACGTGCAAGAAAAGAGCTCGGTAAAGTTTGGAAATAACTTGATGGTAAAGAATAGCTCGGTAGAGCTCATAAAAACCTTAAAATGACCCCAATTTCAAACTACAATAATTTTCACAATCCTTGAACTTTTTTCAAAAAATTATGTTGTCTAGAAAGGGAGTTTAATGAATATTTTAATGATGATGGCCAAGTTCAGTTTCAAAGAAATAGTTGAAGGAGAAATCCTCGAAGAAAGCATAGGAGAAAAACAATGATATCTTCCAATGTACTCACCAAGTTTCTTACAAATTTATAGTCATTAGAAAGGTAATTTTGGGATTTAGAGCATGACATCACAAAATTTTGGATTTTGGGGATTTCTAAACCTCTAAAAATGACAAGCATAGTAGTGGTAGGTGAGAACCATTAATGAAGGTTGATAAAAAGTAAGGTCATGATGAAGCTATAGGGTCTAGACTAGATAGAGGTGCAATCACAACAGGTTGCTTCAAGCACAAGGCAATCAAATTAATGGAGCGAAGATTTTGAAATCTTAAAACATTCATTGTAAGATTAAAAAGGATTTTTTATAGGTTTTTGTAGAATTTTGGATTTTCTCTCCTCTCTTTCCTCTCCTCAAAATTATTCTATAAATATTGTAAGGGGTTACACAAACAAAATGTTGATCACTTTTCTTCTCCCATGCACCCCATTTCTTCTTGGGGCTTCAAGCCTTCTTCCCAAAATTTGTAATGGCTTCATGCCTATCTCCCACATGTAATGTACTATGTATACTTCATGAGCAATAAAAATTATGTTACTGTGTTAGCTATTTTAACCTCTACATGATTTTTTATGTCTCTCTTACCTCTCATTATAACAGGTGTTCTGTGCATAAATTTTTGTTATTACAGGATCTAGGTGTTTTGTGCTTATCAGGGATGGAGATTGTTTACATTTTGGGTTTGTGTTATAGTTTTCCAGCCTCCCCTTGATGCATTGGTGTAGTTTAGGCCTGTGTTGCAATTCTCCAACCTCCCTCAACTAACCATTTCTCCATTTTTCAAGGTTTGGGAAGAGTGATTAACACTCCTTCTTGGTGTATCACCGCATTAGTGTAGGTTTCTATTTCATAGATCCTTCTATCCCTATCCCCTTGGAAGTTGTAGATTAGGATTAGTAAGTATTTTTCCTTGTACTTGGGTAGTTTGTGGTAGGTAGGTTGGGAGCAGGAACCGGCCTTCTTCGGAGAGTTGTCTAATTCATAAGGTCCCACACTTTATGAAAACTCCATGTTGTGCAATCAAACTGAATGTCCCATCTCAAACTGGGCAATTCGGGAGTGTTGTGATTCTGCATCAACAATTACCAAGTGTATTTTTTTGGACCTTGTTCAAAATCTTACTCTATTCTCGTATCTTGTCTCATGATTCGTGCCTTTGGCTAATCGCTTCTTCATTGCAAGGATTCTAAGTTACATTCATAAAATTCACATCATTCTTCTAATTTGTTCAAAATATATGTGTATAAGATTTCCTTTTTTTTCCATGTTTACAGACACCTTTTTCCCCTTTCACAAAAACAATCTTCTACTTCCTTTCTATCATGTGTTTCTTGGCCAGCTTACGCTAGGGGCATCCTTACTCCTTCCTAACATGTCATTGATTTACGTCCATCATCATGATTTAACATATCCATATTAGCCTTGATCCGGCCTTTGCGCATGAAGAGTTATCCTTTGAATACTCCCACCTAGCACTAGGGCATTTTTGCATCTTCATTTTCTTGCGCATGCGCGTGGCATTCTACCCTTGTACATCCCATCTATCATTGGGGGCATCCAATCTTCTTTTTCTTACTATACATAGCTTTAGAAAAATTTCAAATTCACAAAAACATTCAAATATGTTAGAAAAATAAAAAAATTCAAATATGTTTCAATAACTCTAAAAATATTGCAAAATAATCATAATTTTCCAGAAAAATTATAAAATTATTGAAAATCCAAAACATCGTAAAAATTCAAAAATTGACAAAATTTGGTAAAAAGCTCATACACAACTGAAATTTGTGTCACATACATGGTATTCATCTCATATCTCACTTGTGTTTTCATGTGTTTTGGAACCAAACGACTCGCAAATCATCTAGATCTACAACCATTTACAAAGCTAGATCGGCTGCTTTGCTTAAATGTACTCTAGGGTATAACGAGTTTCTGGTACTATTTCATAGTGCACAATGCTTTCTCATTGGACCTGTGTCCTTCATCAACTCCCCTCACATGTATCCTTTCTTGGGGCACCACCTTTTAATCCTTGTCATTTATCACAAACATCTGGGGACTAAAGCTCGATAACAAAACATTTGTGCAACTATCTTGAATGTTGTTGGTTTGAGTATGTGTGTTTGTACTTGTTTCCTGTTAGGTTGGCTTGTTTACTTTCTCGTATTACATTGCATTTTGTATGTTACATGGAGTTGGAATTTTAGCAATGGATAATTGTTTGTATTCTAGATTTTCATGTCATTTTACACTTTTATAGTATGCTTATATTTTTAATAAGAGATCATGATGAAGATCACTAGCAATATGATGAAAATTAAGTTGTTTAAAAGGAAATGGATGGATTTTAGCTCAATCCCCCTTCTTCATACTAATTTTTCTTCTTTCTCCATCACACTCAGCTTCACCATTTTTCCTCTACATTTATGCACACTCCTCTCAATATAAATATCAAATGTTTGGTGCCTTGCCACTCAAGCGGGAAGCTCCCTATCGACTAGATTATTTAGTATGACGTGGAAGATGAGCAACACCAATGATGGTAGGAGAATTAGATTTCATGGGTACTTAGTACTTAGTGTCCACAAGACTAATATGGCTTCCATTCTTCTCTTCACATTTCTTTTCCCTTTTACTTGGGGCATTTTCCTCCCTTCTTATTCTTCTATCTATTCCCTTCTTCTTTTCGATCATTGATCGACCTCTTCCATCACCCCATCGAAACTCGAGGGGGCATCTCTCACTTGATTAATTTTCTTCCACTCCTTAAAAAAAAATTGTAGTTGTTTTTTCTTGTCTACTTTCTTTGAAGTGGTGTAACTTACGCCACACTAAAGAGGGGAAAATGTAGACACCTATTATTTGATCAAAGCAATATTATTACTAACATTACACTAACTATTCTATTCCTTGAAAATTGATGACACTTCGTCAATTAGGATATTTTCCCTTCAATTCGTCTTAATTAACCATTATATGTTGATTAAGCCTCTTATCCTATAGTTGACTAATATATCTTCTCATTAGCTAACTCCCGCTTCCAACACTTCCAAAATCTATTAAAACCTCCTCCAGATGCTCCCAGAAAGCTACCTAAGCCTACTTGGGACCCCTAATTAATCCTAAAATATTAATTAGCCTCTAAACCTAGTAAAATATTTCTTTGACTTGCTAAAATTTCTTTTTGGACTTACCTTTTGTCCCACATGCACCAAAACATCCCTTTCTTGAAATCAGAAAACTATAAATAGACCTCTACACCCCTCACTTTTCTAAACACTTCTTTTCCTCTAACATAAACTATAGGCAAATAGGATTAGAGCATTTATTCATTTTTATTAAGATATCATCTTCCATTGCATATTTAAAGTCAAGATTAAGTAAATGAGGGGAACCATATGGCCTTGTAGCCATTAATGGCGAGCCTTCACTCTCAAACCCTTGGGCATCGAACAATTAAATTTAATTGATAGGATCTTCATAGGTTCACGTTTTGTAACATTAAAAGAGTATAAATTAGTATATAAATGTTATTTTGATGTTTTTTCAAAGTTATAATGCATGCATAGGAGTAGCTCTTGTTTATCTCTTATCTTGATAGTTCATAGTTGAGTTGGTAAAGATTTGAGGTTTCTTTAATGTTCTAGCCTCATTTCTATAGCTTTTCTAATTTATACATGTTCACACACACCTTAAATCATTGTCTAATCATGGAGTAACCCAAATTTCAAATCATAACTCTCATTTACCACACACATTAACAAGTATATAAATCACCAAGGTGAGGAGATTAAATTTTCAAATCATTCCCTTGTCACTTTAGGGAGAAATAATTACTTAAACTCCAAAAAATATTATAGGTACCACACTCTACTTCCAAAAATCAATAAATATTTAAATAGACATATGAAAATTTTGTAGTAGATCAATCTCCATGTCATTATAATCACAGTTAAACCTTAATGAGTAATTCAAAGCATATTAATATAACCACTTAGTCTAGTAATTAGTCCCCTACATGACATTCCGTAACTTTACTTAGTGTAGTCCCAAAGGAAATAAATGATACTCATTAATTTCAAGTTATCCAACCTAAACATTACATAAAAGGCTCACACAACCCATAATATATGGGAGATATACGATTCTTTACGTAATAGAGGATTTCACATAATAGGCATTCATCCTTAAACCATCAAAACTCAGAAATTATGTCCTTCCAAGAAAGGATACAACTCTACTTGCACATGGCCCTATAGTTAGGGAAATGTCTTATAACATTCACAATATCAATGAAAGTATAATAAAATTAGGAGTTTAAGTATAGACCATGGGAAGAACCTTTCTTCAAAAGGTCACTGAGAGAACCTCTTCATTAATACATAAAAACTAATTTGTTATATTGTAATCCAATGATTTTCCTTTTAGATAAGAAGTATTTCCAACTATAATTACAAACATAATAATGTAAGAAATCATTTCTACCCTTCATACAAGTTTACATCTTCACCCTCTCTACCCTTGAGGGGTCACAAAGAGAAATTTTTAACATATTCATATAGACATTATTTACTAGTTCAAAAGAAGTACAATTTAAATCCTATTCATAGTTCACTATCTGAATGCAAGATACATACATGTTGTATTGTGATCTATCCTCATAACCCAAGAGGGTATAAAAATATACACCATAATTTAATGAGATACATACCATACAAGTCAATCACACCTCCATATTACACCATGACCATAATACTTATGAAAATCCATATTCTTAGGGTGTAGTGGAATTCAATGTTGACACAATGTTATATAGAACATTAGAGAATAAAAAATTCATCCATAACATAGTTTTGAATACAATTATCTTTCAAAATAAGGTCATCAAGAACTCATGAACTACTTATAACTTCACAATTACATAGTTATGTACAAAAAAGTGAAGGAATATTATTATTATTTAACATTAGAGAGAGTACATGGTGAAGAGATATTAATTATTTTAATAAAATATTTTTGAACTCTCCCAAGCCGAGTCCAAGAGTCATGAAAATACCTAGTCAGGTATAAGAAATAATTTAACACCCTATATCTTTTAGGGTAGTTTATATTACAAACATAAACATGGTTTTTATTAAAACAATTCAACTCACCATCACATTCTAGTGATAAGACAAGATATACAAGTAGATCTAAGTATCAAGAAATTGAGTGCAAAAAAATTTTGATATATCCTTCCCATGACAAATTCCAACCACATAAAATTCATAATTGTTGGTGAAATAATTTCTCACAAGGGAAAACTAATGGTTTTCACCAACACTTTGGGACTAGGCCCCTCTTCTTGGGAATGTGGATGCTACCATTTATTAAATGCAACAAAATGTAGTGGACATTAAGCTGAGTATCACACAAGGATACTCCAATAAACCTATGGAAAATTTCTTTTATTGAATAAAAGAAGGAATTTTCTAGGAGATAGGTAAAGGGAGGTACAAATATATAGAGAGAGTGAAATCTAAGATCTATATTGAGCTATCAAAACACCATTAAAGATTTTATAAACACTGGATAATATACAGAGATTTAACATAGAATAAAACTCCACACAAGAATATTATATTACTACAATATGTTACACAACCATCCCTGTTACAAAGACTCCATTAAATAGGAGTGGAGCAATAACAATCTACTTAAAAATACTTTTCCAACACTCCCGAATGGTTTCAACAAACCAACAATAACAATACTATTGTTTTATTATTCTAACTTACTAACCACCCATATTTATCCTTATTAACTTTTACCACTAACTTTTACAAATTACAAAGCATAAACATAAAACCATATGAGAAGCACTAAACCATAGAATTCCTAATAGAGAGACGATTGAGGTAGTGAGTAGGCACTTGCAAACTTCACCGACATTAACCAGAGTACGTCCAAATCCAATAGGAAGAAAAAAAATGTAAGTAATATAAATATTAAAAAACCTAAGATAAAAAGTTAATTTGATTTGTTCCTCAAAGTTACAAATTTCTTTCTTGATTGTTTAAGATTACAATTCTTGTAAATTTGAAAGTAGCGAGTAGAAGAACATAGATGAAAAATAGAAGGAATATCTTCTTTCATGTAATAGGAAAACAAAAGCTATCAACCCCTTTGGAATGGAGAAGTCATCCCAATATATATCCTTACAAAATATATCTTCATATCCCCGCACATGAATTTTCACATTTGTACCACTTTTGACCTTTCATATTCCTATAGGAATAAAGATAAATCCTTTTCTTATTAATGAAAAAAAACTCTTACAATGTAAAATTAAAAGGTCACTTAAGTGAATAAGACAAAAATCCAAAAGTACATTCCCAACAAAGAATTATAATGTAGAGAGAGAGGGAAGAAAAGAGAGAAGAAGAGAGTGATCAATCGGATGAAGATGCTTCCGATGATGAAGAGATTTATCTCGGTGAACTCTTTGGAAATACTCTAGGGGTGAACTCCTTACCTTTGACCTCCTTGCTAAACTAAGTTGTTGCGAGTTCTACCTTCTCCTCTTGTGGAATGTAAACATGACCCAAAGCATTGATCCAAGTATTGGGAATACCACTAATGGTCTTGCACTGTGTGACCAAAACATTATGATATCTTGCAGTATTAGAGATTGAGTCTATAATCTCTGCGAGGTATTCTAAAGTATCCTCATGGAAAGAGAAAGGATACCCTACTTATTTCTGTACCAATTCTTGGAAGGAATTTAAGATGTATTCTAGGGATGAATGCTCACTAAATGGAGGTGACCCGAGCTTCGCACACCTTTTTGACTTCTTCCAAGATCTCGGATGTATGTTCCCCATAAGATTTAAGTTTCAAAATAGAATCCTTTATCACATCACACCGGAACTTATCATCCGTGACCACACAATATACAAATTATCGAGAGATAGATGTGAATACATTATTTTCATGGAGTGGGAATCAAGAAAAATTATCTTGGATACCAATAGGAAAAAACTACCCCAATGGGCCTTTTCCTTCTCAATCTCACCCTTTTTCATCTTTATCTTTGAAACAATGGAATGGAAAAGTTTGAATAAAGAGAGAACCTTAGGTAGTAATACCTTCCCTTTTTGAATAATATTCTCCACCCATTTATCATTATCTCTCCCTTGCATAGTGTACCTTTGAGCTTTCTCGATCACTTGGGGATCAATACAACTAATAATAGATATATCCTCTGTGAAGGAAGTCATGATGCATTGGGTGTTTTGCATGAAATTTTGTTCCCATTCAGAGTTATTTCTATCTTTTCATTCTCTTCAGAAATAGATAAGGGTTAGGGCTAGGAGGAATACCTGTTGGGTGTTGGGAAGGTGTGCGCGTACCGTAGAGAGATTAGACTGATTGTGAAGAGATCCTTTTTGTCTGGGAAGGACTACTAGTTTCTGATGCGGATGCAGGTTCAAGGAATGAAGTGGTAAGGGCAAGGCTCAGTTGGGATGATCTGGCAATTAGAAGTGAGCTAATGAAGCTATCCTTCGACTCTCCCAATGTTTGGATGAGTGTGACCGTGATCTAGTTGCTCAGTTACAGTCTTGGGCTCAATACTCCTCTCTGCAACCTCTTCTCTCTCTCTCACTTGTCCCTCTCTTGCAAAATGAATTCGGATCCATTTGTTTTGGTTGGGGGAGGTCATTTACAGGGAACCGATGGTAGTTACCTAACCGACGCTGGTCACATAGGGATCGATGTCGGTTAGGTCAAAGTTGGCTATTTTTAGTAAAATAGCCAACTTTCCCTCCTTTTCTCCCGAGGGGTCAGTTATGGGCTTGGTCAAGTCATTATTAGGTTCATTTTAGTGTGGGTGAGGGGTGATGAGTCATGGGTGTGGGTTTGGACCAAGTTATAGGTCTTAATTAGGTTAGTTTAGGGTTAGGGCTAGGTCATGGTGAGGTGGCAGGGTTGGAGATGTGGATTTATTAATTATAAGGTAATTAATAAATAATTAAGTGTGTAAGGTTTAGGTGGTGAGGTAGGGTTAGGTTGCGAGACGAGATGTGGGGCACAGGGTGTCGTAAGACCCAAATTTGGTGTCTACATTTGCCCCTTGTTGTCGTGTAGCTTGTCTTGTAAAGTTGCACTGACAATAATAAGAAGTGGTTGCCCCAGTTAAGGGTATAGGTAATCCCCCTCAAATCTATCATAGATTGAGGTGACGTGAAATCAGGGATAGGGTTGATAAAGGGTGAATGATGATGAGATGATGGTAAGATGGTGGGGTAAGTTCAAGGAAGCAGACACACGTTGAAATGCAGTAGTGCGACCAGGGTACATGATTTGAAGAGCAAACAAGCAATTCATAGGCAAAGGTCGATAGTTTATCCAAACAAGGTTGATATAATCCTGGTATCCAAGGCATAGGAAGTAGCTCCAGGGGATATAACGGGTAAGGTACCAAAATGTTTAGGCATGTTTGGCAGTACCAAATGGTTGGTTTGGTTGAGATAAACGTCATGGTCTCGGTCTAGGCAAAGCTAGTTGGTTGATCAATTCAAGTATCCTAGTCATGCTAAAACACGAACAGTGAGCTCGATTGAACAAACAGCTACATGATGGGTGGATAGAATCGTAATTTACGGGCCTCGGTTGAGGTACTTAATTGGTGCAGTCTTGGGTCGGGCTGATTGGTTGGGTGTGGCTATGGGTCGGGCTGATTGGTTGGTTGCGGCCTTGGGTCGGGCCGATTGGTTGGTTGCGGCCTTGGGTCGGGCCGATTGATTGGTTGCCATTAGAGACTGGATAGGTAGGTCCATGAATAACCACTTTAGGTGGTGGTGCGATCGGGATGGTGAAAGGAGAAAGAGAGGCCACAGGTGTGATCTCTTTAGCTTTTCCATTGTTTTTCTGACCTCGAGTAGCACTGCTAATCATGTTGATCTCATGAATACGAGATGAGGAAGATGGCAGGGATAAGTCATTGTTCTCGAGAGGTGGGGTTACAATGATGATAGATTTTGGCAAGGTGGGGACATGTGGTATAGGAGAAGGGATTGAAGCTAAGGGATTTTCCCTCTATAAGTTGTCTTTCTTAGATTTTCTTTCCGAGATAGGCAACTGGCAAAAAATGGCTTTCAAAGCTTTGCATCCTTCTACATTGTGTCCTGGTGTGCGGTGGTAGGCACATATTTTAAATTCATCATAACCTATAGGTCAAGGTTTAGATGGATCATAGGGTCTAAGTGGAAGTAGGGAAATGGTCGCATCCCCTACCAACATAGCAAGGATCTTAGCGTAAGATCCTTTGAGCGGGTCAAATTCAGATGAAGATGAGGCTATTGATTGAGTGGGTGAGATTATTGATTGTTTTGGTAATGGTAGGTACGAGTGGTTTGTATGGTTGCTGGTTTAGGCAAGGGATTTTGATGATTGGGTTTAACTAGGCATGGCTTCTTCTGCGCAGAAGTCATGTTTAGCTGGTTAGATGATGAGGCCACAGATGACATGGTGGTAGGAAACAACCATGGGGAAAGAGGAGCGACAATAAACAAGTCCTTCGATGATCGAGTTTTCTTAGGGTTGGTAGGTAGGAAGGATACTTGGGGCGATGGTGTTGAGATGCCCGTGGATTTCTGTATGGGTGTAGAAGGTGCAGGTCGTGTTAAAGAAGATGTGGGAGGCATGGTGTATTGAGGCAAGGTGGAGGGGTGAGGCCCCAATATAGAAGGTAGGTGTGACGGCGAGGGTTGAAACCGTGCTTCTTTGTCATCTGGTGTGATTGGGGCAAGGGTTTTAGTTGTGGTGCGAGGCATAGATTGGACTTGATGAGATTGGGTCTGTCTCCTAGGTGGATTGATGACTTTATTTTGGATAAATCTAACCATTTAGGTGGGTGCATCAGGCTGGGTATTGGTGAAGTCCCAAGCATAGGGGAAGGTTTGGTTAGGTTGATAGAGGTGGATGAGGTATTCGGTAGAGATGAGGGGGGTGAAGGTGAGGACATAGGCATTTTGAGATTTTGTAAAAACTTTGGGCATATGGTAGAGGTGTCTGGATTAGTCATCTGCATTTGAGTAGAGCATGGTGTACTCAAACGTTCCCATAAGACTCGTCTATCTTCTGGGGGATGAAAATCTTCACGTGTGGATGGGAATTTTGGTATGGAAGAGAAGTGGGCTGTGATTCCAGTCCACTGTGGGTGTGATACAGGGGGTGAATGAGGCGCTGTATCAATGGGTGTTAAGAGGTCAACCGGTCGCTGGAAAGATTTAGGTGATGAAGAACTGATAGGGAGGAGGGCATGTTCTAGAGGATCCATCATGGTTAAGGAGTTTGGTGATGTAGGCTCGAGGGGTTTCTCCTCTAAGGATGACAGAAAAAGTGGCGATCCTTCTTCTTTTGCAGCAAGAGTGGTGGAAGGAGATGTTTGGGAAATAGATAGGTTGGATAACATCCACTCACAGTCTTGCAGGGATGTGGTGTAAGAAGGCTCTTCTGTGAGAAGAGAACTCTGGGTGGTTGATTCCTTTATGGGTAAAGGAATAGCGGGGTTGTCCTCTTGTCCTGATGAAGGAGAAGGGGGTGAGGACCCCTGCGTTGGTGAAGAGGCTTGATTCAAAATTTCCTTGATGGAAGCCCTTGGTTGGGAGTTGAAAACCACATGGATCTCATGCACACTCTTCTCCTCAGCTGAGGTTTCTTGGTTTGTGTTACTATTAGATGAATGGTTTGGAAATGGTTTGTTGAATATTTTTAAATTTTGATTAGCAGGGGCATTAGGATTATCGAGGGTTATATCCCCTGCATCAACCATTTCCTGCACTATGTTTTTCAACATCTTGCAGTTTTTGTGGTGTGTCCCTTCACGCGATGGAAGTTACAGAAGTCATTTTCTTTATACCAAGAAGGTATAGCGCGGGCGGAATCAAACCCGGAGTGAGGTTTAACAGGAGGCAAGGTGAGAGCTCCTGCTTTAAGCAATTTGTCCAAGATCACATCATAAGTTTCTCCCAAGGGAGTGTACTTGATGGGCTCAGCTTTATACTTATAGGTGGATTTCGGCTGGGTATTAGATGGTGCTTGAGATTTGACCGTCACCGCGTGTATGACTCCTTTTGATTTCGAAGCAGCCGATGCATGAGAGTTGGTGGTGTTGGGTTTGTTGGTGGAGTCTTGGGTTCGAGAAATTTGAGTTTTTGTTGCGCAACTTCAATTTCTCCTCCTCTAAGGCTTGAATCTCTAGTTTCCAAGCCATAGTAAAGGCCTCATCAAAGGTGCAGAAAGTTTGAATTTGGAGGGTGGGAGAAATGTGTTTAGTGCATGCCCGCATAAAGAGTTTGATGAGCTTGGCCTGAGGTAAGGCATAAGTAAGTTGGTTGATGAGGCCTGCCATCGTCCAATGAAATCTGCAATAGACTTGTCTTCAAATTGTCAGATGGCATAGAGGTCGGTAATGGATACTTTCTTGGCAATATTGATGGAAAAGTAATCCAAGAAAGATTGGGCTAAGTGGTTAAAGGAGAAGATTGAGTGCTGGGCTAAAGCACCGTACCACTCCAAGGCAGTCCCGATAAGGACATGGGAAGGTACGAGTAGTAAGGCATCGTCATGAGCAATCGAGATAGCAGAGCATGTTTAAACGATCGCAAGTGTTGTTGAGGGTCCTCCTTACTACTAAAGCGAGTAAATTTTGGTAGGATATGTATGAAGGGGGACAAAAGGATGAATAGGCTCCCAAAAACTTGCTCGTATGTCAGGGTGTTACAGCTTCTTGAAACAGAAGCCTCAAGATTTTGCATCTTGTCCATCATCTGTTTGATTAAATCATTGGTTGGGTTAGATGATGGTGCTTTGTCGTTGTAAATAGAGGAGGATTGGGCCAAGAGCCACTACTAGACAATGGTGGGGTTGAATGTTGATAAGGTAACGGTGATGAATGTGTTGGGGTGGCTGAATAAGGGTGTCCTATATAAGATGTTGAGGCCACTGGATGAGTCTACGGAAATGAAAAGGTGGGCGGAGCCTGAGAGGGAAAGCTCATGTGGATAGATGGTAGAGAGCGAGTTATGAAAGAGGCAATCTGCGGAGAGATGAGGTAGGGGCAGTGGACGGTAGTGATATGTGGGGCCCCAGATTAACCAAAGGAAGGCCAATTGGTGCAGTATGAACCACCAAAGCCATTGAGCTGGGAGACGGGGCTAAGGATGAAGACGGTGAGGCGGAGTTATTAGGTGGGGAAGGGGCTAAGTGAGCGGCTATACTAATAGGCATACCAAAGAGGAGCTGACTGTTGGGTGTATGGTCAGGGGTATGAGACAAATAATACTGTACGGTGCTAGGATTAGCATCCAAAAATTTGGCAAAGTCCGGATCTCCTACAAGGATCTTGGGAAAAGCACTGGTGTCTGTAGGATTCCCCATAGGATGTAAAGGGGGTGACTCAGGAAAAGACACAGAAAAAGCATGTGAAACCATGGCTGCGGCTTGTTCTGTGTGTGATAAAAACCATGGACAAGAGGATACAATAGAGAATTAGTCAATCAGGAATAGAAACAACAACAAAATGTTGGAATTGGTAGGTTGCTTTGGTTTGTCAGGAACTGTGAAACACAGTAACCGATATCGGTCTAGTAACCGATGTCGGTCAGATGGTAGCCGGCATCGGTTAGTGTAACTGATGTTGGTAGAAGAGGACCGGTGTTGGTCACTGTGAAGGAAAAGAGAGAATGTAAGAGGCTGCTGGTTTGGGGATAACAAGGCTTAGTATACCCACCAAACTATCTGAAGTGATCACTGAGACAGGTATAACAAAGAAACAAAAAAAAAAAAAAAGCAAGATACACAAGCAAATCAAGAGACTAACCCTAGGATTAGTTTTAATCACTTTGGGCTTATGCCTTAGATGCAAGATGATGTCAATCCTAAACAAAAGACCTAAGGGAGATGTCAAGTTTGTTTTGGCTTGTAAGGCTACCTCAATCAGTGGAGGAATACCACGGGAAGGGGGATGTTTGAGATGTTGTGTAGATTATGATGTGATTTGGTATGTGTTGTGCAGTGAGAGTAAGATTAATTTCTCATCAATACCATGGATATCACCCCCATGTGTACGACTTGTTACTTAATCTACGTTCACTAGAATTAAAAACAACAAGCAAGAATGTGATGCACGTGTTTTAAACCCAAATCGAAAATGATATTTGATGAAGCAAAGAAAGAGAAGAGGTTAAGAAGATGACTTTCACTAATGCAAAGATGCGAAAGAAAGACAAGTTCTTTTACCAAAATGAAAAAATATTTTGTGAATATTTAGAAGAAAGAAACAACAAGTGTGCTCCCTATATGAAAACAAGCAAGAAAGAAAGAAACCCGAGAAGGGTCCCACCAGGCGTGCCAAAATGTTTCGCATGTAATTGTGTTCCAGAATAGATTTATTTCTATCTTTTCATTCTCTTGAGAAACAGATAAGGGTTAGGGATAGGAGGAATACCTGTTGAGTGTTGGGAAGGTGTGCACGTACCGTAGAGAGATCAGACCGATTGTGAAGAGCTCCTTTTTGTCTGGGAAGGACTACTAGTTTCTGATGCGGATGCAGGTCCAAGGAATGCAGTGGCAAAGGCAAGGCTCAGTTGGGATGATCCGGCAATCGGAAGTGAGCTGATGAAGCTATCCTCCGACTCTCCCAATGTTTGGATGAGTGTGACCATGATCTAGTTGCTCAGTTATAGTCTTGGGCTCAATACTCCTCTCTGCAACCTCTTCTCTCTCTCTCTCTCACTTGTCCCTCTCTTACAAAATGAATTCGAGATCCCTTTGTTTTGGTTGGGGAGGTCATTTACAGGGAACCGATGGTGGTTACCTAACCGATGCTAGTCACGTAGGGACCGATGTCGGTTAGGTCAAAGTTGGCTATTTTTAGTAAAATAGCCAACTTTCCTCCTTTTCTCTCTCGAGGGTCGAGTTGTGGGCTTGGTCAAGTCATTATTAGGTTCGTTTTGGTGCGGGTGAGGGGTGATGAGTCATGGGTGTGGGTCTAGACCAAGTTATAGGTCTTAATTAGGTTAGTTTAGGGTTAGGGCTAGGTCATGGTGAGGTGGCGAGGTGAGGTGGCAAGGTTGGAGATGTGGATTTATTAATTATAAGGTAATTAATAAATAATTAAGTGTGTAAGGTTTAGGTGGTGAGGTAGGGTTAGGTTACGAGATGAGATACGGGGCACAGGGCGTCGTAAGACCCAAATTTGGTGTCTACATTGGGTTCCAAGAATGACTACACATAAGTAGTGATTTATCTTCAATTTGTTCCACAATCTGATTATTCTTTTAATTTCTTGTGAGAAAACATGCTATGAACTCCTTGAATAGATGTATATCTCCCTCATCTATGGCTGCACTAAATAAATCTTGGTCAACTCATAATTATACTATGTCATTTATCCCATGGGTTTAATAACTTTTAGATGTGCAAATTCCACATATGGGGATCCAGAAGCCTCGGTGAAGAAATGAGAAGTTTTTGTGCTTTCTTGGTACGCTTGGTTTTGATGTAATTTGAGATGGCCTAAAAGTTAGGTGTTGCGATTTGCTACACCATTCTTGATTTTTCTTCAAGAAAATATTGTACCCGTGGTAAAGTATCAATTGGTGTAGAAACAAATTTAGGCATAGAAGAACTCTTAGGTGTTTGATAAAGAACTAGATCCTTCTTGAGATGATATGAATCAGCTACCTCCGAAGAAACACTTGGATTTTGGGGATGATTAGGAGATTGAGATGGATCAATTTATCCTAGCTCAAGTGGCTCAATAGGATTTTCTCTAACCTTTTCCTTTTGTAAAGCCTCTTAGGGAAGAAACTTTAGTGTACTCATCCTCTAAAAGATTCATCTTAGAAAACCCTTCTGAATGAGCATATTGATTGCCCCTATTAGGTGTCTTGAGAGAAGAAGAAATGAGGGGCAATTGCATGGATGGATCCAGAGTAGACCACTAGATTCAATGAAAGAGGCCCTCTTCCACTTGAACCAATCTTTTGACCTCTGAATCATTGTCATGGTTCTTTCTTTGATGTCACTAGACTCTCGGATGTTCCATAGGGTGGGAGGAAGAGGAGATGATTGTATTGCTTAATATTCAAGATCAAATAGGTTAGATCCATCATCCTTCATTCCTTCTACAAACCAGTCAAACTTGAAGTCCCTCATTTGATCCACTGTCATTCTCATGTAGTCCCACTTCCTAACCTCAAAATCATCAATGTAGTTGACCCAATAGTCCTTAATATGTGGAATACAATAAAAACCTGGAAAAATGGAAGTCTTCTCGGTCTTCCTACTATCAAAATCTGATCAAGATACATAGGAATACAAATTGAAAGTTGCAAAGGAGGTTTCAATGTTTGTTGCATCCGTTATATTTTTGCATGAGTAGATCCTGAGGGAAATAGGAAAAGATACACCTTTCTTATTTACACTTTTGCACATGGTGTGAACCTAGGACAAATGCCTGCATAACTCAATCATGATGACCTTGTCACTTGGGTAACTTGGTAACCTACGAGGTGGAAGATCAAACCATTTGACTCGATATAGGTGAACATGGGAAACTAGATGAAATAATTTCCATATTTCTAAATCAATTTAGCTACTTGAGATGAAATTATTCTCTCAATATTTCCTTTGAGTAACCTTATGACATACATAGTGAACACACCATTCACTCTAGGGAAGTATGAGTTATTTCCCCCATGTATGAGTTGCATGGGTATTTTCATAGGTTGGTAATTTTTTTGGAACATTAGGTGTAGTGAAGAGACCTCAAAAAGATCTTGTGTATGTAAGGGCATACACTAGATAGGAAGTCATGGTGAGCTTCTTGTAGGTAGGCAACTACAACTACTACCGATGAATGTTATTACTTATGATCTACCCATATTAAATCATTTGGTATCCTTATGTGACCACCAAAATGAATTGGGACATCTAGTATTGGATTTCCTTTGTGGTTTCTTCCTCCATCACCCTATTTAGTAGGTCTATTGCATCAAAGTATGCTTCATGAAATTCACTCTAAGACCAAGTTTTAGGAATCCGAGAGGGTTTACTTCTTTGTTTAAGTCATAAACCAACTTCCAAGTCCTACATGTATGAGTTTTTATTTACCATTCCTATGAGGTAAACTCCTGAGTCATGATTACCTTGTTATTACATGGAGGAATTTATAGGCATTGATAAATACCTTTTGGTGTGAGGATTACAAAATTTAATTGTCATCTACCAATATTGTTCTTCAATCACTGGTCATATTGTTGTGCACAAGATAGGATTATCTTTGTAATTTGAAAAAAAAGGATGACCACTTGCTCTGAATAACCTACTCGAGAAGACATTTTCTTCCACATGTTCACAAGATTCACTCAACATCCTTGCTTTCAGATCTTCCAAGTCCATGTGCATTACATCATTGTCACCCACATTGGGATACTCAGTGTTTAATGTGGAAATCAGATCCAAACTTGAGTATCCGACCTTCATGATGATGGGAATTAGTGAAAAAAGTAGGGAATGAATGAATATGAATGATTTGAGCTCAATCCCAACACTTTGTATTTTTAGCAGGTCCCACCCCTAATGGCTATTTTTAGTAAGTTTTTCAAATGATCACTCTTTAATGTTTTTTACTTGAAAGGAGTGATGGTGGCACTAAATTTTTCTATTTATGAAACATAATATTTTTTAGGATGTGAGGACTTGGCAAACCTTACTATTTTTAGAAAGTGGAATTCTATATGTCGAATGGATTGAAAATAGTCCCAAAAGTTTATGTTTTTTCCGAGATGCTTTGCTCCAATTTTTAGAGGTTTTCAATTATTGCATTTTTGCATATCCAAAAGAGAAATTGAAAAGGATAAAAATTCATTTATCTATAGTAAATTATTCATACTATCGGTGGATATGAGGTTATACTCAATGCAAAGGTGTTTTCAAAGGAGGAGATTGGTGAAGTTTCATGGAAAATGGATGTGAGGTTTTATAGTTATGAGTAAAAGTTTTTTTAGGTATGTGGGATTCCTAGAAATTTTAGAACCATTTTTGTACAAAAATGGAGTTGGGGAAAGAACAACACATTTGAAAAACATGAAAAAATACTAAGTATTTAACTTTAAAGCATTTTCACATTTTAATTTACCTTTTAACCTATTAGGCTTAACCAAAGTCATTCAAGGGTTAGAGGGTGAGTTTTTATCTCAAAAATAGGGGAAAACAGAGTAGAGGGGGAATATGGGACACCAAAGTGTGTTTTTCACAAGATCATGATAAGTGGCACAATGTGAAAACATGAGAATGAGACAAAAGGGGTTAAAATTTGAGTCTCTAGGGGCTGAAAATGTGTTCTCCATGTGAACAAGGGTTAGCAAAAGAGGTGAGGAGTATTTTTGTCCCATCTATCCCATTTGATATTGGTACAATGGAATAAGGGACTAAATTCTCATGAAAATGTGCCATGGGGTCAGCTTGTCATGAAGAGGGGGACATGATGACTCATCAAAAGTTTATAGGCTACCTAGGACACGACTTGCAAGGTCTTAAGTGAATAAAATAAAAAAATAGCAAGGGCGTGCAAATTTTTATCCCTTTTATCCCCTTGAACCAAGGGAAAAGGGACACGAGATAACAAAGGGTGAAAAATGTGCCAAGGGTCCATGTGGTCATGTTTTACAAGTAAAAACAACCTAGGGAGCAAGTTGTGAAGTCTTAAGTGACATAACTTAACTTGTCGATAGGGGGTGTAGTTTTGTGTCCCCATTTCCCCCTTGCACTAAGAGATAAGGTAAAAGTATAACCAAGTGTGAAAAGTGCACTCAATATTATAAACTTTGTTGGTGTCATCATGTCAATATGAAATTAAAACATAAAGAATGCTTTTTACGTCATGGGAGCAAGGCATGAATTTTAAAGGCCAAAAACTATATGATTTTGTCTCCAAAACACCTTCTAAGTCCATTCTAATGATTCCCAAGAGCCAATTCTACATTCAATTTTAATTTTATGCCTAGTCACTCTTTGGGCACAAAGGGGCGATTGTAGTGACTCGATTATCACAAAATATTTTGATGAATTGGAATAAAAATGATGCGTTTACCATGTGGTGAATTATAATATATTTATATTGAATATTTTTAGTCTTCCAACTCCTCCTGAAACTATAGGAAGTATTGAGAACAATCCTACTTTCTTCGTTGAAGTTATTATTCCTTGTACCTGTAATGACCCTATTTTTCTTGAATGAACCCGACACAATATGAGCCCACATAACTATTTAATACTACCATGGATATTTTCAATACTCCTCTACACAACCCCCATATGGGTTGATCCCTTGAAATCATCCTTCAGAGGGTATTCCTTTTTTGTAAAATGGTTAAAAATAACCCTTTTATGCCTCCAGAACAACTACTCCACCTTGGATCTCAACAACTTCATGATTCAAACTAGGTATACTTCCTTACACATGAAACACACTTGAAAATCATGTCGAACATTCTTCTCACTAGAATGATGATGACACAAATGATATGTTGGTTGGAAAAAGGGTTTACAATGACTGGGGAGGAGGTTTTTAAGTGGGGGCTTGGTTATCATGACCAATTTTTTTAAATTTTTCATGCTAGAAATTTAGCATGAAAAAATTAATCTCTAATTAGGGGACATAGACGATAAGGGATAATGAAGGAATTCAAATATCTCATGGAGGAGTAGACCAAAGTGTGTTAAGAATCATACAATAGGGTCAACACTTCACCAAATAGTGTAAACAACCAATAAAAACAAGGGAAAAAAAAATAAACACGCGACGGAAAAGGGAAACACAAAAATTGGAAAAGGAAACACAAAACTGAAAGGGAAACTATGATACATGGTTGGGGAAAACTAACCTCATTTCTTATAGACCTTCAAATGTTTCCCACTGCAAAGCAACTCCAATGGGATCCAATCAAGATATGTGAGATAGTATGTGTTTTCTCTATATAAGTGCCTAATATTTAAGATGTCAAGCTAGAAAGAGTCAAAATTCTCATGAATTCCTTTAGGGTGACGTCTTTTGTTCCATAATAGTAAAAAATATCCAATCCAAAAGTCTTTTCTACATGTATTTTGATCAAATAACTTATTTAATTTCGATTAGTGCTTTCTAAGAACATATCTTTGTTACTTATATATCTTGATTTAGTTTCTCCAAGTGGCATATTCTTTTATCAAGAGCATTCATGTATTCTCCATTCTCTATTGCCTTTACTCATTGAAGGAAGGTAACTCTAGTAAAATGGGATCTGCACTTCAATTAGTATAATATCTAGAAAAAGGAAGTACTAATGGTATTTTTGGGTGTGATCCGTGTTGGTGCCCATTTTGATTCCATTATTTATTCACATCGTCTTTGTGGAATTCCCAAGAGGCATATTGATTTGAACCTTGTGTTTTCCATCATTTGTTATTTTGTGCTTTAAAATTTCTTATTGCATTGTTTGAAAAAGCTTTAAGGTACTTGCAAAGACTCACTTTTAGGTTGAAGAAATTTCAATATGAAAAATTGTAAAGTTGCGGGTTTCATGGTGATTTCTTGACCTTCACATTGTCATTACAATCCCAAAGAAAAAAATACCTATTTGGAAAAACTTAATTAATTTTACAATTGAGAGTGTTTTTCATTTTTTTAGTTTCTAGTCTGTAAACTGGTTGCCCCCAAGCCCGACCACCACGAAAAGAGAATATTCAAGGTATCAGGGGAAAAGAGTCCATTAAGAAATCTTGTAATTTTCGCAAAAGACTACAAGTTACAAATTCAATTTCAAACCCTTCAAAAGGATTATTTAGGGAATATTTCCTCACCCTCTCATTTTTATGGAAAATTAAAAATTGCTTTGTAAAACTATAAGTTGTAATTCCATCCCCGAGGCTCGAGAACAAATATTAGTCAAATATGGAAATCTGTAGAGAAAAAATAAAACTTCACAACATTATAGTTGATAGCTTTATAGTTGTCGTAATTCAACAAACCGCACTTTGATGCTTGAAGTCCGAGGTAATATGGACATGTGACATAATACTAGAACTATATTAAAGAAATGTAGATTTGCGGTTTTACAGTTTGCAGCTTCATAGTTGTTGTAAAAATGTGAATTGTAATTTTATCCCCACAATTGGCAAAAGGGAACATGTGCCACGATTTGGAAGTGGTAGATGGATAAAACATATAATATTACAGTTCATAGTTTGCAGTTTTACAATATTAAAAATTGTTTCCCCACTCCCACAAACAAAAAAATTGACACGTGTCAATTTCCTACAAATTTTGGAAAGGAAAGTAGCCTTACAACATGAAATTTTATAGTTATAACAAAACTACAAATTATCTACAAAAATCTGAATCTAAAAAATGTGACTAAGAAAAAGAAATTCCTACAAGGACATCACATAAGATGATTGTAAGGCTCGAACAAATGAGAAAATGCAAAGTCATCTAAGCAAAATCACATGTGGCCCATCTATTCATGTGTAAGGCAAAAATACAAAATTGAAAGTAAGGGATCAACAATTATAGAAGGATAATCCATGGAGGTAGGTGCTACCATCAATGAAACTATGCAAGGAGTGATATAGAGCTGAAATTCATAAAAATCCTCACTTTGTCTCTAATTTTTGAGTTTGAAGAGTGCTTTGAAGCCCTAAGACAAACAAAAGACATGATTTGTGTGGTTGAATTATGCAAAAGGTTATTTTGGAGCTTTAAGCACGTCTTGTTTATCATTCTCAATGTCAATGATAATTGTGATGGCGATTACATGGGTAAGAGTTCGACTATGTTCGTAAACAATTTATGATCTCGTAGTGTATTGGCAGGAATTGTTAGAAGGGTTAGGTGCATTTGGATTGTTTTAAGTTACCTATTCAATAGATTTATCAAACCTTCACCTTGTAAACATGAAGATTCAATTGGTTGGAATCCAAAACACCTCTCACGTAACCTCCGATTTGGATAAAATCATCGACACCAACCTAGGCATTGCAAACCTAGCTGAATTCCAATAATGGCTACACATAATTGATAGGAATGAAACCATGAGGAAAATTGACTAGAATGGACTTACCCTAGCATCTTCTCTCCCCCATCTACTTAGTATCCATAATTAGTATGGGCATGTGCAAAAATCACAACCCAACAACCATGTAGTTAGGGATGGAAATAATGCTATAGTCTTATCTCTAACCACTTTGAAATGTTTGAGGAATTGTTAGGTCTCCTTGATGCATCTGAAGTGGAAAATATTTATTTTGAGAAGATGGAGGAATACTGGAATACAAACATTTCTAAATGATCCAAAATATTGAACAACAATTATCTTTAAAATCCAAATATTTTTACCACTAGAATTCCCAAGAAGTTAAGTAGAGATGATTTTTGGAATAAATTGAGACATTATTACTTTATTAAACAAAGCCATGGGTAAATAATCTACATGTATGACTATAATGATTGGATGTTAAAATACATTTATATTATCCTTATTGGAAAGATACACATCCCTTGGGAGGAATAATTAGTGATTAGATCCACCAACAATTACTCAAAATGACAATGCAGATTGAAGAAGGATCTACTAGAAAAATGGAATTCTATGTGACCTCTTACCTAGTGTACAAAATTTCTCATCATAAGACATTCCATGGATTGGAAATATAAAAGAATTTTAGTAATTACATAGCCTATGATTTGTAGATAGAATCGAACATGGATAACTACATTTACAATTTAAGATTGGTGTATAGTACTCTATTTGATCCCCTCATATGCCTATTCAAACTTGAGTGGGAAAATAACAGAATATCTTCATAAGCAAAGAAAGTAATCACTGAATATGGATGTTACTTCATCTAATTCAAAACTTTCAATTATATTAGGATAAGTGGATTTCATGATGCCCCTTACATGTTGCCAAGGTACTTGGATGATAGATGGGCACTTTTGGAGGTATCAAGGCAGTTAGTGGTAGTACATAAGAAGATTGCAGGAAAACATAGGGCAAACATCAATTTCCCTATCAACATTGGTAGGTACACCTTCCCTAATTTGATTAAAATTAGACTCTTGGAGGTAGATATGGGCAAAATCACTTTGCAGAAACTCTCTCTTAGGCCCAATTATGACATTAGGTGGATACTCCAGGGAGCTTTGGGGAATTCCTATGAACATGAGCCTCATTATGAGGATTATTGGATGGATTGTAGGGATGAGGAAGATCTCGATTAAGGGACTACTCTAGGATGACCCTCACCCAAGTGGTGGACTACAAAATTGTAGTTGTTCCTCAAGGAATGGAGGATGGGAAATATTTTTGATAAAATTATAAGTTAAAGAAAATATAGCCTCACATCATATCCCAAGAGTTGACTAGATGAGGTCATAAAGTACTTCATTGCATAGTAGGACTACACATATCCTTAAAATAACCTTGATCTAGCTAGGTAAGAAAGGAATTAACTTGACCCTATAAAACACAACAGTTTTAAGGGAATACAGGGCAAGTGGGATCATAAAATACATACTTCCTCCTTTCAACAAGGGAGCTACAAGCTTGGATCCACCAAGGGAAAATCCACACTACTCTCAATAAGAGGGCTAACTTCAAGGGTCGTGGAGGATCTTAGTTGTTACAACTATCAAGACAAGGACCCACGTGTCAAAGTTTACATATATGGTAGAGGAGATACTGAAGAAAACTATGTAGTATGCCCCTATTATTTTAGCCACACCTCTTCAAGCAACCCCACACCCAAATTCAAGGAAAAATACCATTTTGGAAAAGAAAATCACCTAGGTTGATGTGTCAACATCTTCCTTAAAGGGTTCATCTAGAAAGGAAAACATATGACAATGATTATTTCCCAACGTAGTCGGGATAGGTCCAACATTGGAAATTTTCCATGAAGAAGAGGAAGAGGAAGAAGAACATGTGACCTTACATTTTGTGAGGAATAAGAAAACAAAGGGGACCACACCTACAATGGAAGCAACCACATGCACAATAGATGAGGGGACAACTTCACAAGTTCGGATACTTGATGTAACCTCCCAAGTCTAAGAGGTAGTACTCACTACCTCACCCCCTATGGAAAATGAGGCACATACATGTGGACTTGTTTAAGCCCCCTGTTATTATACCAATTGATAAAATTAAAGTACATGAAGCCCATGAAGAAGAGAAATGAGAGGTATCAAACTTATTAACTAGGTAGAAATTCACTGAGTTGCTACATTGGCTAGATCAATATGTTAGATGGGACCTACCCCATGAAAATACATTGGAAAAATTAGTTGGGGGGAAAAGGAGGGAAACCAAACATCACATGAAGTTCCTATCTCAAAAAAGGATAAAATTGGTGAGGTAGAAAAGGAAATTGAAAAGGATTTACTTAAGAAGAAGTTGAAAAATCACACATTGAAGAGGTTCCATCAGTTGAGATAGAGAAACCAAAGGTTATGGAACCCATGCACCCAACTCCAAGGGTGGTTCAAAAATATATTGTAACTCAAAAATTTGTAGAACAATAGGTTCAACATCAAGAGGAGGAAACATTTGAGACAACAAAGGAGATTTCTTCATCGAGAGAAGAAGAGGTTGAGGTTAAAAAGATTACAGAAAAAATACTCAACCAATTCAACCATGACAGAGGAAGAGGTAAAATAATTAGGGGCAGGAGAAGAAGAAACACAAGTACACACTTCATAGTCTTTTGATCCACCAAAAACACAAATTAAGGACTCTTATCTCACTCTCCTTACACCCCAAGGATAAATAATAGTGCCAAATACACCCCCGCCACAAGAACAAGGGGAAGGTATCACTCAAGTTGAAGGTTGGTTGGGAGCATCCCTCCCAAGGAAGAAAAATGTGAAGTTACAAGTATAAGAAGATGAAATTCAAAGAATCATCTCCTTAAATCCATCAAGGCCCCCAAAGAAAGCAAAAATCTCTTCAATAAAATGCTAGGCTCTCAAGGAGAGAGGTTTTGGATGTAGCTAACCCCAAAACTGATGTTTTAATGGATGAGGCTTCCCATATTGACTATTAAATTACCAAAATCCCAATGGGAAAACATACCACCGAGGGCCTAAAGCATAATGTCACCATGGCATGTGGAGGTCCCTTCCAAAAGATTAATAATGATAAAGAGACCAAACACCAACTAAGAGAGAATGTTGATATCTTATCAGCCTATGTGAAAAATGGGTACAAACTCCCTTAGATGATCAAGAAATAACCACATCCTTTACCTTAGATGTCATGAATAATGCCAAGAATTTAAGATGTAGGGGAGAAGAAACCAAGAATTGAGAGGATTAATTGGTAATAAGGGGTAATAAGGTCACAAGGGATATCATTGAATGTTACAATCAAGTTTATGAATAAATTGAAGAAAGAAAAACCTTGATTGATAAATATCGACAAAGAATGGCTATTGGAATGGATTGTTTCCAAAATTTGAAGCCATAGTAGACTTGGGAGATGAAGTAGTGGAAAGATAAGGAAGAGTCTCCTTGGATTGCAAAGGTAGACAATGTGAGTATAAAGGGATGATCAAATTAAGGACTCAAACCATGGAGGGATGCATAAGAAAAATCCAAGCCATACGTGAGAAAGTAGGTAAATATGTAAATGAAATATATTTAAAGGCTTATATGATGATCCCTCTAAAAGATACATACACCCCAAGATCAGAAAACACATATAGGATGGTATATATTATGCAACGGCTAATTGCAGGGAAGTTAGACCCTCCAAAATATTTTGATTATTCTTCTATGTAAAGATTCATTCATTTTGAAAGGTACATCAATAAATTGGCCAAGAGCAATAAAAAGAAGGCTATTTCTAATGAGTTTGAAAATATTATTTCTAAGAAAGAAATAGTTTTCCTCTACTATGTAGGGCCATATGAGGACCTCATTTTATAATGCATAAGTCGTGATTGATATCTTAACCTGTTTCTTTAACTAAAATTTGTAAACATCGATATATGATTTCGATATATGATTTCTGTTATGAGATGGTTTACTCTCTTGATTGTTGATCATGTTTGCTATTGATCAAATGATTTACCTTCTAACTCTGATGAAGTCATACTTTGTATCGTAATTTTACTAATGTTGGATTTTATTCAATTGCTCTTTATGATGAGTTTTGAGGTATAATCTATATGAACCAAGTGATTTGAGGTAAATGCGAGTCCTATGCACTATGCTTTGGTAAGATACTTAAATTACTTTATTTAACATGAACCATGGTTTATACATTGTTATTAAAGGGATAGTCATACCTTGGATCAATTTAAGTGATCTTAGGCATGCCTTTGATTGATATGTTGAACAATCATTCTATTAGTCTAATTGAATTTGTCTTATTGCAAACATGCCATCTCATCCAAGATCAAATGAAGTGATGCCATTGGATCACCTGGTAGCATCCAATGAATACACTCTTCAAAGAGATCCGATTACCTTGATATGTTATCTTATCTTGGTAATATTCATGTTAAATACTTTAAGCTAAGATATTTAGTAAAGGATCTAACTGAAACTACACTAAGGTGATAATTATTCTATTTGAAAATATAGCTATGCTAGATGCATATTATCCTAAGCTAAGATTAGATGCATTTTGGAAAGGGGATCCTAATTCCTAAACTACCTAAAGGGATTCATTTACATCCTTAGCCTAAGCTAAGGTTAGCATTATTTAGAAAGGGGCCTAAACCTAACCATGAACCTAACCTACGGAAAACTAAGGTTGGTATTGAGGATAGAACCTGGGTTAAAGAAGGGCGGTGGCACCATTTCAAAGGAGTACTTGGAGAAGTTAATTGTTAATAAATGTTCTTCTTAGCCAACCGTGGCGATGAATTTGTCTATTTTGGCATTCCCACTAAAATGCATCACTAAGGATTTGATATTGTTTATTTTGAACTGATAGTTATCACTTAGATTGAATGGGTGGTTGGTGGGATTCTTAGTGGACTATCAAACCATCCTGACATTTATTGTTTTCAATCCATGAGTGGAAAACCACCTTGGGAAACTCCAAGATGAAACTATGGAAAAGGGAAAGGTTTGGTTTGGCAGTTCATTTTATTTTTTCGAGCTCAATGGATCTCGTATGTTGTTTCTCCATTAAAATAATTTTCTCTTGATTGTGTAAGCTGGTTGTGTATTCTAGTTTAACATTATGGTTTTGCATTCTAGTCATGTATTCAGCCGCATTTATTAAATCTGATGCATTAATATGAAAGTTAATGGGTTCGGATTCGACCCTTTAGTCTTAGCTTGTGAAATTTTGTTTCAATACTTTGAAAGGACTCAAAAATGAGTATAAACCCATTATGGATGTTCACGGTTTTTGGAATATATTAAACTCTCCTTAAGGGAGATGGAAAATGACTTGTTGGAATAGATCTCCATGCACCTTATTCTGGGTCCGTGTATTTTCACTTGTTTAACACCACCCCTTCAGGGTTGGCGTGATTTATGAATATATGGGTTAATGGTTTCCGGTACATTTTGATATGGCTTCTATGTTGTTCACCTTTGTTATTCGGGGGTTTTTACGAGTTGGTTTCCTTATGATCTCTCTATCAAGTATTATGAGTTCTTGCATTGTCTTTTGAGTCAAAATCTGAATGCATATTTATTCGGTATGGTTCTTTGGTTTGAAATATTATTGTACTAGTATCCATATTCTATTAATTCAACCTCTGTGTCAACCTTTGAGTTACTATTTTGGGTTTCATTGTTCTTACCATCTCGTCACCCTCTCAAACAACGAAATCTTGTCAACTCCTTAGGATTATGTTTAAATGGGTTCATCCACTTATCATGTTTACTTTAAAATAAGTCACGACAGTTTATCTCGAGAAGAAATTAGGGACTTCTTAACCCTACGTATTCTTACCCAAGATCATGTTTTGTCATCATGCTTATTAAGTTGTTATTACTTCTTTGTTGTAGCTAAGTTGGACTTTTGTAGGAATAGGAAATTAAGCTGATCCTTAGTATCAACCCTAAAGGGATATATCCTTTGATATGGAGTAGATGAATTTTCATAACCTATGTGATTATTAATTTAGAGCCGATTTGTAAGAGATTATTATTGAATCTTTGTTATGAGATAGGTGACAGCTTTTCCTTTGGAGTTTCTATTAACTTCTTTTTGTGTCTTTATGAAGTTGTAGAAAGTTAAGTGTTTTAATTGAACTTTATTAGGTTGTAATCAATTCATATGGAATCAACTTGATTGATATTAGCATCATTTATGTGTTTTTGGTAAACTTAGTGGAAATAATATTGAAGACAAAATTTATAGCCTGTTACATTAAGTTAAAATTATTTTATTGTTTGATAATCGAATATTGGTTATTCTTATCTTACTCGATGGCTATTGTGCATGGTATAATGAGATAATTAGAATTTATTTGAAATTGATTTGTAATGTCTTACTTCGTATGTTAATTTGCAAGCAATGAAGTAATGGAATGTGATGAAGTTATTTTGAATGTGGTAAATAGTAGTTAAGTAAATGATGTTAGATTTCAGACTTATAATCTATTATATTATATAAGTGAAATCCTAACATATTTGATTTACAGTCTTTGACTTTTAAGTGTCAAAGAACTTAACTTAATTCAATTACTGAATCTATATTATAGTATATAAATACTTTATTCTTGGATGAAATTTTAATTGATTTCCTTTCTTAGTCGGTCAATGTGATATTTTGGAACTTAAAGCAATTCCATTATTTAGTAGTGTTCCTTTCACGAAATAGTTAGATAGAAGCATATTGTTTTAATGGTTTAGTACTTATCATGCTCAGTTCTTGTGAACTAACACATGCTAACAATTTTGCAGATGGATTTTGTGAAAAGTGAAAGGAGAAATAATTATAGAAAATTGCATTTATTTTATTGATGAAGTTCATTTTATTTGGATACATGAAAGTATTTTAAAAGTTTTTGAAATGATTATGTTGAAGAACCATGAAGGCCTAGTGCCATTGTACTCTGTAATTGTTGAAAATGATATCATTTTGACTGAAATATTTATGAAATATTTTTAGTTGTTGGAATAAACTGAATTTTGCTTTTGTCATATGGATTTATTGTATGAATAGAATTTGAAAGATAATTGTATTTTCGATATACTCAATGTTGTTTTTCCTATATAAACCTAAGTCAAAAGTTTATATGACTTATTAGATGGATTTGGATTATAAGTTGAATGGATAGGGAATTAATTAATTAAGTCCATTATACTAATAATATAATGGTAAAAAAATTGAGTATGATTATGATATAGTTTACCTTACAATGTTGAGAGTATACTATCTTAAAGGCATTACATATTATATTTCATTCCTTATCTGAATTTAACAAAATAATGTTGGTTGAATTTATAGATAAAATAATATGTTCCGAAGTAGAAGAAAAAGGGAACTTTCTTGTACAGTTAATAGGGGCATAGTTATGATCCCTAACCTATGATCAATAAGTTTATCTATAAAGTGAATTGATACAAGATTTATTTAAAGTATGAACCAATATATGGTAAAGAGAGAAGATAATAGGAATATGATAAGGAAGGGAATTAAATGATAAGGTAATCATTAATTCAACCTATTAAGTTATACAATATGATTTGTACTATTAGATGAATTTAATGAAGGAGACTAGATGATGTTCTTCTTACTTAATTCAGATTGAATTATAAGGATAAATGAACGAATGGTTAATTAATAATGAGTTCATAAACATGAATGCAAAATGATCTGCATACCTTCAATTGGTGTAAAGGTGCATTATGATTCCTTTTTTAAAAAAATTATTTATCATACAAACATAGTTAGCCCCTAGGTATGATGCATAATGTAAATTAAACTAATTAACAAGCTGAAAGTTAATAAAACTAATGAACTCGTTAAGTATGTCAATTCATTAAAGGAACTTAGTGGGATGTTGCAGTATAGTTGTTGTTGCACAATACCCACTTAATGAAAAGGTCATTAGGTGGATACTATGAAGCAACCACTATGCCTCAATATCCCACTCAGCTCCTCTAACTTAACTTTGTCATAAAGTGGAATTTTAGTTCACTATTTTACTCTAAACTGAGATAGGCATATAACCAAGTGTTGTCATCAACTTATGTTGACCTAGGGTGAATAAACACACCCGAATCGACATAAGTTGATTCAAGTATGTCTACTTATCCTTAGTCACCATAAGTAGACTATACATTAACTTTATGTGAGTTATCCCTATTTAGTGTGAAACATTGACCCAAAATTGGTTGATAGAAGTCAAGGAAGTCTAATCTAGATAACAATTTTGAGTGGGGTGAAAGACATATTCCTTTCGATGAGTATGTCATCTAGGAATGTAAACATGGTAAACATGTTTAAAACTTTGGCCAAAGTATCAAAAACTATTGGTTGCGTTGTCTTATGTCACCTAGTCTAAGGTTGCATGATTTCGATGAGTATCAAATGTATACTCAAATAGGCTTCTTTAGACATTAACACTTGAATGACCCATAAAGGGTAAAGGAACCAAAGTATACTTGTATACACAAAGAACATGATTAAACATGAGAGATCGGTTTAATACCAAGTCATGAAATGAGAGATTGGTTTACACCGAGTCATTACAATTGCATATGGTTTTTGTTATGTGATGGATTAGCAAGGAATGTTTGTTCTAAATTATGTGAATTTAGAATAGAGAACATTATGTTAAAAAAATTTTCCCTATTTTCTAAGTCATAAATGAGGATGTTACATTTTGGTATCAGAGCTAAAGGTTGCAGCTCTTGGACCTATTTGAGTCCATATCTGATAAAAACTTAATTTATTATTAACAAAAAATGGTTAGAACAAGGGAGGTGCTGAAAATAATTTGCCTCCAGGTGGTGAGGTAGCTATAACACAAAAACTTGATGAGATCCTTGCTTCCTGTTGGACACAAGAGATCGTCTTACTGTACTTGAAAAAAAAGTAATGGGAAATGAAGAGGAGGAAGATGATGCTGATAATAACAATCAACCACCTCCAGAAATAATGTTAACGCCAAAAATCTTGGTGTGATAATAACAATAATGCAAAAAAACAATGTTGCAAATGCCAATAATAATACTGCAAATGCAAATGCAAATAAAATGCAAATGCAAATACAAATGCAAATGCACCTAATCAACCTAAAAATAAGAAGGCAAGATTGGTAGCTAAACTTACTAATGACATAAAAGGATAAGTCCACCAAATTTTGATGGCACTACATTGGGAGATGGGGCTGAGAATTGGCTCAACAAAATGGAGAAGTACTTTGCAATAAGGAACTTCTCAGAGGAAACCAAAGCTGTATGGGGAGCTTATCAACTTTCCCATGAAGCATCATCATGGTGGGACAACCACAAGGTTGAATTGAATGTTGATGAGGCCAACATTACTTGGGATCAATTTAAGGGCTATTTTAGGAAACACTTGGTTGCCACAACTCTATTATGATCAAAAGATGTCAGAGTTTCAAAACTTAGTTCAAGGAAAATTGACTGTAACTAAATACTAGGAGAAGTTTACCAAACTTCTCAAGTATGTACCATAGTACCAAACTATGAAAATTTCATATACAAAGTTCATTATGGGGTTGAATCTTGTCATTGGTGGAGAGGTAGATGTACATAGCCCAACCACCATGGAAGGAGTTGTAGAAAAATCCATAAGGAAAGAACAAAAATTGAAGGAAATTTCTGCACATAAAGAGGATAATCGAAATAAAATCTCCAACTCTTCTTCATCACTTGCACCCAAGAAGGTGGCATGGAAAAATTTGGCACTAAAAACAGGTTTGTGGCTGATAATAGTAATAAAAAAACAACTAAACTATAAATAACATAAATAATTTTTTAAGGAATAACAACAATGGAAAAAAAACTTATGGAGGCCAAAATAGTAATTTCAAGGTTGAAAAATAAGTTTGAACCAAAAAGAGGACCTGTAGGGGGTTGTTATAACTATGGAAAGGATCACTATGCAAATCAATGCCCTCTAAAGAAAAATGACAAAGAACCAACAACACAAGATACATGTTGTAGTAGCTAATAAGCAAGCTAAAAGCAACCAATAGAGGTGCCAAGTAAACTATTTGGTATACCTGTAACCATAATTTTTGATATTGGTGCTACAAAATGTTTCATTTCTAATAAATTAGCTGCTAAATTAAAAATGAAAATGGAATAATGGAAAAATCATGGATTGTTCATTATGGTAATAATGTTGTCCATACTGTTAGTAAATGTCTTTTTTAGCGCAGCCTTAAAATTACCAAGTTTTACTATAGAATTAGACATGTATGTTGCTCCTTTAGGTCATATGATGTCATAATTGGTGTAAATTGAATTGCTAAACATAAAGCAAAAAGTTTATTGTTTTGAAAAACACATTAAATGCCTTGATGATCTGCAGAAAACAACAGACATATAAGGAGTAAAAAGAGAAATTTCAGTTAGGAAATTATCAACTATGCAACTTAAAAAGGCCAAAAAAAAGGGCTACAATTTATATGTAGTTAAATTATTAAAATAGTAGAAAAGTAGTTATTTTATGGAAAAATACCCATTGTTACGAGAGTACAATGATGTGTTTCCGAAAGAACTACCTGGTCTTCCACTAAAATGAGAATTTGAATTCACTATAGAGATCAAACCTGGGATGGAACCTATTTCCAAGGAACCTTACCACATGACTACAACTGAATTAGTGGAACTTAAGGCATAGTTACAAGAACTTTTGTTCTAAGGGTTTGATAAGACCGAGTGTCTCACCTTGGGAGAACTAGTAATATTTGTTAAAAAGAAAGATGGAACACTTAGACTTTGTATTGATTATCAAATGTTAAACAAAGAAATAATAAAAAAAGATATCCTCTTCCTAGGATTGATGATCTATTTGATCAGATGTGTGGTGCATCAATTTTATTCAAAGATAGATCTCATGATTTGGATATCATCAATTGAGAATTAAAGATGAGGATATTCATAAAACAACTTTTAGAACAAGGTATGGACATATGAATTCACTGTTTTACCTTTTGGTTTAACAAATGCACTTAAATTTCATGAATTTGATGAATAATATATTTCAAGAATACTTGGACAAGTTTTTGCTTGTATTCTTGGATGATATTTTTATCTATTCTAAAAGCATAGAGGAACATAATGAACATTTAAGGATTGTACTTGATATTTTGAAAAGAAAAATTGTATGGTAAATTGTCAAAATGTTCCTTTTATGAAAATAGAAGTGCATTATTTAGGACATGTTATAAGAAAAGATGGAATATCAGTTGATCCATCAAAGATTGCAGCCATAATTGAATGGCCAACACCTAAGAATGTTCATGAAGTTAGAAGCTTCATGGGGCTTGCCGAGATACTATAGAAAATTTTTAAGGACTTTTCTAAAGTTGTTGCCCCAATTACTTCATTACAAAAGAAAGATAAAAAGTTTGTTTGGAGTGATAAATGCGAAGCAACATTTAAAACTCTAAAGGAAAACTAACTACAACACCTATTTTGACTATTCCGGATCCAAATGGAAGCTTTATAGTAGTTACAAATGCTTTTGGAGAAGGATTAGGAGGTATATTACTTAAAATGATCATGTTATAGCTTATGAAAGTAAAAACTCAAGTTACATGAGTTGAATTATGCTCCCCATGACCTAGAGCTTGCTGCCATAGTTCATGCACTTCAAGTATGGAGACATTATCTCTTAGGTAGACCCTTTGAGCTAAAAATTAACCACCTTGGGCTGAAATATATTTTCACATAGCCAAATTTGAATGCAAGACAATGAAGATGGTTAGATTTTTTTTCTCAATATGATTTTGACATAAGTTACATTAAAGGTAAAGAAAATAGAGTGGAAATGCACTAAGTCATCGGAAACATATTTTGCACTTATAACTTTGAGAACTCAGTTTAAAGATGAAGTAAAGAAAACAATGATTTCTGATTCATACTTTTAGCAAGTAAAAACAACACTTGCTACAGATCCTAATGATGCAAGATACAAAGGTTTTAGCTTTGATAATGAAGGAATCTTAAGGTATGAAAATGTGTGTATGTACCCTCAATAAATGAGTTAAGGAAGAAATTGAATGACAAATTTCAAAACTCTCCTTACTCAGGACATCCCGAGTGTGAAAAAATGCTTGCTGATGTAAAACAACAATATTTTTGGAAGGGGATGAAAAAGGACATAATTTATTTTGTTTCTCATTTCTTGAATGTCAGATGTTAAGGTGAACATATGCATCCATTTGGTTTATTGTACCCTCATAACATACCACAATATAAATGACAAGTAATAAGTATGGATTTTGTTCAAGGGTTGCCTATGTCTAAAAATAAACATGATGTTATTTTAGTTGTGGTTGAAAAATTAACTAAGGTAGCACATTTTATTGTTGAAATCTAAAAGATGATTCACCTGTTCTTGCAAAAATTTGTTCATGAAATTTTCAGATTACATGGTGTACTTGAATTTAATTATTTTGATAGAGACCCAAGAATGACATCACATTTTTGGAAAACACTAAATGCATCCTTAGGAACAAAACTGAATTTTAGTTCACATATCATCCGAAATGGATGGGAAAATAGAAAGAGTAAATTAGGTAATGGAAGATATGTTGAGAATGTATTGTATGGACCAACAATACAAATGGGAAGAATACCTTCCATTAGTTGAATTTGCATATAATAATACTTATCATTCCTCTCTTAAGATGGCACCTTTTGAAGCATTATATGGATGAAAGTGCAAGAACCCTTATTAGTTGGGATAACATTGAAGATAGAGAGGTAATTGGACCTAAAATGCTTACTAAAATGGAACAACAAGTAAAATTAATCCGTGAATGATTAAAGGAAGTTGTTGATATAAGAAAAGCTATGCAAACCTAAAAAGGGTTGATAGGAAATTTAAACTTGGTGAAAAGGTATTTTTACGTGTCAAGCCTAAAAAGAGCTCAATTACTTTTGAAAAGTCACCAAGTTATCACCTCATTTTATGGGACCTTTCGAGATTGTAGAAGTGATTAACCTTGTAGCTTATCACTTAGCATTACCTCCCACATTGTCATGAATGCATGATGTTTTTCATATTTCTTTTCTTAAGAAATATGTTTTAGATTTATCACATGTATTAAATTAGAATTCCTTGTAGGTCCAAGACCCAAGAATAATCATGGTTGAACCCATAAGGGTGTTGGAAACTCACAAGTTGCACTTGTGAAATCACGAAATAAGTCAATGCAAGGTCCAAAGGGGACCAATTTAGTGAAGAAAGTGTAACTTGGGAAAATCTTGAGGACATAAAAACTACTTTTCCTCATCTTTTTTAACATAATTAATTCTGATTTTTGAGATATTTGATGATTCTTTAAAAAAACTATCATTAAGTTTTTGCAGTTTTGGGCAAGTACTTATTTATGTAATATCTTGAACAAAAATTTGATGTTGTAATAAGTTTAAAGAAACTTGAAATTTCTACAAATTAGATATCGGTTTAAGAATTTTGATGGATGAATAAGTTATATTTATGCCTATGTTCTTAAAATGTGTGTGGACTAAGTTAATCATCAAGATGATGATTTTTTAGGGGAGGTATGTAATGCCTCCATGTCATGATTGATATCTTAACTTGTTTCTTTAATTAAAATTTACAAATGTAGATATATGATTTTGTTCTGAGATGGTTTACTCTCTTGATTTGATCATGTTTTTGTTGATTAAATGATTTACCTTCTAACTCTATTGAAATCATACTATATCAGAATTGTACTAATGTTGGATTTTATTCATATGCTCATTATGCTGAGTTTTGAGGTATAATCTAGTATAAACCAGGTGATTTGAGGTAAATGCAGTCCTATGGACTATGCTTGGTAAGATACTTAAGTTACATTATTTAATGTGAACCATGGTTTATTCATTGTTATTAAAGGGATAGTCATACCTTGGATCAATTTTAGTGATCCAAGGCATGCCTTCGATCGATATGTTGTAATGATCATTTTGTTAGTCTAATTGACTTTGTCTTATTACAAACATGTCATCTCATCTAGGATTGAATGAAGTGATGCCATTAGAGCACCTGGTAGCATCCAGTGAATGCACTCTTTTAGTGAGATCTGATTACTTTGAGATGTTAGCATATGTTAGTAATGTTCATGTTAAATACTTTAAGCTAAGATATGTTAGTAAAGGACCTAACTAAAATACACTAAGGTGATAATTATTCTATTTGAAAACCTAGCTATGCTAGATGCATATTATCCTAAGCTAAGATTAGATGTATTTTGGAAAGGGGATCCTAATTCCTAAACTACCTAAAGGAATTCATTTACATCCTTATCCTAAGCTAAGGTTAGACATTATTTAGAAAGGGACCTAAACCTAACTATGAACCTAACCTAAGGACAACTAAGGTTGGCATTGAGGATATGACTGGGTTAAAGAAGGGAGGTGGCTCCATTTCAAAGGAGTACTTGGAGAATTTAATTGTTAATAAATGTTCTACTCGGCCAGCTTTGGTGGTGACTTTGTCTATTTTGGCGTTCCCACTAAAATACATCACTAAGGATTTGGCATTGTTTATTTGAACTAATAGTTATCACTTAGATTGAATGGGTGGTTAGCGGGATTTTTGGTGGACTATCAAACCATCATGACATTTATTATTTTCAATCCATGAGTGAAAAACCACCTTGGGAAACTCCAAGATGAAACCGTGGAAAAGGAAAGGTTTGGTTTGGAAGTTCATTTTGTTTTTTTGAGCTCAATGGCTCTACATGTTGTTTCTCCATTTTTCAAACTATTATTTTGATTTAGTTGCATTCTTAAATTTTCCATTGCATGGTGGAAATAATGGAGGAAATTTATTGTTAAAGATATAAATAAATTGGGAGAAAGAGTATGGGGTTTTTGGAGGATTCAGGTGCAAAGTTTTGTGGAATGTACTACAAAAGTTTACAAGGGAAGTTTGAAAGATTAAAGGAGTTAGCGAGCACTACCAGGCATGATAGGCTCTAACCCATTATGATAACCTACTCTACTTAAAAATTTCTTGAAAATATCTCTGCTCATATTTTAGATTTGGCATTATGAGTTTTGGGTTTTTGTAAGAAACTATTGTCTTTACTATTGTGGTTTTAATCTAGATTCTAAATAATTATTTGGTTCTAAGTTGGTTCGAATGATTTTTTTTTATCAACTAAATCAGTGAAGTTTTATTTGGTGATTAGATACAGTAAAATCATTTTTCCTAATTATGTAAACTAGTTGTGTATTCTAGGTTAGCATTCAATCTTATGTATAATGTTCTAGTTTTACATTCTAGTTGTTTATTTTGGTTGCATTTATTATGATACATTAATATGAAAGTTAATGGGTTGGGATTTGACCTTATAGTTTTAGCTTGTGAATTTTTTTTTCAAGACTTTGAAAGGAATTGAAAATGATTATAAACCCATTTTGGGTGTTCACATTTTTTGGAATATATTAAACTCTTCTTAAGGGAGATGATGAATGACTTGTTGGAATGGATCTCCGTGCACCTTATTCTCAGGTCTATATATTTTCATGGTTTAAAACCACCCTTTCAAGGTTGGCGTGATTTATGAACATACGTGCTAATGGTTGTCCTGATACATTTTGATATGGCTTATGTTTTGTTCACCTTTGTTATTAAGGTCTTTTTACGAAAAAAGTTTCATTATGATCTTCTTGGTATCGAGTTATTCTTTTTCTTACATTTGTCTTTTGAAAGTCGAAATATGGTTTAATGCATATTTATTTGGGTATGGTTCTTTCATTTGAACTATTATTGTTGTATTCGTATTCTATTAATTCGACTCTTGTATCAACCTTTGAGTTAATTGTTTGGTTTTCTTTGTTCTTACCATCTAGTTACTCTCTCAAATAGTTCTTGTCGAATCCTTGGATTATGTTCAAATGAGTTTTAGACTTATCATGTTTACTTTTAAACAAGTCACAATAAGCTTATCTCGAGAATAAATTAGGGTCTTCTTAACCCTACGTACTCTTACCCGAGATCTTGTTTTGTCATCATGCTTTATTAAGTTGTTATCACTTATATGTAGGTAAGTTGGACTTACGTAGGAATATGAAATTAAGATGATCCTTAGTATAACCATAAAGCGATACATCCTTTGATATGGAGCAATTGAATTTCAATGACCTTTGTGATTGTTAATTTACTGTAAGAGATTATTATTGAATATCTTTGTTATTTCAGATAGATGATAATTTTCCTTTGGATTTTCTAGTAACTTTTTTCATGTCTTTATGAAGTCATTTGAATTCTTATTTTTAATTTAATTGAAATTTATTGGGTTGTTTGATTCATATGGAATCACCTTGATTGATATTAGCATCATTTATGAGTTTTTGATAAACTTAGTGGAAAAATATTAAAGACAAATTTTATAGATTGTTACATTAAGTTAAAATTATTTTATTGTTTGGATAATTTAATATTGGTTATTCTTATCTTACTTGGTTTTGTTGTGTAATGGTATAGTGAGATAATCAAAATTTATTTGAAATTGCTTTGTAATGACTTACTCCGTATGTTAATTTGTAAGCAATGAAGTATAGGAATGTGATGAAGTTCTTTCAATGTAAGTAAATAGTAGTTAAATAATGATGTTAGATTTCAGACTTTCAATCTATTATATTATATAAGTGAAATCCTAACATTTTTGATTTATTTTTACTTTTAAGTGTCAATGGTACTTAACTTAATTTTTAAACTTTTTTAATATATAGTATAGGTATATAAATAATTTATTCTTGGATGAAATTTAATTTATTTCCTTTTTAGCATGCTTTTTAATGTTGTTATTTTTGAACTTAAAGCAATTCCATTATTTAGAAGTTCCTTTTATGAAATAGTTAGAGAAAAGCATACTATTTTAATGGTTTAGTACTTATCATGCTCAGTTCTTGTGAACTGACACATGCTAACAATTATGTAGATGGATTTTGTGAAAAGTGAAAATAGAAAGGAGAAAGATTATAGAAAGTTGCATTTATTTTATTGATGAAGTTCATTTCATTCGAATACATGAAAGTATTTTAAAAGTTTTTGAAATGATTATGTTGAAGAACCATGAAGGCCTAGTGCCATTGTACTTCTTGAATTGTTGAAAATGATATCATTTGTGGATTGAAATATTTACAAAATATTTTTAGTTGTTGGAATAAATTTAATTTTTCTTTTGTCATGTGGATTTATTGTATGAATAGAGTTTGAAAGATAATTGTATTTTGGATATAGTCAATGCCATTTTTCCTATATAAACTTAAGTCAACAATTTATATGACTTATTAGATGGCTTTGGATTATAAGTTGAATGGATAGGGAACTAATTAATTAAGTCCATTATACTAAAATTATAATGGTAAACAATTTGAGTATGATTCTGATATAGTTTACCTTACAAGGTTGTGACTATAATGTATTAAAGGTATTACATATTATATTTCATTCCTTATCTAATTGAACAAAATAATGTTGGTTGAATTTATATATATAATAATATGTTCCAAAGTAGAAGAAAAATGGAACTTTCTTGTACAGAATTACATAGGGCATAATTATGATCCCTAACCTATGATCAATAAGTTTATCTATAAAGTGAATTGATACAAGATTTATTTAAACTAAGAACCAATATATGGTAAATAGAGAAGATAATAGGATTATGATAAGGAAGGGAATTAAATGATAAGGTAATAATTAATTCAACCTATTAATTTAAACATGTTTAATTTTTTTCAAAAGTATCACGAATTGCTGGTTACTCTATCTTATGTCACCTAGTCTAAGGTTGCGTGATTTTAGATGAGTATAAGTAATAGATACTCAGATAGACTTCTTAGACATTAACACTTGATTGACCCTTAAATGGTAAAGGAACCAAAGTATACTTGGTATACTCATTAACATAATTAAACATGAGAGATTGGTTTAACACCGAGTCATGAAATGAGAGATTGGTTTACACCGAGTCATTACAACTGCATATGGTTACTGTTATGTGATGTATTAACATGGAATGTTTATTCTAAATTATGTGGATTTAGAACAGTAAACATTATGTAAAAAAAATTTCCCCTATTTTCTAAGTCATAAATGAGGATGTTACACATTTTGGGGATGTTTGAATGATATGATGTATACATAAATAATATATAAGAATAAACAAAGAATAAGTAAATATATCTCGGCCCTCCCCTAAGTAATTATTTATTCTTTCCCCTTCTAATTATTTATTCCTTATCCTTTTATTGTTCTTTTCCATAAAAGGACCAAATGATGTAATATGCAACAAACACTTTCTTAACACACAAAAGGAGTGATAACAGTTATAGAAGAAGACAAAAGAGATTGTTGACAAAATAAAAGAATATTCTCTATTCCACCTTGGGTTTCATCATGAAGGATAACTGTTCTATCTAGAAAAAACAAAGTGGCATATTTTTCAGTTTGAGTGCTTCTCCCACAATGATTTCAGATTTGGGACTTCTTGTCATTGTAAATGCATACCATATGAAATTTACAATTTTGGTCATGACAATCAAACCCACACTTGAAATTCCCTTTCTTGATCAATGTAAACCTTTCCTCTGGGCAACATTTAAACTATGTCACCGTAATCCTAGTCAAGATGAATGTGATAACATGATTTTAAAGTGTGTTTCATGTGCAAAGAAGTGTACCTATCTTGATTCTTGAAGTTATTGAGATCTAAGAAAGAACAATGCTCTCAGAGGCTTCAAAAGGGCTATTTTTGGTCTTTTTCTCATGAACATCCTTTGACATATTATAGGGAAAATTAAAACCATTTTGGAGTTGTATGGGAGAGAAATGAATTTTTATGAGGCATTTTATGAAGATTCTATTCAAATAATTTATGTTAGGAACAAGTTAAGAAAAACTAAGTCCCTTTGGGAAAAGCATTGGGAGATACACGTTTCAAAGGAGTTAGTCACCTTGTTCGAAGGGGTTTGGGAACCTTATGAAGTTTTAGGAGATAATATCCAAGGAATTTTAAAGATGAAATATCTTACTTAATGATGCAATAATTAAGATAGAATTTTGGGAAATAACAATGTAGAAAATTGTCCATTAGTGCAACATAAGATTATTTCTACTAGGAGGAAATTTCTCAAAGGGTTTCAGACACCTCAAGAAGATTTGGGAGCCTAAAAAAATGTTGAATTGGATTAAATTGAATCTCATCATGTTCCATGTGTTGGATTTGTTCATACTCATTTTATACTTTGGTGACAACTCAACTTATCGCGCATGAGGATGGGAAATATTCGAAAGAGGACTGAAAAAGGAAAATTTTGAAATGAATCAGGTATTTTAAATTATGGGAATGGAATCAATGGGTGTTTTATAGTTAAAATCATATAATTTTTTTCCCTCTAAACTTCACGTCTTTCTCCTGGGCCCAAAAATCCACTCCTTAGGCTATTTTCATGTTGCGCTTGATGACATCAACATTCCAAGAAGCTTAGGCATGGTTTTAGAAGCATGATTTCCATTTCTCTCTTTGTCCCTTGGTGTAAGGGGACATGGGGACACCAAATTTCACTCCCCCATTGAGTGTTATGTTTCATCACTTAAAGTGACAACTTAAGTGTTTAGAAGGTGTTATAAACTCACCTTTTTACTTTTGACCACTTTTTCATGACTGGATGACCCATGAAGACCTTTTAAATGCGTGATGTCCATTTTTACCTTTTTACCAATAGCTAAGGGGACATGAGGGACATGAAAATGAATTACTCTTATGGAGGCAAATTTCTATCCCTTAAAAGGGACAACTTGGGTGTTATAAACATGCTAACAACCCATTTTCCATAAAATTTATCCCCTCCTCATGAGAACATCACCCATGGAAATTTTTAGATAGGTGGAGGTCCCTTTCCCTTTCCCCCTATTTTTAGGGTGTAACCACACCTCTAACCTCCAATAGACCTAGGTTAGCCAGTTTGAGTCTAAGTTGGGTTAAGGTGTGCAAATGGGAGGGAAAATAATTTTGAAAGGGGGAAAACCATTTTAATACAACACTTAACCATTTTTATCTCATTTGTGTTATTTCCTCTCCTCCATTTTTGCTGGTATGTTGTTATGTTGCCAAAATTTCTTTAGACATCCTCCATACCAAAACCTTCTTTTAGCTCATATCTCCCAAACCCCATGTCCATTTTCCATGAGATTTTAACTGTAGATTCCTTGCAAAAATGCCTTTAAGAAGAGTATTTACATGCCTTCATTTATTCTCTATATAATTTTATATTTTAATCCATAAAAATTCATTTTTAGATCCACGAAAACTTGGCAATTGAAATCCTTTGAAAATTGGAGCAAAGCCTCCTTGTGAAAAACATAAACTTTTGAGATGACTTTCATTCCAATTCAAAACTGAGAGGAACCATTTATAAATATAGTAATCCTTCCTAAGCATCACTATTATAAACAAAAATTTCTATAAATAATTCATTCTCATAGTTTTCATTTCCTTTGAACATTAGGAAACACAAAAGTGCCAAATTAAGAAACTAATAACTAAAATGGACTTTTTTAAAATAAAGCTTACTAAAAATAATAAGTGTTAGAATATTGGTAAAAAACAAGGATGTTGAGCCTCTCATGCTGAAGAAAGAACACCTGGATATGTTTAAAATAATGTAGCGCTTCTTATTGACTTAACAAGTCCATGATTTCACACTAGGCACTTTCAGTTAAATTATGGCTCAGGTAGAAGGGAAGCCCTCTCGGTTCCATAAATTTGGTCTCAAAGTGTTTCTCATCTCATCAGATGGGTGGATAAAAATTTAGAAGCATTCTTCATTCAATATCTCTCCTTCACCCTTCTTAGATAATATGATATTAGTTTTGTGCTTTATTGTGTCTCGAAAACCACCATGGTCATTTGGTGATAAGATCACCAAGATCACCCCATGAAAGTAAGTTTTATCATTATGAACCCTAGGTGTATCAAATATAAGAAATATCAAAGGGACATGGCAATGTTTTAGAGATTGGAAGAGTACATGATCAGGATATAGAAGTTGATCATTTAAAGGAATCCCCAAAAAGGAGGTGCTGGGAAAGATTGAGTGTGCTAGAGGATTCATCAAGTTTAGAGAGTGTTTAAAGGCTCAAGACTTCAAAGCAAAGTGCATCTCTAAAAAATAACTTAGAGCTTCTTCATCCTTCTTCATTCCACATCTCTTCTCTCTTTGTTATCTCTCTCTACTTTCTAATTCTCCATTATAAATTATACTTTATGGATATTTCATCCTATTCACTTAAGTGACCATTGTAATTTTTCATTGCAAAATTACCCCTTTCAATAATAAGAAATAGGCTTATTTTTATTTCCTAGAGGAATGTGAAAGGTCACAAGTGGTGGGACTATGAAAGGTCATGTGGGGGTATATGAAGAGACATATTTTAAGGCTATAAATTAGAATGACTTATCCATTCCAAGGGGTTATATTTTCTTGGTTGATAGCCCCTTTTTCTCACTACAAGAAAGAAGATACAATTCTTCTACCTCCTTGTCTCATGTTTTCCTCTCCATCTCAACTTTACTCCATGAGCATGGTTACTTGTGATATATTATGCAAGTAAAATTGGATTTAATTGTGTTTTGTTCCTCTTTCCTTGACATGATATCTTCTCATTATTAACTTGGAAGTATTATAGTTGTATGTAAATAAAATCATCTTTATATTTATTAAGTAAAACCCCTTCTCAATTTATCCCCTCTCTCGATACATACACCTTTCCTCCAACTCCTTTTTGCACACGGGTTTAATGGAGTATCTGTGTGATATCCATTCAAAAGGTCACCCACAATGCTTAGAGCAATATACATATTTCTTAGTTTCAATAAATGGAACTGTTCCATTCCTAAGCAGAGGGACCTAGTCTTAGAGCAATAATAAAAACCCCTAATTTTCCCTTGTGACAAATTATTTTTCTAACAAGACCAAAACCCCACGTGTACCTTATTTTCAGCACTCCATGGGGTATCTGGGTATATTCACAGGCGGGAAATTTTTGTATAAAAGTGAAGGCATATATTCATTTTATAGGGTTCTAATTTTTGTTTCAAGTAGTGTGATTATCTCTTATACTGTCACTAATAGGCATTGAGTATTTTCACATGTCTCCCTTGTCAATTGAATGCAAAGAACCAATTTTCTATGTATAATTCTAATGTTTCCAAATGTACATAGATATAAAATCAAGAAGCATACACTCTTTTATTGTAATTTTATGTATAGCATATCAATGAAAAACAAAGAATAATATTTTATAGCATTGTATTGGACTGGTTATTGAATGGATGTTGTTTTATAGTGTTACTTAGCAATATTTGTTTCAGTTGTAAAATTCCTTTCCACAATGGCCATCTGGAAGTGAATATTTACTTCCTTCAAGGGTATCTTGGGTTTTATGGATTTGGTATAATAGATACATGAATTTTCAGTCACAAGTGTTTGTGTTAAGGTTTCAGATTACATGGCAAGTGTTTGTAAAAATTGGGTATCCACAAATGCAAATAACCCCAGAGAGTTCATGTTATTTTAATTTCTAATTCTAGTGCAACATAGGAAAACCATGTTAACATGGTGAAAATTGTTGTATTTTCTCATTAGATACCCATCTTACTCCATCTAATCTCTATTTTACCATCATGTCCTACCCTTGTAAATCACATTCACCTTATACATCATACATGTGCTTTCCTGCAAGCCACATTTCCTCTTCATATTTCAAGTGAGCTTTTCCTTGATTTTAGAAGCTAAGCATTATTAATTTCATTTAATTCGAAGTTGTTATCAACATTCTCTAAATGATGTACATAATCACATCTTATTTGTCTTTTAGTATCTTGTGTATTAATGTTAGGTATTTGTAGTGCCTCTATGAAAAATATCTAGAGTTAACATTGCATCTTGTGGCTATACTTTATTCAGATTGACTTGCCAATAATCATAGGGGATATTGAATCATAATATCCCCCCTTCAAGATACCATTTGGGTCCTCTTACCCTATTTTAGGTAGAGATGGAAGTAGCATGAGATTAGCCATACATGCCTCTCACTCATTTCTAAGACCCAATTATGGAAGAATTCTAGATTTATCCCCACCTACAAATGACATACATCAAACATATATCATTCTTCTTATAGTTCCCTTTTTAGAATTATAGTTATGCCTATGGGGTGTAAACATTTAAACCAACACAAAACTAGTGCCACTACTGGGACTTAAAGTAATATTTATCAGCTCCTAGGGTTTTAAGAAGGGTTTATTAGGTCAGCATATATATTTTTTTGGAGTATGATTCGGTGTATTTTCATTTTGATTTACCTTGTATGGAGTGTAATATATAGTGGTGGATCCATTCTGAATTTTGGGTTTGACCAGTGTAAAAATATTTACTATATCTTTATGGTGACTTCAAATTTGTAAGATGGAAGGGTTAATATTTTATTTTAGATCATATTCTTCTAAGAAACTTCTTCTTGAGTTGAACTCATTGCAAAGAAGAAGGAAGAAAGTTTGAAACTAGTGAAAGGTCAAGGATCAAAACGTAAGGATATTTAATACTCGATCTTGGTGATTCTCCTTTGATTGAAAATTATTCTAGTTCTTCTGATAGTTCTGAACCAAATAGCCCTATTTACTAGCTTCATTCCTTATTTGAACAAGACTTTGTGCCTAAATTTGCTAAAAATTATCTCAAGCCCACCCATTGGATTATATTTGAGGATAAGGCCTTTGGTTTTAGGGGTTATCCTTTGAGAAATTCCCACAATATTAACCCTATCCCCTTGGCTCATAGACCACTTATTCAAAACCCAGTTGATCATCCTCTTGAAAATCTAGTTGACCAAAATATGGATCATCCTCCTCCACATTTTCCTTTTAGAGTCCAAACTTAAAGACCTACCAATTTTGAGGGCATGCATGGGTAACTTAATGAGGTCCTAATGAAGTGAGAAATAGATTACCCAAGTTTCAAGGTAACAATGTTATTTCTAGAGAGAAACACCTTAGATCATTTTTGAATATCATTGATGATTATGAGATTGAGTATGAGGATGTTTATTTGAAGTTATTTGTGCATACTCTTGAAGAATATGCTAGAGAATGGTTCAATGCATTGCCTCATGGGAGTATTGACTCTTGGGAGGAGATGATGAATGCATTTAGAATTCAATATGGTGATAGAATAGATCCTATATTTCTTTTAATTGAATTTGAGGATATAAAGAAGAATTCTAATAAGTGTGTGTAAGAATTCAATACTAGTTTCAATAATACATTGATGAAAATTCCATCCACTCTTATGTAGAGCAATGAGTCTCATTTAATAAAATATTTTGATTCTTTTGACAAGAAGGTATTCTATTTTTTTGCTATTGGTAAATCGTTTTGGAGGGACCATACCTTGTAGTACAAAAGGGATCAATAGAGATGAAATAATAAAATCAAAGTGGTTTTTTTTTTTTTGAAATGTGGGGGCACACCCATACGAAAAGCCAAAAATATATATAAGAATATAGTAAACAAAGGTAGGGGCCAACTACCTAGAAGAATCCCAAAACCAACACAAAACAAGAAACAGTAAGCATTAAAACAACCAAACAACAACACAAAAACAACAAACTAGTCTAACTCAGGGATTTGTCATAAACTTTGAGAGAAATCTTCAGAATTTTGTAGAGATTAGTAGTAGTTTTCATGAACGGGTTTTGGCTGCATTCAATGAGTTCTTTCTTCTTAAGATTATTCTTCTTCCAAATGGTCTCTGAAATTCCACTCGCATCATAGGCTTGTTTGACATTGACTCGAATATAATCTAGCATTGCTCGTGAATAACAAGATGGTTTGATTAAATTTTTTCTAAGCGAGCAACTCTATCCTCTAGTTCCAACAGGTGAGTGGATATATTCTCCATGTTCTTATCCAACTTAGAGAGAATAGAAGGATTTGTACTGGTTTTAAGGCCTTCCTTGATCAACAGTTCACATTCTCTTCAATTTCCTTAAGAGTCTCAACATGGTGTTTGACATACACTGACAAAACAAAGCTAGAAGGGGGGATATGGATCTTGACTAAAATTTAGTAGGCTCTCCGCACCTATATGGTCTTTACCTTTGGCACTGGTACGAAGAATGCATTTAGTCGGGGATTAAAAAGGGGCTCACAGAAATTAAGGTTCTTGGAACTAATTATCGGTTCTTTGAGGGGAAGGGGGCAGAGAGGGAGTTGGGTCAATAGTAACAAAATCAAGGAAATAGTGATGCAACAAGAAAATAACCCCTTGGTGCAGGGTAAGACACGTGTATGGGATTGAAATTCCTTAATAGAATTTTAAAGAGAGTGCATGATGTAAAAGGGAAAGCTTACCTTGTATGCATGGTGAAAGTGATTCAACAGATGAGATGATGTAGGGGAAACATTGAGAATCTTCCTTCCAAGGTGACATAATAGACCACCATTTTTACAACTTCATTATATGGATGAGGGATGGATGAGCAAAGGATTCCAGATTTGCTAATTTTTAGGGTCTCGTATCTAATCAGGAATCTTTGTTCTTTGGCATCTTTGTCAAATTTATTCTGGAAAAACTTCACTCCCTCTATGCTCATGATAGTGATGAAATAAATCAATTCTTCCGTGATGGTAAATTCCTTTTCCTTAAAATGGATGACCCTACCATTCCATTTCCTTGAAAAAACTAGGGAGATGTGGACATCATTGTCCTTAATCCTTTGCATAAAGTCAGTGAACCTTTAAAGCTTAAGAGACAAGTGTTACAAAAATATTGTTCATAGTGTGAACACTTAGGAGTGGTTTGGGTTATTTGGTAGTAATAGGTTTTTAATAATTATAAAATAATATATGAGTGTGCAAAACAATTGTAATGCACAACTCATAGTTGAGAGATATTTGGGATATTGAGAGGACTTAGAGATTAGCCTTGACTCCTTACTTATAGGAGTTCATTGAGCTATTTATATGTAATCTCTCCATTGGGAATTTGTCCCGAATGAATTACAATATCTCTGGTTTTATTATTTTATTGTGTAATGTTTTGTTTTTTATTTGATTAAATCATAGATATTTACAAGATTTGGTATCAGAGTGGGTTAGACCACAATGATAACCTGTAGGAATTTGTGAGGTGTTTAGATCTGGATCAAATTTGTTTCATTGGAATCAAATCTGCAACCTGCATGTTTCATTGGAGTCAAGTCTGCGACCTGTGTGTTTCATTGGAGTCAAATATGTGACCTGCGTGTTTCATTGGAGTCAAATATGTGACCTGCGTGTTTGTCTACCAACAACGGTGAGGCTTCACTCAGTGAATCCATACTTGGTTGTGACACGACTTCTTTCAATATCCGGATCCGCAGTAATAAAGGTATTGTATTTCTTTCCTTTTTGGATGCAGATGAAAAAATAGAAGGATAGAATTTTTTTTTGCCAAATTTGGAAAGGGTCCGGGAAGATGTTGGAGTTATAACTTAAAATTGTCATAACTTTCAGCTAGTAACTCAGATTAATGTGCCATTTTTAAAAAAATGTGTATTTTTTCGATCTCTACACATTGATCTTATGTTTTCTATTGCTGGAAAAAATTATTTTTTCCTTTTTTGGCAAATATGTTAGAAAATTTTACTTTCAGTGTTTAAAGTTTATTGTAAGGGTGCATTTTCGACTGAGTTCGACACCTATTATGGAAATTCCATTAGATAAATTCAATGGATTAAATTTTCACACATGGAAGGTGAAAAAAAATGTAATTAATGAACAAGAACCTTTGGGGAATTGTGAGTGGAAAAGAACCAGAACCAACAGATGCTACAAAATTGCTTGAATGGAAAACTAGGGATGACAAAGAAAAATCCATTATTGGGCTTGCTTTATCAGATATTGAGTTGCATTATATAGACTTAGAAAAAAGTCTAAAGATATATGGGATTTGCTAAGTAAGACATTTGGTGCAAAGGTTGTGAATGCTAAATTCTCACTTAAGTTGCAGTTATTCAAGTTGAAAATGAATGAGGGTGCAACTATGTCAAGTCATATTAACGATCTTAGATCTCTTCTAAGACAACTGATGGAAGTAAGTGCTCAGGTAGATGAAGAAGATGCAAAAGATATTTTATTAAATATTTTACCTCTAAAATACAGTAATGTAGTTTTTACTCTTGGTCAAATGCCTTCTCATTCACTTGAAGGTATGATTTCTACATTACTAGCTGAAGAAAAATAACAAAAGAAGATATTGAGGAAGAAACTGCTCTTTATATTAAAAGGAAGCATACTAATTTTTTCAAAAACAAAGAGGAATTAGAATGCTTTTATTGTAAGAAAAAGGACATAAATCTTCTTTTTGTATTACTCGTGCCAAGGACATCATAAAAGGAAAGCTAAAAATGGATGAAGCTAATACAACTGTTAAAGAAGAGTCAGAGAATGAAGAAGAAGATGAACCTGAACAAAATGAGGATGAAGATGACTACCTATACTAAGTAGTGCCTGATGGAGGATGGAGGCATAGGAGGATGGAGGAAAATTGGCATCTCTTGTTATTCACCAACAAAGAGATTGCTTCATTGTATTGGTGACCTTTTGTTTCAGTTGTGTGGTGTGTTTGCTTTCCGCTGTAATAATGAACAGAAGTAATATTCCTGTTCAAAGCTCCTGCGTGAGCATAATTTCTATTTTGTAATCCCTCTAAGTTAGAAACAATGATGTGAGCAAAATAATGTACGCTGCTATGTAGTGGTTGGTTCCACTAGAAAACCATTTTCTGAGTTGGAGGTTCTCTTTGAAAACCTCATATTGTTTGAGTTGTTGGTACTCATTGAAAACCTTCATTTCTTTGTAGATCATGAGCAGGTACAGGAGATAGCTTTCCCCATGTTCACACTAAGGGGGTGACTGTTATAGAAATATTGTTCATAGTGTGAACACTTAGGAGTGGTTTGGGTTATTTGGTAGTAATAGGTTTTTAATAATTATAAAATAATATATGAGTGTGCAAAACAATTGTAATGCACAACTCATAGTTGAGAGATATTTGGGATATTGAGAGGACTTAGAGATTAGCCTTGAATCCTTACTTATAGGATTTCATTGAGATATTTATATGTAATCTCTCCATTGGGAATTTGTCCCAAATGAATTACAATATCTTTGGTTTTATTATTTTATTTTGTAATGTTTTGTTTTTTATTTGATTAAATCATAGATATTTATAAGAACAAGGATCTTATTATGAGTTGTTATTTATGTCAAGATGACAATGTTGTGCATGGTTGATGTCATAGGTAATTAATTTTATCTTGAGGAGAAAGAGGCAACTTTCATTAATGTCAAGTTGTTGAGTGTCCTTATTGATGTAAAGCATGATGAGTCATGAATGAAAAAGATTGTTGAGGAAAAGAGAGAATTTGAAGACAATGTGAAGATATTCCTATGAAGGTATGATTATAAATAGATTTTCAAGTGTTGTGTTGTGTTGTGATCAAGGTTATAAAGGTCAACATGGTTTAGTTCAGGTCATTATGTCAAGTGTCAAGTGCTTGAGAAGCCTAGTCATGGCATGAAGAGACCCTGTGAGAAGGTATGAGCATGGTAGCTTGGTAAGTGGAGTGCACACAAGTATGAGAGGTTGTACATCACTAATTGATCTTGGGAACATGGTTTAGAATGCATGAGTATAGGTATGCAAGTCATTTTCAAGGCCTAGTGAGGCATGAAGACCAAGGAATAAAGGGAAAAATGAAGAAAAAAATGAGCTACTAAGGTATGAGGTTTAGTTTTCAAATAAAGTATGGGAATGCGAGCATTGAAAAATGTGTGACAAGTTAATCTAGGTATGTTCATGAAGTTTGAGGTCATGGATTGAAGGAATTAGAAAGAAAAAGTGTTTTTGATCTTATCGAGTTCACAACAAAGGAGAATCCCAACTCAATAGGAAATTTTAGATTCTCATTGGAATGTTAATAATTTGCATGGGAACCTTATCTATTATGGAAATATGAGGATGGGTCCTACAAAATATTCCCAACATTAGTTTTGGAATTGAGGTCCATATCTTTATGAAATATCATTAACACCAAAACTACTTTTAAACCCTCCTAAAAAGTCATAAGGAATCAATATGAAATATATTTCTCAAACAGATTAGAATGGATTGGTTTTCTAAGTTTTATGATTGGATCATTTAGTGGAATTTCTCAGGTATCTCTAGGTGTCATTGAGTTGTTAGATGAGTGTGCGGACGTATGGGAAAATGCTTCTTTATGAAGATGTTGTAGAATTCAAAATTTGCATTGGACATACTAAGAAAATTTATGGTGGATGAATTTTAGGACTCATGTTTTATGTCCATAAAGGTTTCTAGATTTGTTCTAGTGCTTAAGTGGTCCAAATTGGTGATCCAATTGAGGTAGTCACTAACAATCCTAATGGAGAAAACCAGGATGACTTGAAGAAGAAGGTTATGAGATCTTTGCATGATAAGATGATGAAAAAAGTACATGGAGTTGTTTTTCATGACCTATAATTTATGACCATGCTTGTAAGAGACTTATAAAGTGGTCATATAGTGTTGAATATCAAATTCAACAGCTATATACCATGAGTAATGACAGAGCAAAGTTGTTCTTGTGCCTTTATGCCATGAGTAGAGGTGTTACAAGAATGTGGTGATGAACATGAGGTCATGGTTTAAATGTACACATGTTTCTTTGGGCATGGATGATCAGTTTGAGGGTGTTCAATATTCATCTTGCAAGGCACACTTTGTGAGGCTATAGGCCTAATAGGGTAGTGTATCCTAAAGGTGGTTTCATGGTGTGAAATGAATTTTCAGAGATATTCAAGCATTGAGGAGGTAATAAGAGGTCATGGATAATGCTTTTAAAGAGTTTTGATCTTTTAAGACTACTATATGAGCTTAACAAATGTCATGGTGTATCATTATGCAAGTAGACCTAATAAAAGTAGGTCTTCATGAAGGCTAAAAGGATTGAAATGCTAATTGAATTCATTATAGACTCTATGAAGTTTATGTAGAGGTTATATTATGTTTTTAGATGTTTTAAGGTATTGATATGGCTGACCTAAATTATTTTCATGTATGTATGACTGACCTAGTTGTAATGATCTTAAGTCTTGTATATAAAGGCGAGAAAGTTTTAGGCCTAGTGAAAAATGAGAGAATGAGAGAGATATAAGTTCTTGAGAGAGGTGTAAGAGGTATTTTATACCATGAGGAATGTATGCATGATGAATATATAAAGGTGGTATAACTATGAAAGAATTTTTTTCATGCTAATGTCAAAGTGAAGAAGAGTGATGAACGAGTAAGCATATCATGTTGTTTTGAGAGGGATAAGAGAGAAGAGAGCTGAAGAAGTGTCATCATTTGTTTTTTAAATAACATGGATAAGAAACCAAAAAAATTACAGAGGTGGCTGAGTTGGTCATGAGTCACTTAGGAGTTGGTTCTTCCTTATAAGTTGGTGCTTGTTAATATCTTAGGGAGTTGGTGCTTCCTTGTAAGTTGGTGCTTCCTTTAAGTTGGCACTTTCTAAAACCTTGTCAAGTAGGTGCTTGGAAATTTGGGGTTGGTGCTCCATGTGGATTTAGTGCTTCAATAAATATTGATTTTTTTAATATAGAGATCAATGGGTTTTCTTCCCTTTAAGGGTTTCCCACATATACATTTGTGTTCTCTCTTGTGTTTCATGTTCATGTGAATGGTTGTTATGTTACTTTGATGGTTTGCTAAACTAATTGACATTGCTCATATATGATAATGGATCAATGAATGATTGAAGTAAAAGTAAAATTTAATAATAACACCAATTCAGCCCCCAGTGATTATGCTTCCAACATTTTTTATTAGAGTCTAGTCCTTTAGAGAAGGCCTAAAGACTTGGAGATCTTATAAGCACATGCATGACTAATAATCAATTTCAATTAGGTTTCTCAACCAATAAGGATCCTCTCTTCAATAAGAATAATTATACATTTTGGATAATTATAATAAAGATTTATCTAATGCCATTAGGGTATGAAATATGTCAACTAGTGTTTATTGGCTACAATATACCTAGTATACCTCCACCGGATGTAACAAGCAAGAAGGCTAGTGAAAGTAACTCTAAGGTTATGAACGCTATTTTATGTGGTCTTTCAGAGGAATTTTTTTCAAGGTTATGCATTATGATACAATTAAAGGAATTTGGGAGAAGTTTCATACCATCTATGAAGGAGACACCAAGGTTAAGTTGGAAAAGTTGCAGACCCATCAAAGACAATTTGAAATCCTAAGAATGAAGGAAGATGAGAACATTTCTTCTTATCTGTTGAGAGTGGATGAAGTGGTGAATGTAATTAGAGGTTTAGGAGAAAATATGGAAGAATCAATAGTTTTTCAAAATTTATTGAGGTCTTTAACACCCAAGTTTGATTCTAAGGTCTCTGCTATAGAAGAAATTAAATATTTAGATAAATTACAGATGGATGAGCTTCATGGCATCTTGACTACCTATGAGATGAGAAAAGATGATGGAAGACCTTCCAAGAAGGATGTTACATTAAAATTTGAGAAGAATTCATAAGGTAAGAAGGTCAAAGATGATAATGATGCAAATCTTGATGATAAGAAAATAGAGACCATGTTTGTTTAGAAAACTCAAGAAAGGATCAAGTATAAAGGTAAGTTTCCATTTAAGTGTTTCAACTATGGTAAGATTGGTCATTTTTCATCTAAATTTCCTAACAAGAATAAGTATGAGCATGATGAGCATGATGATGAAGAAAATAAGTCCTATAACCCTGACAAGAGGAAAAAGAGGTTCAAGAAGTATGAAGGCACAGAAAGAGAAAATTATATTCCAAAGAAGATAGTAGCTCTATGATGTAATTGAAAAAAACTCATCTAAAAATGACGATGAAAATGTTAAACATGATAGAAATGAAATTCTATTCATGGCCATAGAAACAAGTAGTGAAGGATTGAAAAGATTTATGGAAGAAGAATATACTTCGATGAAGAAGAGGACATAGTGAATTTGGAGGCAAAATTGGTGGGTGATCTAGGTGAGTTGAAGATCCAAAGAAGGAGGAATAAGAAATTGAAGTATTTGATCAAGGAGTATGAGGAATAAATTAGTAACATGGCTAATGAACATGATGAGATCATCAAATAACTAGAAACTTAGGTTGATTTGGTAAAAGTAAGTCTTAAGACCAAGTAGGAAGAATCCACCAAGCTCAGAATAGAGATGGATTCCTTGAAGTCAGAATTGAATCAAGAAACTAGAAAAATGAAGACTTATGAGAAATTATAAAAGAGCATTGAGGATCTAATTTGAGTATTCAAAAGTCTTCCAATGATAAGGCAGGTCTTGGTTTCAAATGAGATCAAAAGGAGGAAGAGATGATAATAATAAGTATGGAATGCCAACTAAAGAAGAAACTCAATCAAAGGAGAATGATAACATGAAAAATAAGGTAAACTTCAATAACAAAAAAATGAATAATCCTTGCACACAACCTAATGCCATGAGGTATGCAAGTTCATTCAATGGTTTTTTTTTTTTGTTGTAATCAATATGGTTATAGAAGGCCCTCTAAGAATGTGTACTCATGGAACTATGGAAGGAATATCATCTCATATCAATCAAGAGGTAAGAATAGTGTTGTTTTCTATAACTGTCATAACATTGGTCATATTTCAATATTTTTTCATCATGAATCACTAATATACAACTATAAGATTCAAGCTCCTAGAATTCAAGACAGAAGAAAAGTAAAAAAGTGTACACCATGAAGTTATACACTGTGAATAAGAAGGAGAAAACAAAGATATACAATCTTAGTCCTTATGATTTTACAAGCCAAGGTGGAATATTTTCTATGGAATATCATAGGATATATGTTGAAAATTTCTTAGAGTGTATGATATCAACTCAGATAGAAGAAAATAAGGATAACATCAAATCAAGCCGAAGCTCCAATCAAGACCAAAAAGATCCTAAATAAAGACGATTAGAATTATGACCTGTAAGTTGATTGAGAAAGGAGTGGAGATATGGGAATCTCCTGAATTCATATTGTTTTAGAGCCCTGTGAAATGGGGTGTCTCTATTAGGCTTCATAGAGGCATTCATCACTCAATATAATCATCATGGAGAGTGTTACAAAGTATGTGTATGATGACTTGATCAAACCAGTCACATTAATGGAATTATGTTGCTAGGTGTTGAGCATCAAGAAGGTTTATGAAGGATTGGCTGGTATATATGTTGGAAGCAAAACCACTAAGAGGGGGTGAATCATTGGGTCCTAAAATTTTTACTTTAATTAAGTTAACTTGCAAGAACCATCAAAGAAAACATTAAATATTCATTAACCAACATGAGCTCATTAAATATGAAGTAGCCATACAAAAGAGCATGAAATAAGAGATAAAACATGAACAAAATATTTAAGTGGGAAAACCTCAAGGGGAAGAAAAGCCATTGATCATTACATTAATAAACAATAATAAAGATTTAGTGAAGCACCAATTCTAGAAGGAGCACCAAATCCTGATTTAGAAAGCACTAACTTGGAAGGAGGCACAAACCCTTAGGTTTTTAGTGAAGCATAAATTCCATAAGGAATACTAAGCACAAAATCAGCCACCTAATAATTCTTTCCACATTCTTCTTGTTGCTATCTCAATAAATGATGGAAATCTATGTACTTCTTCTCTCTTCTTCCCTTTTTTCTTGGCCTTCTCTTTATTTTTGACACATCAACATGATCTTAGGTCTATATAACTCTTTCTTATCCCCAAACATCAGGTAGTCTTCATGCACAAGCTCATATGCCCTTTAAAACACTTAAAACTGGCTCCTTTATCAACTCACCCTTCTTCTTCTTCTTCAGGGTCATGGATGAAATGATATCTATAAGCACAAAAAATTTAGATATTAAACTTGAATAAATTATATATGGTATTTATGACCTCATATAACTCACTTCAAGCCCTCATAGATTGCACTTTTCCACCTCAATACAACAACACTAAAACTTCCTTTCACAAGCTTATATATGTGTCTAAAGACAAAACCAACGCTAGGTTGGTTTTACATGAACCATTTTCCATGAAAAAACCCAAAAACATTAGGAAAATATATAAAAACTTCATGACAAATTTCTTTATGATTTACATGACTCAATTCATCTTTTTACATCATTTTTGGACTCAATAACCTTGCAAAAACTAGGTCTACAAACATGACTATACAACTTGACTTCTTTTGACCAGATAAAAACTTCACCAAGAATTAAAAATATTTAAGAACAATTTCCATGACCTATTCTATCCTTCACCATGATTATAATGCTCTACAACATCCATTTTCACCATGAAACCATCTCAAAACCAAGACTGTCCTATTAGGACTGCATACCCAAAAATATGTCTTGAAAGATGAAAATTGTAAAATCTTAAAACACTCAACAAAGACAAATAAAACATATGTACAAGTACCTCATGATATCTACAACATCACCACATTCATTAGACTCATCAAAACATATCATAAGTTATCAATAACTTCACTTCTCCAAAAGTACTCAGAGTTGTCCTCAACACCCAAAAAAAGTCATGATAAATTGACTTGGTTATGCCAACAAATGATTGAAAATTGTCTAGAAAAATTGATATACATAAATTAAAGGTCATGGAATCATGAAACATCATTTTTTTCAATATGTCCTTTACAAAACTTGAGAGATATAAAAATATTCACAAAACAACCTTTTTCATTGGGCCCAAGAACAACACACCGATCACTAAAAACCACTTGGAAATATATGAGTGAGTCCTCTACATGATCCGGTCATCAAAATTGATCAAAAATAAATTATGTGCTGGTCTCGAGTAATATCTCTCCAACCGACTTCAAACTAGGGTTTAAGAGGGTTTTTGACTTGTTTTGGTGTTAACAATTGTTCATAAATTTCTGTACCTTAAGCCATAAAATAATGCCATAACATCTAAGCTAGGACACATAAAAACATGCACCAAATATATTATGTTCCCATGTAGAATATTTACCTTCCAATCAGCATAAAAAGTTGACTTACAACTCGAAACACCACTTCCAAACACCCAAATTTTCCAAAACTCAATATCTTGCAAAATAATTGAAACTAAGACTTGAAATTTTGTCCACATATATGTATCAACATGTAAAAAAAGTTACCATACTCACCTTTGCATACTGGAACTGAAAATGATCAACCTACCTCATTAGGATAGGTAATTCTCAAGGATTTCTCTAGGTTCATACCTCAAACCCAACTTTTAATCTTTCTCCTTCAATACTTGACCTCAAAACTTCATGAACATGCCTAGAAGAACATCTTACATCTCTAAAAATTCTCACATACCCATACTTACCTTGGAAAATGAATTTCACACCTCATTAGGACCTGGATTCTAAACAAACAAGGAAAAATCTCCATTTTGACATCAATGACAACACTTCAAACTCACCTTAAACAAAATGACATAAATGAAAAAATATCAACAATCTACCCCTTTTTCATTGATGACAAACACATTGATGGAAAACATACAATGATTGAAAAGATATCAATGTGTTACATTGTATTTTCTCATTCTTCCCTCTCATTCTCCCCCTTTTGACATGAATCAAAAAGGAACTTCAACATCTCCATCACATTAGGATCATCCAAAACTGCCATCCGAATGATATCAATAAAACAAAAATCACCTTAAAACCATGAAACAAAAAATACCATTGTTGAAAACACACAATGCTCCCCACGAGATGAGCATTCACTTCCTTTGGCATACTAAGAGCCATCATTAATTGAAGTAATGGTTGGAATAATCGACTAAACATGAAAGATCAGAAAAAATTGAAAATAACACCCTTACTCAAAGCATACTTTCTTCAAATAAAATCAAGGCACAAAACCACTCACCTTGACTAGTTCACCATATGAATCAAACCCTTGAATGCAACTTCTCAACTCAAACTCAACATATTAATAGAGAAAATCAGTATACCAACTACATCACTTCTAGCTCTATCCTCATGACTTAGCTTATCTTCATGAATTTCAAGATTTCTTCACATTACTAACCTACTCATGGGGCCCAAAACACACCTTGTACCATGCTAACCAACTCCCCCTAAGATTACATACTCAATTATGAGTCACAAAAATAAATCAATCTCTTCTTAGTCTAAATGATGAATCCAAAACATCTTATCATAGTCAATAACCAAGATATTATTCCAAGGAACCAAACAAGTCCACCATAGAAACCTTCATGTACATTTTCTCTATGACAGTACTTCACAAACATAACTAGGATACTTACATCATTGTATTCAAAACATGTAAAAATATAGTTCTTTGATACTTGCCATTAGATGTAACTGAGACACCTTCTCAAGATTGAACATGACACCAAAATTATGCTTCACAAGCCACCAAACCTAGATATTCATGTAAGAAGAAGAAAAATCTTTGCTTTATTCTTCTAAAATTCACAAAGTGACATATTCTTTGTAACATATACTTAGTGCATACACAAAACTAGGGAGAATATACCTAGATTTACGCCTCAATCACATGCTATCCCACCTTCAAGATCTTAAAATACAACTTCAAGCTTAGAGCACTCTATTTTCCCATCTTATAGGTCTGACAAGATACTCAATATGCCATCACATGCTTTAATGTATTCATTTTAGGTATTTAAGATACTCATAACCCTATAGGAAATAAGGTCTCCCAACATATTGGTCTTGTAGACCAATTATTTCCTCAAATATGTCACCGACTTACAAGACACAACTTTTATGCTTTAACTATGAAAATTAAATTATTCAAACTATCTACCTACCCATCAACACAGCTTCATGACCAAACACATACCTTGTGAACTTCTCTCGTCATTTTCTCAACTATCCTCAAACCTTCATAAACCTTCTTAGCATACTTCACTTGGCAACAAAACTCTATGCATTTTAAATGGTCTAATTAAGTCATTATGTAACATACTTGGTGACATATACCTTTATTATCCTTCTCATCTACCTTGAGTCTCCATCATAAGACCAAAAATGCTTCAAGGACCAAATCTGCATACCTAGATCCCTTTTTCCTATATTAGGTCAAAGTTTTTATTACATTTTATACCCTTTCTTTCTACCAACACTCTCATGGAACTCATTTTTTTGTCTTAATTCCATGCTAAAAATTTGAATCACCCTTTTTATAAGGACAAAAACCTAAATTAGGTCCATAAACACTAACCTTTTCTCATACATGTTTGTCATAATATTCAACCAATCTAACTTTTCTTGACTTCCTTACTTCTGATTCTTCACACACCTATTTTGAATCTCATAAAACCATTGAATATTCACGAGAATGTTTTAATGAAAAAATTACATGCTTTATACTTAGTTCATTTTCCATAGTTTCACTATGTCCAACATATATACCCACATTTGAGACCTTTAAAATTTCTTACCTTTCAAGATTGTCAAACTTCTAAACATCATACTTAAGAAAATGTTTAGGTATTCATAGTATTCATAACCCTCCTTGATTGTATACTAGCAACATATCTTCATGAAAGTGATTATAAAAAATTAAAATATCATATACACACCTTGTAACTCAAATCTTCTTTAGGATCCTTTTCACAGCTACTTCAAGTTTATTGATTCTCTTTACAATAAATTTATGATGCTTCAACCTGTCTTCAACAAGGTTTCATGATTTTTTCACATAATACTTTGCAACATAGCTCCAGACACACTCTTACACACACTTCAATCTTCCATGTTTTCTATCACTCTACTGAGTCTTAAAACACATACCTCTATGACCCAGAGTACTCCTATGGATCCAATAGGTCTTTAAAGTCCTTCATTATAACTCCATGAATGTGATATAACTTCATAACTGATACAAAAGCAATTCAAGACAAAAACACACCTTCTTGAAGCATATTGTCTTGTAACCAAACTATACAAATATTAAACACACACCTTGATCATTTTCATTTTCTTTCTTCAAGTCTTTAAGAATATTCTTGATGCTCACAACTTCATGGATTAATGGACAAATCTAATTATCACAAACATACCTTATGATGCATCTCCATGAAAGTATAAAAATGTTCTTCTCATGTTACTTCAAGTCACCAACATGAATCAAACCCTATACATACCTTTTCATAATAGTATTTCAATGCAAATATATCCTACCAATCCTGCAAATCTTCACACTCCTTCTTGAGGGTCATAAAACATAACTCTATACACAAACTAGCAAAAATGCTCATACACTTCTTTAACCTCTATGACTGTACTTGTAACTCTTCAATCATCTTCCGATCATATTCCAATGCTCAAACATTCTCAAACTATCTCGCCGAGTCTACAAAATCCTTCTTGAAGCATATAAGACCCTTATTAAAGCATGTTACTTTGTAGCACACTACTATAAATGTAGCTGACCTAATCAAGTCACCAAACACATACCTTGTAGTCATATTCTTGTGACTTCACACAACAATATTGAGTCTCCATAGCTTTGTAAACCTGATTGATGCAAGTGCATAATTCAATGAAGCATCCAAGTTTTGAATTCTCCCTCCTTGTCATGTTTATAAGCTATCAAATGTCTATGAGGTCATAATAAGGTGAAGAAAGTCATTTAGAGTTAGTGAGGGTATAAGGGATTTGAATTTTCTTCATACCATTTTTCCTCCAAAAATGAAGTTTGAATCTCAAATCATGTAAAAGAACTTAGTGATCTTGACAAGGTTATACAAGAGGTTAAGTAAGTGCATACATTCCCTAGGTGGTGAATATATTCATGAAATGTCTAATGTTGTAAAAATCACTCGTGATGTAAGACATATAAAAAAGTTCATAGGGAAACCTAGAAGTTAGTTAGGTTTTTGAAGGAAATGAAATAACGAGATTAGAGGGAGAATGTATTCAAATGTAGGAGTTATTTCCTAGAAGGAGAGGCGAGAAGTAGAGGAAGGGAGTATTCCTTGTGGAGCGGTGATAGAACTATGAAGCAGGGAAATCGAGCATTTTTGTATGAAAGTTGATAATGAAAAATAGTTATGATTGCCTCGATTCTATATGTGTCCTATGTTGTGAGTATTCTTGAGTTTTCATGTGTGTGTGATTGTTAGGGATCTTGAAGAATGGATAAATCAATGTAATTGATTTTGAAATAATCTTGCTTAAAGGACTAATTTATATGTGCTCTGTTTTTATATTCATTTAGTGTTCTAATTAACTATGAAAAGACTATGATTCCTAGTATCTAATATGATTATTTAAAGAGATCAGTGGATGCCATGATTTCATGATAGAGGTGAAAGAAGGCTCACCGATTTGCAATAATAATAACTTTATGTGTGTTATTCTATAACAAATTGTTGGATGACTAACATAATATTTTGACTGTGTAATTTCTAGTTTTGAGTGCATGACTTATTTATTGTTCATAAGATGAATGAATGGGGATTAAAGAAGGCCAAGAGAGTGATTTAATGAAATGAGTCTCAGTGTGGAAGTGATTTATTGCAATGAACTCAAAACTCAATATACAATGATAATAGTGTATTACTCTATTTTGCTACGTATACACAAGGTAGTTATCCCATCAAAGGAGAAACCATACTCATTTAATCAAGCCAATGGCAAGTTTATAACGTGAGAATCATTTCCATAGTCCTCCACAACAAGTATTAGATCTTGAATTTACTTTGTGTGTAAGTTATGAAAAATATACCCTTCTCGGGTTTCATAGTATGGGTTTCAACAAACCAAGTTAGGGTTTTAGATTTAAGTGCTCAAATGGTTAAATTACACCCTAAAACTTGTAACTATTAATTTCAAGGAATGTAATAAGATAATTAAAAATAAAATTTTACTTTGAATGGTGGGTTTCAAGCTATCCATGATGTTTGAAGAGGAAGGAAACACACCCAAGGCTTATCTTGAAGATGGGTTTATGAAGGAAGTATGCTATAGAAAGAGAGTTGAGTAATGGAAGTTGGTAGGTATTTAAAAACCTTTAATGAGCCCCTAAAATTCCATTCATTTTGTATTGAAACCATCTAGAAAATATCTTATTCCCAAAAGTTTGTTATAGTAGACCTAGATGAGGGTTAGTAAGTAAAATATAAAAAGGGAAGTGTAAGGAGTTTGAAGAAGAGTTAATCCTTGAGACATTGGGAGCATATTAGAAATGTTGAAAGAGACTAAAGGAGTTGAAAAATTTCATGGGTGATCCTAATTGACCTCGAGACATGCTCATAAAGAAAGCTTTGGTCATAAGGGTAATTTTAGTATTAGTTTGGTGAAGTTTGTTATTGGATTTATTTAATAACCAAGTGAAGTTGGAACTTGTTTGAATTGTGTATAATATAGGAAAAAATGCAATGAAATAATAATTGAAGGAAAATAAGTAGAAATTTTATTGAAGTTGCCAAGAAATAGTGTAGAGAAGATCAGAGGAAGTTAGGGTTGTCAAGGTCTAGATAAGTAAAAGATTGATGATTATGGTCTTTTAAACTTAAAATATTGATGGAAAATAACTTGTTTGAATTTTTAAATAGGGTGAAATAGATATAATGCACTAAAGGAAGCTAATAGATCAAAATTTCAAGTTTTGGAAGGAACAAACTAGAGAAGAGTCAATGGGAAAAGATAAGAGAAAGCGAATTTTCTTGAAGAATGAGAAATTTGATGAATGAATGGACATTAAACAAGGTTCATTGAAGTGTGAAATTAGGGAAGGATATTTGGGAAAACCTATTAGTGTGATAGTAAGTCAAAAATTCAAGTTTAGCCATCTTTAGGCATGAGTAAGTTCTTCATATTTGAAAAGGTTGTTCACTAGTCCTCTAAAATAACTTTGTAAGAACAATGAAAAGTAGATAGTTGTTTACATCACTGCTACACATCACCATGATGCTTCAAATGAATGGAGAATGAATCTATGAATAAAAATAGATAAACCATATCTCATTTGGGTTTTAAAACAACATGAAATCAAAAGATTCCTAGGTATCCATCTTCTTCTCATCTAACTTGCAATCATGAGACTTCTTGATGTATTTAAGACCCACTTGTTCTTCGTGAATTGCACTTCTTGCTTGATGACTGTGTCATACTTCTCCTCCACTTCTTAAGATGATAAAAAGTATTCTTGGTGTACTTAAATGATTTTTATGCTCTTTCATGGAAAATATTCCATCTAGGCTTGTAGACTATATATGATTTATCTTGAGTGTACGTTTTTCCTCTTTCACTCCATTTATAGGATCTGCTTTCATGAAAATGTTATTGACTATCACAGTTACTTCTTGACCTTACCAAAAATACCATACTCTTTAATTGATGTTGGCTTCCATACCTTCTTGAATTTAGGAGCTTCAACTCTCTTGACCTATCTTAATAACTCATGATGATAAAGCTTTACAATATGACCCTTTGTTGACAAATATAGTAAACAAAATTATTACCTCTTGACTAATATGGAATATTATTCCTTCCATAATCCAATGAATATTAATTATTGGAGAGTATTATTATACATCACCTTAATCTATGACCAAACTATCTACATATAAAACAATGACCATGAAATGAGATTGCATACCTCATAGCATTAGGATGTCTAAATGGATTTGTCTTCTTGAGATTTTTCTTCTTTTTTATGCTAGCATTCTCCTTGTTCTCCTTTAGGTATTTAAGACTTGTGGTTCCACCTTAAATGCTATTATTTTGGTCTCCAATGAAACCAAGACCACTTTTTTCATTTGCAACCTTCTATCTACTCAAAATACCACCACTTTTAGATGTACAACAATCCTCTTTGCTCTTGGATGACTTATTAAAATATTGCCACATGTCATACCATAATGACATCAAATAAGACTTCATTTTGTGCCTCAAGTATCTCATTGAAACTTGTAGAGATTGATCCAAGGAACTTCTTTGATATCAATTGTTGGAAGAAAAACCATGAGAGTGGGATGAATTAGTGGGTCCTAAATTTTTTACTTCAATTAAGTTAACTGGAAAAAACCATCAAAGAAACCATTCAACATTGATTAACCAATGTGAGATCATTAAGTATGAAAAAACCATCCACAAGAACATTAAATAAGAGAGAACACGTGAATACCATATTTAAGTGGGAAACCTTCAATGGGAATAAAACCTACTGATCATTGCATTAATAAACAATAATCAATATTTAGTGAAGAACCTACTCCACAAGGAGCACAACCCATGATTTAGCACCAAATTTCAAGGAGGTACCAAATCTATGATTTAGTGAAACATAAAATACACAAGGAGCACCCAACCATAGGGTTTTAGTGAAGCACCAACTCCACAAGGAAGACTAAGCACCAACTCAGCCACCTAAGAATGTTTTCCACCTTATTCTAATTACTATCTTAACAAATGATAGACTTATGTGTAATTATTCTCTCTTCTTCCATCTTGTTCTTGGGTTGATCTCCATATTTGATACATCAACATGATATCAGTTCTTTTTAACTCTTTCTAATCCTCAAACATTAGCTTCTCTTCATGCACAAGCTCATATGCCCTTTAAAACATTTAAAAATACCTCTTTTGCTAACTCGTTCTTCTTCTTCTTCACTAGGTCATGGATGAAATGATATATAAAAGAACAAAAATTAAGAAATTAAACTTGAATAAATTATATATGGTCTTTATGACCTCATACAACTCACTTCAAGCCCTTATAGGTTGCACGTTTCCACCTCAAGATAACAACACTAAAACTTCCTTTCACAATCTTATATATGTGTCTTAAGACACAAACCAACACTAGATCAGCCATGCCAAGAACTAAAAACATAAGGAATACATATAAAAACTTCATTACAACTTTCCTTAGGAGTTACATGACTCAATTCATCTTTTTACACCATTTTTGGACTCAAGAACCTTGCAAAAACTAGGTCTACAAACATGACTATACAACTTGAATTATTTTGACCAAATAAAGAATTTATCAAGGATTGCAAATTTTAAATAAAAATTTCCATGACATCCTCTGACCTTCACCATGATTATAAAGCTCTGTAACATCCATTTTCACCATGAAACCATCTCAAACCCAAGATTGTTCTCTTAGGGCTGCATACTTAGAAAATATGTCTTGAAAGATGAAACTTGTACAACCTTAAAAACTCAAAAAGGATAAATAGAAAATTTTTATAGGCAACTCATGATATCTACAACATCACCACATGAATTATACTCATGAAATTAAATCATAAGTTCTCAATTACTTCACTTCTCTAAAACTACTTAAAGCTGTCCTCAACACCCAAAAACTAGTCATGATAAATTAACTTGGTTAACCCACAAAATAACTGAAAATTTTATTTAAAAATTCATATAAATAAATTATAGGTCCATGGAATCATGAAAAATCATTTTTTTCAATACGTCCTTTGTAAAAATTGAGAGATACAACAAAATATTCACAAAATAACATTTTTTAGTGGGGCCCACTATCACGACTAATCACTACAAACCACTTGGAGATATATAAGAGAGTATTTTAGATGATCCAATAATAAAAATTGATAAATAATTCAATTCTAGGATGGTTTGAGAAATATCTCTCCAATCAACTTCAAACTAGGGTTTTAGGAGGGTTTTTGACCTGTTTTGGTGTTAACAATTGTTCATAAATTTATGAACCTTAAACCTTGAAATAATGACCAAAAATATAATATAATAAACATACAAACATTTCCAAAATATATTAGGTTCCCATGCAGAATATTTATGTTCCAACGAGTATCACAAAGTTGACTTACAGTTGGGAAACACCACTTCCAAACACCCAGTTTTGTCTAAAACTCAATATCTTGCAAAATACTCCAAACTAAGACCTAAATTTTTTCCACATACTTGTATAAACAAAAAAACAAGCTCCCATACTAACGTTTTCATAATAGATCTGATAAATGATCAACCTACCTCATTGGGATAGACAATTCTCATGGATTTCTCTAGGTTCAAACCTCGAAATAACTTTCAAGCTTTATCCTTCAAGAATTGACATAAAAAACTAATTAAAATACATATTAAAACATGTTAAATCTCTAAAAATTCTCACATATCCATAATTACCTTAAAAACTGACTCTCACACCTCATTAGGACCTAATTTCTTCACAAATAAAGCACAATCTCCATTTTGATGCCAATGACAACACTTCAAACTCACATTTACTAATTTTAAATCAATTACAACATCTAAAAATATAGAAAAATTTAAGATATTGTTATCCTTATGAGTACATAAAGTAAGGGGGTTAATCCGATAGTTCTCTAGCTCCATGAGCAGTATGTAGTCTTTAAGATGATATGCAAAGTCATGAAGATATGTTGAAGAGCTGGAAGTGTTGTTAGTGTATGAAAGGTAAGAAAAAGTTGTTCATTATTTGTAATAATTGGTAGTAGTTGGTAGTTGAGACTTGTCTATTGGTATCAAGCATATGTTGAGTTGAGCTTGATTTGTGTTGAGAAGTGGTATTGGTATCAGTCATGAGTTGAGAAGTGCTTAATATGTGTCTGATTCATATCAGTCATGACAAGGACAATGTAAGTGATCTTGTGTGTACGAGTTCATTTGAAGAAGGTATGCATGAAGAAAGGGGGAGCACGTCATGTTTGGTCGATGTTTCTAACAGTTGGTTGGTTCTTCCAAGTATGGTAAGATTTAGGTTTGATATCTAAAGGGGAGAATGGTGTAAAATGTTCGAGAAGAAGGAGAAATAGTGTGGTTGTCATCTAATGTTTGTAAGGAGAAGAATTTTCTCAAGGGCAGATTTGTAGTTCTATCTGTGAAGCGTTAAATTAATGATAAGAAGCATGGTAGAATTCAAGTGTCCTATAATTTTTCTACACAACTGGTTTGAACCTAAGGTGAGTTCTTTATCAAAATTTGGTGTTAGTATTTCATTGTGTTAGTGAATTTCAGATCCAAGGATCCGATGGAAGTTTTCTTATATCTTGTTTTTTGAGATTTTTTTACAAAAGGAGTGTTTTTAGAAGTTACATGTATCCTTTTTCATTAATTTCAAAAGGGGAGAATGATATTCTCTGTTCAAATTTGAGAGAAATACGGTGGTCGCCATAGTGTTTCTATGCGAGTGGCTTCCATCAATGAAAAAGGGGAGATTATTGTGAGTTGTCATTGATTTCAAGATGAGGATGTTGTACATGGTTGATGTCAAAGGTCATTAATGTCATCTTGAGGAGAAAAAGACAACTATAATTGATGTCAAGTTGTTGAGTGTCCTTGATGCCAAACATGATGAGTCATGAATCTCAAAGGTTCTTGAGGAAAGAGAGATAATTTGAAGATAATGTAAAGATGTTCTGTGAAGGTATGATGATAATTAGGTCTACAAGTGTTTTTTTGTGTTGTGATCAAGGTTGTAAAGGTCAACATGGTTTAGTTCAGGTCATTATGTTAAGTATCAAGTGCTTAAGAAGCATAGTCATGGCATAAAGAGACCCTGTGAAAAGGTATGAGCATGGTAGCTTAGTAAGTGGAGTACACATAGGCATGAGACATTGTACATCACTATTTGATATTTGTAACATGTTTTAGAATGCATGGGAAGAGGTATGCAAGTTATTTTTAAGGCCTAATGATGCATAAATACCAAGGAGTAGATGGCAAGGTGAAGAAAACATGACCTAATGAGGTATGATTTTAGGTTTCAAGGAAAGTATGGACACGTGAGCATTAATAGAGGTCGACAAATTTTTCTAAGTATTTTCATGAAGTTTGAGGTCATATTTTTGAAGGAATGATTAAAAATGTGTTTTTGGTCTTATTGAGATCATAAGATTAGAGAATCGAACTCGAGAGGTACTTTCAGATGCTCATTGGCATGTTAATCCTTTACATGGGAACCTAATATATTAGGGAAATATGAGGAAGAGACCTAGAAAATATTTTATGGAATTAGTTTTGGAATTAAGCTCCAGATCTTTATGAACAATTTCCAACAACAAAAATTATCTTAAACCGTCCTAAAACACTAGTAAGGACTTGATATGGAAGATCTTTCTAAAACAAGATTAGAATGGATTGGTTTTCCAAGATTGATGATTGTTGCATGTATTAGATTCTCCCAGGTATCTTCAAGTAGCAGTGAGTTGTCGGATGAGTGTGTGGACCCTACATGAATAGACTTTTTTTTGAACATGTTGGTAGAGAAGTCAAAATTTTCATCGAGACATACTAAGAAAATTTATGGTGGATGAATTTTGGGACTCATGTTTCATGTCCATGAAGGTTTCTAGACTAGTTCTAGTGCTTAAGTGCTCCAAATTGGTGATCCAAGTTAGGTAGTCACTAACAGTCCTAATGGAGAAAACTAGGATGAATTGAAGAAGGTTATGAGATATTTACATAATAGGATGATGAAAAAATTACATGGAGTTGTTGTTAATGACCTATAAGATATGTTCGTGTTTAGTAGATATTTTGAAAGTGGTCATACAATTGTTGAAGATCACATTTTTCATGATTGGTTTTTAGGTGTATTTACAAATTTGAGTAATGATGGAGCAAATTTGTTCTTGTGCCTTTATGTCCTTAGTGGAGGTGTTAAAAGAATGTGGTGATGACCCATAGGTCATGATGTATCTATAAATATGTTTCTTTGGTCATGGTTGATTAGTTTGAGGTGTTCAAGCTTCATCTTGCAAGGTAGACTTTGTGAGGCTACATGCCTAATATGGAAGTGTGTCCTAAAGGTGGTTTCATGGTGTGAAATGAAGTGTTAATGATATTCACACATGAAGGAGGTAAGAAGAGGTCATGTAAAATGTTGTGAAAGAGATTTAAAGAAGATCATGTGAGTTTAATAAATTTCATGGTGTAACATTATATAAAAGTATGTCTTCATGAAGGCTAAAGGAGTAAAAGGATAATTGAAGTCATTGCATACCATAAGAAGTTTATGTTGAGGTTATTTTATGTTTTTTCAGATGTTATAAGGTCCTAGCATGTCAGACTAAAATTATTTTCATGTATGTGTGATCTACCTAGTTGTAATGTTCTTAAGTCATGTATATAAAGGCAAGACAGTTTTAGGCCTAGTGAGAAAAATGAGAGAATGAGCAAGCTATAAGTGCTTGAGAGAGGTGTAAGAGGTCTTGTAGACCATGAGGAATGTGTGTATGTTGAATATCTGAAGGTGTTCTAGCTATGAAATGCAATTTATTCAAGCCAATGTCAAAGTAAATAAGAGCGATGAACAAGTAAGCATATCATGTTGTTTTGAGAGGGATAAGAGAGAAGAGAGATAAAAAAGTGTCATCATTTATTGTTAAAGCAACAGGGATAAGAAGGCGACAAAAATTATAGAGGTGGTAGAGTTGGTGCTTTGAGTCACTTAGGGAGTTGGTGCTTCCTTGTAATTTGGTGCTTGATAAAACCTTATCAAGTGGGTTCTTGGAAATTTGGGGTTGGTACTCCATTATGAGTTGGTGTTTCACTAAATCTTGATTTTTTTAATACAAAGATCAATGGGTTTTCTTACCTTTAATTTTTTCCCACATATACATGTGTGTTATCTCTCACGATTCATGTTTATATGAATGGTTGTTATGTTACTTTGATAGTTTGCTAAAATAATTTCCATTGCTCATATATGATAACGGCTCAATAGATGATTGAAGTAAAAGTAAAAGTTAGTAAGGAAACTAATTCACCCCTAGTGATTATGCTTCCCACAACTCTTGTTAATCTTAGGAAAGTTTTTTCCATGTCCATATAGATTGAGAAAAACATCAAGATATCTAACAAGCCTCTTAAGAGAGAAGGGGTCAAGTTAGTGAACCATGAAAAGTAAGATGGTGAGCCACCTAATTTAGAAGATATATTAAGGACTCTAGCTGGTGTTGTTAAGGAGATCTCATAAAAGTTAGCTAAAGAAGAAAATGAAATTTTCATGGGCTCTTAGAATTAGCATAAAAACAAATCATCACCTTATATTAGAGGTGATGATAGAGTAAAGAGACCCATCGGTTAGGATGATAGGAAGATTTTTTTAGAGATACTAAAGGGGTACTTGATCCTTTAAGTTCTTTAGTGTTAGCAATAAAGGAAGCTCTGATAATTAAGTGTTGTGACAAATATCCATTACATCACGCTCTTTGTGAGTAGGTGGTTGTGGTCATAGATGTTTAGAAGTCTAGATATAACCAAGGTTCTGATGATGCATTGATGATGGATGAGTTTTTGGATCATGAAGGGGATTTACTTCCACGAGATCTCTTATGTGTCAAGACTGTGGATGAATTTTGGAAAATCTGTGAATAAGGTGTGTTATTATCCTATTGGAGTTGATTATGAAATTAATATGACCAAAATTTTGAGCTTCATCTCGAGTATCTAATAACTTTAATGATTAACAAATATGATGGAGGTCCCTTCAGTACATTATAGACAATTATTGATCAATGTATCGTTGTCTCAAGAAAAGGAATACAACCTAAGAAGTAAGTAATAAAGTTCCCTTTTTCTGATCCAAAATATGGTGATAAATTAGAGACACCCATGGAAGGGTTAAATATGATAGTACCCTGGTAATTTTTTCTCTTCATCTCAACATGTTAAACAAAATAGTTCTTCTCATGATTCTAAAGGTGCTCCTAAAAAAGTTTTCCTTTAAAAACCCTATTCAATAACCTGATCCTAATGTACCTTCATTGTTTCTATTTTAAAAACATTTATACCATCTAAAAAGGTGGTCACCCTCTCTCTTGAATACATCTCTTCTCAAGTACAATATTTATGACATGGTCTAGATCCTAATCCAATCGAAAATCACTGTTCCTTTGATAGAAATTCTTAAGATCCCTGAACATAAGAAGAGAGCATTGGAATACTTGGGATACAATGAGGATGTTTTTGAGAACAAAGAGATCCCTCCCCTTATTTATGAGAATGAAATTGAAAATCCTTAATAAATTATTAGACCTACCCCTGAATTTTATTTTGGTATAACATTAGTTGAGAGAAACTAGATGTTGATCCATTTACACGACATTCATAGTCAATGATTGGATCTTACACAATTGTATGTTTAATTCTAGTGCATCATGCAATATCATACCATTAACAGTTATGAATGTGATTGGGATAAATATATCTATTTATTTTTGGAGGTATTATGCAATGGATTCAAGATAAGTTCATGTGGTTGGTTGTGTAAAGGGACTAGTTATATAATTGGAAGCTCACCTTGGTAAATGTTTAACCATGAATGTTATTTTGGTTGATTTTCTTGCTAAGTGAGGAATGTTATTATCTAATAATTGGGAAGCAAGTGTTGGAGGTAGTGTACCAATGGACCTGTCATATGTCACCATCCATTTAGAGGGAAAGTTTGTGAAATTACATGGGAAGAAAAGATAATGTACTTGATTGAAGACCTTATGGATGCATCCTATGAACTGTTATATGGTAATGTTGACTTGGGAAACTTTGTTGGTAATGTATATTTTGAATTTCAGTTCCTTGACCTTGGAGCTTAGTTTGAAGACCCCAATGTTCCTTAGACTATGTATTTTGATGGAGCATGCTCTACTTTTGGCAATGGAGCAGGGGTGGTATTGTTTTATCAAAACCAAGTATCTTTTAACTTCACATTAAAATTATATTTTGAGTGCAAAAATAATATTTTTAGTACGAGGCACTCTTGCTTGGTTTAAATATCACTAGGAGGATTAGAATTAAGAACCTAATTATCAAAGAAGATTCTGAAATGGTTTCGATACAAATCGAGAAAGATGTATACAACCAAAATTCGAGGTTAAAATAGTACAAAAATGGAGCTTGGAATTTAATTAAAATGTTTGATTCTTTCAATATTATATATCATGAAAGGAGTCAAAATGCAACTGTTGACAGATTAGAATTATTTTCTTATCAATATGATAATGAAGTTATGTCATTTGAAGTTGAGACAATTGTCAGACCTTCTATACCTAATAACATCAAACATTAACAAGTGCTTGATGATGACTCTTATATCCTAAAAATCCTGAGTTGTAAAGATGAAATTTCCAATCAAATAATTGATCTAGAGCCCATGATGGATACTTGCAAAAGAAAATAAACTTTTTTTTGAAAAGGAGATAATTCAATTGAATACTAACACAATCCCAAGAGGGTTGGTTAGCCTTGAATCTACTTTTGATGGTACTTGTAGACACAAAATCATGCACTTGGGTACATTTCTAGGTCCCAAAAGCATACTAACTTTTATATGTTTCCTAAGTAAGAAAACTAGTGGTTGAAAACTATCTTTGGCCTCTTTTATTTGTCTTTTGTTTTCTATTTGGTCTTACATACCCTATAACCCAGTCAAAATTTAACTGATTTATATTTTATGACTCTAGACACTAGTGCCCAACCAAGACAATAACACTTAGATGTTCCTATCCCTCATGGGTACCCCTGGACCTTCTTACCTTACTCACTGTTTTTAGGTATCTTTTATCTTTTGGGAATATTTTTCACTTATGGGTCAGCCTTCTAGTTGTCAATTATGAAATTAAAACAAGGGAATCATATAAATACATATTTATATTTTCAAAATGAAGGACCAAGCACTAAGAATTACTATCATCACCTAATCTTGCATTCCAAAGGCACTAAAACACTCAAAAGACATCCATCTAACATCCATTCAAGGGAAAAGGGATGCATACTTCTACATACACTGCATAAAAAGGGTAAGTCTATTATATTCCATCCATACATACTATAAATTTGCTACATTCTATATTTACCCCTCTATTATTTTGTAACTTACACAAGGGCATCCTAGGGCACAATTTATACAAAAAAAAAAATACATGCGGTTTGAGATGTAGTGCAATGCTTGGTAGTAAGTTCACTCTTCGGTGACCACCAAGGTTAGTTTGACTCCCATTTTGCATTTTTATTTTTAGATTTGATTTGGTTTATGGTTACGTGTAGGTGAACTTCTTTTCTTGTAGGTTACATGTACTGCTCGGTGACGAGAGAATGAATATCGGGAAATCAATAGGAACAACTATGAAACCCTTACACATATAAGAAAGTAAATTTTTAACTCTGTACAATCATCAACACCAAGATTTAGTCACTAGCACCTAGGCACCTCTATCTTATACTTTTTGGGTGCCCTTATATGATATTATTATTATATTTTAGATTTCATAGTGAGCAGTTCGATTCTATTTACACCTTGTTCAACATTTTACCTTGCCCAGATCACTTCCTATCCATTTGAAAATAAGATAAATTCTTCTATCTCTATCTCTTACTTAGGGTTTCATACTTTACATGCTATTTTTCTTGTTTCATATTGTATTTTAGAAATTGCACAACATTTATTTCAATAGTTAATATGTAATATAGATTTAATTCATAATTAATTAAATCATTTGGTGAACCCCACTCATGATCAAATACTTAGATCCTCAATTTTCCTATTCTACATGATATTTTTCATGGATCCTAAAAATCCTCTAATCTCCTTGCATGACTTACTTCAAATGCACCCACCTTGCAAATATGTTCTCAAAAATCCCTAGACACTATGTATCTCCCTCGTAATATGCCACCTTCACAAGTCAGTGCCATTTTTGATCATCTATCTGATGACCCTATCAGTCCTAATACTCCATCTAATCATCCCATCTTAGTGTCAATTCAAGCTTTACACCATGCTTTTCAAGATAAATTTCAAGTTATGGAAACCACAATTACATCTCTTAAATCTGAAATCCAACATCTTAAGGATGCTTCTCAAGCCCATGTTAGTTCTTATTCTACACCTCATCCTAATCCCATATCTTCTACATGTTCTCATATAAGTGAACCTCAAGTCTTACCATTACCAAAACCTCTCAAGTTTGATCTAAATGCTAAACAACATGATATTCTTCTTGAGCTCCTCAATCATCAATTGATCAACTTACCAACTACTCATTGCTATCCTCCTTATCAGCTTACCAAGTACATAGGTCTTCCATTTTTAATTATCATATAATTAATGGAAATCATGAAAATGATTTCTATGATTTAAAATGAAGAATTAAGCACCTTGAACATCAAGGTTTTATTTCATTTACTTCACAACATCCTGTTACATCTCCAATTGATAAATACCAATCCAAATCCTTCCATGTTAATGAGCATCAATACATAATCACTAATGTTCCTTCTTTGGTAAGTCAAGAGCCACCTATCCAACCCATTCCAACTAAGAAACCTCCTTTAAAAATACTTCCTCCATCCCCTCCTCCTATCAATTCTTCTACAACATTACCAATTCAAACCAAGAAACCACCTCTCAAAATTCATCTTGCATCCCCTCCTCCTAACAAGTATTCTACCACATTACCAATTCCAACTAAGGAACCACCTCTGAAAATATGTCCTCCATTCTCTCCTCCTATCAAGTCTTCTATGACATTATCCATTCTAACTAAATAACCTCCTTTAAAAATTCATCCTCTTGTTAACCCAAAACCCAACCCTGAACCTATTCTTGCTTCTACCTCTACTTTTGATTTCAATACTCTTTCTCATGATGAATTTAAAACTCCATCCCCATTGCAATGTATCTCTTTCATTGTCACATATCTCTCCATCATTGGCACACTTGGGGGTAATGATATTTCCCCCTTTTCTAGCACTATCCATTATTTCTAGCATCTAATATCATACTTTGTGCTCTGTGCATCATAGCTAATATTCCTTCACACTCTCAAACCATTTGATACACACATTATATCATCATTACCCTATTATGCACTCTAGTTTCATGGTTCATACTTGATTGTTGAGGGTATAATTCTGAAATGAACCTCACATCCAATATACTTCACGTTATGTGTTTCACGATGCATCTTTCTAGCATCTATTCACCAACATTACCTAATGACACACTCTTGTTCTATGGTTCATTCTTGACTATTGAGGTTTCTTATAAATGAACCTCATCTCATACACATTCACTAGGGGGCATGCTACTCCTATCATTTTCACACTTTGCATACCATTCCATCATACTCATACATTGCATTTGCATATCTTGGTTGCATCTATTCTTGCTAGATTATTCTATTTACATGTTGAATTTTTTTTTCCATGATAGAAAAGTTCTTACTATGTCATCATCTTTGTATATATACACATGTGTGTTCACTTGGTATTTACGATGAATGCAGATCTCTTATGGGTTCTTACACATTACAATGATACTTTGTCACTGTACCTTTTACAAGTCCCACCAAGGCTCCTGGGGGAATCTACCTTTACTACTCTCACATATTACACTTTATTATTGTTTCATCATTTACTACTTCTACTTTCTAGCACATTACTTTCCATTGATACATACATGCCTTGACATACTATTTATCTTTCTAACATGCTAACATGTGCTTCATGTGTAACATTTTATTTGCAATACTATATGTCACCATGGTTATCTAATATAATTTTCTTACCACTATTTACCATTATATGCTATTATTTGTGGGCTATGCCCTATGTCTTGTATACTTATTGTACATTATTGGCCGCTTTGGCCTTGATTCTCGTGTGACATTATGAGCGATGTCCCATGTTTGAAAACCACTATTAACAGTTCACTTTCTTTTGCACACTTTCTTATTACATTTCCTTCTATTACATATTTGTTACATTTTCTACTAACACATGTTACTAACCAATTTGTTTGCGTGTGCCTTGGTTTCTACCATGCACATCCCCTACCCATATAGGTATCCATTTTAGAATAGAATTAGGTGATCTCTTTTGGGCCACATCCTCTTACCATTATTACTTGAAACTCAAAAAAGGGGGCATACATTGGGTGAAAAAATCACCCTACATAACAAAAGGCAAAGCTACAATTCAGTTAGCACAATACAAAATCAGCACAAGAACATAGTCACGAAATGGTCTAGAAACTAACTTGGACCTCAAACACAAAAAAAATAGCTCCTAGACTCATACACCAATGTCTAGGTACTCTTGACCTATCTTGGGCGCTAAATTTCTTGGGGCGATTACAATCATTTTATCAATTCAAAAAAGTTTACAATAGTTCATAGAGCAATTCTATAGTTATAGGAATAAACCTTTAGTTACGAAATGCATTCTATCTCCTCCAATCGGCATAATCAGAACTCATTACAAATAATTGGGAAAAAATGAACAATATGAAAAAATTGAGATGGACCATCTGTAGTGGTGCTTATCTGAAGGAGAGTAAAACTAGACCTATCTCCTCAAAACTTTGTTTTTGGCGTGAGATCACCCCAAAAATCACACTTGGTGTTAGATCACCCAAAAAACTCACCATCGACATGAGATCTCCCAAAAAAATCACTCTTCACAACATTTTAGGACACATTTCTATCCTTTACACTCTTTTACATTAGGTGCACACTTTCCTTTACTCCTAATTTTACAAACTTTTACATACTTATGTATCCTTTACTCAGATTTGTCATATACAAGACTTTGACCACTCTTTTTATCTTCTTTTGCATGTCCATCCTTAATATGAAACACAAATCATCCTACAAAAAAATAAAAGCACAACAATAGGTACAATTGACACATACACTTCATCCCTAGATTCAATTTCCTTTCATAGTCTCCATGCTTCACTTGTCCACTTGAAATGCTATTTTCTGCATGCTCTAGAGGGTCATAAGATACACATATCTTATCTACTTTATGTTATTGTGTATTCACTCCAAAAAAACAAAGTGGGGATAAATGTAGACACAAAATCATGCACTTGGGTACATTTCTAAGTCCTAAAATCATACTAGCATTTATATGATTCTTAAGCAAGATAGCTAGTGGTTGAGAACTATCTTTAGAATATTTTATTTGTCTCTTGTTTTATGTTTGGTCTTACACACCCTACAATATCGTTAGAATTTAATTTATTTATTTGTTATGGCTTCGTACACAATACCAAGCCAGACAGAGTGCCGAGGTGCTCCTGTCCCTCCTGGGTGCCCCTAACCCTTTCTCACCTTACTTTTTTCGGGTCTCATTTATATTTTGGGAACATTTTTCACTTATGGGTCAGTCTTCCAGTAGTCAATTACAAAATTCAAACAAGACAATCATATAAATACATAATTATGTTTTGAAAATGAAGGACCAAGCACTAAACATTGCTATCATCACCTAAGCTTACATTTCAAAGGCACTAAAGCACTCCAAAGGAATCCATCTAGCATCCATTCAAGGGACAAGGGATGCATACTTATGCATACACTACATAGGAAGGGGAAGTCTATTCTATTCCATCCACACATACTATTACATTGCTACATTCTATATTTATCCCACTATCATTATGAAACTTGCACAAGGGCATCCTAGGGCACCATCTCTACACACACAAACACACAATAACTACATGGGGTCTGAGATGTAGTTTAATAATCAACAATAAGTTCACTCATTAGGTGACCTCCGAGGTCATTTTGAATCCCCATTCTGCATTTTCCTTTTAGGTTTGATGTGGTTTGTGGGTATGTGTAGGTGAAATTATTTTCTTGCAGGTTAAAGGTACCTTCATTTATTAGAGAGAGAATATTAGATGATCCATAGGAAAGAATGTGAAACCATTGTGACAAAAATAAAGCAAACCTTGAGCTCCTGCATAGTCACCAATGGCCAAATTTAGTTACCATTTCCTAAGAGCCTCTATCCTACACTTTGGGAACCCCTGTCTGGCATTATTCTCAGGTTCAAGATTTCCCATCAAGCATTTACGACATTGTTTACACCATGTTCAACATTTTACCTTTCCTAGATCACTTCATGTCCATTTACAAATAAAATAAGTTGTTCTATCTCCCTCTCTTTCTTAGGGTTTCATACTTTACATGCTATTTTTCTTGTGTAATAATGTATTTTATTAATTATATATTATTACAAGGAAAGTTTGGTTGGGCGTAATTTAAATGGAGATGAAAAACAAGATTATGTTAAACTCAAGCTAAGAAAATATCAAAAGTATTTGGCATGGTCTTATTTTGAATTCTAAGATTATAGAGAAGATCTTTTTCAGCATGTCATTCCATTGGAGCCTAATAAAAAACCTTTTAGGAAAAATAAAAGACCAATAAACCCCATCCTTTCTAAAAATATGCAAGAAGAAGTTAAGAAGCTTACGGACGGGGAATTATTTATCCTACTAGGTATTTATCTTGGGTTTCAACTTAGTCCCAATCAGAAATAAGAATGGTGATATCAAATTATGTGTTGATTTTAGAAACTTGAACAAGGCCTCATTGAAATACAATTACCCTTTTCCCAACATGGACAATCTATTGCAAACGTAACAAACTCATATATGATTTCAATTTTGGATGGTTTCTCAAGGTATAATCAAGTGGTGGTTAAGGAATAAAAATAATATTAAAATAATTTTACCACCCCTTGGGGAACTTATGTTTATGTCATAATGCACTTTGGTTTAATGAATGGTGGTTCTAATTTTCAAAGAGCCATGCATGTTACATTTAATGATTTTATTGTGGTTTATCAGGATGACATTATAGTTTACTCTAAGAGGAGTGATCATTTGGAGCATCTTGATTTTTTTGTTAGATGTAGAGAGTTTGACATTTCTCTAAACCCCAAAAATGCCACTTTAGTGTGCAAACGACTAAGTTATAGGGGCATATCGTGTCCCATGAAGGAGTAATGATTGATATAGAATGAGTTGAAGCTATTGACAAGGTGCACATTCCCAATCTAAGGAAGGTATACAATATTTATTTGATAAAATATATTTTTAGAAGGTTTGTATCCAACTTTGTTGAGATTACTTTTTCCATCACAATTATGTTGAAAAATGATCAAACTATTAAATTGGGGAATGAGGCAGTGCAATATTTTAAAGGAATAAAATATACACTAAAAACCACTTTTGTTATGTTCAAGTACTAATTACGAGAGAGAATTTCAAATCTTTTCTTTTACATCTAAACATACCATAGCTTTAGTATTATTGTAGAAGGATGATGAAGGTAATGAGAAGTCAATCACTTTCTTTAAGCAAGGCCTTATAAGGTTCCAAGTTGAATTATACTAAATGGAAAAGTTAGATTTATCTTTGGTAAGAGTTGTTAAGATATTCAGACCTTATATTTTAAGCTCCATTAGTGTATTTTTTGTTCCACACACTATTGTAAAGGAAATTATTACACAAATGGAATTTTATAAGAAGAGGTGGAGACGGGTTAACAAGCTCCAAGATTATGACATGGACATTCAAATCACCAAATTAGTAAGAGGCCTAGGTTTGACAAGATTGATGGTTGAGGCTAACTGCAAGTAGTGGAAGTAAACCAAGTGGTTGCTGATATTTATATCCCTTTGGAAAAGGTATATTCCTCTACTTGGTATAAAGAAATAGTTTACAATATAAATAATTTGAGTTTTCCTTCGGTTTAGATAAAAAATAGAGAAGAACACCGAAGTCGGTCTCTCAAAGGTATCTCTTGACTAACTTGGGTCTAGATTGGAAAAATATGGAGGGGATCTTGTTAAGATGTATAACTAAAGAAGAAGTTCCCAAGATGATAAAAGAGTTCCACATTGGAATATGTGGTGTTCATTATGTTAAAAAGGTAACTGCTCACAAGATTCTTAGGGTGGGTTATTGGTGGCCTACCTTGTTCAAATATGTTTCCCAAATTATGAGGAAATTTGAAAAATGTTAATGCTTCTCTGGTAGGTTAAAATATTTAGGATCCCTCCTATTACAACCTATATCAATTGAGAATCCTTTTATATGTTGGGGACAAGAATTCGTTGGTGAGATGGTAGATGCATCTAATGCTTGCCACAAGTGGATTTTATACACTTCAAATTACTTTACTAAATGGGTAGAATAAATCCCTACCAAGAAGACTACTCATCAAGTGGTCATGGAATTCATCTTGAATTACATCATATGTAGGTTTTATGTCCCTACAAAGATAATGAAAATGCTATGAGTTTTAGAGCCAAAAATATAGTAATTATGTATGAAGAGTATGGGATAAGCCTCACTTATGCCTCCAATAATAGGTGTTCTTAACAATAAATTGCATTATTTTTAAAACTTGTGCTAAAAATATATTAAGCTATAATTAAATAAGACATTACATGATTATCAGCTTGCTCTATGCATTGTCTTTATCCTTGTTTGCATGTGATTTTCTTGATTATAGCTCTTTTGTGTGTATGCCAAGATATCATGCTTTTGTCTATTTTCGGATCTTTCTTGAGCACCACTCCATCTCTTCTTTTTTATTTTTAGCCACATTCTTGGAAAATTGGAAAGTCCCAAACCCTATGTGCCCATATGCACACCTTCACATGTCGACCCTTCCGCATGTTGAATGCCTCTTCATGCACCTCTTACACGTGACCTCAAACCTCCATGCATGGATAACACTTAGTCATTTTTCCTACTCGACATCACCCACACTACAAGTATTTACCATCCTTGGTAATATTCAAGACAAATACACCCTATGACAAATGAATGAATGAAAATATCAAAGGCCTTGAAGAATAAATAATTTTATCTTTTACCCCATGTTTTGACTGAATTTTCTAGCTCTGTTTCATATTAGTGAAATGATAAAAAGAAAACAAGAAACTTCAATATGAGAGGGTTTAAGGATACCTCTAGATGAGATAATGATGGATACGGGCAAAAATATCCTCCTCGTAGTGAGCTTGATTACTTGCACAACAAAGAGAACTAAAACATGAAAAATGGATTAGTAGATAAGATGGTGGGTTTCTGATGAAGCCGGTCCCGATAAGTGAAAAATTCCTAGGATGGATGCAAACACACTTTTTGACAAAAGATAGATAAAATATGATAATAGATAAATGATAAGATGCAACAGATAACTGAACTAAAATAGAGATTTGAAATGAACTAGATAAAATAAGATGCAGATTTGATAAACGTAAATGATATTAAATCAAAACTAATTAGGTCGATGACGACACGAGATTGATAAATACGATCAATAGTGACCGCAATAGAGTGGATTGGAAAATATAGAAAATAGGTCCTTAACAAGATTTGAAATACTGATAAGGTCTTGGATTTGATGTAGGAAAGTTGTGGAAACAAAAGGATGCATGAAAATTGATAGATTTGATAACTACGGACAAAGGTCGATGGTGGTGGGTGGAATGGATTAGTCTTGACCGAATAGATAACTATATATAGGGTTGGTGGAGACTAGAATGGATTGGTAGTGCGACTAGACTAGATTGGTGCTTGACTAGACTAGATCGGTGCCAAATAGACTAGATCGGTGTTGACTAGATTGGATCAAAACCGAATGGACCGGATCAACGCCGATTGGATTGGGTCAACAACGACCAGGGAAAGAAATACTAAATCCACAAGAAGACCTAAAATCCCAATAAAAATTACCTCCTAAAGAGAGGGGGGCATGGGTATATTTATAGGTTTGATGGAGACCTAGATGGGTTGTTGTCGATTGTGGTAGAGCATCGACTTGGGTGGAAGAAATGTGATCGGGTCGAGAAAGTGAGCCCCAAATGAGGTAGGATTAGGGTTTTAAGAAGTTTAGGTGGGTTAGGGTTTCACAGGAGGATAAAATGTGGTTGGAGGATAGAAAATAATTAAATAAAGGTAAAGGGGAGATGAAATTATTAAATGAAGGTGAGTGGGAACCTAGGGATGGTAAATAGGGTGCTTAGGGAGGATAAAAGAGGTTAATAAATAAGTTTATGGATAATAAATAGGATGTGATTAGGATAATAAATATTATTAGGGATTAATTAAATGGGATTAAGTGTTAATTATGGGAAATAATGATGGGATAAGATTAAAAAGTGGGAAATTCAAACAAATGGGATTTAGGAGGGAAAGGGAATTCAAATAGGAAGAGAGATATGTATGCACGAGATGAAGAAAAAGGGGAGCGAATGTGGGATGAGGGGTAGTGATACTAAAAATTGGTTTCTATATTTTCCCCTTTTTGTTGAGTGGTTTACATTGGGCAAGCCATGAGAAAAAAACTAGAAGTGATGAAGGATGATGGGAAGAGACAAGAAATGATGACAAGGGTACTCCCCCTCAAACTAGGGATCGATGATGAAGAAAAATTGATCATGAGTTTGAAAGAGATGGATGGAGAAATAAAAAAAGGAGACATGATAAGAAAAGAAGAAAAAGGATTCCTCAAGTGCGGGGAAGGACCATTGATAAGATAACAATAAAAATAAAAAATATGGTAGTGATCCTGGAAACACATTGGTAGGGACATAACACGACCTATGATGGAGGAAACGTTAATGGTCTACAAACTTTATGAGATAGAAAAGATCAATACAATATGGATGGGATCTAATGAGAATCCATTTAGATGGATGTACAAGCCGTGGGACTAACAAGTCAAAGGCATACATTTCAAACAAATGCAAGGATGGTTAAAACAATGGTCCTGATGAAATGTTAGGGGAAAAGAGCATGCACTATCCTTCAAATATGAGGAAGAAAAAATGTGTCTGGGTAGGACTAGGATAAAAATATGCCCACAATCACAGGCTTAAGATGAGATAGATAGTGTAAAAATATGACAACACAAGCCATGCAAAACAAATAAAGGCATGCTATGGGTGACACACTTGTATTAAGGATGGGCAAGATACTTTGGATAAAAAGATTGGGTGAAAGATAGATGGATAAGATGAGATAAGACAACATATTGGATGATATTTGAATGAGATAAGACAAATTGATAAGATGGGATAAACTGGTAAAAATGAGATAAGATGGATAAGAGGATGCAATATGGATAGGATGATATAAGATGACATACTTGGATGATATATAAGATTGATAAGATGAGATAAAATTGGATTGGATGTGAGAGATAAAATGCTACTTTGATAGGGTGACCCAAAATGTGGAAGCATACACTTCATCATAGTAAGGAGCGCACGTGGAATAAATTCCCTTGCACTAGATTGGAGGTAAAGTGTAAAAAAACACAGACAAAGTGATGCACTTGCGACCAATGACAAGTGTTAACACATAACTAACAATAGTTAGTCATACTTAAGATCATGAGGGAAAAGATGAAGGGTGTGCTTATACACCTATTATAGACATGAAAAAGGTTTTAAGATGTAGCTCATACGGGGGAAGTAGGTTCTCCTTGAGTGGTTGTCCTAGGTCTATGCCCCAACTTTGAGTAATATGGTGTAAACTGATCAATGTGGGAAGTTTTTTGTAGATGGGAAAGATGATTGATGTGGGAAGCTTTATGGGGATTATTGATTTTGAAAAATTTGCTTTTTCTTTTAGAGATTTGGAAGGTTGATCAATGCGGGAAGAATTTTACCCCCATAATATAAGAGAGTAGCCATCCTTCGAGGGAGTTGTCTACATTTGGATTTTTACTTTTGGGTATTTGAATTTTGACTTTTTAGATGGCATGATAAGATATGGATGATAGCTATCCTTCGAGGGATCAGTCTATACTTTTAACAATTTGCTTTATATGAACAACCTGTCCTTGCAAGGAGTAGTCTACTTTTAGATAAGATAGCTTTTTGATAAGAACATCTGGAATTTTTGACTTTAGGATAGAGCCAGGGGATATCCAAGTAGACCATTTCGGAGGGGATATATTGACTATGTTAAAATGTAAAATAATAGCCTAATATAATGTAATTTTGTAGTAAATAAATGAAATAATGAAATACATAAATTAACCCAAGCAACTAAGTAATAAAAATATGAAACCCTAATTATAAAGTGGATTAGAAGAGCATTAGATGATTCAAATAGGTTGTTGTACTGTGTTGTAGTGGAGACTCGAATGAAAATAAATGGAGGACCGTTACACGAAGATTGGAAAAATATAGATCCGGCAGATTTGACTAGACTAGGGTGCCTGGAGAGGGATAGGGTTGCCCGTGGGCACCACAGGTATGGACTCTAGGTGCCTTGGTCTGCATAGATGCTCATAAAACCTCCTTCAAGGTGTCATAATAGGTTCACACTTGTTTTCCTTTTGTCACGTGTATGTCATCCAATTCCGTCGAATGTCTCTATAAATATGGAATGAATGAATCACCTGCAAAACCCTAAACAAAGCATCAAAACCTAAAAAAGAAAGATGTAAATGAAGGGGTTATACTGTCCTCAGTTTCCAAAATAATGGAATTATCACTAAACAATACACTACCTTTCAAACCCAATGTAATTCTATGTGTGTGTGTGTGTGTGTGCGGAATTGTGCCCTAGGTTTCTCTTGTGCCAATCACACTTTGTGAGTAACGAGCAAGTAACTAGATGTAGAATGTAAATAATGTGTGCATGGAAACAATAGAATACCCTCATATGAAGTGTGATGTAGATAAACCAGCCTTTATCCCTCATGATGGACCTAGATGGATGCAAATGGAGCTATAGATGCCTTTGATGGATGTAACCTTAAATGGAGAAAGTAGATGCTTATTTATTGGTCTCTTATTATGATCACATAACTTTATGTTTATATGATTCCTTTGCTTGAATTTCATAATTAACCCCAAAAAGGTGGAATAACAAAGAGATAAGATGCTTAAACATCTAGAAAGGACCTTAAAAGTGTGACCAAAGTACATATAGGATAAGAAATCCTAGAGGAGATAGGGTTGCACGATGCTGATGTCCTAGATGGGAGTTGGTGTTTAGAATGATAAATACTAAAAGGTGAAAAAACCAAATGAGAAAGTACAAGTGTGAGACTAAAATCAAAAACATAAAACAAAGGAAGGTGGCCAAAATAGACAGGTTAATTAGTACTTTTATTAATTAGGAATCATGCAAATAGTAGTATGTGATCAAGACTAGATAATTACTCAAAGTACGTGATTTTGTGTCTACATTTTCCCCCACTTTATGTTGGTGAGAAGAATGCTCAGTAACATAAATTAGATAGAGATGCATACCTAATATCCATGTAGATTGATGTAAAAATATTTTGAGGGACTAGAAAAACATGGAGAGATAAAAAATTGAGGGTGGAGACTAAAGATGAAAAATTGTAAAAGGTGATGAAAATGAACCTAGGGTGGAAATACGTGTGTAGATGCCAATGTGTGTGTGATGTAGCTATTGTTAATATCATGTTGTTGTTGTTGATGATGTTGTTGTTTGCTTGCTCCATTGAGACAGACCTATAAAATAAAAGATGATCAAGTATTCAAATACACATGTATATGTATAAAAAGCATGTAAGGAAGTATGTAAAAGAAAAATGCTAAAAATATGAAAAAGGAACATGTGCACCTGATCTCGTGATGAGGAAAGAGTGTAGAAAGGATCCTGTAAATGATGTCAATGCATGTGAGTTTTTGGGTTATCTCACGCAAATTCCATGGAATAAGTACATGGAGAAAATCTCTAGTGTTGTCCTCTAACCTTTTAACTCGCTTCTGAAATTTTAGATATCTCTGTCTTTCTCTGGTTTTTTTGGGTGATTTGACACTATGAAAAAATTAGTGTAGAGAGGAAGGTCTGGTGTTATCCTCTAACCTTTAACTTCTCCTTAGAATAAAACACCACTACAGATGGTGTGTACTAATGCATGTGCTAAGGACAAATTTCCTTGTAAAATCCATTATGTATGGGTTCTCAGTAGACTGTGTTGAACCCAATCACTATGTAACTACCTCTTGGTTATAGGTACTCCAGAAAGGAATCACCGTATCTAAGGACCCAAGTATGATTTCGATCCTCGAACTATGTTGTACCAAGATCTATCTTTGTGTTATATACTGTATACTCTGTATGGGGTGAGTGATTCACTTAAATGATGACTCCCTCTTTGGGGGTGCGTGTAACGTCAGCAGAATGAACATGCAGCCCAAAAGGACTAACCATTGAAACTATGCCTTGTAGGGGAAAGGGGATGTGCTTGGTAGAAAAAAGGCACATACAAACAAGTGGTTGAGAAACAAGTGTCAGTTCAAGAAAATAAAATCATGCACGTATAAGACGAAGTGTAAGCTAAATAAACAATGTGTAACCTAAAACACACAAGAAGACAATCTAAACCGTGAATTGCAAACATGGGACAGCACTCATAATGTTATACGACACTTAAGGCTATAGGGACCGCAAAAAAAATCACAATTGTGCACACAATAAAGAGGAAAATCCATATACAATGGAAAATAATGACAAACAAGTACATGTAGATAACTAAAATATGCTTACGTAGTTTTATTACTTAAATTACACTAACAACCTTCTAATCTTCTCCTTTGGTCAATTGATTAAAATTTGTGAATTAACTATTTCTTCACTCCATTCTTGGATGCCCATTCATGACATTATTTTGGTCATAATCCCTCTATAATCAACTAATTTGGCTAATATACCCTCTTATTAGCTAAACATCCCCCTTTTAACCATTCAAAATCTCCCTATTTCCCTCTAGACCACTTCTACAAGCTTCCTAGGCTATTAATCAATTACATATGATTAATTAGACCCTTCTAAATCTCATAGGTTAATAATCACTTGTTAATCAAGCTTAACTAGCCTAAACCAAGTTTATCTGTTATAAAGTATGTTTATCCACTCCTAATCAAAAAGTGCTTTTTGGATTTACCTTTTTCACATACGTGCTAAGATTCTAAAATTTCTCAAATAGAAGCCTATAAATACAAGGCTAATGTCTCCTTTTCAATTTTACACCTTGATTATCATATCAAACATCTTACACACTTTAAGACTTTGGTAAACATCTCATTTGTATTAGCTAAAGCTATAAGGCATTTAATCTTGAGCCATTCCTCATTGTAGTAACTTCTCCATCTTGCATCCATTCCTTCAAGAATGGTTAGTAGGAGAATATATAAACATGGTCTTGCAGTCATTTTAGAGATATCTCTTCACCACTTGGAGAAAACAAAGAAAACTAATTACTCGGGATCTAACTAGGTTCACCTTTATATTAAGTAATCTAGAAAAGTAGAGGTAACATAGTAATGTTAGTTTGATTCATGCATTATTGTAGAAGTTTATCTCATTAAGCTCTCATATTGATGTTTATGATAGATTTAGTTATATTGTGGAACTACTAGGTGTTAGTTTTATGTTATTGTTATAGCTAATCTTTTCATGCATACATTTGGCATGCTTGGTGAGACCTTACTCCATGGTCCATAAAAGTTGATTTCAAGCTTTGTGAGCTTTGTCTCATTTTAACTAACCATTTCATGCATTTTTGAGGATTAAATATATTTGTCTCAAACATTTTTCTAACCTTATGTGTGTTGAATCTTCCTTTTGCATGCAAAGTTAATGGGTTTTTGTTAGAAATTGGTTTAAAGAGCAAAGTTTTGACCTATTTGTAATTTCAAAAGTCATTTTTCTATGTTTTTATATGTTGTTCCAGGTATGCATACAAGTGCTAGAACAGGGCACACATACACTCAAACTCACACACACTTATAGTATAAGGTGCACATACGTTCATGGGGGCACGCATACGCTTCTGGCTTGCACATATGTTTCCCTATTTTTGGCCCTCTATGATAAAATTTACCGACGCGCGCGCATTCACTTGCAATGGTGCACATATGCTTGCATGGAAATGCATACATCTCTTTGGACACACACACACGGTTGCCTCCCCTCTACGCTATATTTATTTTTTTACATACACACGGATACACTTATAGGGGTGTGCACATGCCAAGAAGGGTGCATATATGCTTCTCTACTGTGGATGCATTAAAATACGACCATGTGTTTTTTGAAAGGGGTACACATATGTTGTTAAGCACACACATACGCTGCTAGGGGAAATCATACATTCTAATGGGTGCAAATGTGCTATTGTATAAAATTGAACATTGTGTTAAAATGATTTTTTTTTCCCTTAGTATTTCTAACACTTTACATGGTCTTCTTGAGTTACATTAGTGGTTTTCATAGTTGTATTTTCATTTATAAGGCTAGGATCACATATGATCTTACCTCACAACTTTTAGGTGATATTGGGAATAAAAAATAATTCAAAACCTCTTTCATGATTTTGAAAAAACTTCATCAAAGCTTTCTAAAAGAATGAACTTTAGTTTGAGTAAAAATAATGAGTTGTGCATTTGATTTGTAGGCTTTCTTCATTATTTTCTATTTAGTTAGATTTCTCATTGCATATGATTTTCCTTTACGTCTTAGGACAATCTTAGGAATCAAAAACAAAATTTGATCCTCTTTCTATGACGCCTTAATCATTTTGAAAATTACTAATCTTTGCATGAAGGACCATATTGCTTGCGAAAGAACCAGGATCTAAAAAAAAGCTAACATGTTTGTTGTAAGTTACCAACAATGTGTAAAACCTAATTAAGTTAAAAGATAAGAAAATACAATACATTCAAAAACTTTATATATAGGTTCGGATAAGGGTAAACCCATCCACTTTAAACTAGGAGAAGTACCCTTTAGAATAAGTCTTAAGATAACAAGAGGGATGTTTATAGGAACCCAAAAGTAGTCCATGCAAGAGGGAACCTCGTGGACAAAATGGGAAGTGCTCCGCTTACCTACTTGATTAATTTACACTTGTGACATTTAGAGTCAAAATTATCCGTAACGTGACCCCTGTGAAAATACAACTGAACGTAATAATTTCTCATTATATCGAAGGGGGTAAAGTAAAGCCGGGATACCCCAAGAATAGTCGGTCAACTTTCTTGGAAAATCTGGCTCATAGGATAATTTGTTACTCTAGTTGAGAGAGCCAAATAGGAAGCTATTTCATCTTAGAGCCAACTTTACCATATCAAACCAATTGTGTTTTATAAAGATTTTGCAAAGTAAGAAATTTTTAGTGTCATAACCTTGTTAATTGAATAAGGAGAGAGTCCATCCAAGTTTCAACTAAGTGTCATTCATCACAAAATTTACAAAGCATTACTTTATCTTAGTTTCTCACTCATTCTAAAGTGAGGAAAATCTCTGCCAAAGTAACATCAAGTATCTCTTAACCTCACTTGGAGTACTCCTTTGATTTCTTGTTTCCCATTTGGGAAAAAAATAGAATGACATACATAGATATCACTATAAATAATTGTGTCCACCACTTTTGTAGTCTACTTGCATGACTAGGTTGCAATGCCAAAATGCAAGTATTGAAAGTGTGAATGGTACATCTTCATGTTCTAGTAGACCCTTTTTCTCACACCCATATTGAGACTCATTATCATCGTAGTTAGGTTGTCTCATCATTGAATTCCTTTGAGTTTGTTACATTTCTTGTATCATATCCATACAAATTTGATACTTACGTCTTGTTTCCTTTGTGAAACTTGATCTAAGTCTCTAACTTGTATCGTTATGATGCTCACATAAATAAAAAACTCTTGATATACTTGAATTATTTTTTGATCCCAAAATTTCCTTGAGTCTTGGAAAACATCATTACATTGTTAGCATTGTGGTGACATCATTTTGATACTAAAAATATTTCCTTTGTCTACGAAGCTTGATTTACATATCCAAATAGTGTTGTTGCGCTACTCGCATTGGTAGCCTCCTTTTTCACAACTCGGAATTTGTTTGTTTCTAGAAACTTGTTTTAGTATACCTTATTGGGGGATCACGTCAACACCATCTTAGTACTTAAGCCTTGATTATATTAAATTTGAACTAATTGGTGATATCATTTTATCACTATTTGTACCTAAAATTACCATTTGATAGTGAATTTTGCATGGGAGTATGTTCCTTTGGGTTAGATTGGTTTACAAAGCTTACGTGATTTTCCTTATGTTTTTCATCGTAATTGATTTATTTTTCTAGGGAAATCCTTGTTAGATCCTTGGATTCTTTATTCTTTGTCACTCTACATTCTTTAACCAATTTTCAAGCATTCTTTAGCTAACGTTACGACACGTTAGAGGTTGTGACTGAGGTTTATCATATCATTGATAAAATTAGACAAAAATATTTGTAGACACCTTATCATGCCTCCTATCAAAATAATGACATCTAAGAGATTCGGGACTAATCCTTTCATTGATCTTGATTTAGGACCCCTGTTTTCTATGATAAAAGACTTAGAAAATTTAATTGACCATAGTGGTGGTGAGGAAGAATCACCTTGGGATAACTTTGAATTTTATCCCACACACTTAGATGACTTCCTCTATCTCATTAAGGATAGATTACTCACATGAGTGGTAGAGTTAGGTGCCAAGATGACACCCGAATATGAAATTATTCTACCTTAATAAGTCACCTATGAAGAAGAAGAAATGGAACACCCTCTTATAAACTTTGATGATGAACTAAAACAAGGACACACCTCTACTTTATATCACAACAATTCCAAAACAAGATACCAAAACATACGAGTGCTTATGAATTACTACCCCTTAAAATAACTCACAAGGTTAGGATAGAATGTAAGCACAAAGAGAGACCTCCTATGCATGAAAATCTTGAAGGACCTAAAGATGATGAAGTAACTTTGCAGAAACAAATACAAACCCTTAGCAGATAATTAGCTAGTCTAACTTCCCATGTGCAAAAGGACACAAATAAACACACACATCAAGAAAAACCTAGGGTGAAACATAGTTAGATTTATAATGAAGACATAGAGGGTGAAACATCTAAATATAACAAGGTGTACATGCCAACTTCCCCTACCAAAGAGAAAATCCTCACACAAGAGTTGCAATCCATGAAGAGTATACTTATGAGCCTTCAAGAAAGTAATGTGGGACATAGAAAAAAGTATCAATACAAAGAACTATGTCCTAACCCTTTGATAAGGCTATGTTACACACACCCTTTCCCAAAAACTTCATTACACCAAAGTTAGACAAGTATAAAAGAAAAGGTGACCCACATGATCACATAAAGGAATTCTACATGGCTTTCTAGTAAGTATCTTACAATGAAAAATACCTCATCTGCTTATTCCCATGAATTTTAGTGGATTAAGACTTACAATAGTTTCTTCACTTACCAAGAGGGTCTATCTTTACATGGCCTAAACTAGCTAAGAGGTTTGTGCATCACTTCTCATTCAATGTTGAGAGTGACATTACCATGTTGGATTTATGTAATGCTAAGCAAAGGCCTAATGAAACCTTTGCTACTTTCTTACAATGATGGAGAGGGTTAGCTAGCCGCTTCCCTTGTACAATCCCTGAAAAATAGTTGGTTAGTATTTTTCCCAATCTAAACCCAAACATCACTTTCCATCTACAGATGCATTGTGTTAGTAACTTTAAAGAAGTTATAGAAAAGGGAAGCCAAATTGAAAAGGATTTAATAGAAAAAGGGACACTAAAACCCTTTTCAAAAGATAATCAAACACCTAAACCTACGGACAAACCCAAAATTTTCAATAAAAATAAAAATGTCATAGGGGATGGTATAATAGACTCAAAACACATACAAGTGGTTCAAATTGGTCCCCCTTTCAAGCTTACTCAAGGACCCATTCAACCCACATCCCCCAAATGTCAAGTGTTCACTCCTCTCACAGACTCCTTGTCCACAATCCTAAAACAATTAGATGTAGTGAACATGGTCCAGTACCCTAAAATAGTTCCCTATGCTGATGATGCACCTAAACCATCATGGTATAAAGACCATGAGTATTGTGAATATCATCGCGTCAAGGGGCACAAAATTGAAAAGTGCCTCAAGCTAAGACACTTCGTTTAGGATCCTATTGAAAGTGATGAGATTGAAGTTGATTCACTTGAGCCACATCAAATGCCCAATCAAAAGATGGGAATATTCAAAGAACCTTTCCTAAAGTATAACAAATAGGAAATGAAAAATTTGGATCAGGACAAAGTTGCTAATGATTACAGAGGTACAAATTACATTTATGGTAAAACTAGTAACTCATTTGATTCACTTATCGACTGTCTTCATTCTCTTAATGAGAATGTTAATACTATACAAATCATTAGACATGATTGTGCTGTGGCAACACGAACACTCACCTTATGATTCCAAAACCTCTTCCACCTACCCCTTATGAGGGTCGATATGATCTACGAGAACAACTCAAGAAGACTAATGCTAAGATTTCAATCTTAGATCTTCTCAAGATATCAAACGTTCATAAATAAATCCTCTACAAAACACTTCAGGGGTCGGGGTGTCAACCGATATTGATCCTTTACACCTCCAAGTGATGGTCACAAACCTTGATCCTATGGAACACCTTTCCTTCTCCCAAAGTGAAATTCCACATGAAAAACAAACACATAACCTACCCTTATACCTAGAAGCATTTTTACTCAAAGAAAGATAAAGAGAGTGCTTGTGGACAATGAGTCTGTTTGAACATCTGCACCTTGAAGTTGGCTAGGCAATTTGGGATGGAAAGAGGAATATTTAGACTCTCACATCATCACCATCATAACATATGATGATGTAGAATGTGAATCAACTGGTACAATAGTAATGCCTATGGAATTAGGGCTGACATATCATGATACAAAGTTCCATGTCCTTGACTTGGATCTTCCTTACAATATGCTCCTAGGCTGCCCATGGATACATGCCCTATAGGCTATACCCTTGACCTTTCATCAGTGCATCAAGTTATATCATAATGGGAAAACAATAACTATTCCAGGAGATCCCAAACCATTCACACATTGTAGAGCATTGCATAGTTTTTCGCGTACTGAGTCTCTAACATTTCATTATCACCTAAAACATGAGGCATAAAAAATTTTCAATTCAAGAGCTCTCCGAATAGTTGTGCTATTCCATTTAAGAAAATTTTCCCCATGACTTCTTATCAGATGAGAAAATGATAGATTCACCTAAAAATTTGGTCCCTAAAGGTACAAAACTTCATGTTAGCAAGCTCCAGAATATACCAAAGTTCATAGGATGATGCATACCATGGGTTATAAAGGATACTGATGTGGAACATATGGACATGACATATTAGATATTGTCCTAATTACCTATTACAAACCAAATAAGCATGACCTTAATGTTAGGAATCATGGAGTTCTGCCCTCAGAAATCGATGCCACCTCTTCAGAAAAGTAGGATATCTCATCTCATTCGAGAACGACAAATATTCTTGTTGTAGCCTATACAAGGGTCTTGCCTCCACAAACCTTTTCTGACACTTTGCCATCTTAACCTTATCCCCTTACGATTCCCAAATAAACCTTCTATATCCCGATCCCATTTACTACGACAAAACAAATCCATCTATAGATCAATCTCTTTGAAAACGATGAGACAATCACAGAGTTCTCGGGTATCCAAGATACCATTCTGATTGGTGACCAAAAGAAGGGGTTTTCCATCAATTTAGACACATGAACGTAATTTGGGGAGGAGGCTGAGATGTGTTTTTAGTAAAACATAAATGAAATAAAGGGAAAAAGTTCTTCCAAAAAGCCTCGACAAAAGAAAAAGTCCAAAATTCATAGTGAAAACCTCTTTGATGCGTGTGACGGAAAAAATGGAGAAATCAAAAGACATAAAAAGCGGCCACACCTAGGGTGAAAGTGTCATTGAGATGCCCTTGGAAGAAGACCTCAATCTCCCTTCGATCCTATGCGTATGGAGGACACATCTAAAATATTGGTAGAGGAGACCATAGATGTCAATATCGGGTTAGAAGAGCATCCTAGAATGGTAAAGATGGGAGCTTCACTTAGCACAAGAGCAAAAGCTTTTTTGAACCTACTATGAGAGTTTTCAAACATGTATGGTCATATGCAAATATGCTAGGTTTGGACCCATCTTTAGTTATGCATAACCTTGTTGTGCATATAGATGCCAAACCTATCAAATAGAATATGAGGAAGATGTACCCATGTGTTGCACTTCTAGTCAAGGAAGAACTAGAAAGGTTATTGGTAGTAGGTTTTATCGGACCTATCGACTATTCGCATAGATGTCTAACATAGTGTCGGTACAAAAGAAACCAATTGGTATCAAAGTATGCAATGATTTTAGAGACATCAATAAGGCATTCCCTAAAGATGATTTTCCATTATCCAACATCGACATGACTGTCGATTCAAGTGTGGGTTATGAAATGTTGTGCCTCATGGATGTATTTTCTGGTTATAACCGGATTAAGATTACAGAGGAGGATCAACATAAAACTACCTTTACAAACCCTCGGGGGAATTTTTGCTATCAAGTGATGCCTTATGGTATTAAAAATTCCAAGGAAATGTATCAAAGAGAAATGACAATAATATTTCATGACATGATGAAGAACATCATGGAAGACTATGTTGAAAATATCTTGGGAAAATACAGGACCAGAGAAAAACACCCAAAAGTATTGAGGTGTATCTTTCAACACCTTCGAGACTAAAAAGTCAAACTAAATCCAAAGAAGTGTGGGTTTGGCATACAATCAGGAAAATTACATGGATTCATTCTCTCAAGAAGAGGGATTGAAGTAAATCCACCAAGGTTGCAATTATTTTCGAAATGCCTTTACTAAAGAACCTTAAGTAGCTATGTAGCTTTCTGGGAAAAAAATTAGGCAATCTACCATTTCATTTCTTAGCTCATGCAGATAAGTTTCATCCTTTCACTCATCTACTCAAGAAAGATGTTACATTCTATTGGGGCACTTGAATGTTGATAGGCCTTTGAGTTACTTAAGTAATATTTGACTAATGCTTCGTCCTCATGTCGCCCACTCTATGAGAGAATTTTTATTATACTATTGGTCATTCAAATATGCAACCACATCTTAGATCTAAAAGAGCCGAGTTGATTGAGAAAACAATGGAACCGTCCCATAGTTATGGGACCTTACACACTGGTATAGATCTCTAGAGAAGGCTGGTTCCTCTACCTATCTCTAATGCTAACACTACTCCTAATGATGAAAAAGAAGCTATCAAAACTACTCTATAATTCCAAGGGACCAAAGATAGAAGGAGACGTACGAAAGGAAATCCGAAGATAAAAAGGAAGGTGATAGTGCCGTAAAGAGGGTCAATTGCTCTCCATGAGTGGTGAAGGAAACAAAGAGGGCATGGAGAAGAGGGAAGATGATGTGCACCATAGATCAACACACATGCTCAACCTTCCAGCGTGTACAACACATGAACGTGGGGATTACAAGTAGAGGAAACACACATCATGCCGTAAAACATAAGGAAAGAGGTGAGATGCAATGAAAATGAGAAAGAGAAGATGAGAGTTCCAAAAACATGATTTTATTTCTTAAGGGATGCACAATTAGTTACATTCATGGTAGGAGGTGAGAATACATTGCAGAGACCATGTTAAGGTCTAAAACCCATGGGAAGTTGGCCACCATTTTGGCATGGTGTTGTTACAACAGAGAGGGATATTTTTACAAAGTAGAACTTTGATATTTATATAAGAAGGAGAGGAGAGGAGGAGAAAGAGAGGGAAAATTAGATTAAAATTTTTAACCAGAACAACAAATGATAAATGTTTGTAAATCCACTTGTAAGGCTATCGATGTACTTCCCCATGTCCTGCTTTGTTATGTAGAAGAAGAAATAAGGAAAGATATGATTGAAATATGGTGGTTGAGGTTGATTACATGTGCGCATTGATGACCAAAATTACGTTCCCTATTTTCCACCTACCAAATCCCACCTAAATCTGATTTTGAAAATTCCAATGTGTAGGATGTCAACAAATTTCAAATGAGACTGGGTGCATGGGAATTTGAGCACTGCAGCAAAAGTTATGGTTGTCAGAAGTCTATAGGTCTCTTTGACATTCAATGACACATGGCGCATGCTAAATGACCGAGGAAATTGTCCATTTGTTCATCTAATTTGTCATTTCTACCATGTGTCACACATTAGTTGGTTTTCTAGATTTGGTGCCATATTGGTGCACTTTGATAGGTTACGTGTAGCATCCTCAAGTCTAACAGTTGATGATGTGGCACAAAATGACACGAGATGAAGGAAAAAGGCACAAATGCATGCAAGCGGAAGCTAAAGGCGTTAAAGGGAAACAAAGGGAAGGCATGTACAAGTATTACATAGGAGGAATGGGAGGAATACTTACAGGAGAAAGGTATGGGGAAGGGCGTACGATGTTAAAAGGAAAAAAAGAGTGTGTGAAGGAGCTAAGAGTATGTAAGCGTGTGGGAGGAAGCTAGAGACTTAGCCATTTTGGAAGGAAATTCTATAGAGGTGAACTCAAGGAGTTCGTGACAAGATAGGAATGAAAACAGTACACACAAGGAAGGTGTAAAGGGGATATGAAAGATATAAAAATAAGGGGGAAGATCGAAGCATGAGTGAAAAAGAATGAGAGGAAGTAAATGAATGAGGAAGCAAAAGAATTGTAACCAAGAGAAATGTGCTAATGGACAACTTAAGTGTGCGTAACATGTAATGTGAAACATCAAAGTCGATCTAAAATATAAGCTATCCAAATAACTAGGGGGGTTATTTGGGATAATATTTTGTGACTTTCGAGGGCCATATGTCCTTTAGATGATGAGGATAAAGCAGTAGCATTAGAAGAATCCATGTGTTATGGAGTATGAATTTGAACATAATTTGATCTACAATTTGAAGAACACCCTTGGAGTCATCTGAAGCATGCCTAAACTCTGAATTGAACCGCTTCTCTCATGAAGATATTCTAACTTGGATTATGAGAGTGGAAATTTGTGAAGATTGTTGGAATTACCTCTCGCTAATACTAAACCGCCATCCCAAAGAGAAACAAAAGGGGTGCACAAAAGTGTAACAAAAGGAAAAGAGTGTCGGAGAGGAGTGTGTCGAACATAGATATGTACAAATATGAAATCATACATGTCCCAAGGGAAACATGCAGAGTGTGCACAAGCACTTGTGTTACTTGAAATCAAACCTAATCTACCCTACACTAACTAGAGGCAAAGGGAACTCAAGTAAAACCTGCAATAGGAAAAGAGAAGTAGCTTCCCTTTCCTAAGAAATTATGACCATGTAACCAATTTTGCCGGACATGGTTCAGTAATAAGAGTGAGAAACTAATTTGCAATTGGTTTCTCACCCTTCACGTCAAAGTATCAACAAAAAAATACCTCCCGAAGTTGTTCCGCATTTGGAGTTGGAAGACATTGTTCTTTGCCGACCTTTGGTGCATTGAAGTTTAGTCTCATGCTCTGAAATGTGCATGACCGGTGACAAATCGCTTTGGCTCTAGACTAGCTAGATATCTGATCAAGCACAACCTGATCCTTATGATTTTCCCATTGCTTTGAAGCTTGATCCCACATATGGGATTTTCTCTCGACCGACCTCCCGAAGGGAGCACTTACAGTTGAATCACATGTAGTTCTACCTCTACAAGTGACTTGATATCCTTTAGGACTACGCCCTCTGGAACTAACTAGTTTTATTCTAAAATAGGTGCTCATATGATTTCCTCTTCCCATTTAGAGTCACATGATTCATGCCATTCTTCAACTATTCTACATTGTCGAACATGATGACATTAGTTGGGAAAGGTGTGTTGGTAGGGGTCGTTCATTTATGGTATAGATAGACAAAGGGGACTCAAAAGAAGATGGAAGGATGGGTACAGAACGCGCGTATACGGGAGGAATGGAAGCGCGATGGAGGGAGAGATGAAAGATGAGTGAAGTGGGATGGAATGGAGAAAGGTGGAGTAATGAAATCCTTAGTGGGAGTAGTACGCAGAAAGATGGGAACATGAGAAGTGGATAAGATGATGTAAGTTGGTGTGGATGAGTGTGAGGGTTATAGGATGGTAGTATAGGGTTGCCCCATTGTGGGGTTACTCAACAATAGATTTTGAGCCTCCATTTCTTCTTCCCACTCTGTAATCTAGGGTAGCATCTCAGTGATAAAGTGCAACTTTTGTTGGGCACTAAACCAACATGGTACAAGTCTAGACCATGGACAAGGGGCCTTATGTCCAACTTTAGCTACCATTATGGAGCATTTGACTCGAATTGCATCATGTCCATCTCCATCTTTTGAACCTACCTCTCAAAATCAGCATTTTCTATAGATTCGCCACCATCATCTGCATAAACCTATTCTTCATAAACATTTTGGTTAGAAAAAGGTGGGTTATATGCATTTTCAAGATAATGGGGCTTATAAAACTTATTTGGAGGAGGATTTTGAAACTGTGGTGATGGAGGGAAATAGATCTATTGCTGTAAATGGGAATTCTAGGAAGGGAAAGAAGTCATGATTGCACAACTTTAAAAGGAGAATGGTGGAATGATGAGGAAGAGAAATGAATGAAAGAAAGAGGGGAGATTAGTCTCGGGAATGAGAAAATGGGCACATTTGAATCAATGGAGTCGCTAGATGTATTGAAAGATCCTCCAAAGGCTGGATCTTAACAATTTACACCAAAATTGCTAAGATGAAGATGTATAGCATTTCAAACTTGTCCCACCGAGCATGTCATAAACTATTGGTTGTTCAAACATACACCTATGTCTTAGATCTAAAAGAGCCGAGTTGTTTGAGACAACAATGGAACCATCCCCAAGTTGTGGGACCTTGCACACTTGGGATGGATCTCTCGAAGAAGGCTGGTTCCTCTTCCTATCTCTAACACTAAGACTACTCCTAATGCTATAAAATAAGCTATCTATGCTACTCTATAATTCCAATGGACCAGGGATAGAAGGAGATGCGTGAAGGGAAATCCTAAGATAAAAGGAAGGTGATAGCACCAGAAAGAGGGTTGATCACTCTCCACAAGAGGAAAAGGAAACAGAGAGGGTGCAAAGAAGAGGGTGGATGGTGCGTGCCATAGATCAAAATGTAGGCTCACCTTCCAGGTGTGCAACACATGAATGTGAGGACTGCAAGTAGAGGAGACACACAATATGCCATAAAACACAAGGAGAGAGGTGAGATGCAATGAAAATGAGAGTTCCAAAAAACATGATTTTATTGCTTAAGGGATGCACTATCAGTTACATTCATGGCAGGAGGTGAGAATACATTGCAAAGACCATGTCAAGGTCTAAAACCCTTGGGAAGTTAGCCATTTTAGCATGGTGCCGTTATAATAGAGAGAGATATTTTTAATATGTACAACTCAACTATTTATAGAAGAACAAGGATAAAAGAGGAAGAGAAAGAGAGGGAAACTTGGATTCAAAATCACAACCAATAACAATAAGTGATAAATGTTTGTAAATCCACCTACAAGGCTATCGATGTGCTTGTCCATGTCCATTTAGCATGTAGAAGAAGAAAGAAGGAAAGATCTGATTGAAATCTAGTGGTTGAGGTTGATTAGATGCATCATTGATGACTAGAATGATGTTTCCTATTTTCTACCTACCAAATCCCACCTAAATATGATTTTGAAAATTCCAATGTGTAGCTGATGTTAGTAGATTTTGAATGATACTGTGCATGTGTGAATCTAAACACTGCAAAGCAAAAGTTATAGTTATAATAAGTCTACATGTTTCTCTCGACATGCAATGAAACGCTTGAGTGCATGGATTCACTAAGGAAATCAGCCAACTATTCATATGATTTTTCATTTCTACCACATGTCATGCACCGGTTGGTTTTCTATATTTGGTGTCCTATTGGTACACTTTGATAGATTACATGTAGCAAACTCAAGTCCTGACATTTTATGATGTGGTACAGAATGGCGCAGAGGAAGGAAAAAAATGCATGTGTGGGGAAGTAGAAGGTGCGAAAGGGAATAGAGGGAAGGAACATGTACATGTATCATGCATGGGAGGCATGAGAGGAATACTTACAGGATACAATTATGGGGAAGGGTATGAGAATTCAACTAAGGAAGGGTGTGTGGTAGTAGAAAGAAAAAAAGGGTGTGTGAAAGAGCCAAGTGTATGTAAGCACATGGGAGGAAGCTAGGGACTTATCCATTTTAGAAGGAAATTATATAGAATTGCATGTAAGGAGTGCATGATAGGATAGGAATGAAAGTGGGTGCATAGAGAGAAGGTGAAAATGGGAGATGAAAGATAGAAGAATAAGGGGAGGATAGGAGTGTGGGAAAAGAAAGTTTGAGAGGAAGTAAAGGCATGAGGAAGAAGAAGAATCGTAACCATGTGAAATGTGCTCATTGAAAACTTGAGTGTGTGTAACCTGTAATGTGAAACATCAGAGTCAGAATAAAATAGAAGCTGTCCAAATAACTAAGGGAGTTATTTGGGATAACATTTTGGAAAATTTTAGGGGCCATCTGACTGCTAGATGAGTAGACTAGTAGCTTTAGAAGCATCCATTGGGCATGAAGTCTGGTGTTGAACATAATCTGATCTACAATTTGAAGAACACCCTTGGAGTCACCTGAAGCATGCCTAAACTCGAACTAAAACAATGATCTCATTAAGATATTCTAACTTGGATTCGAGAGTGAAACCTACGCAGATTGTTGGAACTACCTCTGCTAAAACTGAATTGCCATCCCAAAGAGCAATAAAATGGGCATGTAAAAGTACAACAGAAGGAAAAGAGCACCATAAGGAGCACACAAAACACAAATATGTAGAAATCTAAAATCATACATGTCCCAAGGGAAACATGCACAATGTGCACAAGCACTTGTGTTACTGAAAGAAAACCTAATCTACCCTACATTAACCGTGAGGAAAAAGGCAATCAAGTAAAACCTACAATAGGTAGGAAGAAGTAGCTTCCCCTGTCCTAAGAAATTTTGACCATGTAATTTATTTGGCGTTGGACATGGTTTGTAACAAGAGTGAGAAACTGATTTGTAGTTGGTTTCTCACCCTTCTCCTCAAAGTATCAACAAACAAAACATATACCTCCTGAAGTTGTTTTGTGCTTAGAGTTAGGAGGTATTGCTGCTGACCTTTGGCAAGTAAAATGTCTTTCTTTATTGAACATCTACGAGTGCCTACATATGACATGTCGAATAATGTTTGGTATGTGAAGTTATTGGTCCTTTTCCTCCGGTATGAGCCTATTTACAATTACCTACAAGAAAGTACATTTCCCCAGGATATTTCCCACCATGAAAAAGAAGCCTCATTTGACGCATAACCCATTATACCCTCCTAGAGGCACCCTCTATCATCATGGATATGACGGGAATATTTTACACTGTCTTTCTTAATTTGACTAAGTCCATCTAAGATATCAAAGAAGTACACAACGGTGTTTTGGGGCTCACACGAACAAAATGGTGCTCATAAGAAATTATTAAAAGTAGGCTACTATTGGCCTACCATGAAATCAGATTGTTGCAACTATGTTAAGAAGTGCGCATTATTTCGTAAGTATGGAAAACTAACTCATGCGCCGTAACAAGCCTTAAAACCGATTAGAACACCATGGCCATTCTCAGAAGTGGGGAATGGATCTCGGAGGGAAGCTCACTCCTACCTCCTCGATGATGGCCATACCCATATCGTAATGGCCATAGAATACTTTACCAAGTGGGTGGAAGCTATTCTCCTCATGTATATCACCGGCTCCAAATTTCCAAATTCATCATGAACCACCTTATCTACCATTATGACATCCCTTCTACCATTTTAAATGACAATGGTAAATATTTTAAGAACAAGATAGTGAAGGCATTATGCCAACACTTCCAAATTCTCTTAAAGTGGTCTACTCCCTATTACCCTCAAGGTAATGGACAAGTAGAGGCCTCTAACAAAACCCTTGTTTAGATTATGGAGAATATGGTGAGTAAGAATAGTCAAAACTAGAACTTACAGATCCACCCTACCCTCTCGAGCCTATAGAAATTCCACTAGTACTCCTACGGTGCAACACCCTATTCATCCCTTGGAAATTGAGCTTCCTCCCGAGAATATCTCTCAAAGACTACCCGGATAAAGATGAAGAATACTTTGTGTGGCCAAATTAGTAGATATGGAATTCCTAGATGAAAGACACCTCAACATACTCAATCACTTAAAAGTGTATTAGAATGGAGTGTCCCATGGCTACAAAAAATTTATTAAACATCGTTAGTTTGAGGTAAGAGATCTAGTTCTCAAAGAAAATAAGTTCAATACCACCAAAGACTGGGAAAAGTTCAAGCCAAACTGGTTAGGACCATCTGTTATGGTCACTAAGTATGGTTCAGGGGCATAAAAACTTTCTCACTCATATGGTGAGGAACTAAAGGAACCCATGAATGTAATACATCTCAAGTGGTTTTATGCTTGAGTATGAGGTTCCTCGAAATCAAAGAAAAAAACAAGCAAAAAAATCAAGAAATAGTAAAGAGAAAATAGGTTGTCTAACTATGAAAACCATGCAATTATGGCACCTTGGACAACTTCCTTGGTAAAAATAGTTTTTGGTGCCTTAGAAAGACTCGGTTATTCACAAAAATTCTCATATCTATAGGAACATTTGCTTTGCCTTAAGACAATTTTCACCCGTGTTTGAGCTTCATTTTAGCCTATGCTTTATGGCCTTGATCCAGTTATTTCTCCTTTTGTATCTTTGAGAAGGATTTGCCTTTATATTCCCATCTAATGCTAGGGGAAACTTTGCATCCTTACCTTCTTGCACATATACGCGTGGCATTCTACCCTTGTACATACTATCCAATGATGGGGGCATACACGCTTCTTGGTTTTCTCGTATATAGATTTGGAAAACTCTTGGAAAAATCACAAAAACATTCAAAAATGATCCATAGAAAACTAAAAAACAATAGAACATTATCTTGAGATAATACCAAAAATAGTAAAAAATGTTTCAAAACTCATCTCCAAAACAAAGTAGCAAGCTTTACTTACTTTTAGTTGTTGGTTTGTATATTTTTGATTGTAGTAATTTTTCATCTTGTGTGATTTATATGAGATTCATTTGGCTTAATTCGATTGAGTTTTACTTTAATGTGTGGTGCATTACATTGAATTCATATTATCTGGCATACTTGTACACAGTTGAGTTGTATTGATTAGATTTGATTCATTTATGCTTAATTGTTTGTTTTGTATAGTTTGTTGTCATTTCATCATCATATCATATTTCATCACATCTACACATCATATATCAATAAAATCTATAAGATACATCATCATGAACATGAAAATTAAACACGTATGCTAAGCTAACATCATATAATATCGCCAAGAGGGGCAAGAGGGACCCACTTTCTCTCCCCGTCAAATATAGACCATAATAAAAACGTGGATTAAACATGCTATCTCATACAAAAATGCGATAAGTAAAACACAAGGTATCTCATCAAACATACAATGTGATATCATCTAAATGCTATCTCATAAATTAAGAACATGTGATGTAGAATATGAATCATAAATAAAATTCCATCATCACCATCATATATATATATATATATATGTCAAAATGTCGATGTCCATATATAAGTGTGTCTAAGTACATCGTCATCATATACATGTTATGCAATCATGGGAATTAATAAAAATGTGCCTTAATATCAAGGCATAACAAAAATAATACATATACATCATTAAAAATGTGCCTTATATCGAGGTGTACATAAAACTTGCATACATATGTAAGTAAATCAAATAAAACAAAGTCATGACCAACTCTCTCCCTTGTGTGGACTTCCCGGCCTCCGATCTAGTGGTGATCCCATCACCTATGATCCCCGCTAACCTTCTAGTGACTCCCGACCAACTGGATAATGCAACTACCCTGTGTGACTATGAGGTAGTCCTACTCATGGCCTATTGACTAAATGCAGGAGCTCTATGTCCCTCTAGGTCAACATAATAATACAATGATCTATAATATGTAGCCATTTCAGTGGTACCAACTAAATCCATGTGAACATAGGGTGTCACAATAACTTTGGTAGATTGATACAAAGAAGAAACTTCTTCCGAGAGTCCAACCACCTCGTCCCGAGACTATACACGCCGCTCTGCCCAGAGCTAATGTCGCTCTTTCTATAATCACTGAACCGTGCCCTCTCGCACACAATTAATCCCTCTCGTATCTGCTGATCTTTCTCTACTATAACATGCTGCAAATATTCTATAGACTACCGTAATAACATCAGAACTTGCTGCATCTAGCTTTCCATCTACTACAAATTCTTCCTAAGGAAAATTGAGTCACCCCCTTCTCTTCTAACTCCCCACCTTTACGCCTCTTGTTGGACTATGTGGCATGATAACAAGAGGAGCCAATAGTGGAGCCTATCATATAAGCCCATGTGGAGGAATTTGTTACAAAGGAACATGGATACCCACTTGTATACCCACACGGGGCACCTAAACCATCAAATCAAATCTATCTCTAGCTCTATGTGTGATAATTAATGGGCCAATATCAAATGTCTCTCTAACATGACTCACATACCACATTTCCACTCCTAGAACATCCCGTACAACACCAAACTACCATTGTACCCTATCATCCCCTGTAATAATCCATGATATAATTGCAGATCCCAATAAAAATACTCAACTAATACAACGCTAAGCTCAACTAGATCCTTTGGCCACTAGAAATGCCTGTACAGTCTCCAAACAATCATTCATAACTAAATATCATCAAAGACATGATGATAGAAATAGGTGTTAGCCATATGACCCCGCACATCATCACCTATAGGGGACCATCCATGAATGAAGGATCATTAGGAGCTTGATCTCACAATGCTCTTATAAGGAGACTAATGGAAATATAGTCCCACACCCATATCTATAATAATGTAGCTAGCCCCATGGTCTTTTGACCAAGGTAGGTAATAAGATGTAGATCCCAATATAAATACCTCTCCCCACGATCAATACCTCTCCCCCAACAATACCTCTCCTCGCAGATCATGCCACAAATAACTCCAATCAGTCTCACTGAAATGAAGCACTAGTATTTTTCTGCATCAATATACCACCGACAAGAGGCATAAGATACACCACAACATGAGACAATCTCAAATCTCTCGAAGCTCGGATGTAACTACACTACCATCCCTCCGTCGGGACCCTGATTTATTGGCTAAGTACAAGATGGTGTGTGAGTGCGCAAGGCCTTGTTAAAGAAGGGTGTGCAAGGGGAAAGTGTGTAGGATAGGGTTCTGAGAGAGTTTAATAGAACAAGTAGCATGCACGTGAAATTTAAAGCAAGATTTTGGGACTTAGCCATATTTGGCATATCAAGCAGGACACGTGAAAATCATGACCCGACTGTGCATGCGGAGTGGATAAGGTGCCATCCTAGTGACAAGTTGGCCTAGGAAGGAATATGCCCTACAATGGAAGCTTCTAGAAGACCATCATGGCAAGAAGTGGAGAACTCATGCCTAGAGGAGCATGCTCCCATGGAGGACCACATTTGGACACTTAGCAATAGATTTGAAGCCTCAAAAAGGTGGGTTGGTAGTTCAAGAGGCCTATAAATACAAGCGTCGGTAGAGGAATTGAGATATAGATCAATAGAGAGTGGAGCTCTGAGAAATGCTGTGAGAAACTCTATTCGGTTGGGTAGATGACTTACGGGGAAGGATGTATCAAGGGGTTTGAGTATGAAATTTTCCTTTCATGTTTAGGAGGACTCTAATCTAGTTATGATGTATGACTTGATCCGCCATAATGTGATATTCTCAGTAATGGATCTAATGAATGTGATGAGGTTATCGGGTATGATGGAATATAAATATAATAGACTCTGGTTTTGTTATCCTCAGAAATTGGCAAGGAAATTTTACGGATAACCATACCAAAATTTCATTCCGATCCCTCATCGTGGATTCCTTACATTCTAACGTTGCAAAATCCCTTCCCGGGAAATCTTAGTTTTCCAAACTTAGTCGTTTTTGGTCTTTTTGGCCGGGTGCATATAATGACTATGCAACATCAACTTTTGATGCACCCCCTTTAAACCCTTTGGCACATGCTTTCTTGTGTTAGCAGGCGTTTTTGTGTGCCTCTCTATGTTGAGTCTTTCCTGCGTGTGCCAAGGCACGTGCACCTTCCTCGTCAGCAGATCATTTGTTGCGCTTCTTTTTGGGGCACTAAGGCGCACATATTCCTCTGTCAACACCACTTTCGGTGCGCAAAGGCGCACATATCTTTGTGTTGGCAAGCATTTTGGTGCGCCAAAGGGTGCATGTTTTCTCGTGTCGACAGCTCGTTTGGTGCACCGCTTAGAAAGTTGGTGGCACATTTATTGCTACCTCACCTATATATAGGCGCGTCTGCGCTGTCATTATCACCAGTGCAATCACGTGACTATTTTCATTATTTTCTCTGAGCTTGTCAGCGCACCTGCCCTGTCACTTTCGAATTGCTTTGTGGACCCGTTTTCACGCATTTCTTCGTTATAAAGCCGGGTAAGAGGTCCTCTTTCTTTTGAGCTTCATGTTTGTGGTTTTTGGCTGTTCATGGATATGTTTTGGATTGAAAAGAAATAAAATCGTGAACTTGCTGTTCCCCCTTGCTGTCTTTCCACATTTCCTCCCCCTCCAGATCTGCTGGTAGAGAGAGTCTTGTTCTGAAGTAATAGCTTGAAACCCCTTTTGTTTAAGCCTTTTCAATCACCCAAATGAAACTTGCAAAGAGAGCTTAACCATATAAACCCCTCTGAAGAATCAAAGTTTTTAAGGAAACTATATTTTCCTTTGGTGCGTTGGCATACCATGCAACATCAAGGATAGTTGCGGCCTTGCGCATCTCTCGCCTCTCTGTTACAAAAAAAGATAAGCCAGTGCAATGGTGCGCATTTCCTGCCTGCTACATCATAAAAAGATGCGCCCTCATGGCGCACTTCCCTCACTTGCTGCAAGCGCTTTCCGTGCGCCCTCTTGGCGCATCAAACTTGAGTGTAACATCATAAATTCATGCACCCTTTTGGCACACCCAGCATCCATGTAGCAAGATTTTCTATGCGCCAAGTGCAAAGCTATAAACGTGCAGCGCGTCCCTCATCGCAACAACATTGTGTCATGCAGACCTTCCATGCACCGCACCAAGTTCCCCTTCGGCGCATGAACATATGATGTTACACGCATTATTCCTACACCCTTTGCGCACCCTGTACCCGTGTAACATGAAAATAATCTGCGCCCTTTATAAAATAAACACATGGCGCAGGCGCACTCGCACTTACAACAACAGAAAATGCACTCTGTAGTGTCTATGCGCCATGCGCCCTTTGGCACTGATTTAACCCTTGCAACACCCTTTTCCTATGTGCCTTGTCTATTTAGCTCTGCAATCTGCAATATCCATGCGCCATGCACCCCGAGGCCTTTAAATTGCTAACTCTTTCTTCTGTCAGCATTTCAATGGAAAATCAAGCAGCTGACATGGCTTTCTCCAATTGGGTTTCACTTCTTATTCTTGCAGATCAACAGTTAAGTTCAGAAGAACATATGTCAACATCAAGCAAGAGACCTACCAAATCCAAAGGCAAGGCCAAGCTCATGGAAGAAGAAATGAAGTATAAGTATCAGAGGGTCAGAATGCCCGACTCCCAGGCCGAGTGTGACCTGGACATCAGAGACTCAGAGTTGGGACATATCGATATGGAGGAATTCTAGGTCAGGACTCAGAAGGTCACAAGAAGTCCATGGATGGACAAGCTGATAGCAGTGCCCTATACTTTGCTGGGGGTAATCCCAGTCAATGCCGTTAACAATGAATTCATGATGGTGGTTGCTTGGTGCTACAATAAAGACACAAGATGTGTCGTAAATGAGAAGGGTGGGGTCATAATTAACCTCACTACCCGCCACTTCAAGATAATACTCGGCATTCCTCATCACCGAAACTTTATGGCCGTCAGCCGAGAGGATTGTATCAAAGCCTGGGATGACCATGAATATCAAAGTGCACGCAACTCGATGAATGAAGTCTATCTCAAGAACCCTCTGACCTTTCTACTTTGGAATTCATTTCTTTTCTTTCTTCGGATCTGATCTTTCTCCATCCTCTCTTTCATTCCTTTCTTTTCGCAGTCGGAAACATCCTACTGGGATGAGATCCCAAACCCCCGAAGGCAGAATATTGTGAGACTTGCATAGATTCCTGCTGGTAGAATAGCAATAAACTAGTTTCGCTTTGCTGACTCAAAGAGGGGCTATGCCCTACACATTGTTGGCTCGTCTATCCATAGATCTGCCCAAGCGACAGATTTTTGGACCAACAGTTTTTGGTGACTCTACTGGGGAACGAACAGATCTATCAGATCTATGATAGTGGTAGGATAGAAAATCTAAAAATCAGAAAAATCACTATCTGTTTGCAAACTTTAACTTTTTGTCAAAAATCCAAAATTTTGCAAAAGTGAACCAAATTGAAAATTTTCTTCTGAGATCCATAGATCTGGCCCAGCTGAAGATCTTTAGTTCACTGAGTTTTTATAAAAACCTGTATTTTGCCGTAGATCTGAGTTTTTGACTGTTTACCAAAAATTTCAAACTCTTTGAAAAAGTCAAATTTAGATCTAAAAATCAGCTTGCTAATCTTCACTGTCATTTTATCCTCGCTGTTATTTGTCATTGACCGCAAAACGGTTTTTAGAAGAGGATAGTTTTTAAATATTTAGAAAAGTACATGCTGCTGGTTTTTGTCAGAAAAGCTAGAAAATCAGCAAGTACAACCAAAAATAAATTTTAAATCTACTCAGCAACATTACAGATCTGGAAGGTACGCTGGTAGGTGAGCCATTTACCCGTAGCAGAAAGCTCGTGGAGAAGTCGATCCTACTTTTGATCTACTTCAGAGGCACAATTTCAGTGTAACACCGCGTGCTTTTCAACACTAAGTTCAGCTGATCGGTCAGCCAGAAGTGCCTCACCTCCGCGGAAGAACTAGTTTTCACAAGGAACCTCCACATCCCTTTGTAGTGCCTTGCTGCTCAGTGGAACTGTGCTTCCAGCCCGTATTCTTTTTCCAGCTGTCCAGATGGTGGTGCCATGGGGAAATGCTATGGGTCCTCTCGCATTACCACATCCTGTTCACGTGCTCCCTCACGGAAACCGAAAGAATTTTTCCAAATTTGACGGGAGCAGAAACCAAAGCACGAATTCGCACATATCTGCATTCATCATGTCATGCAGTATCCTAGATGTAACTCATGAGGATGTGTCGGTTCACCTTTTTCTGGAAACTCTACAAGGGCCTGCAGCTGAATGGTTTCAACATTTGCCGGCCGGATCTATTACCAGTTGGGCCACCTTGTGAGATGCTTTTGAAGACAGTTCAAAGCCTTTAGAAGATGCATTTGCATTATTATCACAGATCACTCACCTGAAGAAGGAGGCCAATGAGACCATGCATGATTTTATCGCCAGGTTCAATGCATTAATCAACCGTGTCCCACGCTGCATGCTTCCAACACATTTAAAATCGAAGTGTTTCTTCGTGAACGCTATGAGCTTGAAAGTTAGTTTCTTGCTCCTTCAAGAGCAATTGGCTACCTTGATTCTAGCCCAGCCGCTACCATTCAAATAGAAGATAATTTGATAATATCTGGTGAATTAAAAAAGGAATCATCCAAGCCTAAATCTTCAGACCCTTCTCCCACTACTTCATCTAATTCGGTGTTTCAAAAGATGGCGAATGACTTACTTGCATTAAAGAAGCAGTTGGCCCAAGCTTATCCCAGTTCCTCATACCGAGATATTCCACGGAGGAACTTCGTTCCCAACAATGTTCCACAAAGGCCGCGCTTACTTGCAACTGCTCCGCGGTTGGCGCTTGAGGCTCCTCCGGCTAATGCTCTAGCCGAAATCGAAGAAGAGAAACAAGATTATGAAGAACCTTCATCTCATGGCAAAGATGATCAAGACGTCGGTGAGCCGACTGGCGACTCTACTATCGGGTATATGGAATTTGATGAGGAGGAATCTGATGAAGAAGAGGGTACCCAGGGCTATGCAAGCGGACAATCATATGCTGTTTTTACCCACTCGCAAGGAAAAGAAGCAGAGGTCGCTGCCCATGTGCAGAAGGAGAAGGCCGTGTCAAACGTGCCTCCAACCATTGCTAAAAGAGGTAATCCTCTTCCTACTCAACTCCCTGTTAAGTCTTTTACAAGGAAATCTTTTCCCCCCATCTCTCCTCCAAATCAGCCCTCTCATATTCCTATCAAGACCAGTAATCCTACTCCACCATCGTGAAGTGAGGGACTCATTCCTTCACCAGCCCAACCCTTGGCCACGTTTGATATCATAGATCATGCTAAAAAGACCAAGATCCAAATGTCTGAAGCCGAGTACCTTCAGTCGAATCCCGAACAGCTTGTAAGATTGACCAAGTATATTCAAAGTCAAGTTGTCATATCTAATCAGGTTTCCCCAAAAGGAATCCTTTCCACTCCTCCTGAATCTCGCATAAATGTTGCTTCAACATCTGCATCAGGCAAGATAGAGCCCTTCTATCTCTCCCTCCTAATCAATGGCCACAAGCTAAGTAATTGCATAATTGATTCGGGAGCTTCTGATAACGTCATGCCGCAAAAGTCACACACGCTTTGGGCCTCACCCTTACCAAGCCTTTTGGCAGATGTTATTCCTTGAAACCAAGCAGCGCCATTGATTGGTCAAATCAAAGACACGCAGCTTGCATTTGCAGCTGCCTCGAAAAGAGAGTAAAGATGACCGTCTCATCATTATTTGACATTCCAAAGAAATTTTCTACGGAATTTTGGCTGGGAAGAATTTTTTTGCAGTTGAAGTTGGTGGGGAAATTCATATGGACTGGTCTAAAGCTAGAATCCCCATCAAAGGTGTAATGCAGACTTTGGAGCCAGAATCACAAAAGAAATACTTGGTTACTAGCTCTGAGGACCCCAAAGCTCAAATTCTTTTTGAATCATCAGGGATGGGGAACTATTTCTTGTCTACCGAATCTGACAAAATGGTTGTTCTTGTCCAAGAAGAAGATCTTAATAAGATCTAGACTTTGTAGTTTGATGGCAGCTGCGCAACCAGTGGATGTGGCGCCGGAGCCGTGCTAATATCTCCCGAGGAAGAAATTATTCCCCTCTCTTTCAAGTTGCAGTTTTTCAACACGAATAATACCGCTGAGTATGAATCTTTGTTACTCGGCATGCAGGCAGCAAGAGAGAGAGGGATCAAAAATCTGAAAGTACAAGGTGATGCAGAGCTAGTCGTGAATCAAGTTAGGAGGATATATCAAGTGAAGAATGAGAGGCTCAGGCACTACCGTAATGCAGTATGGGACAACATTGAAGAGTTTGATGCTTTTTCAATAGAATCCATTCCAAGAGCTCAAAATGACATGGCTGATTCATTGGCCGTTTCAGCATCCCTCATGCTCCCTCACCCGGTTTGAAAACAAACAAATACACCATTGAGGTGGTTTTCCACCCAAGCATGCCAGACAATTCTCAGCATTGGCAAGTGTTCAACGATGACAATCAACTCATTTCCTTTCTAGAGAAGGTGGAAAATTTTAAAGAATTACACTTTGAAGGATCTACTTCCACTTGTCATGAATCAGTCACCGATCAAGACGATGAATCCGAAGGGAATGACGGCATATGTCAGCTCAAAGGAAATAAAATTCCAAAGGGCCTGGTTTCTCTAGAATAGTTGTTTGATGAGCAAGATCGTTTTGTGAAAAGAAGAGGCGAGATGATCTGACTCATCCCTTAAACCGAACTGTCAATTTAGGTTCGGTAGAACACCCGCAGCTTTGTGAACATTGGAAAATGTTGCACACCTGAAGAGAAGTGGAAGTTTGTCAAACTGCTGAAGAAATACATGGATGTATTGGCATGGTCCTATGCTGATCTAAAGTCTTTTAAGCCAAAGGACGTCTAGCATGACATCATGTTGAAAGAAGACGTTAAAGCCTTTTGCCAGAAGCAGAGCATTATAATCCTAAGATCTCAGGTACTATCCAGATGAAATTCGAAAATGTTGATGCAAGAATCCTTTTTCCTATCCACCACAGTACTGGTAGCAAATATTGTGCCAAAGGCACAAGAAGAACGGTGAAATACGCATATGTGTAGATTTTTGAAATCTGAATCAGGCTTCCTTGAAAGAAAACTACCCACTTCCTATAATGGATCAAGTTCTACAAGTAATCCACTGGATCGTAAATGTCATCCATGCTTGATGGTTTTTCAGTGCTACAATCGATTGAAGTTTCACTTGAAAATCAATTTAAAACAACATTCACTACTCCTCGGGTACATTTGCCTACAAAGCAGATGCCTTTTGGCCTAACCAATGCCTTTGGCGCCACTTTTCAGCCGGGCCATGGACCTCGGCATTCAAAGGTATGATGGGGAAGGTCATTATGGTTTATCTAGATGACTTAACTGTGTTCTCTAAACAACGAAATGATTATTGTGATCATTTGGAGCAATTATTGGCTAGATGTCGAGAGCATGGGATTTCCTAAACCCAAAGAAGTCTAGTTTTGGAGTCACAGAAGGAAAGCTGCTAGGGCATGTTGTTAGCAAAGAAGGAATGAAGATAGATACCGAAAGAGTTAAGGCTATTCAAAGCCTTACTCTGCCTACAAGCAAGACTGGCGTTCATTCTTTCTTTGGAAAGGTGAACTTTCTCAGGCATTTTGTTTCGAATTTGCTGAGAAGACTCATCACATATTGAACATGATGAAGGGGTCACCAACTTTCTGATGGAGCGAAGAAAGGAAAAGGTCGTTTGAAGAAATAAAGCTTCATTGCTCACGCACCAATCCTGGTATGTCCCAATTTCTCCAAAGATTTTATCATGTATAGTTATGCATCTGAGCATACTATGTCTGCAATCTTGATGCAAAAGAATTCGAGAGGATGTTGAATCTCCGATTGCATTCATGAGCTCTCCTCTCAAGCCTCATGAAATAAAAATGTCTCAATTGGAAAAGCATGCCTTCGCCGTTGTTAAAGCAGTCAAAAACTTCAGGTATTACATTTTAAATTCCCATACAGTGGTGCTGGTCCCTGACACGGCGGTCAAATCAATTCTAACTCAACAGGAGTTAGGAAGCTTGCGAGGGAATTGGATTGCAAAGGTTTAGGAGTACGACCTGGATATAAAACCAACCAAGCTGGTAAGAGGCAAGGGCCTATGTCAGCTTATGGCTGAAAACAAAGATTCAGAAAGCCCTGAGGAAAAGGATGATTGTACCAATGAAGCGCAAAGCCAGCTGGAGAAAGCCCATTCTCTGCCTCTCGGTCCTATTTGTTGCAACTAGTGATGAGTGGTATTCCGATATTGCTTTCTTCCTTACCTACGGTGAATGTCCAGCTCACCTAACTGCAAAGGAGAAGCGCACTATAAAGCTCAGGGCAGCCAAATATGTTATCTGGGATGACGGCTTATACAAACGTGGGATAGATGGTGTCTTCTTGCGGTGTGTCGACAAGCCACAACAGGTGAAGTTACTTGAAAGTTTTCATAATTCAGCCTGTGGAGGCCATTTTTCCTTTTCCGTGACAGCACACAAGATCATCCGAGCCAGGTACTATTGGCCTGATGCTTTTCCAAGATACAGCTACCTGGGTAGCAAAGTGTGAACCTTGCCAGCAGTTCGTCGGCAAGCCCAAGATGGCTGCTTTTCCCCTCAGGCCGGTTGTTGTCAACGAACCATTCAGGTAGTGGGGAATTGATTTTATTGGTGCACTCAATCCCCAATCGAGTGCCGGACATAACTATGTCCTATCAGCAACAGATTACTTCACCAAGTGGGTAGAAGCCATACCTATCAAACATGCCACTTCCGAGGTTGTTTGCAGTTTTATCAAAGAAAATATCATTGTCAGGTTTGGCATTCCCAACAAGATTGTTTCTAATAATTCTTCTAACTTCTCCTCGCGAGAAGTTATTAGTTTTGCTATGAATATGGGATAAGTTTAGCTCATGCCTCGATTATTACCCTCGTGGTAATGGTCAAAGCTAAATCCAGTAACAAAAACTTGGTGACCATCATACGAAAGCTGGTGGATGAGAATCAACGAATGTGGCACAAGTCCTTATACGACGCTTTGTGGGTAGATCACATTACTCCCAAGAGGTCTCTCGGTATGTCACCTTTTCAAGTGTTATATGGCACTGATGCCGAACTTCCCATTTTTGCTGAACTTCCCGCTCAGGCTTGGCACGAGCTATCAAGATGAAACTTTCCAAAATTCTCTTGAAAAGAGGATCATGTATCCGATGTAACTCAAGAAAAGAGAGTAACAAAGTGGTCGATGAGGATCATCGAACATCGAATCAAGTCAAGAGACTATTTGATAAAAAAGCTAAGCAAAGAAATTTCTAGGTGGGGGACCTCGTCCTTCTGTGGGACAAGCAAAGAGAGCCAAAAGGCATGCACAGAAAGTTTGATTCCCTATGGAGAGGACCTTTCAAGATCAAGTAGCTCAACAGAGAGAATAGTTTCTATCTCTCATATCTGGATGGAACCAAACTCCTGTTCCCCTACAGCGGGTAGCATCTGAAAATCTTCAGGAAGTAGAGCTTGCTCTCTTCTTTTGTACAGTTTGCTTTAGTTGTGTGTTTTTTCGTGTGTTTGCTTTCTGTTTGTTGTGTGTTCCCTTTTGTTTGCCCTCCGGTCGCCCTTGTTTTTGACTCTGTTACCCAATGGATAGGCACATGAGACCTGGGACTCTCTACCCCCGAGTTTGCTCAGGGATAGTCCCCAGAAAGAGCCAGCTGTTATCCTCGTAAAATTGGCAAGGAAATTTTACGAATAACCATACTCGAAATTTTGTTCCGATCCCTCGTTAGGGATCCCTTGCATTCGAACGTTGCAAAATCCCTTCCCGGGAAATCTTAGTTTTCCGAACTTAGTCATTTTTGGTCTTTTTGGCCAGGCATATAATGACTATGCAACATCAAATTTTGATGCGCCCCCTTTAAACCCTTTGGTGCATGCTTTCTTGTGTTAGCAGGCATTTTTGTGCACCTCTCTATGTTGAGTCTTTCCTGCGTGTGCCAAGGCACGTGCGCCTTCCTGTCAACAGATCATTTGTTGCGCCTCTTTTTGGTGTGCCAAAGGCACACATATTCCTCTGTCAACACCACTTTCGGTGTGCAATGTCGCACATATCTTCGTGTTGGCAAGCATTTTGGTGCGCCAAAGGGTGCATGTTTTCTCGTGTCGACAGCTCGTTTGGTGTGCCACTTAGAAAGTTGGTGGCGCATTTAATGCTACCTCGCTTATATATAGGCGCGTCTGCGCTGTCATTATCACCAGAGCAATCATGTGACTATTTTCATTATTTTCTCTGAGCTTGTCAGTACACCTGCCCTGTCACTTTCGAATTGCTTTGTGGACCCGTTTTCACGCATTTCTTCGTTATAAAGCCGTAAGAGGTCCTCCTTCTTTTGTGCTTCATGTTTGTGGTTTTGGTTGTTTATGGATATGTTTTGGATCAAAAGAAATAAAATCGTGAACTTGCTGTTCCCCTTGCTGCTTTCCACATTTCCTCCCCCTCTCCAGATCTGCTGGTAGAGAGTCTTGTTCTGAAGTAATAGCTTGAAAACCCCTTTTTTTAAGCCATTTCAATCACCCAAATGAAACTTGCAAAGAGAGCTTAACCATATAAACCCCTCTGAAGAATCAAAGTTTTAAAGGAAACTATATTTTCCTTTGGCGCGTTGGCATACCATGCAACATCAAGGATAGTTGCGCCCTTGGCGCATCTGTCACCCCTGTTACACAAAGATAAGCCGCGCCAATGGCGCGCATTTCCTGCCTGCTACATCATAAAAAGATGCGCCCTCATGGCGCACTTCCCTCACTTGCTGCAAGCACTTTCCGTGCGCCCTCTTGGCGCATCAGACTTGAGTGCAACATCATAAATTCATGTGCCCTTTTGGCGCACCCAGCATCCATGTAGCAGTCTTTTTCTATGCGCCAAGTGCAAAGCTATAAACGGCGCAGGCGCGTCCCTCATCGCAACAACATTGTGTCATGCAGACCTTCCATGCGCCTGCCCCGTTCCCCTTCGGCGCATGAACATATGATGTTACACGCATTATTCCTGTGCCCTTTGCGCACCCTCGTACCCATGTAACATGAAAATAATCTGTGCCCTTTATAAAATAAACACATGGCACAGGCGCACTCACACTTACAAAGCAACAAAAAATGCACTCTGCAGTGTCTATGCGCCATGCGCCCTTTGGCGCTGATTTAACCCTTGCAACACCCTTTTCCTGTGTGCCTTGTCTATTTAGCTCTGCAATCTGCAATATCCATGTGCCATGTGCCCCAAGGCCTTTAAATTGCTAAATCTTTCTTCACAAGATTTCAATGGAAAATCAAGCAGCTGACATGGATTTCTCCAATTGGGTTTCACTTCTTATTCTTGTAGATCAACAGTTAAGTTCAGAAGAACATATGTCAACATCAAGCAAGAGACCTACCAAATCCAAAGGTAAGGCCAAGCTCACGGAAGAAGAAATGAAGTATAAGTATCAGAGGGTCAGAATGCCCGACTCCCAGGCCGAGTGTGACCTAGACATCAGAGACTCGTAGTTGGGACATATCGATATGGAGGAATTCCGGGGTCGACTCGAAGGTCACAAGAAGTCCATGGATGGACAAGCTGATATGTAGTGCCCTGCACTTTGCTGGGGGAATCCCAGTCAGTGCCGTTAACAATGAATTCATGATGGTGGTTGCCTGGTGCTACAATAAAGACACAAGATGTGTCGTAAATGAGAAGGGCGAGGTCATAATTAACCTCACTGCCCGCCACTTCGAGATAATACTCGGCATTCCTCATCACCGGCACTTTGTGGCCATCAGCCGAGAGGATTGTATCAAAGCCTGGGATGACCATGAAGATCAGTGCATGCAACTGATGAATGAAGTCTATCTGAAGAACAAGAAAGTAGTGACCCGTTGGCCACAAATCATTCACCGCAGTGATTTTTCGGAGGAGCTCAGTGACACCATCACGTTCCTGAGCAGGGTCTTTGGGCTTCCTGATGCCCACTATTTCCACAAATGGATGCTGTGGTATTTAGAAACAATGAACAAAAATGTGCCCGATCAACGCTTCGAATGGGCAGAAATTATAAGCAGCATGATATCAGAACAGCTGCAACAATTCCCCACAACGGGGAGATTCTACATGAATTCCTATGTTGTTTATGTTGCAGCTTCTGAAAGGGACTATCCAGCTCTGATGCGGAGTGGGGTTTGGCCCCAAGTTAGAATCTATGAATACTATCCAGAGCTGAAGCTGGAGAATAGCATCCCTCAATTTACAAAGATCAATGATGCATTTTTCTATTTCATCATCTACCTGTTGAGGCCGAATATGACTTACTGGCCACCCAATTCCCCACATTTACTTATCTGAGAGTGGCTAACTTCTTGGGAGAGCCAACTAGACTGCCAAGATATGCTGGGCCCAAATTGATTCTGCTAGAGCTGTCAAGACAGCTAATCACTTATCACGAAAAGTGCCTAAAAAGAAAGAAGGGTGGAACTCCTTTCCCCCTCACAGTGGGTAGATATACATGTCTTACTCACCACAAGGCAAAGGACATGTTTGCAGAGCTGGAGCTTCTAAATCTGAAACATGACTTCCCGGCAAGGCCTACCTTTGACCCGAGAAATTGTCTGCCAAGGGCTAAGCTCGATCCGATCCACGTCCCTCAGATCGAGGATATCTACATTGACCTATATCATGAGGTGGAGCTCAGGAGGAAAGACCATTCTCATTTGGCCTTGGCAGAAATCATTCAATATGGGGTAGCCATCATCCCCAAAGGCTACCAAACTACCGAAGAGGAAGTGGATCAAGTATATCTTGACACAGGTGGGGATGATTGGCCTTTCGCGGCAGTTGATAGGACTAAAGCACCTCAGACAATTGAGGAGAGGGTCAAAGAAACTCTGCGCAGAACAGAGCATTGGTGCCGAATGAACGGACTCATCTACCTCGGGGTTGATTTCACAACCTCTCCATTGGGTAACGCACCTTCTCGATCTAAACAGCAGCCTAAAGGCAAGGGTAAAGGTAAGGAGGGTGAGTCCAACACTTCTCAAGAGGAAGCTCCTGAAAGTCCTCCTTCCGCTGCACCCGAACAGGTCATAACTCTGGCTTCTCCAGAGAAAGGAATGGAAGAAGATGTTCCAATAGGCCCATCCACTCAGGATGTCGCCACTGCTGCAACAACCGAGGTCCCTTCTGTCCCTTCTTCTTCTCCTCCTTCCCCTCCTCGAGTGACTCAAGTGACTATTCCTTTGGTCGTGTCCTCTCCCCCTTCTTCTACTATTCCTCCCGCTTCTTCATCCATCTTCTCTTCTCTTGCGGACCTGTCCCCCTCCATTTCTTCCCTCATCTCTGAGCTCCCTTCCCTTCCCATGTCTTCCTCTCCTGTAGTATCTCTTCCTCCCGTGAGCACTTCTTTGGCCTCCCCCTCAATGTTCAATGCCGCCTCCAAGTGTCTCCATGTTTTTCCCTTCGCTACTACAACTGCCCTTCTCTCGCTTCTCTCGCCCTTCTCCCATAAGTCCACTGGATCTCTCAAAGACTTAAGTCGCAAAAAGGAAAGTTCCCATCTCTCCGATGGACTTTTCCATAATCCCGTCCAAAGGGGCAAAGAAGCAGAAGCCCATCACACACTTCTCTCAGAGTGCTTCGGAGAGAGGGTAATGGAGATCGCATACCCCAATCCCCTCAAGGATAAAAAGGATCTGTCTCCGACAGATTATACAGTGACCCAAGTCACAATGGGGACATCTTCTGAAAGCCTTCAGGGAGAGGCCCTATCTACAGTTGACGCCCTTTGCAAGAAGCTTCAAGAAACAAAAGAAGAGAAAAGGCTATTGAAAGAGCAAAATAAACATCTGCTCCAAGCCTTACAGAAGATGGGCAGTGCACCTCCCACAACTGCCGCCGAGACTCTTGAGCCTCTGAGCCAGGATAAAATTAATGAATATGCAAAGATCGGTGAGCAGGGCATGGCAGTTTCAGCTTGGAGGAGCCAAATCCTCAAGGACAGTGAAAGAGTGATCGCCAAGTTCTTTGATTTATATCTGAACATCAACAAGGTGAATAAGGAGCTCCAAGCGTTAGCAGGACCCATATCAGAAGAGCTGGACCATGCTAGGCTGCAGCATGAGACCTTTCAACAAATGTTCGACTATTCAGTCAAAGATCTGGTCAAGTTCAGTGTCTTCGGTCATCCCAGGGCCCTCAATAAAGTCATTTCAACCCTGGACTACCGGGTGGATCAACTGGAATTTGTCCTTGAAAAGATCGATAAGGTGAAAGAAGAAGCCCTGGACGCGCTGCACCAAATGGAACAAATCGTTCTCAATATGTCTCCAGGGTTGCTTACTCCTTCCTTCGCCTTAAGGAAAGTTGATGAAACCACCCGGATCTTCAAGGAGATCGTTTCACAAGGGCTGGGGCCAGAGGTCACTTTTGACGTGGAGTCCATCAATAACCTGTTGGCCTGTCGGGACTTCATCGGGTTCCTCATAGAAGTAGAGAAAGAATATTCCAAACTCCCAGAGAAGCTCATAGATGAGCGGGAGACTTGCAAGGTGATCAGTGAACGACACAAGGATCCTTCCCAGGATCAACTAGGGCCCATGATCAGCAAGTTCATGGAATACCGCGCTCAATTCCACATCTCGTCACCTGAGCAGCAGCAAAAGCAGGCTACCCCCTTTCGGCCGCAGGATGACGACGATGAATAGCTTCTCTTTCTTCTTCTTCTCTCTCTTCTTCAACTTTCTTTTTGTGAATATCTAGAGTATGTTGGCACAAATGATGACATCATCCATGTTGCACCATGGGATGATGTCATCCATCAAGTTGTCAAAAGTCAACATGACTTTGAGATATTTTGTATATCCTTGTAGATATTTTGTAAATATCTTTGTAAATAGGTGGTTGGCTCCTTTTTGCCTTCTTTTCTTTCCTTCTTCTATAAATACCCCAATGCTTGTTGTATTGGGCATGAGTGAATATCTTTCAGATGAAAAATAGAAGTGAGGAGAAAAGACTTTGAGCTTTTTGTAACAGAAAGAATTATTAATACGATATTTAGTCTTTGTGCTGAATACGTGTGTTATTTGCATTGGATCTTTCTTACGTTAGATCTGTGTGCTTGTTCTATTGGATCTACTTCTGTTTTATTGTCATTTATTCATCAGTATTGCTTTGCTTGTTTATGCAAGTAGGTTTGGCTCTGTTTACTACCAATCCCAAAACATAAACCCTCTAACCTTTCTGCTTTGGAATTCATTTCTTTTCTTTCTTCGGATCTGATCTTTCTCCATCCTCTCGTTCATTCCTTTCTTTTCGTAGTCGGAAACATCTTACTGGGATGAGATCCCAAACCCCCAAAGGTAGAATATTGTGAGACTTGCATTCCCGCTTTGTAGAATAGCAATAAACCGCCACTTTGCTGACTCAAAGAGGGGCTATGCCCTGCACACTGTTGGCTCGTCTATCCATAGATCTGCCCAAGCGACAAATTTTGGACCAACAAGTTTATACATATATTTACATATTTATGCTTCATATGTGTTATATGGATGAATATAAACTCCTATATATTTTATTTTTAGTTTGGTTCTATAAATTGTTAAGTGTCCTTTATCCGGAATGACCACATTGATCTAGAAATCATTCGAGCTCTATGATGAATGTATGTCTCGTGTCCACTCAATATTTTTAAGTTCCTTACATAGATGATGATTTCCCACTCAACTCACATAAAGGAGAGACTCTGGCCCCGTGCATGCCTCAGTGAGCACCCATCACATGCTTGGGTGATAGGCCGACATGCATAGGATTCACTTGTTCTTGGTGGGTGTAAAACTAACTACATCTTGGTTATGTTGCTAGAACATCTTTTCAAAGTTGTAGTGGGAGATAACATACATCATGATCTGTGCAATGAGTGATGACAATGCCTAATTCTAGAAAGTATTGAATCATGGTTCAAGAGCACGGAGGAAGAATTTGATCATAGATTCAACATTGGGCCTAAGTTTGATGCACGTAGATGGGTAGAAGAGAACATCTACCAAGAGTTATATGAAACTTTCTTCTGTTGCTTTTCAGTAGATTTGTATGAATGGATCTCAACATATGCGTCCGAGATCAAACTAGTATTGTAGATCACACGTGTGGACCCAATAAGAGTACTAGAGGCTGCAAGATGTAGATATGACATGGAATCATGCTTTGTGGATCATTAGTGGAAGGGAGTCTGCTAGCTACACTCTGAATATGCCATTTGTATGTACTATTGTCCGGAAGTTATAGAGTTCAAGTTTCGTGGGAGCCCAGAGGATCATTTCTACGTGCTATTCCTTTTGTGATTAAGATCTTGATCATTACCTTGAGTTTAGAGGCATTTCCAATGGATGGATAAACCTTCCGAGTGCTAGGTGAGGAAGATAGGGTGGAGGAATATGGTAGACATTTTGACTAAAAAATAAAGGGAGGAGAGATGACTCAAGTATAGTGAAGCATGTGAAAGGGAGATTGCTAGACAATGCGAGATTGCAAGTGGGATGGGTCTATAGAGGTAGATGTTGTGAGAAGGAGTTAAGGTTCATGCAGAGGACATGGAACTTGAGTAGTATGTGCCACCCCATCTTAGAAAGTGCGGAGAGAGACCCTTTGAATTTTGATGAGAGTTCATCACACAGAGAGAAGAGTCATTGGCATGCATCTCGAACCCACCTAGTGACCAAAATTGGTGCTTGGTTTTCAAAATTAGAGGAGTGTTGAGAACATTGTTGGTATTAGTGGGAGTGACCGATCAGCACCTAGGAGGTATAATTTCTCATTTGGAACTTCTATGGATACACAATCTATTTTAGTGTTTGGAGAAATTTTTGGACAAGGTGCAAATACACAAGGATTAGGTAACGCGTTGGGGAGTGACATGTGACATAAATCTGGTAGTGGACCAATCTTGTAGACCATTGGTGCATAGTTTAGTGGGACATTGGGGATACTAGGCATGACCACTTTAGGCCCATTATTGGCTACAAGAGGATCTGGAGGTGGAACTGGTGGATCGGTAGTCAAAAGACTTGTGGATCCAAAGTGGGTTTGGAAGAGGAAACACCGGAGAGAGCACCAAAGGAAACCAAGGATCTGGACCAGAGGACAAGGGCCTCAGCCACCTCCTCAAGTAATATTTGAAATGTATTTACACTTTCCAGACTACTAGGGCATAGAGGATGCTATGGAGCATGTTCACAAGTGTGAATTGTTATGGCATGTGAAGGGGATCACAACCCCAAATGTAAGGCCAGTCAATTTGCAACAATGTTGCAAGGGTGCACACATAGCTGGTATAGGAAGTATGACCCCCATCAGATGGTGGTAGATTACACCGCATTGAAAAACACCTTCCTAGCAGAATTCCACATCCTTGAGTTTGAATAGAAGAGCATCAACGCCCTCAAGGAGATTCAACAGGGAATGGCAGAGAGTGTGTGGGAGTATGACACACGGTTTAAGACTCTCCTATCAAAATTATCATATGACATTCACCACTCACAACATGCTCAATGGTTTGTTGGAGGGTTGATAACACCATTTAGAAGAGATTTATCTCATAAGACTTTCACAGACCCACACGAGGTGTTAGAAGCTGCTCTACACGTTGAAGTCAGTTAGAAGTGTTGATGCTGGTGTTAGCCCGTTACTAAAAGCTCAAATCACTACTATGACTAAACAACTAGAAATGTTATCTGCAAACTCAACTCATGAGACTCATAGTGGAATGTGGTGTATGGATTGTGAAGTAGAGGGACATGCCAAGGATAGTTTCCCCTAGAGGACAAGATATATCGTAGCAAGAGATCAGTGAGATTTATCATGGGGACCATGATGTGAGTAGATGTCCCTTGTTGTAGTGTGTAATTCGGAAGAATGTGTCTTGTTATTGTGAGATTTGCACCTCTATAACCCATGATACTAAGGATTGTAGGCTTATTGACCAAATCCATGAGGCCATTGATCATGGTGTGCACCAGACCAGCCTTGCTAGTAGTTCTAAGGGTGATGACCACCGTTATGAGGAGCGCATAGATGAAGGCACGTGTGGAATAAGTTCTCACAGAGGATTTAGGGTCATGGAAACCACAGAGGAGGAAGAAGTGAGTTCCCATAGGGAACATGTTATAATTGTGGATCCATAGAACATTATAAACGAGAGTGTCCTGATCTATTATAATGCTCGTGGTGTGGGAAGAAACACAAGTATGAACAGCCTTGAACTATATGAGCATATGAACATGTAGCACCGTAAAGATAGGGGCAATCGATATGGTAAGCATAAAAGGGCCAATTCACAATGGATACCAAGAGTGGCGCGTGAGCTAGACCTAGAACCTATACTGGTGACAATGCGTGTAGAGGCCGCACACACCAAGGAGATGCCCAAGCCAAGAAATTGGTTTCCAGAGAAGAGGTACCACATGAAAAGTACCGGACCCCGCCCACTAGAAGAGGTATACCAGAGACTATGGACATGATTAGGAGTTTACAAGGGGAGATACAATGTCTCAAGGAGAAATCAAGGTAGGTGGGGCATCAGAAGGATAATGAGGTTCCAAGAAGTGACCTGGATGAGGTCAAAGAAGTATGTAAAATGTTAAGGCAAGAGAATATTATTCCTCACGGGAGAATGGCTAAGGGAGAAGGTACCACGCTCTGAAGTGGAGTGCAAGAGACAAGTTTTACATGCAAACCTTTCTCCACACAACCTTGAATATGAAAAAGAGATTACTTTGAATGCAATTGTTGATGGATGGCTCCTGAGTAATATCCTCATCGACACAGGGTAGTAGAAGTGAATGTTCTTACCTTATATGCTTGACATTAGATGGGAAGGCCTACATTGCAGCCCATGTGAAAGAATTGACAAGTTAATGTAATTGGATGAAATATGATCACTTTCTAGGTGGATCCAAAAGAATGAAAAAGCAAAACAAAAGGCATGGCATGATCATCACATTAAGAACAAAAAGTTTAAGGTTGGGAAGATGGTGCTACTATATGATTCCAAGTTTCTGCCATCCTGAGAAGTTAAAATTCCATTGGTTGGGTCCCTACATCATCTCGTACATCCTTGATTCAGGTGTGTGCTAGTTACAAGCATTGGATTGGATGAGATTACCAGGACACTTTAATGGGAGTAGGTGAAGCCCTAATATAAATAATTCTTCTTGGTGTTTGTAATAAGGAAGTATTGCTAGATAGTTTAGGATTTCCTTTAGTGATTTTCTTTTCTTGTGTTTCCCTTTCTCGTTTATATTTTATTTTACACCTTGGGCATTGGTAACCTCTTTAATTTTTGAAGGTTGTGAATGCACAGAGGACCGTTTTAGTGTGGGGTGGAATAATGTGAAGGAAAGTGTAAAGTGTGAAGTGCCAGGAAGGATTGCATTGGAAATCCTGGTTGAATGGCCCTATGGAAGAAAGCACATAGGAGAAAAGGTGAATGAGGATGGTTGGTATTAGGATAAGGCTACATTTTGGTTCCACATACAAGGGAGAAAGAAGTGCAAAAACAACACAAGGTAGGTGAGAGAAAAAATCATGAGGATGGAAGAAGTACCTTTAGTGCAGTAATGCGTGCATAAGAGCCTTCATCGAGATAGATTGTTTGCGTGCCATAAGGTTGTAGGATTATCCACACAAGTATGGGCACGTGAGTGAGGGTGCTAGAGTCCGGCTTAGTGGAAAAAGCCACAATAAGTGTTGAATTATGGTGGTAGGTGAAGTAGCATTTAATGCTAAAAAGAAGGAAAAATTATAAATAGAAGGTCGAGCACTTCATTATCAACATTTATGAATACAAAGAAAGAAGATCTCTTATGAACTAGGGTTTCTAGAGTTGATCCGTGTGAAGAAAATTTTGAGAAATTTAATCGTGAGTGACTAGATTTGATCTACAAACCAGAAGGAAAGAAGTTCATGGGCGTAGAGAAAATATTTGTGGAGAAGTGCCATCTTGTGAAAGAGGATATTCCAGTTAGGGTTTGGCAGCTAGCGCACGGGTTGAAAAGGGTTTCTTCACAAGTTTGAGATTTAGGACTAGAGGAGGTAGAAAAGTAGAGCAAGTAAGTGCTAAGATAACCTAAACCATGGCACATAAGAAACCAACTATATCACATAAGAAGCCTAAAGGAAAGGGAAAAGGAAAAGGCAAGGGAAAACAACCAAAAACCTCCACAAGTAAAAATAAAGAATGGTACGCCAAAATGTAGTACCTAGATGGGGTTTTTCTCAGGATGGAATGGGAGTCCCATTTAAGGAAAATGGCTATAAGTGATTACAACCATCGCACAAACATGACAGAAAATGAAATGGCACTGGAGTTAGTGCACCCAATAAACAAAAGGACACCAGAGGGTTTTCCTATTTATAGTGACGAGGTAAAAGTGAAGTTAGAGAAGGCGGGACTATTGCAACTCTATGAGTTGCCTTATTTTGGAAAACCTGAGTGCCTCTATCAATGGTTAATGTCGTGTGTGCACGAGGACCACTTTTACTTCATAGGGTGTAAGATGCGCATAACTCCTTAACTGATTTCAAAATTCATAGGCCTCATTTGTGAAGGAGAAATTATAGATGATGAATTGAGTGATAAGGAAGCCATCAAAGAAATAGTGACCGCATACGCTTATAAGAAGGGGTCACAAGATTTGATATCACGTACATCACAAACACGGTGATGAAAATGGTCATGCGCCTAGTGACCAAGTTAAATGACCAAGAGAGGTGGATGCAAGTGAACAAGTCCTAGTTAAATGTTTGCAGAAGGATATCAGAAGGCACCATCTACAACTTGTCTGCGTACATCGTGGATGAGATTATCAGTAGTGCACGGGAAGGTGACAAGATACTCTTTGGAAATGTCCTCTTGACCATCATGTTTTAAAGATTGGAGTGCTTGATGGGCTGAACAAGGCTATATGGGAGTACCAAATGAAGTATCTATTAGTGCAAATCACAACACCCCTAAATGAGTTCTAAAAATATTCTTTTCTAAGGTAGAATAATTTGGTGTGATTGCATAACATTGAACTTTCCCCAAGGTGTGGGACCTTACAAAAGTGGTAAAGCTCTCCAGAGAAGGTTGGTTCCTCTTCATAAACTACATGCCACAAGCTTATCCAGTGCAGGAAAGCTAATCTAATCGTAATATAACTTCCAAGGAGACAAGGAAAGAAAGAAAACAAGAAAAAATAGAGCCTACACTAAAACGGTGATACACCAAAGAAGGAAAGTGTTGATCATCTACTAAACTACCATGGAACAAAGAGAGGTGAGCAATGGAAAGGATGGATAGTAACATCATAGACCATAGATCAGATTCACACAGAAAATTTTCCAAAACCCCATGAACACAACTCCTAGATCTGTAAATGAACATTCAAAACATGCACATATACCTTGCAATAAAGAGAGGCAAGAAGATGTAATGAAATGAGTAAAGGATGGAAAAATTAATCACAAAAACACATTTTTTATTGCTCCATATTTACACAGTGCACCATTTCATGGGAAAGAGGCAAAAAATGCCATTACAGAGCAGGGGAGGAGGTTCAAACTCCATTTTCGACCCTGGGGAAGAAAAGAAGGGGGAGGCAGAGAAGAAAAATGAACAACCACTAATTATGTGCCTCTGTTTACATTTTATAGAAAAAACACGAGAAGAGAGGAAAAACACTGGATCTACTCCAACCACTTTTCAAAATGTGTTTTAATTCTTCCTCTGTTGATGGGCTTGATGCAAAAGCTCATAATTCCATGTATCTACTTCGCAGACCAAAGAAAATGACCCATACTTCATTAAATTTGGTGGTTGGAACTAGTTTTTGTCTTTTCCATGCCAAAAATGTTTTGCAAATTTCTCCCCCAAATATTTACCAAAATCCAAAATCGAAGACTCCATGATGAAGAGAATCTTCGATATTTCCATTGGTACCAAGAACATCAAAAATAGAGCTCTAGATCAAAAGATATGGCCTTCTGAGTTTTTCCTTAACGTTTTCGGCAAAAAACAACTCGGGAAAATTTTGAACTTTTCTCCCACAAATCCTTTGATGATGTGGCATCCAATTGGGTCGGTGGAGGCAGGGGCTCCTTTTTTTCCATTTTACACTTTTTGACAAAAATTCAAAAAATCTCATTTGCCTCCGAAGGTCCGCCAGCACCCGCATTAGCTTTTTGATGTGCCAACTCAACACTTAATTTTCACCTTTCTGACAAAAGGGAAAATTTTCACTTTTTCCTTTGATTTCCCGCCACTCCAAGATTCCTTGGAAAATATCTCTCCCAAGCCTCATAGGTCCACCTTGGGCAATATTTCCTTCTAACTCGCTGAAGCCATAACTCAAAAAATACAAGGAGTTAGAAAGATCTCTTTACCTTTACTGGAAAGGGGAGGAAATTCTCTATCTGATGGAGTATTTTCCAAAAATCCTTGAGTGCCTAAACTTTGTGAAATTTTGAATGAGGCAAAAAAAATGATTAAGTTAACCCAAAATAAGAGGGAGCTTATTTTGGCTAACAATATCCATTTCCCACAAAGAGATTTACAAAGTACACTTGTGACAACATGACAACCATTCATAAGGAACATCCTGAGAAATGGTATAAGTGCTTAAGGGATGCATTTGAGGCAGAGTGGAGGATCCCAAAGTAATTACTTTCACTTTGTAGAGGTATAAGCTTAATTCATAGTGTACCAACACTTCGCATTGGCATATTCAAGTCGGTGGATGAAACCATGAGCCCATGGTGTAAAATCCCATTCTCTTTCATAGCCTTATATTTCCAAGCAAGGGTAAACTACTTCAAAGAGGAAAAAGACTAAGGTTAAAACTTAGTGAGGTGGATCAAGACCACATAGAGCTGGGTAGATAGCTTGTTTACCCCAAGAAGTGTGTATACGTGGAGAGGTATGTCTCCCACGAGGTCCGTATAAAAATCCTTTGACTTTGCCAATTGTAGGAAGGACCGTGACATGTGTATATCTGCACATAAGGAAATTTTTTGAGAAGGCCACGTACCTTGAATGTGATGTCTCCATCCCAGAAGACCCCATGGGAAGAAGGAATCCCACGCCAACAAAGAAAGGAAAAGAAGAGGTGCAAGGGAAAGAGGCACCAAGTGTCTAGAATATGCCAACAATGGGCATGCTAGAGACAAGCGCTAGGACAAGTATTTACACACACGAAAATAAGTATCTAGTCGGAGAAAAGGTACTGGAACAACAAAATCCTATCACAAAGGAAAAGTCACTAGAGGAGGAAGAAAGAGTTGAATCTCCCATACTGGAATCCCGGTTAGGAAGAAACAAAAGTGATGGAGGAGGCTGAGTTGGAGGACATAGAGAGCTTAGAGGCCTACATGGGTGAAAGGGATGATGAAAAAGAATATAAACTTGAGGGGTTCAAATAACCACTTATTTTCAGTGTGCATGATTCAAAGGAAGAGGGCGGAGAAGAGGAAAATGAGTTTCGATTCATGCAGAGGAAGGGTATCCAGGGAGGGAAGGCACCAAAGATAAGGGAGGAAGTGAAGAAGTGAGTATGAAGAATCAGACTCCAAGCCCCACATAGGAGCAGGTAAATGAGGTGGCAGAAAAGGAAGTGGTGAAAATCATTGAAGCCTTGGTAGAACAAGAATTGGAGTGCAGCACTGGAATAGTTATGAATGAAGATAAGGAAGAAAGCATGGGAAAATATCACAAAGGTAGGAGGCCCTAGTCCTGATGATAATTGTTCATAAGGGAACGCGTATAGGAGGAAGGTGTATGGAGATCTAGAGACCAAGGATGGGTTATGTTGATGACCAAAACAAGGTGTTACACGTGTGTTTACAAAGCATGCTTCCAATAGAGTAGCTCCCGACCATGACATCATTTGATGCGGAAGGTGCATACCCGTGGACAAGGAAAATTATTTCATGGAAATTTGAGTCCTACATCAACGAGCTAGAGTTTGAAGTAAGACAAGGGGATTTGAAGGAAGTGCCGAGTCTAAAGGGACCAACCCCTAGTGAAAACTCGCAACTATCTAACTGGGAAAGTATGCAATGTGCTTGAACAAGGTATCAGTTGAACTAGAATCCATGTTATTCGGAGGAATGATAGGGTAAAATTCCTAGAGGAAGAGCTAGAGAAGAGGGAAGAAGAGATCGAAGAAAGTACCAAGGGCTTAAGGCAAGAGGAACTAATCAATGCGTGAATGAAGCATGAACTAAGGGAAGAAAAGGCAAGGGTTCTTGAGGTATACAAGAAGGTAGAATTCATCATAGATGCCATTGTTTTGAAGCATCCAGACCTAGCACTAGCCACGAAAAAGTATGGATATTACCTAGAGTGCATAGAATACTTAACACGTATCCTCACCATGGAGAGGCAACCACTGACCTTAGAGTCTGTAGAAGAAGTATCAACATGCCTAGAAAGGGAAGACAAACTAAAGGTTATAGAAATCATTCCCGAGTACAACAAGGTCTTTGCTGATGTAGAAATTTCTACCAAAGTTTCTCAAGGAACGTATGACAACTGTGCATACAAGGATAGAGTGGCAAGCATTCTTGTTACCACTCACAAGGTAGAGCTCAAATAATTCTAAGAGAAGAACAAGGGGAACAGAGCAAAGTGGGATAGGATCTTAGCCGAGGTTGAGAAGAAGTCCAAAGCCATTGAAGTCCTATGAGGTTCAGTCAAGAACCAAATGAAAGGGTTGTACCCACAAATCACAAGGGGATGGATGTGCTTGAGGATGTGGGAAAGCAACTGGAAGGGGTGGTTGAGGAAATTAATAATCAAGGAGATGGACTGGGTATTGATGACATAAGTGCCCTAGTCGGAAACTTTTTCCAAAGAGCGAAAAATGAAGTTGATGCCTGGAATAAGTTGGAGGCCGAATTGAAGAAATATTTTCCTCTCTTATTGTAGCAGTAACAACACTTCCCCATTCTTTCATCTTTCCCAATTCTTCTTTCCCTTATTCTTTTCCAAATCATTATTTCTTCTAGTATTTGTTGTAATTCTTTATTCATTGAAGACATGTTCTTGTGTGCGGAGAATAGGTGTAGTGTGGGGTGATGTTGGGACCCTGATTTATTGGCTAAGTACAAGAAGGCACATGGGTGTGCAAGGCCTTGTTAAAGAAGGGCGTGCAAGGAGAAAGTGTGTAGGATAGGGTTCTAGGAGGGTTTAATAGAACAAGTAGCACACGCACGCAAGGCAAAGCAGGGTTTCAGGAATTATCCATATTTGGTATATCATGAAGGACATGTGAAAAACATGACCCAACTATGCATGTGGAGTGGATAAGGTGCCATCCTGGTGACAAGTTGGCCTAGGAAGGAATATGCCCTGTGATGGAAGCTTCTAGAAGACCATCATGGCAAGAAGTGGAGAGCTTAGGCCGAGAAGCATGCTCCCATGGAGGACCACATTTGGACACTTGGCTACATGGTGTTACACCTATTTATTAGATTGTTTCTTTGAATTGTTGATGAAACATATATGGTAACGGCATAGGAGGAATACTTGTTCAAATGTCGGGCTTGATGGTTTTTTGTGCGCGTATGACTTCCGAATCCATAGCTGATCGTGAGAGCTTCCTTTTGGCTAGGAGGAGCTACCTGTAATGAAAACAAAACCACTAGAAGGAATTAAATAATATGGGCAGTGAACTACCTAGCGTGAGCTAGATCCGGGAAGCATGGTACTTCCTAGATGGTTGTCAGTCCACTATTTTAAACAAATTAGTGCTGAAAACAAGGTAAATCCTATTTTTATTTTAAAATGATTTAGGTATCTCACTTAAAAGCACAATAATAAATAGATCTAATCTAACAGGCTAAGCTAGAATAGAATCCAAGGTCAAGGGATAGGTTCTGGTCTCTGCAGCTCGATAAAGGTCTCAGGTAGGTCACAGGTGAGTGAGGGTGAGGTAAAATTAGGTGGGTAGGTCTCTGTTTAAGGTTGTGTGGGAAAACATAGAGACCGGTGTTGTTAGGGGTGACCGATCATGGTTAGGTATAACCGCACGGTTCTTCGTGTGAGATCTGGAAATGTCACAGAATAGGGTTTTGGTCTTCTTTGCGATTACACAAAGGATTTTGGTTGGTTGGGATGAGGTATTGGGTGAATGGAATAGGTTTTTATGAGGTTTTGATGAGTTTATGGAGGTGAAAATCTTGGAGAAGGTCAATAGGTAGCAAGATAAACAATGGGTGATAAAATAATGATGAAATGAAATAACCAGGAAAGAATGATGTTGTACTTACTTGGATTTCATTCCTGAAGGTCTATGTGTGAAGGATGGAGGCATTGATGATGGGTTTGAAGGATGCAAGTGATCACCAACTAAAGAAAATCTTCTGCATGGGCTGCATGCACACTCCTCTTTTCTTGGATAGATCAGAATGTGGCTGGGATGGTTGTGCAGGAGAAGATCCTCAATCTCCTTCCTTTGATGTGAGTTCTTGCTGGAATTGGCTCTCTGAAGATGCATCATCTCTTTGAGATTTGTTCTTGTTTTTCAAATTCCTTGCTTCCCACTTCTAAGTTCCAAGTTCCAACCATGATAATAAGGTTGTTTTGGGTTAAAATGGGTAACCGACGGTGGTCCAAATTAACCGCGATGGTTAGGGGTAACCGACGTCGGTCCAAGGTGGATTTCCTATGTTACTAAACTTAGGGAGATCCTCCCGATTTCCTCGATCTCATGTCATTATCTAGTGGATTAGACTTGGAGCCTCTTGTGAGCATGCGGACATGTGGTTGGAGGGGAATGTAGGAATTGATTTTTAGGGTTTGGGTAAGACTCGAGTTAGTTATGGTAACTTCTAAGAATAGGTATTAGGTTGAGCTAGCTTGGTGAGGTGTCTAAGTGAATCAGATGTGTAGATATTATTTAAATTGGATATTTAAATAATAAATATAGTGAGGATAAAGCATTAATTTAATTAAATTAATTAAATTAATATTATTGGGGTGAAGGGGGTCTTGGCTAGGTAAATGTAATAAAGGAGGGCTTACATGTTGAGGGATGAAGGGGAGTGTGACCTAATTTTAGTGTCTACATTTTCCCCTTTACATTACATAGATTGTATTGGTAAGTGATGCTAACAAAAATAAGATGTGGTTACCCCATGTGAGGGTGAAGGTGATCCCCCTCAAACTAGGAACTGACGAGGCAACAGGCTGAAGCGGTGAGTGGTTTGATAAAAGGTAAATGTGAGGAAAAGGAAAGTGGGAGTAAGGGAAAAGGGTGAAAGGTCTACTCAAGAAATCTAGGTAATGGGTTAGGGCACAAGTAACAAAATTCAAATGCACACACACGTATAAACTGCAACACGCTACGGGTTGAAGAGTAGGTAAACTCTACATCGTCTAAGGTTGATAGGTTTATCCAAACAAGGGTGAAGTGAATCCGGTATCCAAGGTATAGGATAAGGTTAGGAAACAAAATGTAGGTTAGGTGCAGGAATGTTTAGGTATGTTCTGGCACACAAAAGGTAGGGTCAGGATAGACAACACGACAATAGGCAAGGTAAGGGTACGAGGTCAAACAACACGTGTAATGGTGTCGCAAAGTATAGCAAGCACATTGGTTCAAAGGTCACAAACAGTTTCTGGGTCCAAGTAGATAGGTCACAACATGGGTAAGGCCGAGGTAGGGGTAAAATAATGAGGCTTCAATAGTGGATGAGGTGAGGTTGAAGAAGGTGGAGGGCCAGAGGGGAAGGTAAAGTGGTCTAGGTAGGTGTAGGGGAGGCAAAAGAAAGAGGAGGTAAGGAAAATGAGGTCAATGTGAGGGCAATGAGTATGCAGGGTAACCGATAGTGGTCAGTATGAACTGATGACGGTGGAGAGGAACCAACGGCGGTTGGCTAGGGCATCGGCTCCATCGATTAAGTGTGAACCGACGTTGGTTGATTCAGTAGGTGATAAAAGGTAAAAAACCTGCATTTTGAAAATTCATTTGGTATTTGTGAAAAGGAGAAAAGGACAAGAAGAGAGAAAAGAGGAAGAGGAAAAAGAGAACGTCAGAGAGCTTGGTTGGTGAGCCACATAGGTGAGATTGATTGGGTGAGAGGTGGGGCCATGAGATTGGATCGAGCGAGGTGATTGGTTGGGAGAGTGAGAGGTCATTCGAGGATGGCAGAGGCTGGAGAGGGATCGGGAGGAGCGGCGCAGAGGCCGGAGGTTCCACCATGATAGTGGTAGCGGGATGTGGTAAGTGCCAAACCTTGGTTATTGATTGTTTAGTGAAATTGGTTAAAATATAAAAATTTTAAAAATGGGGTTGGGGGAAGAAATTTGAAAATAAGGGAAAAAAGGGGAAATGGGAATGGGGAAGGGTAGGGTGTAGAGTAAAAGGGTAGTATAGGAATAATTAGGGGTGTAAGGAGGGGTTTAAGTGGGTAGAAGGAGTAGGAAGGGAAAAAGTAGGGTTGGGAAGTCATGACAGTGGTGGCACGATAGTGGATCGACATCGCTTGACTTGTGGCCATCGTCATCGGTAGTGACCGATATCGGTCACAAGAATAGTGACCAATGTCGGTCAAGGGGAGACTGTGGTCAATCAAGGGATAACCGGGTCGGTCAACCTAAGGTTAAGTGGGGACAAAAAGGGAATAGAGTAAGGGCAGGGTGGGAAATTAGGGTAGGTGGGAAAGGATTAGGTGAGAGGGAAAAGGGTTAAGGGAGATAAGAAGGGTTTAGGGTGGCTTGGGTGAGGGGTAGGGTAGATAGTTTCGGGTGGATGGGTTTGGGTAGGTTTGGGTGAGGGTTAGGGTAGATAGGTAGGGTAGATGGGTTTGGGTAGGTTTGGGTGAGGGTTAGGGTAGATAGGTAGGGTAGATGAGTTTTGGTAGGTTTGGGTGAGGGTTAGGGTAGATAGGTAGGGTAGATGGGATTGGGTAGGTGGATTAGCGACAAGGGCAATGGTATGGGGGTGGGAATAGAGATTAGGGTGGGATTTGGGGTGAAAATAGGGTAAGTTGGGAAGGTGTACTAATACATTGCTCCCGTGGGGATGCAGTCTAAGATGAGTTGCGGATGAGGGCCCAGGTGCCGCCCTTATTATTGATAGTACAGGCAAGCACGATGCAAGAGGAGTGGCAACATGTTGTAGAGGTGGGGTTGATAGGGGTGAGGCACTACCAACATGTAGTCCGGGAGGTGAGTCTGATGGTTTACCTCATCGATGGATGGGACTCGGTGACCAACACTTTCCATATCTTGATGGTGAGATGACGATCACCCCGAAGGACATCTATGGATCCTGCAACACCCGTATTGGCGGCCCGGGTTTATTCTATCTCTTTAGAGGCATCTGAGGAGCTACTAGCACCCATTTTTGGTGAGGGTGTAGTAGACCTAACATTCCATAGTGCTAGCATGAGCTATGGAGTGATGTATAGAGCTCATCTAGAGGAGCTGAGGCTAGTGGTACTTTTGATGGAGCGCAGTGCTGCTTTACACTGCTTGTCGGATGCAGAGGGTGGGAGATTCCTGAGGTCACTGATGGGAGTCCTTCATGACATGGTGATACAATGAGACATGGTTCACATGGGCACCTACATTGTTGATGTAGGTATATAGAGAGCTATGGGCCTACGGGCGACGTAGAGAGTTCAACATCTACTTGCGCTGTACTACTACATTCTTTGGGGCTTATGAGCACATTGTTTATGTTTGACCAATGGGGATGCCCTAGGCAGATGCATTCCCATGGAGAGTTTTGAGAGTTGGGTATAGGCGGTGGGTACGCCATTGGAGAGGCCCGAGGTGCCAGAGCTACTCATGATGTAGCTTACTACAGGAGGTTGTTGGAGGGGTTATCTAGGGTGGACATCATTTGGAGGCCATATGTGGGCTTCCCATATACAAAAAGATGGCCACGGAGCTAGATGGGCTACAACTATATCTGTGGATAGAGGGGAGGAGAGTGGGAGAGCATGAGCAGATACCCGTAGAGTGGGTTAGGCACCAGTTCGGGTTAGTCTAGGATGTACCGCCTCTGTTCCCATAGTACAGGAGAGATGACGTGGAGAGACCTATGTCTCCACTGTGACCCACCGTGCCAACTGGACAGGAGGAGCAGCTAGTGGATTCATAGATTGATGATGCTAGAGTGGTAGATGGATATAGGTAGTGGTGGGTAGCACAGAGATCCATACCACCGAGGCCGGAAGCGGAGACTTAGCCACCATCACGGTGCAGAGGGGACGCTCTACGGGGGCGGTGGGCTACTTTAGTGACATAGCTCGAGGATTATGCAAGGGTAGATGATAGGTACAAAGGCAAAGGTTTCCACATTATAGGCCTAGATAGTGACGCTGCAGGCTCAAGTAGGAAGGGACAGTACTGCACATGTGGAGCGAGGGGGATATGGAGATAGAGAGGAGGAGGCAGTGGAGGAGAGTAGATAGCCACCCTATAGGTGTAGGTATAGGACTTATAGGGCCAGTTGGCCACAGTGCAAGGAGAGGTTACGTGTGTATAGAGCCATTCTATCGTAGCACAGGCACAAATTACTACATTGCAGGCCCAAATTTAGGCACATGCACAACTCCTAGGGCCGAGTCAAGTCATAGTACCGACACAGGGCATAGGGAAGATTCCAGGATAAGGTCCCGTGGTATAGGCATCCACATAGGTAGGGAGACCCATGGCACCCCACATATAGTGACCATGGTCAGATTCAAGGATGTCCTAGCAGAGGCATGATATTATAATAATCATTTGTTAGCTGCACCGACTAAATGTGCCCTCCTATGCCGAGTACAGAGCACAACAGGACCTCCAGTGAGAGGACTAGATCCCACACTCATAGTGTGGAGAGTACAAGGGGCTGGAAAGCCTAGAGACAAGGTCGTGGTGAGGCCACTAGTGTGCAGAGGCCAGCCCTAGGTGAGGGGCCATCAGTAGGAGGTGAGGTAGGTGCCGGGCACCATATAGGTACATTAGAGGGGTCGGGAGTGATAGAGTCGACGGAGCATTCTATGACATCGAGATGGGGAGATGATTGACTTGCTATGGACCAGCCTACGTGCCAAGTCATTTTTGTATGGATTATATATGAGATCGGCCTACGTGTGAAGAGATTTTGTATTTATTATGATTTTTTTGTACATGATACCGGCCTGTGAGCCGAAGATATTTTTGTATTGGATAATGGCCTGTGTTTCCACTGATGTATGAGAGACACATGTTTTTTTTTGAGATGAGTGTACATTATTGTGATACACAGGTATTTATATGATGAGATGTATGAGGTTCAGATGATTATGTGTTGTGATGTGTATTTTATTTTACTTTTGTTATGATATGAATGGATTAGGTGAGTTAGGCATGACAAATTCAGTCGGTTTAGGCATGGATCGAGTCAGGTTAATTTTAGGCATGGATCAAGTCAGGTTGGTTTAGGTATGGATTGAGGCGGCAGTTTGTTTAGGTATGGATTGAGTCAAAGTTAATTTTAGGCATGGATCGAGTCGGAGTCGGCTTTTAGGCATGGATCGAGTCAGGTTGGTTTAGGCATGGATGTGTATTTTGGTATTTTGGTAATACATGTTAATGCAAATGAATGTAATGGTGTTCAATGTTTAAATATGGGTTATAGATGAATATGGGAAATAATGGTAGTGGTAAAAGAGTATGTGAAACATGAGGAGTGTATGTAGGTTGAATGATGTGGATATGGGATAGATTTCTAGGTTTTTGATATGAACAGGAAATCAAGTAAAGGTGGGGAAAATGGTTAGGGTAAAGAGTGGCTGAGCTAACCTTCCAGGCCCCATGCCCTGGAAGTGCTGCCTACATAGTCCCAACAAAAGGGACCTCAGACCGATGTAGTTCTCCCATGAGCTAGGGAAGAAGATGAAAATGAGTTGGTAGGTTTGTGGGCATGTAGTGGGTTTAGGTTTAATAGGTGTGGGTAGATGATAGTTAAAATGTTGCAGGTGAGGGCGATTATGGAAAAAGGGGAGGATGACCCCCAAAGGTAAGCATCGAGGACCAAGTCCTGTATAAGGTAATCAAAATGTAAACAAAGATGGTTAAAAGATAAGAGGGGGTAATAAAGCCACCTGATTGGGTAGAATCATACCAAGTAGATCATACCTTGAAAAGGGGTGATGAATACAAGACCGAAAGGCATTACATGATTAACTATTCTACGGTGAAAGTAGTCACAGGATCACCAAATGTTGAAATTCCAAGATGTCCCTTAAGGAAATTTAGGAAATGAGAGTGGAAATGGTAAGGTGGGTGAAAGGTAGTTAATTGTATATGTTTTGAGTGATAGGTCTTTTAGGCAAGAGGTTCGAGGTCATAATGGGCAAGTCCATGACTAAAAAGTGTTTTTGTTTTGATAGACTGATCGATGTGAGAAGTCTAAATGGGATAAATAATATGGTACTCCTTGAGGTCTTCGTGAAGCTGATTGATGCGGGAAGCTTCGCTTTCTCTCGTTTTTTTTTTTTTTTTCTTTTTCTTTTGAAACTTCACATAGCTATCCTTCAAGGAGCAATCTATTTATAGTAGCAATTTGGTCGAGAAGAAGATGTCCTTTTGAGGGAGTCATATTTTGTTATTAGAAGTTTGATTTAAGGAATTTGGGCCCATTGGAGGTCTTTGAAATCATGGACAAGACCAAGGAAAAGGATAGGATTCTTGTTCAAAAGGAAAGGTGGAATGACCATGGGATCTCATCTAAAGATAGACAAAAAGTGTCCATTAGAATCATGCTATGTGCAAAGTGTTGTGGTACACATATTCAAGAGAAGATAACAAGTGACAGTGTACTCACATGATTCTTGTTTAATCATTAGGGAGGTGTATAAAGTGGATAGTGCTCAAGGGACAAGCCTGTAAAGAGACAAAGGGTGAGGTAGGTGTTATCCAAAATTCACCCCTCAAGGTAATTTTGATAACATGCATCAAATTCTTTAGTCCCAAGCAATTATATTGAGTCCAGGAAAAAGTCATGTTTCTAGGGTCCCCTCAGATTTTTTCTAACTCCCCTGTCCAAGAAGAAGAGAGTAAGTTCTAAGGAAAGGTAAGAAAAATTGCAAAAAAATAGGCTCGGCCCAAGAAAAAATCATGAAAAATGGCTAAGTCCTAGTCCTTGCAATAGTCGGGACATGAGGGACATCTGGGCGCGAACCGGCCGAAAGGCCACCAGGTGGTCCGCGCAGCATTTGAGACATTCAAGAAAAAGGGACGCGTGGGACACGAAAATCCAAACCGGCGAAAAATGGAAAAATTTGACTAACTGTTGAACAGCAATTCGACATCTGGGACGCTTAGTACGCGAATCGGCCGGGATCACCGAAATGAGAACTTTCAGTTAGGGACGCGCGGGACAAAAGTACGCGAACCGGCCGAACCGGGTGAATCGGGAAAATTTGTCCCAAATGGTCCAAAAGCAAATGGGACATCTTGGCTGCGAGTACGCGAACCAGCCGGTTCGGCCGAAACGGGAAATTTTAGCACTGTGCCAAATGGGACAAAGGGACGCTTGGACGCTGATAATGGCAAGGAGCCGAAAGCCAATCAGATCATGCCACGTGTCACCGGTAGAAAAGGGACATGGAAGTCCATTTTGGGCAGTTCGGAAGGATTTGTCCCACGTAGAATTTGGGACAAATGGGACAAAGGGATGCGAGGACGCGAAAGTGGGCGAAAGGCGAGAAGAAAAGTCAATGTTTGACCCGTGGAACTTCAAACGGCCATAACTTTTGACTTACCAAGCTCCGATTTTGATAAAATTGGACTTTCTCGAACGAGCAAGACGTTCTCTACACCACAAATTCGGCTCCGCTTAGTCAATGCTCATTCCCGTCAAATGACAGAAAACGCCTGCTAGACCCAAAATAGCTGCCCGCACTCAGAAGGCCATAACTTTTGCATTTCTCAACGAAATCACACAAAATTGGTACCGTTGGAATCGTGGTTCTGAGACCGATGCACAGAAATCAAGAATTTCTAGATTTGATCAGAAATTGATTGAGTTTTTAAGAAAATGTGGCCAGGTTCGAACAGGTGTTTTATTTTGTAGCCGAGAGTGCAATTAAGAGGCATGGTCATCATTCTTTCTCCGATGTAGCATGTAGGACAGTATGGGGATCATTTTGCAAGTAATGTATAACCATTTCACTCAATTTAATGCCTCTTACAGTGGTTGAAGGACAGATTTCGGGATTTCCATTTTCCTTCTCTTTTCCTTCTCATTTTCTATAAATTGGAGTGTTGGGCTCATTGTAAAGGGGAGAGTTTTTAGGTAGCAAAGCAAAGCTCTACCAAAATTGCTTTGTGAAGCTAGTGTGTTGCAGGCCCTTGTAGTGGACTCCTTGCATGGTGATCCGGCCCTTATCTTGTAATAGACCGAACTCGTGATACTAGGAAGCAATAAAATACCACTTTGTGGATGTATCTTCCCCTGCTTGTGTTTTCTTGCATTATTCTTGCCTTTTTGATCTTTCTATAAGAATATTGTGTCTATTATTGTATTTTTGTAGGGATTCATTATCATTGTGCATGCTTGGAATATTATTGTGAATGCATTTTGCTAGATTATGGAGAACTGTCATCACCTCTTCTAGTGTGCACTTTGCCTCTGTATTTCACACATTTGGAGACTACTCTCACATCCTCCTTTTCTGGTGTATCACCACTTTAGTGTAGGATTTCATTTTATGCACTCTCTTTCCCTGGTCCCTTGGAAATTTAGATTAGAATAGTTAGCTTATCTTGCATTAGAGTAGATTGTGGCAGGTAGTTTAGGAGCAAGAACCAACTTTCTCTGGAGGTCTATCTCAAGTAGCAAGTCCCACAACTTGGAGATAGTACCCATGTTATCCAATCACACTGTGAGTTCAAGTATATGCAGCAGGGGTGCTGTGATTTGGTGATAACAGAGGACAATGATTCAACAATAGAATGGTTGAAGATGTAATGTGTTAAGGGTTCAAGTTTGGGTTTACCCTCAAGCGAGGACAAACGATAGGCACCCGATCCATAAGTATGAGTTACGATGTATGGTCCAAGCCAATTAGGAGTGAATTTTCCCCATTTAATTTTTTCTACTTTGGTTATGTGTTGATTTTATTTCAAAACAAGGTCACCAACTTGGAAGGTTTGTTCATGAACATGTTTTTCATAAGCACATTTGATACATTGTTGGTAAACTTGAAGGTGATCCAGAGCATTAAGACGACGTTCATCTAATAACTCTAGTTGTGCTAAGCAGTCTTGACGAAAGTCATCATCAGTAAGCATGTCATGGAGAGAAATACAGAGTGAGGGGATCTGGACTTCGAGAGGCAGAATATGTTAGGAAATAAGGGATAAAATATGTGGAATAATCCCTCGCAAAATCGCAATGAATTAAAGAGAAACTAATATGTAGAAATTATTATAGATCTCAAATAAAATTACAGAATAAAATAACACAACACAAAGAGACAGTATTTAACGTGGTTCACCCAATTTGGGCTACGTCCACCAAGAATCACTTGCTCATATTTTATTACAAGCCACCGCTCTCTCAATACAATACCTAGATCCGTTTGGAGCTATGCTCAACAAACTCTACAAAATTCACACCCGAATTCAAAACACATCTGCAATACATTTGCTTGTACATCTATCATATGCATAAGACCATATAAATAGACAACTACTTAAGTAGTTTTACAAAACCGTGGGTATCAAAACCATGGGCAAAACCCGTCCCATAAACCTATGGGTCAAAAAACTCACCCATATGAGAAAAACACATTTCCCGATATGTCGGGTGCATTTTTCGAGGCCAAAAATTTTACGCCTAAATTTTTTTTTTTTTTAGGGGGCTACACCCTCGAACCTCATGCTACAGGGGCTTCCGCCCTAGACCCCCACTCAAGGCTTGGCCCACCTCCAAACCCCAAAGTGAGGATACATGAAAAGTGTATAGTACTCTTAGTGTATAGTCTTCAACACTTTCACACATGAAAAATAGGCTCCATAACCTAACAATCTCCCACTTGGAGACTAGTTTTCCTCTGAGCAAGCTTCTCAACCCTTCACTAGTTTCTCGTGAAGACCAACCAAAGCTGAACACAACTTCAATTTTTCCCTTGTGACCACCTTGGTCATCATGTCTGCAAGATTCTGATTGGTATGAATCTTCTCCAACTTCAACTTCTCTTCCTCCAAAGCTATCCTAATGAAATGGTACCTTAACTGTATATGCTTTGTCCTAGAGTGGAAAGCAGAGTTCTTAGCTAGGTGTATAGCACTCTGACTATCACTATGTAACTTACATTCCTCCTGCTTATGCCCCAACTCCTCAAGCAATTGTTGTAACCAAATCATCTCTTTGCTTGCCTCTGTGGCAGCAACATACTCAACCTCCGTGGTTGACAAAGCCACTAGCTTCTGTAGTCGTGAAATCCAACTCACTGCTGTCCCACCTACAAGTGTAAATATATCCAAATCATACTCCTCCCGCTGTCTACATCTCCAAACTATATCTCGAATCTACATAACCACGTAAAGTGGTGTTTGATCCACTGAGAGCACAAAACTATCCCCATGGTCCCTCTCAAATACCGAAGGATCCACTTTACTGCTGCTAATGCTCTTTACTTGGATCACTCATAAATCTACTCACAGCTCCCACTGCATGGGCAATATCAGGCCTAGTGCATACCATGGCATACATCAAACTGCCAACTGCTGATGAGTAAGGTACCTTGGACATTTGGTTTCTCTCCTGCTCTGTCTTGGGACACTGCTCCTTTGATAACTTGAAATGGCCTACCAAAGGAGTCCCAACCGGTTTAGCATCCTGCATATTAAACCTCTCCAAGACCTTCTTAATGTACTCTTCCTGAGATAAAGTCAGCTTCTGTTCCTTCCTATCCCGAGATATCCTCATACCAAGGATTTGTTTGGCTGCACCCAAATCCTTCATAGCAAATGATTCACTTAGCTGCTTCTTGAGTACTTTTATTTCCTGCATGTTTTTACCTGCAACCAGCATGTCATCAACATACAAACACAGGATAATATAACTTCCATCCTCAAATTTCTTTGTATACACACAATGGTCAGAATGACATCTGATATAACCTTGCTCCATCATGAAGCTATCAAATTTATTATACCATTGACGAGGAGCTTGTTTTAGGCCATACAAGCTCTTCTTCAGTTTGCACACCATCTCCTCTTTACCTTTGACTTCATATCCTTCCTCTGGCTACTGCATATATAGCTCCTCCTCCAAATCACCATGGAGAAATGCGTCTTTACATCTAACTGTTCTAAGTGCAAGTCTTCTACTGCCACTATTCCAAGAACAGTTTTGATAGAAGTCATTTTTACTACAGGAGAAAAAATCTCATCAAAATCTATACCTTTTTTCTGTGCAAACCCCTTAACCACCAACCGGGCCTTGTATCTTTTCTTGCCTCCTTCTTCCACTTTTACTCTAAACACCCACTTATTCTGTAATGCTCTTTTTCCTTCGGGTAGCTTTACCAAATCCCATGTCTGGTTCTCCATGAGAGCCTGATGCTCCTCATCCATGGCTTGCTCCCACTTCTTCCTGGCATCTACCTGCATTGCTTCATCAAAGCTCTCTGGTTCTCCACTATCAGTGAGTAATAAATAATAAAGAAAAGGAGAAAAACGTTCAGGTTCTCTTCTTACCCTAGAAGACCTCCTCAATATAGGATTTTGGGGTTCCTGTTGAGGGGGTTCCTGAACTAATTCATGTGTCACTTTCCCATTTGGAAGATCCTCTACCGCTGCATATTCTTTCTTGGATTCTTCCATGTTTTCCTACAACTGCTGCTTATACATGACTTTCTCATTAAAGACCACATCCCTAGATCGAATTATTTTCTTGTCCTTAATACTCCAACATTTATATCCAAAGTCATCACCGCCATAACCAATGAAAGTACATTTTTCTAATTTAACCTCTAGCTTGGTCCTATTATCCTTGTCTATATGAACAAACACCTCACATCTAAAGACTCTAAGAAATGAATAATCAACTTTCTTACCATACCAAGCCTCCTCGTATGCCTCCATCCAAGGCACTTGAGGGTCCTCTGCTTATCAAGTACACACAACAGTGCTCACCGCTTCTACCCAAAAAGAAAGAGGTAGTCCTGCATGTAACCTCATGCTTCTAAAGACGTTCCATTATTTTTATGTTCATCCTTTCGATACCCCATTCTCGCTGCAAGGAGTTCCTAGAACCATATTTTCCTCCGTATTTCATTCTTAGAACAAGAATCATCAAATTCATTGCTGCAATACGCCCTCCATTATCCGACCTGAGACATTTTAGCTTAAGACCTGTTTCATTCTCTACCAAGGCTTTCCATTTAACAAAAGTGTCAAATACATCAGATTTGTTTCTAATACAATAAACCCAAACTTTCCTTGTTGCATCATTAATAAAAGTAACATAATAACTTGAACCCCCAAGAGATGATACTTGAGCTAGCCCCACACATCAGAATGCACCAGCTCTAACTTACTCTCTTTCTTTGTAGGTCCAACCTTGAGAAACCTTACTCGCTTATGTTTCCCATATATGCAGCTTCTCATAGAAATCAAACCTGCTTTCGTATATCCGACAAATTCTTCTTTATGATGTTCATGCCCTTATGGCTCATATGACCGAGCCTATAGTGCCATAATGTTATATCTACATCTGAAGCCACAAGATTACAATCATTAGTACTATCAGTGGTTAAATACAAGGTTCCAACCTTCTTACCTCTTACCACCACAAGAGCACCCTTGGTAACCTTCCAAGAGTCTGCTGTAAATATCATAGTACAACCATCACTTCCCAACTGCCCTACCGATATCAAATTTCGTCTTAATGTAGGCACATGTATGACATCCTTCAATAGCCAAGTATTCCCATTCTACATCTTAACCTGAACAAAACCTTTTCCAACTATGCTGCAAGGCTCATCATCACCAAGAAAAACATGCCCAAAATCTCCTTGAACATAATCAACAAAATAATGCCTATGTGGAGAAGCATGGAAAGAAGCCCTCGAATCTAAAACCCAAGATTCAGTAATATTGTGCAAAGAAAGAATCAAAGCATCCTGACATACATTACCCGTTGCCACATTTTCCTCCTTGTTTTCTTCTTGTTGTTTCTTCTTATCCCGAAGCTCCCAATAGTCCTTCTTTGCATGCCCAAGCTTTCCACAATTCCAACATACAATCTTGTTCTTGGATTTTGACCTTGCCCGATCTTTTGATTTTCCACGGTTTCCTCTATTCTTCTGTCTCCCTCTAGTTTCCACTGTCAAAGAATTCCCTGAAGTAGAAGATTCCCAGATCTTTTTCTTCACATTTCTTCGCTTTAGAATCACCCCTACAACATCCTCAAACTTCAACTTCGAGTTATCCTGGAACCGAGTTACTTACCGCCATTACTGTGCTATTCCAACTCTCGTAAAGAGCACATAATTAATAAAGCCCTAACTTATTCATCAAATTCTATTGTAACCGAAGCTAGCATATTCACTACAAGATTAAAATCATTTAAATGATCTCACTACGAACTATTCTCGACATCTTCATATTAAACAACTTTTTCATTAAAAATATCTTATTAGAGGCGAGAGGGTTTTTCATACAACTTCCTAATGCATCCATTAGATCTTTTGTAGTATTTTCCTTTGAAACATTAAATAATACCGAAGATGCAAGACTCAAATGTGATCATTCCAAGCACCTTCCGATCCAACAAATCCCATTCTCGCATCTGTCATACTCGAGGGTTTGTTCACCTTCTCGACAACAGAGTATAAAGATCATTCGATAAAGGTAATCTTCCATCTCGCATCTTCCAAAGACTTAAATTCTATCCGTTGAATTTATCAACCCTAGATCTTACTTCATTTGCCATAGCTCCCACTCAAGCTTAAAACTTTCCCCCGCAATTCAACACCAACAAACCAAACCTCTCTCTCGATACCAATTGTTAGGAAATAAGGGATAAAATATGCGGAATAATCCTCACGAGAATCGCAATAAAGAGAAACTAATATGTAGAAATTATTACGTGATCTCAAATAAAATTGCGTAATAAAATAACACAACACAAAGAGACAAAGATTTAACATGGTTGACCCAATTTGGGCTACGTCCACCAAGAATCACTTATTTAGATTTTATTACAAGCCACCATTCTCTCAATACAATACCCAAATCCATTTGGAGCTATGCTCAATAAACTCTACAGAATTCACACCAATTCAAAACACATCTCGCAATACATTTTCTTGTGCATCTATCATATGCATAAGACCATATAAATAGACAACTACTTAAGCAGTTTTACAAAACCGTGGGTATCAAAACCATGGAAAAAACATATCCCATAAACCTATGGGTCAAAAAACTCACCCATATGAGAAAATCACGTTTCCCGATATGTCGGGTGCATTTTTCGAGGCCAAAAAATTTTACGCCTAATTTTTTTTTTTTGCGCCCGAACCCTTCGCTACCGGGGCCGCCACCCCGACTTCCGCTCGGGGCCCGGCCCGGCCCCGAACCTCGGTGAGGATACATGAAAAGTGTATAGTACTCTTAGTGTACGCCTTCAACACTTTCACACATGAAAAATAGGCTCTATAACCTAACAGAATAGCCTTGGTATCGTAGACTAGTGAAAAGGGTGTAGCCGAAGTGGAAGTGTGAATACTACTCGCGGTATGCCCATATGGAAAAAGGAATGTGCGTATGCAAATCCTTTCCAAAGATCGTCAACCACTTTCATGAGAATTTTGTTGAGGGTTTTGTAAGTGGATTTGGCTTGGCCATTGGTTTGTGGGTCATAAGGTGATGAGAAGCTAAGATGAATGCCGAAGGTGTCACAAATTTTTCAGTGTTTTGTTTTTGAATTGTTTTCCATTATCGTGATGAGATGATGAGGAACCCCAAAGTGATAAATGATGTGATGGTTAATGAACTCACATATTTTCTCAACTTTTGTAGAGATGAGTGGTATGACTTCCACCCATTTTGTGTACTATTCGGTAGTGGTTATGATCCATTGATGACATTGGGAAGAATGAGGATTGATTTCTCCGATAAGATCCAAACCCCATTGAGAGAAGGGCCAAAGGTCATGAGCAACTGTAAGGCATGACCGGGTATATGTTGAAGGTTGTAATGTTGTTGAAATTTCATACAACATTTGACATAGTCGCACCAATCATGGTTAAGGGTTAGCCAAGAGTAGCCTAGGTGAAGAATACACTTAGTAATGCAAGGCCACTAAAGTGACCTCCACATACACCATCATGTACCTCCTTAATGGTATCAGGAATTTTAGAACTTGTGAGGCATCATAAGAGAATACCATCAAAGCCACGCTTATAGAGGAGTCCCCCTAGGATAATGAAATGGGAGACCTTTTTAAGGAAAGCGTGTTGTCCGTTACAGGTGAGATCAGAAGGTAAGATGGAGAGGGAAAGGTATTTGGAGTATTGTTTATACCAAAGGTCACTTGGGTCAGGGGTGTCGGTTTTGATTGAGTAAACATCATGAAGTAAATTAGAAGGTGAATGGAGGCATTACATGGTGACAAATATTTTGGAATCGGCGGGGAAGCACGTATTTGGGAAGCTAAGCGTGCCATGGTATCTCGCAAATTTTTGGTTGAATGTGGGATGGTTTGAAGAGTGTAACGATTAAAGGTGGTCAATAGTATGTCTACATGATGTTTATACTTTTGAAGTATCTCGTTACAACATTGGTAGATACCATTGGCTTGGTTTATGACCAATTGTGAATCACCAAATATGTGGATTGATTTGACATCTAGGGCATAGGTGGTCTAGAGACCTAGTACAAGCGCTTCGTACTCAAATGTTGTTGGTGCATTCAAAGTCTAGTTTGAAAAACAAAGGCATGGGTTAGCCATCCAGAGGAATGAGTATAACACCACCCCCACCCCCACGTTGACACTTGGAACCATCGAAGAACAATGTCATTTGGTAAGGGGTTTGTCTAGGAGAGGGTAGTAATGGATTCATCGGGAAATTCAAAATTAGAGGGTTGGTCCCCGCAATAGGTGCGTACGGCCATTGGTCGGCGATAGCCTGGACCTTAATGGAATTTTGGTGAATGAATTCAAGGTCAAGATCAGCTAAAAGCATAAGCCATCGTGTAGCACATTGATTTTGATAAGGTTTGGTGTACATGAAGTGTAAAGGGTCGGTGTTGGTCACAACATAGGTTTTGTGGTTGAGTAGGTAATGGTGGAGTTTGGTGGCGATGAAAACTAAGGCTAAGCAAAGATTTTCTAGATGGTTGTATCGGGTTTCATAGTCTAAAAGAGTATGGCTTATGTAATAAACTGCCTGCTCCCTATGTTGTTCATCATGATGAGTGAGCATGGATCCCAAGGAATGATCGGTAGCTAATATGTATAGGTAAAAAGGTTGATTGTATTTTAGTGGAATGAGTACGGGTGGTTGGAGAAGGTATTTTTTTAGGGCCTCAAAAGCTTTGTGATAGTCATCATCCCATTTAAAGGAGACATCTTTCCTAAGAAGATGATGAAATGGTTGACATTGATCAAATAGTTGTGAAATGAAATGACAAATGGACTAAAATTTATCTTGTAGGCTACAGAGTTGTTTAAGGTTACTGGGTGGAGGCATTTCCAGAATGGCCTTGACTTTAGCAGGGTCAACTTCTATACCATGGAGGGAAACAATAAATCCCAAGAGTTTTCTTGAGAGAACTATGAAGACGCACTTTTTAGGTTGAAGGCGGACGTAATATTTAATGAGGTGATCAAAGATGGTTTTAAGGACAGCGAGGTGCTCCGCATGATGTTTATATTTGGCCGGAGATCATCCATGTAATCTTCTAATATGTAATGCATGATATCATGGAAGATATAAGTCATAGCATGCTGATATGTAGCACCAACATTTTTAAGGCCAAAAGGCATGACTTGATAGTAAAAGGTTCCCTAAGGGGTAATGAATGTAGTCTTGTGCTAATCTTCTGGGTAAGAAAAATTTGGTTATAACCTGAGAAACCATCCATGAGTGAGAGCATCTCGTGACCAGTGGTAAGGTCAACCAGTTGATCAATACCAAGCAAGGGAAAGTCATCTTTCGGGTAGGTGAGGTTGAGGTCACGAAGTCCATGCAAATGTGGAGTCCCCCTATTGCTTTAGTAACAGGGAAAATGTTAGAAATCCAATGAGGATAATCAATGGGTAAGATGAAGGAAACAGAAAGAAGGTGCTGAATTTCATCTTTGACGAGAAGAGCAATGTGAGGGTGAATTTTCCTCAGATTTTGTTTGATAGGTTTGGCATCGGGAACAATTACGATATTGTGGACCACCATGGTGGGTTATATACTAGGCATGTCTGCGTAAGACCAAGCAAAAGCATGGTTATGATCTCGAGAGAAAAGAAGTGATGGCTTCTTGTTCAACAACATCTAAATATTGTCGATCTTTAGGATGTGTGGGTCATCCTGAGTATGAATGTTGATCTTGATAGTCGATTCATTCAACATGGTTTGCGTCTCAGAGGGTAACGATCGATGAATATATGAGTCTTCTGCACCAAGGTAGGTGAGTATGGATTCATCATCTTGACATTAAACGATGTTAATGGTAGGTGTGTCATCATCAATCATCTCAAGATATAGGAATGGGAGAGTGGAAGGGGCCTTGCCTTCATGTTGATAAGTCAAAGGCCCCAAGGAAATGGTGTTTATGAAAAAAAAATTTAGGAGGGATAGATTCAAGATCCATCAACTCCGTTGGTGAGGGTGGTGATGAAGGTGGAGAAGGGCTAGGGTCTGTAATGAGTTCAATGCGGGCCTATTTGGTAGGAGGTTTAGGGAAGCCAATACCACTCCGGTCATTATGTTTACATGTGGTACATGGAATAATGGTATGACGACCTTTCTCGTAAAAGCCAAAACCAAAACCCTTCCACACATAGTGGTGCAAGAAGGTGTGGGTGAAATGGCGATTGGTAAGTGATTGGAAGTCAACAGAAAATGGGCGGGGTTGTGATGGTGGTTCAGGTGTGTAGGTGGTAGTATCAAGTCCCCCATAGGTGAGACTAGTACGAAGATGAGGAGGACCATAAAAGAGGTGTTCTCCTATACGGTGATCATAACAAGGGTGTTGGTGAAGGCTTCCATACTCATGTGGAGTAAGGAATGTGTTGACACTATATAGGTGGTACTCCCTCGAGTGAGGCATTGAAAAACACCTTCCAAGGGATTAGTGGTTGGTATGTGGGTAGCTGGTATGGATGATGTGTCAGAGGTCGATGCGGAGGTGGAGTTAACGGATGGGCAGCTAATGGGTCAGCCATGGAGGTTATAGTAGTGGTAGGAATAGAGGAGGTATGTGCGGTGAAAGTAGCGGTTGTACTAGTAGGTGGGGTGTAGGTGAAGTGGTATTGGTTGCGGAAGTAGATGGCTTGATAGGTATGAGCACATCATTAGGTCGGTAAAGCATGTTACATGTTTTGAAAGGTGATGGGTCAACTAGAATGGTATAAGTGTGTCCTTCATGTTCAAACTTTACAAAATGATGCAAAGTGGAGGGAACACAACCCATGACACAGATCTAGGGTCTAATAAGCAACAAGTTATATTAGAATTCCCCCTCTAAAACATAAAATAATTCTAGAATAGTACGGGGCCCACATGAACATGAAATATGACAATGCATAGTGTGGAGGTGATAGCGTCATTGAATGAATGCAACATGACCGGATGTTTATTCATGCAATTGTTAGGTATGCACATTTGAGAAAATGCATGGGATGAAATGATGTTAATGCTAGTGCCTCCATCAATCATCACACGACGTACCCGTATGTCATCAATGTGGACAGAGATGAAGAGGGTTGGGTCCGGGTCATCATTTTGGTATGGCATGATATTTACCTTTGAGAAGCTGAGGGAGGCTACTTGGTGAACAAGGTGAGGTGAGGATGAAGGTGGTAATTTTGTGAGAGAGGCTACATGATGGGGTGTGACAATGGAGGCTACGGGTGTAGGGTCATTGGGTAAAACCTCAACAGATTGAAGAACCTCCATGAGGGCTTAACGATGGGATTCTGAGGTTTGGATGAGGTTGTATAAGGACATTTTGAGGGAAGATTGGTGTAGTTGTTTGATCATGGTGTGATGTGTGACGCCATTAGAAATGGGGTATGTGGGGCCGCATATAGTTATTTTAGGTATGGGGAAGATGGTATGTTGGGTATAGGATTGGTTAGTGGGTCAACTACCTTTTCTTTACCCTTCTATGCACATGTAGTGATGTGTACCATGTTGATTTGAGGGAAGTTTTCAAATGGAGAAGGTGTAGGGTAAGTGGTATAACGACATGAAGGGAAAAAACCTATTGGAGGAGAAAATCCTGTGAGGTTAGTTAGGCGCAATGACATTTGGGTGGTGGCATGGAAAGTTCTCTGATGCGAACCATGTTAATTTCAAATTTTGTGTGTGGTTCTAGGAGCTGTGAGGGTGGAGGTTGTGGTTGTTGAGTGGGCAGTGTGGGAATGGGTGTAGGTGAAGCAAGATCCTCATCAAGAAGGTCTTCGTCGTCCAAGTTAGTTCCCAGTGGATACAATTGGATAAGGATGGTTTTCAAGGCCTTGTAGTTCTCCACATCATTCCTTAACACATGATGGTATGTGCAAATTTTGGTATCATCAAACCCCTTTGGCTTGGGTTTGAGGGGGTCGTAAGGTTGGAGTGGCGGTAATGTGATAATAGAAGTCTCAAGGAGGTTGGTTAAAATTTTGGCACAGGACCCTGCTAGTGGATCACAATGGGAAGTGAATATGGGTTTGGGTGCAGTGTGGTTGGTCTTCGGGAATTGTTTTAGAAGTGTAGGAATGGGTCGAGCTATGGATTTAGGCACCGGTGTGGTTTAAGGTATCATTCGGGTTCATTTGGGTAGGGGTACAATAGATGGACGGGTAGGAGGGTGTGGGGTTGTTTTGACTACCTTGTTGTGGGGTAGTGGGGTTTTGTTTTTGGGTTGCACCTTCTTGGGTAAAGGTGATGTGGGTATACGAGGTCTAGAAGGAAAAGTAGATGGAGGAAGAGGGTGAGTTACCCATGGGGATAACGGGGTGATATGAAGGTAGATGACACGGGTCATTCTTGGGGTGTGAGGGACAATGACTGAAGTGTAGTGGGTAGTGAAGAAATGGCTGAAGGTATCGAGGTATTGGTGGTAAAGAGACTACAGGTGTGGGTATGAGTTGTGTTGTGTGCCTGGTAGGTTAGAGATTTGTGAGGAAGGAATGGGTGGTTGTGTTATTAGTTTATGGATGGGTGAAGGGTGCTTGACCATGTTGGGCAGCTGAGGTCTTAAGGTAGATGAGACAAGTGTAGGTGTGATTGGTGTAGTTGGGGTATGAGGCCGATGAGTTTGTTTCTTTGGTTTGGGTGTTAGGGTAGGTGTGGTATTGACATTGGAGGATGTAGCTAAATTCATTTTAATAGGCGGATGAGTAAGGCTAGTGATCGGGGTGACCCCTAAAGTGGTAATAGGTTTGGTGGAGGAAAATGTTGTGGGTATGGGTTTGGGTTTAGATATAGGTCGGGTTACGGGTAAGGGTGTGGTGTGAGTGCTAACAAGTATCATGGAAGGGGTTACAATAGCAGTGGTTGTATTTGGTTTGATGGGTGGAAATGTGTTTGGGTAGATGGTGGAGGTGTCATCGAGGGATCTCTACATCTATGTTGAGACAAGGAGTAAGAGGCACCCCCATAATAAATCCCTATCCACATAATCTAAGTGATCACTAAATGTGAGAACGACACATTTGTGGGTGGAGTTGGCGAGGACCTAATGGGGATTCCCATAAAATGCATCTTAGAGATAGGGAATTGGCTAGCTTCAGCTTCCATGGGTAAGAGAGATGAAAGTAGGTCTATTGGATGTTGGGTAGCTAATGGAGAATGCTCGCCAAGAGGTAAAGGTATCTCCACCAGGTCTATGATGGGTGGAAGAGATGATGGGAGTTCCTCTATAAGTGGAGGAACGGATAGGTGCTCCTCTATGGGTGGTGGAGGTAATGGGTGCTCCTCTACGGGGGAGAAGATAATGGGTGCTCCTCTATGGGTGGAGGAGGTAATGGGTGCTCCTCTATGGGTGGAGGAGGTAATGGGAGCTCCTCTATGGGTTGAGGAGGTATGGTAGGTAAAGGTTCTCTAAGTGGAGAAGCTAGGGGTGAGATGGTCTCAATGTTAGCAGAAGACTCCTTTGTAAGTGATGAAGGAGATGAAAGGTGCTCCTCTGTTGGTGAAGGAACAGTGGAGGTTGGTTCGAATGTGGAAGGAGGATTTTGGGCTAGGATTTCCTCTATGGAAGGGATGTGAGGTAATTGAGAGGTGACAGTACCTTGTTAAAGATTGCGTGAACCTCACGGGTATGGGTATCATGAGTGGATGTCTCACCGATTTGATTGGATGAAGGGGCATGGTTGGGGAATGGTTTTTTGAAGATTTGTAGATTTTGGTTGGGGTGGCATTGGGATTATCCACAGTTAACTCACCTTTCTCAAGCATTTCTTGGACAATATTCTTAAAAGTGATGCAGTTATCGTCACTATGACCCTTCACTCGATGATAGTTACAAAAATCATGTTCCTTATACCATGCAGGCATGGGGCAAGCAGGGTCAAAACCAGGTGTGTGGTTTTATGGGTGGAAGGGTGATGGCGCTAGCTTTGATAAGCTTTTCTAAGACAAAAGAGTAAGGTTCCCCAATTGGGGTATATTTTTGCTGCTCTTGTCTGAATCAAAAATCCTGAACGGGTGATAGATTAGATGAGGGTGTAGCTTGATTGGACGGATGAGCTAGGCCGACCTTGAGTACCACTACATTAGCAGTACCCTTAGCCTTTGAATAATTGGTTGGTGGTTTGGAAGAAGAAGAGGTTTCATTCGACTTGAATGCTGAATTCTTATTTCGTAATTAGATTTTCTTCTCTTCGATGGCCCAAATCTCTAACTTTCGTGCCATAGTGAATGCCTCATTGAATGTTTGGAAATTTTGGACCTGTAAGGTCGGGAGATATGTCTGGCACAAGCTCAGGTGAAGAGATTGATGAGTTCAATTTGTGGCAGTTGAAAGGTAAGTTGATTGATCAGGCTGTGCCAGCAAGTGAAAAAATCTGTGATAAATTCATCCTTGTACTGATGTGTGGAATATAGATCGGTCATGGTAACTTTCTTGGTGATATTGATAGAGAAATGATCCAAGAAAGCTTGGGCTACCTGATTGAATGAAAATATAGTGTTTGGGTAACCCACTATACCAATCTAATGCAGGTCCATTGAGGGACATGGGAAAGGTTCTCAAAAGTAAGGCATCATCATGAACAATCAAATAACACCCATATTTTAATGAGCACAAATGCTGTTGTGGGTCTTCCTTATTATTGAAGAAGTTGAATTTAGGCATTTCCCAATGCACATGATATGAATGGATAGGAATGGATGGGTGAATATGCTCATTGCAAATCTCATCATAGATGAGAGTGTTGTGGGAGCCAGAAATTGATGCCTCCAGTGTCTGCATCTTATCCATCATCAATTTAATTAGGTCATTGGTGGGTTGTGATGATTAGATGCCTCCTATAACATAAGGAGGTTGGTTTTGGGTATATAATGGGGGTGGAATTACAGTGTATAGTGCTGCCATGTAAGGTGGTGGAGAAGAAGGTAATGAAATAAGGGGTACATACCCAGAATGAATAATAGATGAAACAGGCGGTTGTTGGTAGTATGTATATGGGGGAGGAAGGGTCGTGGTAACCCTAGTGGAAATAGGGGCTAATGATTGTGGAATGGAAAGAACTATGTTTTAAAATGGGGTAGGGGTCATCGACACTAGAGGTGGGAATGTAGCTACAGGTATGTGTGAGACATGAGGGGTGGATGAGGTTGTGTTTGGGGTAATTGTCAAGGGTATGGTGGATGTAATGGGTGCCACAGAGATGCACGAGATCCGAGATGGGGCTGATGTGGAAGTGGGTGTGAGATTCGGGGGATAGATATGAGCATGTCGTATATCAACTAACCTGAGGCATCTCGAAAGGATGAGTGGGAGAGGTAAAATTGCAAGGCAACAGGGTTCTGGTCAAGGAGTCGTACAAAATTTTCATCTCCGGTAGCGATATTAGTAGGCTGGATAGTATCCGTGGCTAGTGATAAAATAGAAGGTGGTGAAGGAATAGGTGGGAGGGTTGGCAATTGGCGTGGAACATGAGGGCACTTGCTTTTCTTTGGGTCATCACCCATGTGAACCAATATTAATCATGTAGGGCTACTTCTTTGTAAATGATATAGAGAACAACAGGAATAGGTGAATTTGGTGATAAAAATGGATGAAGTAATGAATGGTGGCTGGAATGTGAAAAAATGGCTAACCGATGTCGGTTAGGGAAAACCAACGTCGGTCAGGGGTAATTTCATTAGTCACTGTAGAAAATAGATAGTGAGTAAACAATGAGGTAGAAGGCAAAATCTGACAAGTATGCCAAATCTGGGGATGTGTAAAATGTCAATGGGAAAAATGATAGTGACAGAGACTGTGGAAAGTGGAAAAAAGTGAAGTGAAACTATCCTTTTGAGTAGGTTAGCAAAAGGACCAGAACTGATGTCGGTTGGGTTTAACCGATGGTGGTCAGAGGTAACCGATGACGGTTACTTATGAAATTGAAACAGTGATGAGAAAAAGTGGTTGTGAATTAAAATTTGATGTGGAATCAGACCCAAAATTTTGGGAATGATGGTGATATGGCCCAGCACACTCAGGTGAAGCTAGAATACACTAGCTATGATGAGGAGCATGCAAGGATGAACAAAAAAGTGATGAACGTGATCTTTCACCTCAAAATGCAAGCCAAGCAGAAACACTAAGAAAATGCGATCCTAAGAGTGCCCTTTTCTATTATGTTTGTTTATCTTATGCTATTTAGGGACTGACACATGAATTGTGAAATAGAGTTTTTGGTGAGGATGGCTTCCTACAAAGAAGGAGATCTAAAGGGTGAGGTTTTAGGTATGTTATGGTGGGGGTGGGATTTTCTCTGAAGTATGACTTGATAGAGCAACGAACTGGGTGCCCACTGTACCGTGATTGTGTGATCACCTATAGCTTCTTCCAGGTAAGATGTTGTTTAAGAATGTATGTATTTAAATTTTTGTGTGGTTTGGTAAGACTCAAAGAAAGAGAAAAGGATAGAAGTGCTTTTCTACAATTCATTTGTCAACCATCAGCTGGTCATGACCTCTAACATATAGGTTTCCCTCATTTAATGTGAGATAATGCAATAAATTAGAATGAAATGTGATTTTTTTAAACCCAAATTGAAAATGTGAAATTGGATGACACAATAAGATGAAGAGGAAGAGGGATGCTCTTTCACTACAATGCAAAAACATGAAGAAATGATTCTTTTTAAATACACCAAAAGAAAAGTTTCCTTTAGAGAAAATAGAAAGAAGAAGTGGATTACCAAGGAAGAAAATTAGTGTGTACACTTTTTTTTTTTTTAGAAAGGAAACAAACACACAATTTTTCCTAGGAATGAATGAAATGCAAGGAACCTCGGATGGGTCCCACCGGGCGTGCCAAATTTTTTCACTTTTTCTTAGATTGTTTCTTTGAATTGTTGACAAAACAGATAGGGTAATGGGCATAGGAGGAATACCTGTTCAAATTTCAGTTGATGGGTTGTTGTGCGCGTATGAATTTCGAATCCATAGCTGACCGTGAGAGCTTCCTTTTGGCTAGGAGGAACTACCTGTAATGAAAACAAAACCACCAGAAGGAATTAAACAATATGGGTAGTGAACTACCTAGTGTGAGCTAGATCCGGAAGCATGGTACTTCCTAGATGGCTGTTAGTCCACTGTTTTAAACAAATTAGTGCTGAAAACAAGGTAAATCCTATTGTTATTTTAAAATGATTTAGGTATCTCATTTAAAAACACAATAAGAAATAGATCTAATCTAACATGCTAAGCTAAAATAGAATCCAAGGTAAAGGGATAGGTTCTGGGTCTCTACAGGCCTGATAAAGGTCTTGGGTAGGTCACAAGTGAGTGAGGGTGAGGTAAAATTAGGTGGGTAGGTCTCTGTTTAAGGCTGTGTGGGCAAACACAGAGACCGGCATTGGTCGTGGTGACCTACCATAGTTAGGTATAACTAGCACCGCTTATTGTGAGATCTGGAAATGTCACGAGCATCAGGGTTTTGGTATCCTTGGTGATTGCACAAAGGATTTTGGTTGGTCAAGATGAGGTAATGGGTGACTGGAATAGGTTTTTGTGAGGTTTTGATGAGCTTATAGAGGTGAAAATCTTGGAGAAGGTCAATAGGGAGCAAGATAAACAATGGGTGATAAAATAATGATGAAATGAAATAACCAGGAAAGAATGATGTTGTGCTAACTTGGATTTCGTTCTGAAGGTCTATGTGAAGGATAGAGTGCTGATGATGGGTTTGAAGGATGCAAGTGATCACCAACTTAAAAATATTATGCATGGGCTGCATGCACACTCCTCTTTGCTTGGATAGATCAGAATGTGGTTGGGATGGCTATGTAGGAGAAGATCCTCAATCTCCTTCCTTGGATGTGAGTTCTTGCTGGAATTGGCTCTCTGAAGATGCGTTATCTCTTTGAGATTTGTTCTTGTTCGTCAACTTTCTTGCTTCCAACTTCCAAGTTCCAAGTTCCAACCTTGAGAATAAGGTTGTTTTGGGTTAAAATGGGTAACCGACGTGGTCCGGCTTAACCGGCGACGGTTAGGGGTAACCGACATCGGTCAAGGTGGGATTTCCTAGGTTTACTAAACTTAGGGAGATCCTCTTGATTTCCTCAGATCTCATGTTGTTATCCCATGGATTAGACTCGGAGCCTCTTGTGAGCATGCGGGAATGTGGTTAGAGGGAATGTAGGCATTGATTTTTAGGGTTTGGGTAAGTCTTAGTTAGTTATGGTAACTTGCTAAGAATAGGTCTTAGGTTGAGTTAGCTTGGTGAGGTGTCTAAGTGAATTGTATGTGTAGATATTATTTAAATAATAAATATAGTGAGGATAAAGCATTAATTTAATTAAATTAATTAAATTAATATTAGTGGGGTGAAGGGGGTCATGTCTAGGTAAATGTAATAAAGGGGGGCTTATATGTCGAGGGACGAAGGGGGAGTGTGACCTAATTTTAGTGTCTACAGATGGATCTAAAGCCTCGAAAAGGTGGGTTGGCGGTTCAAGAGGCCTATAAATACAAGTGCTGTAGAGGAATTGAGATATAGATCAATAGAGTGTGGAACTCTGTAAAAGGCATTGAGAAACTCTATTGGGTTGGGTAGATGACTTACGGGGAAGGATCTATCAAGGGGTTTGGGTATGAAATTTTCCTTTCATGTTTAGGACTCTAATCCAGTTATGATGTATGACTTTGGTCTACCATAATGTGATATTCTGCAGTAATGGATCTAATGCATGTGATGAGGTTATTAGGTATGATAGAATATAAATATAATAGACTCTAGTTTATACATATATTTGCATATTTATGTTTCATATGTGTTATATGGATGAATATAAACTCCTATACCTTTCTTTTTAGTTCGGTTCTATAAATTGTTAAGTGTCCTTTTTATCCGGAATGACCACATTGATCTAGAAATCATTTTGAGATCTATGTTTCACCGCTTAACTCACATAAAAGAGAGACTCAACACCCGCACATGCCTTGGGTGAGCAGCCAGCGCCCGTTGGGTGATAGGCCAACCCACATGGGATTCCTTGTTCTTGGTGGGTGTAAAAATGACTACACCCTCTCATGGTATCTCATGTACACTAAAAACCTCAATCAAACAATCTGTGATCTAAATAGGGTCCCCATCATACACTATCAACTTGCCCTAAATCAGTACTCTAATTATCTACTGAGACATCCTTAAGAGTCACAGTCATCGTGCTAGTGGGCAACCCGAAACACTAACTCTTGCTATGCCGCCTCTTAGCCAAGGATATGAGTAGGTTGTGATCTAGAGTAATTTGTGGCATCCAAGCCATGTGTGAAATCCTGTAACATATAGAGTAATCTCCAAAAAATTATCTTGCATCGAGAAAAGGTTGCCTTAAAGGTAGCTAACCTACCATGCCACTCCCAAGTCTATAAGGAAGGAAAATACATCTGCAAGATCAAGCAACACACTCATTATAATTTCTTCTATCAAACATTATATAATGTTAGCCAACTCACCCCTACATTCTTTTGGATAATTTCCCAAATTCTTGAGGTTGATTAACCCCCATCTCGATGTTGTACGCCCTGGGCTGGTGTATGCATGCCCAAAGCATATATGCGCCATTATTTGCACCTGAATGCTCCTTCAAATGCATGCCCACACAATCCTTTGACATACCTGATCCCGGTGCTTACACACCATTTCTTGCTCCCACGCGCACCTATCCGAATCTATGCACCCTCCCATTTGCATATATGAACCCCAAATTATGTTCCCGCATGTATATGTACCCATCCTAACATATGCACCCACACATATACGCCCTATCTATTTCCGATGCTGATATGACCTTGACCATGTATATGCCTTTACACATATGTTTTTCCCACACCCGCCCCCAATAATGTATGTTCACCCCAAGGTGCATGCATATGCTTTTGTGATACTTTTAAAGAATAATAAATACACTTAAATGCTAAAAAATTAAATAATGAATGAGGTAATCACGTAGGGACCTTTGTCACATAATCGTATGTACTCTTGGACTATGTCTTATCACCTTTTATGCCTCTAAACTCATGCCATATATCTTAAGGCTAGTGCAAATATCATGGTAAAATCAACAAGGGATCGCTAACAAATGAATTTCTTGCAATGATTTATCCCCTTGGGAGGGATGTTGGGTTAATAAATTGAAACCTAAGTATTGAAGGTGCATAAGGATTGAGTGTGCGGACATAGGGCACATATGTATGTGTGGAAGTATAGTGCAACAAGGTGTGTGTGGGAAAACATGAAATTAGGACTTAGCCATTTTTAGTATGAGGCTAAATATAGATGTTGAGTGCGGAGCACATTTTGTTAAAAGAATTAGAAAGCACATAAAGGCTATTTTATAAAAATGGAAGATCAAGCGATATGCATAGTTTTAGGGCTATTAATAGGATTAGAACTATAATTATTATTAGATAATATATTATTAGTGAGCTTGCATGCTTTTGTAATTATCCTATAGCATGCATGACTATTTTTATCATGTAGCCTATTTTGGAGAATGCATGAGTAGTGAAGGGAAAGTCCCCATTACCTATAAATATGTATTGATTTGCATGGTTTAGGTGGTCCATTCTATAATAAAGTTAAGTTTTTGGTTCATGAGCGCACATGAATTATGGTGTCACTATTACGTATGTATTCGGATTATGTGTTTTATAGTAATTAATACAATGGATCTATGTGGTTGGATATTGGTTGTTGACATAACTATGACTGGTTCTTGCATGGTAAATTTAATCTTGATTATTGTATAAGTTATTCTTACATATGGTTATGATCTAGATCTAGTTTATGTTATGAAAAATACTTGATTACTAGTTATGGATCTAGAATATTTGTATGATCATTCAACAAGCTATCATAAAAGAGGAACTTGGTACCCTTGCATGCTTCAGGTGAGTGCTCGGGATTTCTTGGGTGATGTGCCAATGTGCATTAGGCTATTTGGTGAAATAAAATACTATATTTTGGTTCCATTACTTTAACCTTTTTCCAGATTTTTGCCATGATGTTGAGGATTGGTTAGAGAATTTAGTTAAAGATTATGCTCATAGATTTAACACTAGCCCTGATTTTGATGCACACATGTGGGTTGAACATAATCTGTATCATGAGCTCTATTAGATGTTCTTCTGTTGTTTCCTTATATATTTATACGAGTGGCTAGTAACATATGCATAAAAGAGAAACTAGAGGTATAGAGAACTTGTTTAGACACACGAAGAATTATAGGATCTGCATGATGCTTTGATCTAACTTATACATGCACTATAGATCATTGGTGGAGTGGTGTTTTGAATAGCTATATTTTGGAGTATGTAATTTCTACTTATTCTTGTTTAGAGGTTGTTGAGTTTTAGTTCTTATGCAAACCCAAATGATCTTATTCACACGATATCCCTTTAGTGATTCGAGATATTGACCATGACCCTAGATTTAGAACAACATCCTATTGCTAGCTAAACCCCACCACATGCAGGGGTAGGAGAAGGTGTGGTGAAAGATGGAGGACATGGCGATAGAGAGGAAGAGAGAAGAAAGGTGTAATTTTAATGAAGCGTGAGAGAGGGAGCAATGTGAAATTACAAAATGAATGGTTTTGTGGAGAGAGATGGCTCATGAAGGATTTGGAGCTCATGTGGAAGATGTGGAGCCAGAGCATCCAAACTCCCCCATTTGGGTAGAAATGGTAGAGAAACCTTTCTAGTTTCAGATGAGATCATGTCTAAGGAAATACTAAGAAGCGTGTGTGTGCATCTGATCTTACTTGGTGACACTGGCCTTTGCACTTAGTGTTCCAGTTCCTAAGATAGTTATTGAGAATATGGCTAGTGTAGGTGCTTTAGTAGCGATAGGTAGATATCATTCTCACTTAATTTCAAGAGTTAATCAGGTAGAACATTCATCTATAGTGGTGCCGTTATCATCTTTGCTTTTAGAGGTCTGGTTGGAAGTATATTTTCTAAGCGCAACTTCAACATAGAACATGGGTGCACAGAACATTGGTATAATGTGTGGAAGTAGTAAAAATTTGTAGACCATGGGAGTTCAATTTAGTATAACTATTGGAACACAAGTCAACACATTCTCTGGTCTCTTTTGTACCATAGGAGGGGGATCGGGAGGATTAGGTAGTCTAAGATCTAGTGGTTCTAGAGGTGGAGGAAACATAGGAGGTGATACAAGTTTTGGATATGGCGGGCACGACCCACACCAACCCCAAAAATTTTATTTTTAGATGTCTCTTCATCTCTTAGAATATAGAAGAATTGAATATGCAATGGAACATATGCACGTGTGAGATAATATGAAATGCTAAGGGTATTACAACTCCAGTGTAAGGAAAGTCAGTTTCTTACAACTTTGTAATTATGTGCACATATTTGGTAAAAAAATGATCCAAACCAAACTTGTGTGGACTATATTGTGTTGCGTGATGCTTTCTTATCGAGTTCCATATACCTGAGTTTGAGCAGAAAATCAATAGCATAAAGGGCATGGATGAAAGCATAAGGGAGTATGATGTCCACTTTAAGACTTTATTATCGAAGTTATCTTGTGACATTCACTCAGTCAGCATGATCAATGGTTTGTTAGAGGTTTGATCACACCTTTCAGAAGGGTGCTCTCACACAAGACTTATATAGACCCGTGCGAGGTACTTGAGGAAACTCTATGCACTGAGGAATTCAAGAGCATAGATAATGGAGTTAGCCCATTTTTGGAGGCTCAAATTGCAGCTATGGAAAAATAGTTGGAAAATTTGTCAACTAATTCAGCCCATGAGACGCGTAGTGGTATTTGGTACATGGACTGTGAAGTAGATTGACATACTAAGGATAGTTTCCCTCATAAATCGGTGAAAATGTGCCATGTTTTTGGACTATGAGATCTGTCACTTGGATCATGATTCAAGTAGGTTCCCACTATTGCAATGCGTGATAAGGAAGAATGTGTCATGTTACTATAAGATTTATAGGTCTACCACTCATGATACAGAGAATTGTAGGTTGATTGATCAGATTCATGATGTCATTGATACTAGTGTACATTAGACTAGTGTTGTAAACAATTCCAAGGAACAAGGTGAGCATCATGATCATAGTTACAATGAAGGGCGCTGATGGTGGTGGTAGAGGTAGAGGTAAAGGTAGAGGTAGAGGTAGAGGTAGAGGATACCATGGAGGATTTAGAGGCTAAGGTCATGGTGGTGGAAGAAGTGAGTTCCCTTGTGGAACATGTTATACATGTGGATCCCCTTATCATTATAAGCGTGAGTGCCCTCATAATATTATTTGATCCTTTTGTAGAAAGAACCACAATTATGAAGAATACATGGATTATATGAGCACGTAAGCAAGAAGCACAAGAAAGATACAGTACAAGAATGGTTAGAGTACAATGTGCTATGGAAGATCATGGATGCCAAAGGTAGAGTATGATCCGAGATATTTCTTGTTCTAATCACCATACACGTAGAGGTGACACGTGCAAGGGAAGTACCAAAGTAGAAGCCTATTATTACAAAATAGGAGGTGTTGCATACAAAGTATCCATACCATACTCATCATAAGGAAGTTTATCAAGAAATTATGGATGTTATTAGAAATTTGTAAGATGAGATATAATTTTGCAAGGAGAAGTTATGGAAGATAGAGCTATCCAAAATAGTTGATCTTACCTAAAAATATTTTGATGACTGGAAGGAGGTTTGTAAGCTACTATGCTAAGAGAACATTATTCCTTTGTTAGGGGAATGGTTAAGGGAGAAAATACTACATGTTGGAGTTGAGCGTGAGAGACAAATTTTACATGCTAACCTACCTCCTCACAATCTTGATTATGAAAAAGAGATCACTTTGAATGTAGTTGTTGATGGATGGATGTTGAGTAACATTTTGATTGATACATGTGCAAAAGTGAATGTGCTCACTTTGGATGTGTGGAATTAGATGGGGAGGCCACCATTACAGCCATCTTCAAATGTGTTGTTTATGGAAAATAGGACTAAATCCATGCCTATTGGAGTTCTAAAGGATGTTACTATTACTATACAAGGGGCTAAGTTTACTAGGGACTTTGAGGTCTTGGTGCTTACAAAGGAAGACAATTTTCTAGCATTTCTTGGGTGCCCTTGGTGTTATGTGAATAATGTTGATCTGCGATTTAATAAAGGATATATCAATTTCAAGAACAAGGAAGAGAACATCATCATTCCTTTGAAAGATGGAAAATCTGCACCTTATGTAGAACCTTTGAGTGAAGAGGATTTCAACAAAAATTATGTGCACAACATTATAGATCCCGAAGTGCTTAGGCCATCCAAGGAAGGAGTTATTCAATGGGATGATGTACGATCATGAGTGACACAACCAACGTTGAATGTGATAATCTGGGTACATGGGACTTATGAAATGATAGGGTGTGAGATGAAGAGTATAATTACGCAAATAAGTAGACTATGTTGTTTTAGGCATTTGGGTAGTAATTAGGTACCAAGGTACACTTTGTGAAAGGAAATCCTAAAGTATTTCTACGTCTATGGAAGTTTAGTGGACAGATCAAGTGGAAAGAAGGAGTATGTTGGTGTATAACTTGCTTGGTACAACAACGCATTGGTGGATGGTACACAAATATGGTATTTTAGAGTAGCAAAGAAGAATTAAGAATCGCATTCTCTGTTAGATTTCTTCGAACAATGTGCCTACTAAGAAATGTAAATTTCATGGGAAGGATTCTGATTCACATCACGTTGGTAGTTTGAGAGAATCTAGACAGAGGGGTAAGAGGCCTTACCACCTTCATCATGTGTTCATAATTTCTACTTCACCTTGCAAGGCTATGCGTGTACATGGTATGTTTATGTAGAGTTGAATAGAGAAACAAGGAATTGGAAATAAATTAATGTAGGTATGATTCAGACCTTTTAATATTTTTCCTCTAAACCTCTAATAAATGAGGAATTATAGGTTATGAAGTGCTTGACTATGGGAGATAGTGTAAATGATGAGGAACATATTCAATAATTTCTAGGTGAGTCGATTTGGAGGAATATTTTGAAAAAGAAGAGATAGATGAGGAATAACTTGGGTGTGCCTACCTAGAAAAGGAAAAAGGTAAAATGGTCTACATGATTGATGATGAAGAAGTGGAAAATATGGATGTTGACCATACTTTGTATGCACAAGGTCTTAGATAGTGTGGATGAGAAGGAACATGCATATCATGAGCCTATGAAAAAAATAAGGTCAACATTGGGATAAATTCTAAACCAAAAGAGTCCATCATTTGTGATTATTGGTTTGACTTAGAGGTCATGAAGATAATTGAGTTGTTGTAAGACTTCAAGGACTTATTCCCTAAAGGCTATCATGAGTTTAAAGGAGTACATCACTCTTTGAGAGATATGAGGATCAAGTTAAAGGAAGGTGCATGCTTGGTTAGGAAGAGGCCTTATAGGATGAATCCTAACTTGTGTGTCAAGGTAAAGGAAGAGATTGATAAGATGTTGATGTTAGGAAATAAGGGATAAAATATGTGGAATAATCCCTCACGAATCGCAATGAGAAACTAATATGCGAAATTATTACAGATCTCAAATAAAAATGTAGAATAAATAACACAACATAGAGAGACAAGATTTAACGTGGTTCACCCAATTTGGGCTACGTCCACCAAGAATCACTTGCTTAGATTTTATTACAAACCTCCACTCTCTCAATACAATACCTAGATCCGTTTGGAGCTATGCTCAACAAACTCTACAGAATTCACACCCGAATTCAAAACACATCTACAATACATTTACTTGTCTTCTATCATATGCATAAGACCATATAAATAGACAATTACTTAAGCAGTTTTACAAAACCGTGGGTATCAAAACCATGGGAAAAACCCGTCCCATAAACCTATGGGTCAAAAAACTCACCCATATGAGAAGAGCACGTTTCCCAATATGTTGGGTGCATTTTTCGAGGCCAAAAAAATTTATGCCTAATTTTTTTTTTTTTCGAGGGCTGCACCCCCAAACCCCTACTTATCGGGGCTACACCCCGAACCCCTACTATCGGGGCTACCACCCCTGAGACCCCCCACTGGGGCTCGGCCCGGCCTTGAACCCTAGCAAGGATACATGAAAAGTGTACAGTACTCTTAGTGTACAGTCTTCAACACTTTCACACATGAAAACAGGCTCCACAACCTAACAATCTCCCACTTGGAGACTAGTTTTCCTCTGAGCAAGCTTCTCAACCCTTCACTAGTTTCTGTGAAGACCAACCAAAGCTAAACACAACTTCAGTTTTTCCTTGTGACCACCTTGGTTATCATGTCCAGGATTCTCGACTGGTATGTATCTTCTCCAACTTCAACTTCTCTTCCTCCAAAGTCATTCGATGAAATGGTACCTTAACTCGTGTATGATTTGTCCTAGAGTGGAAAGCGAGTTCTTAGCTAGGTGTATAGCACTCTAACTATCACTATGCAACTTACATTCCTCTTGCTTATGCCCCAACTCTTCAAGAAATTTTTGTAACCAAATCATCTCTTTGCTTGCCTCTCGTGGCAGCAACATACTCACCTCCGTGGTTGACAAAGCCACCACTTCTGTAGTCATGAAATCCACTCACTTTCTTTGTCCCACCTGCAGTGTAAATATAACTCACAGCTCCTCCCGCTTTGTCTACATCTCCAACCATATCTCGAATCTACATAACCACACAAAATGGTGTTTGATCCACTCAGTAGCACAAAACTATCCCCATGGTTCCTCACAAATACCGAAGGATACACTTTATCGTCTCATCGCTGATCTCTACCGGATCACTCATAAATCTACTCACCTCTCCCACCGCATGGACAATATCAGGTCTAGTACACACCATGGCATACATAAAACTCGCTAACCGCTAATGAGTAAGGTACCTTAGACATCTGGTTTCTTTCCTGCTCTGTCTTGGGACACTTTGCTCCTTTGATAACTTAAAATGGCTTGCCAAAGGAGTCCCAATTGGTTTAGCATCTTGCATGTTAAACCTATCCAATACCTTCTTAATGTACTCTTCCCGAGATAAATTTAGCTTCCATTCCTTTCTATCCCAAGTTATCCTCATACCAAGGATTTGCTCAAGCTGCCCCCAAATCCTTCATATCAAAGGATTCACTTAGTTGTTTCTTGAGTACTTTTATTTCCTGCATGTTTTTACCTGTAACCAACATGTCATCTACATACAAACACAGGATAATATAACTTCCATCCTCAAATTTCTTTGTATACACACAATGGTTATAATGACATCTAATATAACCTTGCTCCATCATGAAGCTATCAAACTTCTTATACCATTGACGTGGAGCTTGTTTCAAGCCATACAAGCTCTTCTTCAATTTTCACACCATCTCCTCTTTACCTTTGACTTCATATCCTTCTAGATGCTGCATATATAGATCCTCCTCCAAATCACCATGGAGGAATGTAGTCTTTACATCTAACTGTTCTAAGTGCAAGTCTTCTGCTACCACTATTCCAAGAACAGTTCTGATAGAAGTCATTTTTACTACAAGAGAAAAAATCTCATCAAAATCTATACCTTGTTTCTGTGCAAACCCCTTGACCACCAACCAGGCCTTATATCTTTTCTTTCCTTCTCCTTCATCTTTAACTCTCAGTACACCCACTTGTTCTGCAATGCTCTTTTACCTTCCGTAGCTTCACCAAATCCCAAGTCTGGTTCTCCATGAGAGACTTATGCTCCTCATCCATGGCTTGCTCCCACTTCTTACTGGCATCTACCTACATTGCTTCATCAAAGCTCTCTGGCTCTCCACTATCAGTGAGTAATAAATAATAAAGTGAAGGAGAAAAATGTTCAGGTTCTTTTCTTACCCTAGAATACCTCCTCACTGTAGGAGTTTGGGGTTCCCGTTGAGTAGGTTCCTGAACTGATTCATGGGTCACTTTCCCATCCGGAAGATCCTCTACCACTGCATATTATTTCTTGGATTCTTCCCTATTTTCCTATAATCAAGCTTATACATGACTTTCTCATTAAAGACCACATCCCTAGACAGAATGATTTTCTTGTCCTTAATACTCCAACATTTATATCCAAAGTCATCACCGCCATAACCAATGAAAGTACATTTTTCTAATTTAACCTCTAGCTTGGTCCTATTATCCTTGTCTATATGAACAAACACCTCACATCTAAAGACTCTAAGAAATGAATAATCAACTTTCTTACCATACCATGCCTCCTTAGGTATGCCTCCATCCAAGGCACTTGAGGGTCCTCTCTGTTTATCAAGTACACAAACAGTGTGCTCACCGCTTCTACCCAAAAATAAAGAGGTAGTCCTGCATGTAACCTCATGCTCCTAACACGTTCCATTATTGTTCTGTTCATTCTTTCTGATACCCCATTCTCGCTGTGGAGTTCCTGGAACTATCTTTTGCCTACGGATTCCATTCTTAGAATAGTAATCATTAAATTCATTCTGCTGTAATACTCCCCTCCATTATCCGACTCGATACATTTTAGCTTAAGACTTGTTTCATTCTCTACCAAGGCTTTCCATTTAACAAAAGTGTCAAATACATCAGATTTGTTTCTAATACAATAAACCCAAACTTTCCTTATTACATCATTAATAAAAGTAACATAATAACTTGAAACCCCAAGAGATGATACCTGAGCTAGCCCCCACACATCAGAATGTACCAGCGCTAACTTACTCTCTTTCTTCATAGGTCCAACCTTGAGAAACCTTACTCACTTCTATTTCCCATATATGCAGTTCTCACAGAAATCCAAACCTGTTTTTGTATATCTAGGAAAATTCTTCTTTATGATGTTCATGCCCTTATGGCTCATATGACCGAGCCTATAGTGCCATAATGTTGTATCTGCATCTGAAGCCACAAGATTACAATCATCAGTACTATCAATGGTTAAATACAAGGTTCCAACCTTCTTACATTTTGCCACCACAAGAGCACCCTTGGTAACCTTCCAAGAGTTAGCTATAAATATCACAGTACAACCATCACTTCCTAATTGCCCTGCCGATATCAAATTTCATCTTAATGTAGGCACATGTCTGACATCCTTCAATAGCCAAGTATTCCTATTCTACATCTTAACCTGAACAAAACCTTTTCCAACTATGCTGCAAGGCTCATCATCACCAAGAAAAACATGCCCAAAATCTCCTTGAACATAATCAACAAAATAATGCCTATGTGGAGAAGCATGGAAAGAAGCCCTGAATCTAAAACCCAAGATTCAATAATATTGTGCAAAGAAAGAATCAAAGCATCCTGACATACATTACCTATTGCCACATTTGCCTCCTTGTTTTCTTCCTATTGTTTCTTCTTATACCGCAGCTCCCAACAGTCCTTCTTTGCATGCCCAGACTTTCCACAATTCTAGCATACAATCTTGTTCTTGGATTTTGACCTTGCCCGATCTTTTGATTTTCCACGGTTTCTTCTATTCTTCTGTCTCCCTCTAGTTTCCACTTTCAAAGCATTCCCTGAAGTAGAAGATTCCCCAAAGCTTTTTCTTCACATTTCCTCGCTTAGAATCACCCCTACAACATCCTCAAAATTCAACTTCGAGTTAGTGGAACCGAGTTACTTACTACCATTACCAGTGCTATTCCAACTCTCGTAAAGAGCACATAATTAATAAAGCCCCGACTTGTTCATCAAATTCTATCAGAACCGAAGCTAGCATATTCACAACCATATTGAAATCATTTAAATGATCTCTGCATCGAACTATTCTCGACATCTTCATATTAAAAAAATTTTCATTAAAAATATCTTATTAGAGGTAGAGGGTTTTTCATACAACTTTCCTCTGCATCCATTAGATATTTCATAGTCTTTTCCTTTGAAACATTAAATAATACCGAAGATGCAAGACATAGCTGAATCGTTCTAAGTGCCTTCGATCCAACAAATCCCATTCCACATCTGTCATACTTGAGGTTTTGTTCACCTTCTCGTATAGCGGAGTATAAAGATCCTTCGATAAAGGTAATATTCCATCTCGCATCTTCCAAAGACTGAAATTCTGCTGTTGAATTTATCAAGCCTAGATCTTCCATCATCTCGCCATAGCTCCCACTCAAGCTAAAAACTTTCCTTAGGATTCAACACTTCAACAAACCAAATCAGCTCGATACCAATTGTTAGGAAATAAGGGATAACATATGCATAATAATCCCTCACGAGAATCGTAACATAAGAGAAACTAATATGTAGAAATTATTACAGGATCTCAAATAAAAATGCGAATAACACAACAGAAAGAGACAAGATTTAACATGGTTCACCCAATTTGGGCTACGTCCACCAAGAATCACTTGCTTAGATTTTATTACAAGCCTCCACTCTCTCAATACAATACCCAGATCCATTTGGAGCTATGCTCAACAAACTCTACAGAATTCACACCCGAATTCAAAACACATCTGCAATACATTTACTTGTCTTCTATCATATGCATAAGAACATATAAATAGACAACTACTTAAGTAGTTTTACAAAACTATGGGTATCAAAACCATGGGTAAAACCCATCCCATAAACCTATGGGTCAAAAAACTCGCGCATATGAGAAGAGCATGTTTCCCGATATGTCGGGTGCATTTTTCGAGGCCAAAAAAATTTATGCCTAATTTTTTTTTTTCGGGCTTCACCTGAACCTCGGCAAGGATACATGAAAAGTGTACAAGACTCTTAGTGTATACTCTTCAACATTTTCACACATGAAAACAGGTTCCATAACCTAATAGTTTAAATCTGGAATCATTGAGCCTATCGAGGAGTCATAATGAGTTAGCCTTATGGTGATAAACATGAAGGAAGATGGAAGAATAAGAATTTGTGTGGATTATAGGGAGTTGAATGTTGCTTGTGTAATAGATCCCTTTCCCACACCTTTTACTGAAGAAATTTTGGAAGGCATTGTAGGGTGCGAGATCTACTCCTTCACTGATGGATTTTCTGGATATCATCAGGTGAGGATTGCTAAAGAGGATCAAGAGAAGACAACTTTCACCATTGAGTGGGGAAGTTTTGCATACATAGTTATGCCTTTTGGGTTGAATAATGCACCTACAGTCTTTTCGCGCATTGTTGTTTAAGAATTCTAGGACTTCATTCACAATTTTTTGTAGGTTTACTTGAATGATTGGACAATTTATGGGCTAGTGAAAGATCATTATGACAATTTAAGACTTATGTTTGAGAGGTGCCAATAGTTGAGAATCTCCTTAAACATTAAGAAGTGCATTTTTGCTACACCCTTTGGGACTTTGTTGGGACATATTATTTGTAAAGAAGGCTTGTTGGTGGATCCTGCTAAGGTTGTTGTTATTTTGGGCTTAGAGGAACTACTAACCAAAGTGAGGTACGTGGATTCTTGGGGCACATAGGTTATTACATGAATTTTATCAAAGGTTATGCTAAGATTGCCATGCCCTTGGAATAATTATTGAAGAGTAAGGGGAAGTTATATTAGGGAGAAGCACCACACTGTGCATTTGAAACATTTAAGGAAAGACTTACTACAAAGGCCCATTCTACACTTTCCTTCATGGACCAAAAAATTTCATGTGCATATGGACGCCTCCGATATGGCCATTTGTTGCGGATTGGCCCACTTTGAAGAAGGTATTCTTGATCAGATTATTTGTTTTGTAAGAAGGAATTTGACACCAATCGAATAAAAATACAACTATAGGGCGCAAGGCCTTGTTTATGATATATGCATTGTATAAGTTTAGAAAATACGTGTTGGCTACCTCATTTATATTTTATACATATCACATGGAACTAAAGTACTTGGTAAACAAGCCCATTTTGTAAGGGCACATATGCCATTAGATTATGTTGTTTCAGAATTTGACTTCATAGCTATGGTAAATCCAGTGCAAGAGCAATGTGGATCAGATCATTTACCAATGATTAATTTATGTGAGGACACTTAGAGCATTGAGGATACAATACCGGATGCACAATTGTTTAGATTGAGTCCCACACCCTCCGAGTTATAAGATATTGCTGTCTTTTTGCAAACTAGAGTGGCGTCTCAAGGGATGAAAATTTTGGAGAAGAAACAAATTTCCATACGCGCCGCACCTTATATGTTGATTAGTCAAGACTTATACAAACTAGATCGGGATGAAGTTTTGCATCGGTGTGTACTTGAGCATGAGAAAAAAGCTATTATGGAGGAACCTCATGATGGGATACATGTGGAAATTATTCTAGGGATGCCACAATGCACAAGATTTTATTGGCTAGTTTATAGTGGGAAAAACTATATAAGGATTGTAAAGAATATAGTAAGGCTTGTGACCATTTTCATTGCCTTGGAAATCCTAGGAATAGAGGTGAAATTTTTTTGAGGCATAATGTGAGTGAAAACCTTTTGAAAATTGGGAAAATGAATTTTGGGTCGTATTTCTCCACCTACACGTAGGACTAGATCGTGCTACATTATAACTTGTATAGATTATATTACAAGGTGGGCAGAAGCAACGCCTACAAAGGATTACACTAAGATACAACATGGTAAGGTTCTTATGTGAAAATATAATAAAAATATGGATGCCCATAAAGTTTAACAAGTGATAGGGGTACTCATTTCCTTAATGAGACAATCAAGATACTATTGGTAGAATTTATGGTGGCACACCATAAAACAACACCCTATCATCCATAGTCTAATGGAATTGCTGAGGCTTTCAACAAGATATTAGGTCATATATTGACAAATATTTATGATGTTGGAAGGAAAGGATGGGATAATAAAGTCTCTATTGTACTTTTGGCATACAGGAAAACCTACGAGAGATTGAACAAAGCCACACCCTTTTAGTTGGTGTTTGGCATAAAGGCTATTTTACTAGTAGAATTCATGTTACCTTGCTGCGTATTACTCATACAAGAGTTCTTGATGATGAACAAGCATTAGAAGAGTGCATTGATAAATTAATGCATTTGGATGAAAGGCACATCATTTCTAAATGGATTTGGAAGATAGAAATGTCTAATAGGAAAAAGGTGTGGCATGATAGGCATATTAAGGACAAAAATATTGAGTTTGGATAGATGGTTCTTCTGTATGATTCAAATTTTTTGTGCCACCCTGGGAATTTCTAAGTGCACTTTGGTTAGGACCATATTTTGTGACTTGCATATTTGATTCAAGCACTTGTCGATTACATGCACTTTGGATGGGACACGGTTTCTTGGTTATTTCAATGGAAGTAGGTTGAAGACCTACCATAAATAATCCTTCTTGGTGTTTGTAATAAGGTAGTATTGCCATTAGATTAGATTTATTTAATGCATTTTCTTTATATGTGTTTCCTTTCAACATTGTTATGCTTTATAAATTTAGTTCGAGATTTTATGTAATAAGTGCGCATGTGCACCTAGGAAGTAGATTAATATATATTGCATTCATTCATGAGGACTGCACATACTTTTAGTGTGGGGTGGAGCATATACATGATAAATAAATCACGTTTTAATGTTCTCTCGAAAGATGGGTATGTATACAAAAATGTTGTGCAAGAGCTTAAAGTAAAGGTGTAGATACAAATATTGATCATGAATGAAGATCATATATGGACAAATGGATGCACAATATAACGCGAGGTAGGCTGCAACAACAAAAATGATCTTTGAAAGGTGTAGTGGATAGGTACTTAGGTGTATGAAGGCACATGAAAGGAGGTTTGTGGTTGAGGATTAGTAGGTGTGCTAGAAGGTTATGACTGGGGCATGGAAAAATCAACATGGAAAAGGAAAACACCATCATTTAATGTTGAGTATGGTGGTAGGTGGAGAACAATAAATTTTGAAAAATTTGCAAACACTATGAAAGGAGGTGTTGTTATATCATCTTACTTTACAATTAACAAGAGTTCGATCAAGTTGAAGAGTGAGATAAGAGTGATTTACATGAGAAGTGTGAAGAGATGTGATATGAAATTGAATCGACAAATTTATGCATGGTATTGATTGAAACTCTATTGGAGAAAGTGTTTGAATGAAACAAAGGCATGTGGGGAGGAGAATCTAAAGTTATGGTTCAAGTTTGAGACATGGCACACAAATTTTGAGCTAGGGAACACATGTTTTGAGGTGTAGAGCTCAAATCAAATGCAAAACCAAAATTTTATAGTCATCATGACAAATAAGTGAGCAGGGGAAGAAAATAAAAGGAAGTTGAAATAGAAGTTGAAGACACCCTTGAAAGTAAATTTTCAGAGATGAAGTATCTAGGGGGGGTTTTATATGGGTCGCGATTGGGAGTCACACGTTCAGAGATACAAAGTGACTTTAACCATAGAACTAAGGATAAAAGGATGAATTGGATAACTTGTTGGTGGTAAAAATAGCTATGAGAACAGAGAATGATATGGCTATATATGATGATGTAGGGGAATTTTTTTGTCAAATGTAGTCCAGCTTTACAGCTTTATGAACTTCCCTACTTTGGAAAACCAGAAGTATCAATGGTTGATGATAAGAGTCCATGAGGACGTATTCTACTTTGCTAGGTGATAAATGAGGCTTACCGCACCCTTGACTAAGAGATTGACAACATTAAGGAGTTTGGGTACTAAATTCAACATTGATCTTGATGATAAGGAGGCAATAAAATCAACTAAGAAAGCACTGGGTTACATGAAGGAAGTGCACATGATGGATATCCCCAAGTTATAGAAGTACCCTATCATTCGGTGGTAACACATCTCCTCACTAAGTTAAATAACTAAGAGCATTGGTTGCAGGTGAATAAGGCACATTTTCACATTACAAAGAAGATTCTAGGAGTAGTCTAAAATTTGGCTAGCTTTAATGCTGAGACCATTATTGAAGAGGTGCACTAAGGTGAGAAGATAAATTTTGGCATGATCCTTCTGTCTCTTGTCTTTGTAGATATTGGAGTGCCCGATGGGCCAAAAGATAAGATGTGGCAATACCCAGAGGAAAATAAATATCTTATAGAGATATTTATAAAGTATACATGTGATGGATCCATGAGTGGACCCTATAAGCAGAGAACATAACTTTGGTATGAGCTCCTATGCACTGCATTTGAGGAAGAATGGAGAATACCTAAGGATCTTCCTTCGGTATTGGAAAAATAGGTACAATTTGTAGTTTACCAAAAAAATTTTTGCATAAGGTTCTTTGGCATGAAGGATGGAAAGTGGAGCCCTTGGTGCAAGATCCCCTATGCCTTCATTACACGCTACTTTCAGGCCTCAGTGCACAAATTCTAAAACATGTGGAGGTTGATCTTTAATGCAGATAAGGTAGATTGTGACTATCATACACTCCAAAAGACATATGTCTACCTGGGTAAGTCTGTGTATATTGAGAAGTTGATTTCAGATGATATTAATATTAGTTCTATGAGCTTAGAAATTGGGAAGGCTGGAGTGGATAAGGTATATATCTACCTTAAGCCTAAATTGGAGAATGGGAAATATGTAGAGAATGAATTCAAGCTCCCTAAGTTACCCAAGGGAAAACATACAGTGGGTACCCTACAGGATGAGGAGAAAAATTTTCCCCTTGGAGATGAAGAAGAAGAAGAGGAGGAATAAGTGAAGGAGGATAGTGGTGGCTTAGAGCATGGAAGAAAGAGGCAACCCACTATGGGGGAGAAAAGAGCACGTGAGATAACTCCTCCTTTGAGAAAAGGATAAGAGGAAATAGAAATGGAGATAGGTGCTAAGGACCAACTATACAGAGAGTATTGAGAAGAACAAGGACTCAAGGCGCAAGGCCATCATAGCCACCCAGAGGTCACCAAGAAATTCTTTGGTGAAGGTAGAATCAGGAAGAAAAGGCACAAGTATATCCCTACGCAAGATGATGAAGGCGAAAATATGAGGACAACATGTAAAAACTTTTGCCAATATCGAGGATGTATAGGATCCTCAGGAAGAAGAATTGAGACATGATATAAAGGAGTTAAAGGAGCAGGAGATAGGAAGTGGCACTGTCAAGAAAAATATGGATGAAGATAAGGGTGAGCCATCTGGTGAGCCTGCTGATACACAAACCGATGGAGGAATAATACTAGATTTAGGCGTACAAATTCTAATAGGTAGGCACTCTAGGAAGGAGAAGGATGAAGGAACATATGAGACTCCTACAACCGGGTATATAAATGATCCTACCAAGATTATTCATGCTAGGTTCCAAAGTATATTGGAACTTAAGAAACTATATGGTTAGGCATTGATGGATTATAAGATGGAAACCAAGTGCACATGGAATATTTTTTCATGGAGTATGGAGACTCATATGGATGAGCCTGATTTTTGATCTATGCAAAGATTCATGTATCTCACAAAGAATGAAAAAAAAGTGCCACATTTGTGTCATGTTACTATCAAAACAACTCGGATGTTGGAAGAGCAGTGTAAGCAATGCACTTGATAAAGGTATCTATAGAGGTTGCACTCCAAAACATAGATAAATCGTCAACTATTTAGGATTAATTGGAAGATAGAAAAGATAAGGATACCGAGATAAAGCACCTAACAGAAGAGAAAGAGAAAGCTAAGGAGAAAGTGCATAAAGTTCTTGAAATGGCAGAGTAGATTGGGGATGAGATCCTAAAGGCTAGACCACAATATGAGGAAAAGGTGGCTAGAGAATTCCCCTTTGCTTTACATTATTTATGCACATTAGTTCATATGGTGTTGGATGAGGGTCTAGTGCACATGTTGAAACCTAAGGATGCTATGATGTAGGTAGATAAGGGCAAGGTAATAATAACGCGCAAAATTACTAGTTATGAATCTATACTGTAGACCTTGAAGGATGAATTGAAAAATGTAGATATGGCATTAAACATGTGCAGGATCCTGAAATCATAATTAGGACAAGGAATATGGAAGAAGAGAATGAGGTCCTCAAAGTAGTGAAGAATGAGACACTTGGGTGTGAGGAGAGGCTCACTTTGGTAGCAGAGAAGCGTGATGCACTTATAGCAGCCCAAGACCCTCACAAGGAAAAGATCAAGGAAATTGGAAAATTGATAGCGCGATAAATGGATGTCATGGATGGGATGGTCTCAAGCCTGCTAATGTTCTCAGAGTATTGCAGAATGAAGGTGAGAACATGAATTTGGATGAGATGGATGGGGTACTTGCAGACATCCTAGACAAAAATAATAAGGTGCTGAGTGATTGGAACGAGCTTGAGGTAGAGATCAAGGCTGAATATTTAGAGTTAATCCTACCTACAAAAGGATAAAGTGCCCAAGTATTCTTTTATTCTTTATGTACAATTATTATTTCATTCCTTATTCTTTATTCATGAAAGATAAATCATGGTTACCCATTGCACGGGTGGCAATCACACACATGTGGGGTAATGTTGGGATGATGAACTATAACTTAAGTATTGAAGGCACATAAGGATTGGGTGCATGGACATAGGGCACATAGGTGCACATAGAAGTATAGTGGAACAGTATGCGCACCTAGGAAAGCATGAAATTAGGACTTAGCCATTTTCAATATGAGGCTAAATATAGATGTTGAGTGTGGAGAACATTTTGTTAGAAGACTTCAAAAACATGGAAAGGATATTTTAGATGACTGGAAGATCAAGTGACATGCATAGTTTTGGGGCTATTAATAGGATTAGAACTATAGTTATTATTATATAATATATTATTAGTGAGATTGCATGATTTTGTAATTATCTTATAGCGGCGCATGGATATTCTTAGCATGTAGCCTATTTTGGAGAGTGCATGAGTAGTGAAGGGAAAGTCCCCACTACCTATAAATATGTATTGATTTGCATGGTTTAGAGTGTCAATTCTGTAATAGAGTTATGTTGTTGGTTCATGAGTGCACATGACTTATGGTGTCATTATTATGTATGTATTCAACTTCTGTGTTTTATAATAATTAATACAATGGATATTTGTGGCTGGATATTGGTTGTTGACATAACTATGACTAGTTCTTGCATGGTGAATTTAATCTTGATTCTTGTATAAGTTATTCTTACATATGGTTATGATCTAGATCTAGTTTATGTTATGAACAATACTTGATTACTGGTTATGGATCTAGAATATTTGTATGATCATGCTAACTCCTTGAACAAGCTTCCATAAAAGAGGGACTGGTACCCTTGCATGCTTCAGGTGAGCACTCAAGCTTGCCTAGGCAATGTGCCAAAGGTGTGCCTTGGGCTGTTTAGTGAAATAAAAGACTACGGTATATGTGGTCATTGTGACCCTTCCATGATGTGTTTTCACCCTCCATGATGTTTAAGATGCATGATATGTCATCTGAAATCATACTAACTTCTTTCATCACCCTCTGTAATGTTTATTTTTATTAAATTTTTGTTTTTGACCCTTTTTCACCATGTCGGGCATAGTTTCCCTACCTGGTGACCATTTCTTCTTCCTGTGGAAATTTTATTGCTTTCAAGTGATCTTCCCTCATCTAAATTCTTATGTAAAAATAAAAAATCACTAAACAAATACAAAAATAAAAAATCACTAAATAATTACAAAAATCAACATTTTCAAAAAAATGGTAAAATTTGAGAAAATTCTAAAAAATTCAAAAAATCAATAACAAATCCTAAACATTGAAAATTCAAAAAAATTGTGAAAAATTGGTAACATGCTAGTATGCAACTGAAACTTGTGTCAAACTCATTGTAATAAAATCATATCTTGCTGGAATTTTTGTTTGTTCTTGTAATAACGAATCAAAGATCATTTTGATCTACCACTATTAACAAAGCTAGCTTGCTTACTATGTTTGTACTCTCCAAAGATTGCGAGTCACCCGGTATTGTTTCATTGTGCATAATTGATATTTCATAGAACCTAGGTGTCCTTTGTAGACAAAAAAATTGGGTCACACCCCCTTGGTCCCTTTTAATTCATTAATGTCATGTATTCACCTAACCATGACCCCTTACCCCGCATTCATATTAATTTAATTACTTACAATTGAAATAATGTTCATCCTCACACTATTAATAAATTTAATTACCTTAATTAAGTTAATTTAAACCTCACCTAGCCACATCACCTAGACACCTCACCTAGACACCTCACCATGAAATTATTCTCAATATATTAATTAACTAGGAATAAGTCTCCACTTATCTTAACCAACTGGGACTTAGTGTAACCCTAACATTAAAGTCCTATTCCTTCTCCAAAAACACTCCGCTTATCTAAGCACTAACCATCACTTGAGACACAAATGGACAATCAGAGCATGCTAAAAATAGCAAGCATCTCAGTATATTGGGTAAACTTAGGATTTCTTGCCTTAATCGATGCCGTCCACCCTAACCGTCATCGGTTACCATATATGAAAAATTTTCAACCTTTTTTCTCAAAGTTGGTCACTTTAAGTTTCGAGAGAGCTATCTAGTATTCAAGCACAAACCAGATATTTTCTCAACATCCAGATGACAAAATACATTCAACCACAAGCCCAAGAAAGTACCTGATACTCATCCAAAGGAATTTGCATTCACAAGAGCACTATAGGAAGCATTTTCGTGGTAGTGATCACCAAGTTCTTCACAGATCAACCACTTCCATGCCCAGTAAATACAAGTAAGTGTATTTGACTTGTATCATTTTTTTACTTAATAGGTTCTTTATCATTTTGTTATTGGATTTTGTTCTTTCCCGTATTCCTCCACCCCCACTTTCTTGCCAATCTACCCAACCTACCACCCACCTTCTACCTCTCCGTAGCTAACATTTAGGAATTCCCGAGCCTTCCTAGTATTTTTACGATCCTGAACATCCTCCCTCCATTCTCTCGTGTAATCACAAAGAAGCCCAAAAACCAAGTTTATTTAATTACCACCATTTATCCCCTACCAATTCTAGTTATCTTAACCATAATTGGTTTCTCCTCTTCATCGACATCACCACTCGAATGACATCGACATCTTGTCTCCCCGTCAATTTTCACCAAATTTCCCCTAACGTCCTCAAAACCTCACATAACCTTACCCAAATATGATACCTCACTTACAACCTCACCACATGCCTCCCCAACTCTTTTTATAGATACAAAGAGAGATTAGACACCCACTTTTAACATTCTACCATTATCCACAGTAATCGATATCATTTATCCCGAACCGACATCGGTCACACCCGACCGATGTTGGTTTCTCGTGCTCTGTAAACTACCTTAAACTAACAAGCTTCCTAATCATCCAAAATCAACCCAAACTATACGAGATCTTACCTGCACACTGCCCGTGACCCCCAGACCACCTACCCAACTTTCAACCTGACCCGGACCTTCACTTGTTTAATTATTAAAGAATTTAATTAGATTGACATTAATAGTAATTTGAGATACCTAAATTAGAACACTAGCATTAGATTCTCTTATTTGCATGTTCATTTATTTTATATTAAATTATATATATCAATGGATTGACAACCATCGAGGAAGTATCACACTTCCTTGATCTAGCTCATGCTAGGAAATCCACTAACCTTTTTCTATTGATCGTATCTTGTCAATGCTCTTGATCATCTCCAAATCTACCAAAAACGTATCGAACATGCTTACGATAAGCGTTTCCATGAATGAACATTCCAAGCTGGCATCCTCGTCCTGAAGGAAAATCAACATGTAACAAAAGAAGAGAAAAGTCAACGAGGAAAATTTTATCCTAATTGGCTTGGACCCTATATCATTACTCATACCTATGGATCAAGTGCTTATCATTTATCTTCACTTGAAGGTAAACCCAAACCTGAGCCCCTCAATGCCTTGCATATTAGACCATTTTATTGTTGAAATCCAATCCTATATCACTTTTTTCTATTGACCGCTTGTCCCTTGAGCGTCATTCACCTTATATGTTACCTATTTTGAGGATCAATGAGTAAACAAGAATCATGTGATTACCCATCACCTTTCAGCCCTATCTTCAATATGAGTACAATGGATCTAATCATGGCATGATTCTCATGGATACTTTTCATATTTTTTAAAGATGGAATCCCATGGTTGTTCATCACATGAAACCTTCTCTTTCATAGTTAATCTCTGTGTGCTATGAATTTTTCTTCTAAACAAGAATATAATCTTCCTCTATAGTTTGTTCCATGACTTAAATGTCTAAAAGAAAAATGAGATGCAAATCCTTGAGTCAAACTTCCAAGTAATGAGATGACTCCCTCAAAAGGAACATCTCTTCTCTCTATCTTGCTGCTATAAATAGACTTCTCCTCAAGGACACACAATCAGCTTTGGATTGGAAATTAGAACACGCACGCCCAACCTTCAACCATGTGACTACAAGTATTCCTCTTTGGCCTATTTACCCTTATTTGTTTTATTATCTGCAACAATTCAGTGAAACATTTTGGCACACCCGGTGGGACCCATTTGGGGTTCTTTTGCATTTTGTTCATTCCTAGGTAAAAATTGTGTTTATTTCCCTTTGAAAAGTATTCACATTAATTTTTCTTCTCTAGAATCTTCTCCTTATTTATATTGTCTAAAATAAATTATATTTTTGGTGCTCTAAAAATAACATGTATTTCTTTCTACTACATTGCATTAGTTAAAGAGAATTCCTCTTCCTATTCTCTATTTTCTACATCAAACATAATTGTGGATTTGGCCTTAAAAATTTGCATTTCATTTTGGTCTGTTGCATTGTAGCTCACATTAATTTGAGGGAAACCTATATGCTAGAAGTCATGTCTAGCTGATGGTTGACTAATTCAATCATAGTTCACTTTGCACACTCTCTATACAAAACCACTTAAATAATTTAAACATTTTCTTAAACATCATCCTACCCGCAAGAATCACAACAATCACGTGATTAGAGGAATGATAGTGGGCACCCGATTTGGTTTCTCTATCTAATAATTATCTTAGAGAAAGGACCACCCCCACCAAAACTTTACCTAAAACTATCCTTAGTTCTTTTCTTTTCATAGGGTACCTTCTATCAAACCAAAAACTCTGTTCTATTCACAAGTTAGTCCTAAATAGCATAAGCTAAAACATAAAATTCACCAATAGGATTTCATGTTTCTTAGTTTTTGCTTGATTTTTGTTTTGAGTTGTGAGGTCATATTCTTCATTATTTTCTTCCTTTCACACTCCACAATCATAGTTGGTGTATTCGACTATTTCTGAGTGTGTCAGGGTTCATCATTACCATACTCAGGTTTCTAGGTTGGTATTCTATCTGATCTAAGTCACTAAATCCCATATTTTCTTCATATTTTCAAAATTTCACAAAGTGATCGGCGTCGGTCCAATGACCATTAATTTTTACATATGACTCACATCGTTGTACCTAACTATTTTTAGTTTCCTACTTTTTTGGGTTATTTCACTAAAACAACACTCATCACATTTCTATTCTTTATGGGGTTTCTCAGATACATCATCATACCTCTGGACCTTTGAAATCACTGATCAAATCCATATTTGTCTTCATTTTCATCAGTTATTACCACATTTATCAAACTTTTGATTATTCCATAGTAACCAGTATTAGTCACCCTAACCATCATCGGTCACCCTCTATCACCATCATCAGTTAACCCAACCATTGTCGGTTCCTATGTTTTAATTTTTAATTAAAAATGACTAGTTTTACCTCCTAGAACATATTTTCTCCATTTCCTTTGTGCCTTTGTGTCATTTATAGAGATCAGATTACCAGATCTATGCTAACCCACATGATTTTCACTGTAGCCAAACCAACACCCTCGTGTTGCACACTAGCATTTAGTTGCTTCTACCTAGCCCATCGCCGCCTTCGATCATGTCAAATATGGATCCCACGGCCCATAATTATTAGTACCGGGCGAGGAGTTTACAAGACTCCTTGACCAAAATCTCGTTACCTTACAATACTATTTAGCCCATTCATCTACTCGGGACTCATCAGGACAACTGGTATATGACATGCTTATTTCCATTCCCCTACCCTCACCCCCACTTCTACATTAGCTACTACTAGCTTGGCCTTACCTTCTTCCACCTTACCACATGTGGTGTCACAACTTGACCCCACAACATCTATATCTATTGTACTCACAACATCCACACACCATTAACATCAATTTCTTCCATGGTGTTAACCATTCCTTCATTACCCACCTTGAGCATAGCCTCGTCTGCACTGCTTACCTCATATATACCTATTGTATCACAACCACCCATGGTGTCGGCAACCCATACTCCATTCCAAAACATCATCCTCTCCATCTTGCAATATTTACCTCCAATCACTACAAGAGTTGTTACATCCACCCCACCTACTTACACATATCACCAACAACCCCTATTTCGTCTATCACCTATTCGGATATTTCTTTGTATGCATCTATCCCCCTTGTAGTTCTTTTACTTGGCACCACCATATACTGGGATTCCATCCTCATCATACATTCATCATCTACCCCCTTATACTACAGGGGTGCCCAATCATCACAACCTACTAATGACCTTATTAAAATGATGATGGAAAAGATGCAAACATTAGAAGCATTGATTTATAGCTCTCGTAACTCTTTAACATACAATGAAATATGCAATGAGCCCATTCATCCATCTATTCCCATTTTTCCATACCCTATGTATTTAGAAATTCCCTAATTCAACCAGATTCATAGAAAAGAAGACCCACAACAACACTTGTGGTCTTTCAAACATGGGTGTTATCTAATCGCTCATGATGATGCTCTACTCTTACAGACATTCCCAATGTCCTTGATAGGACTTGTGTTGGATTGGTATAGTGGTTTACCTAGACATTCCATTTACTCATTCAACCAAGTGGCTCAAGCCTTCTGGACCATTTTTCGATCAATATCGTCAAGAAGGTCACCATGACCGACTTGTACTCAACATGACAATACGAAGATGAATCTATCACATATTTTTTCACTCATTGGTGAAGCCTCATCAACCAACTCACATTCTAACTACCTCAAACCAAGCTTATAGAGTTGTTTACCAAGGTTTGTGCTAGACACATCTCACCAAATCTCCAAGTTCAAACCTTCCACATGTTTGATGAGGCATTCACCATGGCTAGAAAAATTAAAATCCATGCCATAGAAGAGAAGAAAATTCAATTACATAACAAAAATGCTGCATTCAAGTCAAACGATGCCTCTTCCTCTTCTAAACCCCAAAAAAATTATTCCAAAGCTAAAGGATCTACCAACGTGGTAGTTTTAAAAGCTGGCCCATCTCACCCATCCAATCAATCAAAGCCTACTTCCAACCTTTCTCCCATTCAAGCTTTCCAGTTCACACATGAGTAATAAAAGTACACTCCTAAAAACTTCTAAAATCTAGAATGCTTTCTCTTCCACCCATCAAACCACATACTGGTTTTGACCCCACTCATCCTATGCCGACATGGTATAAGGAACATGATTATTGCAACTATCATCACGTTAAAGGTCATAGTGATGGTAATTGTATAACATTCAAAAACATCATCCAAGAAATGTTAGACAAAGGAGATCTTGTCTTTGACAACCCGAACACACCAGTAATAAGAACTTGCATATTGTTAAGAAACTGCTTCCTAATCACACCCCGTCATCTAACCAAAATTTCGAACTTTCAACTAATGAAAATAATGCCCATGAAGTTCATGTTGTTTTCGAAGTCGTACCATCCCTTCATCAATTTCCTCCTATCCCCTCTATCAAGGAGATTCTTTCATGAGATCCTTTATCCACAGAGGATCTTGTTTCCTCTAATCCTTTACCCACATAGGAGTCTCCCTTATCTCCCCTTTACCCATAGAGGAGTCTATAATATTGGCTGAGATCATTTCCCCATACACCTCTCAACCTAATGAGCAACCCATGGTGTTAATTCTCTTACCCATAGGAGAGTCATGCTTACCTTCCTCTCAACCAAAAGAGAAACCTACCTCATCCCACTCATCATCTCCCCTACCCATTAGAGATCCTTTAGAAGTACAAATGCCTATTGGTAAAAACTCCCCATTAACCTTCTAGGATCCTGCTGATTTTCTCTTAGCTCTCTTACCCAAAGAGTTTGAAGCCAACCAATTCCCTATCTCACAGACATTTTTTTATAGGGATTACCACCAAGTCAACATCATCTCCTCCTACAACAATGCCATTTTCACGCCTGGCTGACCACTTGGATTATGTTGATAATTCCATGCTTTGGGGACACCTTCGGCTACCTTTTTCAACCCAAATGTAAATGTCATCTGCTGATACCTCCATGATTTATCCAAAGGTGTTTCAGAAAACCAAACCAACCATGCCCATACCAGTCATAACAACCTCTTCTTCATCACCTTCGCCCACACCTAAACCCTTACCAATAATTGAACTTTCGCCAACACCTAAAAATTCATCATCACCCATATCTTTCCCCATGTCCAAAAAGATTATCACATTGGGTGTCATTCGACATCAAGTCTAGTTCATCCTCCCATAAAATTTTATTCAACCACATCCTCACCATCCCACACAAAAACCATTCCTCCACCTAAAAGGAAGACCTAACCTTCTAGGCCGCATACACCGGTTTCACCTACTACCCTTCTTTCACCTTCACCGCTTCCATCTATTCTAGGACCACACACATCCACCTTGGCCAAACAAACTCCTACTCAAGGTAAACTAAAAGCACAAAACCTACTTCCTCATCATTGTGTTTTGTTATTCCTAGCTTACCTACACAAAATATGCCTTCACCATCAACTATATCTATTTTACCATCTATACCCCCACCACCTCTAGTAGCCAAATCACTACGTATTATATTTCCTTCTCTTCAACTGATACCTTCCTACCTCTGCCAAAACCTTCATCACACCTCCATTATCACATTAGCTAACCCATCCTCTTTTATCATCTACCTTCCCTTCTAGGTCACACACTCCTTCACCTTTACCCAAGAAGTTGCAATCAAAAGGCAAGATCCCACTACCCTCCAAAGAGGTATCCAATCCTATAACACCTTCAACCGATAGCTCATTTGCTACACCTTTACCCAATAAGGTACAACCCAAACTTAAAACTATCCTTCCTACTAAACCAAAGTGGTCAAACCTATTCTACATCTGATCCCACCTCACATGGCGCTTCTCCCAAAAAAAAATTTATCACACCTCCATCTCAACCCACACTTACTTCACATTGTGATCCATTGTCGTGGTCTTATGCCAATATATTAGAAAACCTTTTAGAGAACACTGTCATCACATTACCACCACTTATACCTTTACGACATACTCAAACCCAAATCAATAGGGTTTTACGATACCATAATATGTGCCTATCATCGTGTGTTAGGGCATGATGTAGAAAACTATAAGGATTGAAAGAAAATTCTTCTCCAATTTTTCCTCTTGAAGAAAACTTTGATGATGATGATATTTTAGATAAGGACCCTGTTCCACTTTCACCCATCACCACACATCATCACCCCTTACCTATTCAATGACCTTCATATCCACCTCCAAAACATTTTACCCCCTTCCAACCTTCGAGATCAATATGGTTTGCATAATAGAGATAGCCAAACCTCGCCCAAATGTCAATGCGTTTCCCTCTTTTCACAACACCAATACATTTCCTCACCATAATTTTTTCCATCCTATCACTACACCTATCACAACTCATTGGATCCCTTACCCTTATTAATATGGCTAACATTACCAATCACACCCAAAAATAAAAAGTAAAGGAAAAACCAACCAGCCCATCCACCAATCCTATGCCCAATATTCCATCTACACCTCCACCGAAAATCACCATTCTGGGACCCACATACCCTATTTCTGACGGTGTCACCCATTGTAGAATGATTAAACAATTACACCAATCTCTTCTCAAAATGTCATTGTACGACCTTATCCAAACCTCTGAGTCTCATTGACAGGCCCTCATGAAGGTTCTACAATCCATCAAGGTTTTACCTAATAACCCTATGCCTATGGAATCCCTTATCACCCCTTACCATGTGGCCTCTCTCACCAATTCATCCCCTTCCTCTAAACCCACTACTACTCATAAAGTAGCCACTCTCATTTTCTCTGATGAGAAGATTATACCTATCCAATCTGATGATCCTTATCCCACCCTATTCATCTCCATCTATATTGATAATATACATATTTGATGTGTTATGATCGATGGCAGTGCCAAAATGAACATTATCTCCTCCCATGTGTATAACCAAATGCACATCATTACCAATTACATGCATAATAACCCAGTTATGTTACGTTCATTCAATGATGCCATAACTTCCACCATTGACACCATCATTATCCACATTCGCGTGGGCCCCTGTACGATTCTAGAATTATTCTATGTCGTAGAGGGGAATTCCAATACAACATGTTGTTTGGCTGAAATTGGATCTGTGTCATGGGTTTTATTCCTTCGACCTTACATCGTTGTGTAAAATTTGAACATAAAGGACATAACTATACCATACCAGCCAACCCTTCACCATTCAAAACTTGTAACATGCTATATAGACCTAATGATGTCCTTATACCAGTTAAGGCATCTACCATCACTTCCACATCTCCTTCACCCATGATCCTATCTACCAATGTTGCTGCTACCTCTCCCATACCTAACTCCTCTATTACTACTACCATTGCAACCTCTATATCTAACCCATCCGCTAACCGATCTACTTCTCAATCAAACCATACTTCTTCTTCCTCACTGTCCAGTGATTCCTCCATTCTAGCTACAAATATACTAACTACCGATCCCTTAGAAGGTGTTTTTCAATGTATAACTCTAGGGGAGTACTTCCTATACAACATCGACACATTCCTTACTCCTCAAGAGTATGGTAACTTCTTCCAACATCCCCGCTATGATCACCGCATAGGTGAGGTTTTATCTTACGGTCCTCCCCACCTTCACACCAAATTAATATATGGGGTACTTGATACTTCTACCTACTTTCCGGAGCCACCTCCCAAACTAGACCATTTTTATCTAAACTTCAATATCTCACCATCCGCCACTTCACCCATACTTTTCTCCATCATTTTGTATGGAAGGGTTTTGGCTTTGGTTTCTATGAATAAGGTCACCATACTATCATCCCATGTAACGCCCTAAATCAAAAATACTGCAATGGTATTAGCTTTTCCAAACAATCTCCCAAGTAATCCCGAGTCGAACTCATTGAGGACAATAAACCTTCTTCACCCTGTTCACCAACTTCACCACCTTCACCTATAGAGTCTATGGATCCAAAATCCATTCCTCCTAACATTTTTTTCGTGAACACCATTTCCTTGGGACCTCTAACTTATCAATGAGATGGAAAGGCTCCCTCTTCTCTTCCCTTCTTATATCTTGACATGACCAATGATGATAAACCTTATATTAATGTCGTTAAATGTCAGGATGATGAGTCTATTCTCACCTACCTTGGTGTAGAATATTCATATATCCATTGATCATTACCTTCTAAGACATAAACCTTGTTAAATGAGTTGACCATCAAAATAATTACTAACACTTAGGATGACTCGTACATTCTAAAGATAGGCCAATCTTTCGATATCTTCGATCGAAGCTTTTACTTCTTTTCTTCTAATCATAGAAATGCTTTTTCTTGGTCCTACACCGATATGCCCGGTGTTGACCCAAACTTCATGGTCCATAATATCATCAATTTTCTTGAAGCCAAACCCATGAAATAAAAGCTATGGAAAATGCATCCTCACATTTCCCTTCTTGTCAAAGAAGAACTCCAATGCCTTCTTTTGGTTTCCTTCATCCTACCCATTGATTATCCCTAATGGATCTCTAACATTTTTCCTGTCACAAAAGTGATAGGGGGACTTTGCATTTGTACAAATTTCCACAACCTTAACTTATCTTTCCCTAAAGATGACTTTCCTCTACCTAGTATTGACCAACTAGTTGATCTCACCACCGACCATGAGATGCTATCACTCATGGACAGCTTCTCAGTTATAAAAATATTACTCCTTAGAAGACCAACACAAAACCACCTTCATCACTCCTTGGGGGACCTTTTACTACCGTGTCATGCCCTTTGACCTTAAAAATGCTGGTGCTACATTCAATGAGCTATGAATTATATCTTTCATGAAATTATGCATCGCATATTGGAAGATTATGTCGACTATCTTCATACCAAATCCAAAAATTGGGCAGAACACCTCACAGTCCTTAAGGTCATCCTTGATTGTCTAATCAAGTACTAATTTCACCTTTAACCTAAGAAGTGTGTCTTCGACGTTCTCTATGAAAAGATCCTTAGTTTTATCATTTCTTTGCGTGACATAGAAGTCGATCCCACTAAAATTAAGGCTATTCTTGAAATTCCTCCACCTACTAACCTTTGTCAACTTCATAGTTTTAAAGGAAAGTTATCATCTATTCATCATTTTATTTCACATATTTCTGACCGCTGCCACCCATTTCATCATCTCCTAAAAAAGGATGTCTCCTTTAAATGGGATGATGAGTGCCACAAAGCCTTTGAGGCCTTAAAACAATACATCATGTCTCATTCCCCTAAGGATGACCAACCATTTTACCTTTACATTTATGGTACTGATCATTCTTTGATGCCATGCTCACTCATCGTGATGAGTAACATAGGGAAAAAGTGGTTTATTATATAATATGTACTCTTTTGGACTTTGAAACTAGATACACTCACACCGAAAAGCTCGCCTAGCTTTAGTTTTTGTTGCCACTAAATTTTTTTATTACCTACTCAACCAAAAACTTTGTTGTCATCAATAATGACCCCGTACATTACATGTATGCCAATACCTACCAACATCAATGTTCTACATGTTGGCTCATACTTCTTGCAGACCTAGACCTCAAATTCTTCCATCAAAAATATATCAAAGGAAAAACCTTCCTAATCAACTTGCAGATGCACCTCTCTCCGAAATCAATCCTCTAACTTCGATTTCCCTAATGAATCCATCACTACCCTCTCTTTGGATGATACCATTTACCGGATGAACTTATTCTTTGATGGTTCCAAATTTCAGCGTGGGGATGGTGCCGAAGTTATCCTCATACCTCTTATTGTCACCAAATCATTGCACCCCCTGAATGGCCTGAAAATTAATCACGACATTCGGTGTGATTGGGACACATGGGATCACCTCTCAAGATGTGGGACTTGGGCTTGAGGTGAACCTTTGGAGAAGGTCGGCTTCCTCTTCCTAAACTAAACACAACACTACTTCTAATGCAAGATAAAAGGGCTATCTAGTCCTATGCTAACATTTCATGGGATTAGGGAAAGAGATTTGCAAGAAATAAAACCTAAACTAGAAGTGGTGATGCACCAAATTAAGGGATGTTTAACATCTGGAAGGGTTAATGTGGGGGTATGCTTGCATCACTGACCACCTTCACCTATCACAACTAGAAAGGGTACAAAATACCACAAACCAAGGGCATACATTCCTCTATTAAACTTGAGTATTCATAAGGGTAGATCAAATCAGATTTGACACACAATTATTTCATCATAAAGAAACCACACATGCATATATCAAACATCTATTTCTGCAACTGGGGATAATAATGACATAAAATTAACGCAGAAGGAAAATAAGATTTCCACAACTGACATAAAAGATAGTAGTATTATTCCTTCATAACATGAAATAAATATTCTGAAATAAAGGTAGGATAATCACTCTCACTAAGGATTTGTAAATTCACAAAGTAAACACTGATTAACCATTCAACACAATAAATCAGATTTTCAACAGCAAGGTGTAACTCTGAATGTAATTAAAAGGTATCTTAGAATCTCAGAAGCACTCTTCCAAGCTTGAAGAGAAACTCCTCTAAAAAATAATCTATATCCTTTGTTCTCTCTATCCTCTCAATACTCCTTATACTCAACTATTTATAAGCCTTTTAGGCTGAGCCATGATAGTTGGGCCCTTAACTAACACTTAACTAAAAATAGAAATGTCATTAATATTAAGGGAACATGCTCCCATGAAAATAGAAAATTTGTTGCAAAAGGTTTTGACCAAGTCAACCCTGCAACTTTGACTGATTCAGAGCTTGAATCTATCCTCTCATGGCTGCTCAACTTGATCTGGGTTCAAATTCAGGTTGTTACTATCTTTAGAAAATGACTCATCCACTTTAGAAATGGTGGTTCTTGCACCCTGTAACTCACTGTATATCTCAATAGCCTACTTCATCTTCTCTTTTCCCCTTGATGTGGAAGTAGACATTAAGCTCTGTGTTTTGGAAGTGAAGTTAGAGAAATTCTGAAAATAAAGTCTTCGAAAACCTAAAAGAAAAATCTCCAAAATTCTACAAAGGAAAGTTCTAAAAGAAATTTCAAACTAGAAAGTTCCAAAATTTTCTCCAAAATTTTTCCTAAAAATATTTTTGAATTTTTTTCAAAAATTTCTCCAAATTTTTTTCTAATTTTTTTCAAATTTCGAGTTTTAGGGTTTTGGGATTCAGAATTTTCAACTCACTCGACATTTTTAATCCCAAAAATCTCTAAAATTCTGAAATGGAATTATCTCGAAAAGAATCCCCAAAATTAAACTCCGAAAGCTTGATTCAACTCAGCCTACCTCATTCCCAAGCTTCTATTCCTATGAGGAATCCATGACCTTCATTGCTCATTATCTCGATTTCTTGATTTCTGAATGTAGATTCAACCAATGAAATGAGCTTGATGCAGAGCTCGCTCTATGCAAATTGCACTAACACATGCCAACTAACTCAACGAGCAACTCGACCACTTTTAGCTCATGCCCATTTGTGATTGGCGTTGACAAATTTTCAAGCCTTACATTGTCCTTTCTTAAACTTCTAAACTTTTTTGTGAACAAATGAGACATGAGGGTATGACAAGACACCTGAAAAAACATATGCCAATTTTAACTATGTCTTGCTTGAGTTGAGCAAGTATGGGTCCTTCCAAAGGCAATTTTCTCATTGAGACCAATTTGAACCTCCAAGATATGAAAAAGAAGGAACAATCCTAGAGGATCCTGAAACCTTCCGGAATAACATACAAGGATTTCAAATCTTGAAGTTATCCTAATAACCCCAAAATATTTATGGAAGAATCTTCGGTCTCAGGGTATTATCATATTGTCCTATTTTTCCCAGGGGAAAAATTAACAACACCTCTAGATGGTGAGCCTATGTCATTATCTTTCAAACTAGATTTTGATTGTACTAACAATATCGCTGAATACGAAGCACTCATATTAGGTCTTCAAGGCACCATCACCTTAGACATTAAATCAATTAATATATTTGGTGACTCTCAATTGGTTGTGAACCAAGTTAATGGTATATACGAATGTCGTAACGAGATACTTCAAAAGTATAAGCATCACATTGACATATTTTTGACTACTTTTCACCGTTATGAAATTCAAACTACCCCACATTCCACTAATAAATTTGTGGATACCATGGCCTTCCTTGCTTCTCAGATACCCACTTTGCCTTTTGACTCAAAAATATTTATCACAATACAAAGGCTACAATCACCTTCCTATCTATTTCGAGACGTCAACCTTGTTAGAAACATTGAAATTGACCCACGTGACCTTTGGTATAAGAAGTTTGTTGATTACCTTTCCCTTTCCATTTTGCCTCTAGACCTTACTTGTAATGGACAATGAGCCTTTCTCAAAGGTGTCTCTCACTATGTCATCATGGGTGGTCTTATTTATAAATGCAGATTTTATGGTATCCTCTTACGATTCCTTACAAGTTCTAAAATTCCCTACACCTTCAAGGAAGTTCACGACATAATTTTTTGGGTCACTTTAGTGGTTTAGCTATCGCTAAACACACTCTCCACCTGTTATTTTTGTGATTATGTCAAATTTTTTGTGAAGTTCCAAAGAACATGTTAATCTTCATCACACACCTAGTCATGCCTTATAGGTCACACGAGACCTTTGGCCTTTCTCTCAATGGGGTTTGGATCTTGTTGGAGAGATCAATCCTCATTCTTCACAATGTCATCAATGTATTATTACCGCTACTAAATACTACACTAAATGGGTTGAATCCATACCTCTTATTTCTACAAAATCCTAGAAAATATGTGAATTCATTAATCATCACATCTTTTGTTGCTTTGGGGTTCCTCACCACCTCATCACGATAACGAGAAAAAAATTCAAAAATAAAACCCTATAGAAACTCTGTGACACCTTTGACATTAAAATTATATTTTCTTCACCTTATTACTCTCAAACCAATGGCCAAGAAGAATCAACCAAAAAGCCTTAAACAAAATTATTTGACGATCTTTGGAAAGGATTGGCATATGAAAATTCCTTTTTCCTTTGGGATTATTACACTAGTATTTGTATCTCACTCAAAGAGATGATCAATGATGATGAATTTTCCCAAGATCATTAGGCACAACTCAAGTTATTAGACAAACGTTGTCCGAATGCTCTTGAACACCGTACGTACCCAAAATTGTAAGGTATTGTACTGCGGAATAGCGTAATAAGTTCCCCAATGATGATACAGGTCTCCTCGCAAGGTGTTCGGGATCCAGAAAAACCCTCGGAGTATGCGTTAACATCCCGCATGCCCCGCTTAGCCCCCGTGCCCTTTGTTTTCCCTTTTTTTCCTCTTTCCTTGGCCTCTTGATCTTCAGTGATGAAACCACCACCCTTAAGGGCGGCGGTCCTGTAACCGCTGCCCTGCTCAGAGTGGCGGTCCTGTGCGCATTTTCCAAAACGTTCTTTTGACGCGACTCACGTGAAATATCACGATTCACCAGCTTTATTTTCTGACTTGAGCATGCATTTATGTTTTTGGTCCCCTGGAATAGTGTTTTTCCTTTGTTTATTATTTAGGAGTTCCATTTGGTTTTGGTTTTTGGGTGATTAAATTCCTATAAATGCATGGTTTGTGCACAAGCAAATGGTCTGAAGTTTTGCTGGATTTGGAAGACTGATCTTTGCTCTCCTAATTTTAGTATTTTAGCTTGTTATCTTGTTTAGAAGCCATAGCTTGAATTCACTTGCATCTTTAGTTAGATTGCTCAGCTTTTGGTAAGCCACATACCCATCTTGTGCAGGCAGTGTTGTCATTTCACCCAATCCGGTCTGAAGTTTGTCTCTGAATTTCTCTTTGCATTGAATTTAGCTATTATTTTTCTTAGAGTACTTGTTTTAGTTCATTTATATGCTCATTTAGCATTGTCCAGCTGTTGGTAAGCCACATATCCAGCTTGTGCAAACAATGTTGTTGTTTTATCCAATCCATTGGAATAGAATAGCTTAGGAAGCCATTAAAGTTGCAGGTTTTGTTCTTGAATAAGATAGTTTCGGAGTTCTCGGTCACTTTACGTTGCATGACTCGCAGTAAAATCCCGCTAGGAATCGCATAAGCCAAGCTCAGTACTCTTGCGTTGTCCCTCTCCTACTCGATTTTCGTCTCGCATTCGAGCTGTCCTTGTCCTAAAATCTACTCTTATCAAGCTAGCATTACACGCTTTTCTAGATCCACGTGAGCACAAAAGAATGAGGAGATCATACTTGAGGGGACAAGATCACACACACCATCGGATTCGCCACCGCTTACTGCGGAATCCGTGGTTTTAAGTTTCAAAGTTCTAGTTAGAATCATATCAAATAGAGTAGATAATTGCTTCATTTCAGTGAATTCTATTCTCGATATTGCCAAGGAAGTCATGAGGATTGATAGTTTCTGAGAAAATATGATTCACTCCTCACTTCTGAGGTAGGATCGAGAATCTTGCAGATAGATTAGACGAGCTATTTTATTTATTTAGAATAATTCTACAAATCGCACAGGCAAATAACTATACTCGGTTATCTTGTCTGTTTTAAAATATTGTTTATTATTCCTAGATACGTTTAAAATAGTTTGCTTTCCTTAAAATTGTTAAAATATTTCTTAGAAGAATAAAAGTTATATATGTTAGATTTATTTCACGTAGTTAGAATTTGCTTCGTTACAGTTAGATTTGCATTTTGTTTCGTATGACAATCACGGGACCTCAGGAGCCCAGAGAATATATATTTGAGCCAATCGTGCCTCAACCAAATCTCGTTACAGCAATAGTTGACATAGACCAAAATCTCAGAATACAAGTATTCCGAACAACAACAGATTTACAACTGATCAGTTCTCAGTTGAGAGGGTTAAACATAGAGGATGACCAAGCACACACGTTTTGGTCAAACCAACCAAATTACAGATTGCCCTAGGTAAACACTCACATGACTATAGAAGGGTTCGAAAGAGAACAAACCTTTGGTTGTGATCCTTTGGTCCCATAACCAGGTGCAGGAGACACTCTCATAGATATAGATACCAGTCTAAGGATCCAGGTTGCATGAACGCCTGTGAGATATTCTGAGAAGATCACACAGTTGTTGGTCCTAAACATAGAAGCTGAGAAAGCATATGATTACTGGATACTAGGGATTAGAACTTGATTTCGCGCATGACCATAACAGGACCGCAACAACCAAGAGTCTATGGTTGCGATCCATAGATCCCACAGCCCAACGAGTCCACAAGTCAATCAGATATAGACACTGGCCTACGCACACTAGTATTTCAGTCCACTCCACTTCCACCCATCATCATCGAACAATTGTCCTTATTAGATATAGCGGCTAACAAAGCTAGAGAATTCTGGACTAGGCCAGAGAATCGTCCGTAGAGTCAATTATATTCACCATCCACTATATGACCTTATCAGGAGACATACACGAAACTATCCAGGGAATTTTCCATGTATTCCACAACCTATAGATCGAATCACACCAGAGCTCGATATTGATTGGAGCCTTCGAGCAATCATCCTTGCCGATTGATCTATCACACCACTCCAAGTTAGAAGGGCCTTCTTTGCCTTAGATTCAAAAATTCCACTAGTGTGTGTCGAGGACTTTAGACTTCCTAACTAGTTTGTCTACGTACCATGCATATTCTACCCCCATTGGCTATCTCGGCACGACCTTGAGAGGTCAGGCACGCGGAAGAGTTACTTGTAGATTCTCATGCTCGCCTTGTCACTTTTCGCGTACAAAATTTGTGAACCCGACGTGAAGTAAACAAAATTAGTAAAGCTGACGTAAAACTTCCTACTTTCTCATTCGAGTCATAGTATCACGTGTTATTTCACAAGTCACCTTCGCTCCTTCCCATTATTCTACGGGTATTCATATACCCCGAATATGTCGGGATTCGATGCATATGGCGAGACCCCTTTTGGGTCTTGAGGCATACTACGCCCAATAGTATAGGCAATCATCACCCTCACTCTCAGTATGGGGCGACAACTATTCAACTAATCAGTTGTCAACACAAACCCCAAGAATCAGATATAGTTCATCTTTTCAAACTGAGGAGTTAGATCAACCCCCTCGAACGCAACAAACAGAGCCTTCAGGCTCGAATAATATGACGTTTACCGAGAATCTGGTTCGTCTCCTCAAATGCTACTTAGACCACAAATTAGTAGACAATCAGATCCATACCTGGTCTTAGATGATGGACAGTCAATACGTTATCCTAGGAGTAAACAACATTCTCGGGGTATGTACCCACCTGTAGGAGGTTTACAAATACAACCCGATATCTCTTTTCAAGAAAATACCTCTATGCCACTACATATAGGAAATAATCTCGGAGACACTTGGCAAGATAGCGATAAGTTCATGATAGGATATCACATGCCTATACAACACCAGGGTGTACAACAAACGCCACTCAGAAAAAACACCGTGACTTCACCAAATGAAGTCATCTCAACGTTAGTAGAAAAAGTGAGAGGGTTAGAATTGGCTCAAGCAAGTCAAAATTCTCTGTTCATTCAAGCAGGAAGTTCCAACCCTCCATACCACTCTGGCCAAGTAGATCTCCTCACAGGGGTAGGCACATTAGGCATGCCGCCTCACTATCCACAACAAACGCCAACAAGGCCCATCATCTCTAACACTATTCCTCCCGGTCTAGTGTCAAACAATCCATTCCTTGACAATACCCCATCATACTTAAACATGTACTCCAAATCACCACAAGGAGATATTTTCTCCTCTCCCGGCATGTTTGCTCAAATGCAGGGACCTCCTTATGCCCCTACCAATGCATACGCTGCACCGTATCAACAACCTATCCCACCATCACTCCCTCAGCAACCACCATCAATGGTCGAAAGCTATGCGATAGGGACTTATTCAGAATATCTAAAGGAACCCTTAGACTTCACCATACGAAGCATCATGCTTCCAAGACCTCTTCCTGATTTACCCAAGTTCAAGGGTGAGGGAGATCCAAATGCACATATCAAAGCTTACGCTACAGCCATACAAGAATTACTCCCTTGGGATGGGGTTGTTGCTAAAATATTTCCCAAAACCTTGGAAGGCATTGCTCTCGACTGGTATTACAGGATACCTGAAGCCTCCATCCATTCATTTAAACAACTCATGTCAGAGTTCATCAAAGCCTTCGACATGAACAAACTGTTGAGAACAGGAATCAGGGAATTCTTGCACATCAAACAAGAACACAACGAATCTGTTGCCCATTTCATCCAGAGGTGGCGTATAGTTCTTTATTCTTCAGAAAGTGCTCCAAACATGGATCGATGGAACTATGTGATTTATTCCTTCATTCTCTCAGAAGGAGGTGAAGGAAGAAGTCCAAGTTTCCACTAAGAACTTATGATGAAGTACTTGAGAGCGCTCTTCGAATAGACCAAGCAGCGATAGATAGTGGTCGTAAGACATATGGAATAAATGGGAGGTTAATCACCTCCACTAAAAACACTACAACTATCACAAATGTCAATCAAAGACCCAAAATCCTTAACAAAAATCATGGGGTAACAACGGATGGGGTAACCGACCAGCCCAAGAGGGTAAATGTTGTTAATACTCCGTCACAAACAAACAACCAACGAAACAACAACTTTACCCCGATAATCAATACAGTGGATTTTAACCATCCACAACAACAACAACAACGGTGAAATCCCATACAAGGGCCAAGCCAAAACTCATTTGGTTATCAAAACCAAAGTCAAAACCAGAAACAACAATTCCAAAATTTTAGTCGTAATAGAAACAGTTTGATCGAATTTTAGGCCACAATACACACCTAACCAATAAAAACGGAATTATAACCCCAATTCTTATTGTGGTTTCCACAAAATTCGGGGTCACGATACTAGAACGTGCCGTGACTACAATAAATTTATGCAACGCTTGCCAGAAGAACAAAGACAGTTCTTCACAGATTTGTTTTTGCCAGATCCTGTCTCATCATCACCAAATACGCTCACAAAGGGCGCTTTCCCCTAATTCTCCCCTCAAGATCTTTAATGATCCACTCCCAAATCATGATAGTAATAGGCTGAATCCAACTGGAACAAACAAAGGTGCAATAACGGGAAACAATGATCATGAAGCCTTGACTTCATTAAATCCATCAGTTGCACCACAGTTAGGAGCTCAACCGAGACCCAAGATAGTCAGTTTGGTAGAATTAGACGTTGAACTACCTATCGAAGCTATAACAAGAACACGAGAGTATTTCTCTCAACCGAGCCCAAGTCCTCTCGCTGGAAATAGATAAGAGTCAAAAATAGTAGAAAAACCCGTAGGTGCCTATGATTTAATTAGCGACCTAACAAAGACCTCACACATTTCTTTTTGGACTTACTAAAGAACTCTCCCCACACAGAGCTGCTCTTTTAGAAGCATTAGGTCTAGGCTATCTAATTAACATCACTCCACCTCCTGAAACACAAGTAAATCACGTAGATTTTGATATCCACCCTCAGGCAGCCGACAAGGATGTCGAATTCATATTCGAAATAAGTAAAATGCCCATGATGCTTTGAGATCACACGCCGAGGTTATCCAGCCTTACACTTACAAGTATGGGTTTATAATAATTATGTAAAACGGGCAATGGTTGACGATGGGGCCGCAGTTAACATAGTCCTTTCTCTTTCCTCCAAAAACTTGGATATGGGGAAATAAACTGTTCCACTACTCGAAATACATTGAGAGGCTATGATAGCCTTAAAGCTACTTCGATAGGAACTATAATACTGCCGGTCACCCTAGGACCCAAAACAATCCTGACTAAGTTTTATATTATAGATCGGGAAACCAATTATAATATGATCCTCGGTGACCATGGATACACCGCATGAAGGCAATCCCTTCTACGCTATTTCAAGAAGTAAGATTCTTGCATCTAGGAAAGGTATTTGTAGCCAAAGGCGATCCAAAACCTTTCGATTTGCACCTAGCTAATTTAAAGAAAAGACCAGGGGTGCACTCATAATTTGAACTGCCAACAAACCAACTTAATAAACCCACTCGGCCCAAAACCGTGGAAAATTTGGTACCTATGATGGATCTTGAAACTACCAAAGATAGCCAAAACAACTCCAACCCCTAAAGATAAAGCTAAAGAAATAGTATCATTAGGGACTACCGTGAAAATCATTGAGTTGATAGAACAAGATTCACCAATGTTCTTACCATTTGATTCAAGAGGCATAGGATTTTCCCTAGGTGTTGGTTCATGTCCAAAGAGAGGACCTCTATATGGTAGAAGTAGAGGGCGCAAATGCACCAGATGCCCCAACATCTATACTTCCGGCTAAGTATTGGAATCTCCATTTCGATGGAGCTAAATGCCGTTATGGAGCGGGGCAGGTATAATTCTTACTTCGCTTGAGGAGAAAGTCCTCCCATTTGCTTTTAAATTAAACTTTGAATGCACAAACAATGGCGCTGAGTATGAAGCCCTCCTCCTTGGCCTTACCTTAGCCAAAAGAATTGGTATTGATAACATCAGAGTCCTGGGAGACTCGCAATTAGTGACAAATCAAGTTTCTGAAGTATATGAAACTAAAGCCGAACATTTGAAACTCTACAAAAATGCTGTATTAGATTTAAGCAAGGCGTTCAACTTCATATCCATTGAAGCAATCCCGTGAGAGAAAAAATATTCTCGCCATTCAATAAAGCAACCTCAAAGATCATGTTTTACTCCAAGCAATGAGTTAGAAGATACCCAATTCACGGTGTCCATTCGTGATGAACCATTGATAAAAATAATGACAAATCCTCTTTCAAGCGGAAGTGAATCTACCGTCCTAGACCATGTTGATAGTGATGCTGCTACTTTGGATTACTTAAATTCCTATGCAGCACTACATCTCTCCTATCACATGCTAGATTTATCCTTGATTCCACATTCGTCTTCCTACTTCGGAAATCCCGTAACGGATCTTCCCTCACAAATGGAACCTAGTATATACGCAGTAGAAAATGGGGATGATTTAGATTTACCTCCAAAGACCTTTGCACTCGAGTTTGAAGAGGGTAACGCCTCTTTGATCGAAGAAACAATCGATGTCAACATCGGGACGGAAGATGAGCCGAGAATTTTAAAATTAGGATCTTCGTTAACGCCAGAAGAAGTGGAAATACATACGAGGATCCTCAAAGAACATCAGAAGGCATTTGCATTTAATTATAAGGAGATGACAGGAGTCACACCCCACATTGCGGTGCACAACCTCGTCACTAGATCAGATGCAAAGCCAATTAAACAAAAATCAAGACCCATGAGGCCCAAAGTAGCTCTCATGGTAAAAGAGGAGGTAATAAAACTCCTTCAGGTAGGATTCATCAAGCCGGTTGACTACTCCCAATGGGTATCTAACATCATTCCCGTTCTCAAGAAGAATGGAAAGATACGCATCTGCATAGATTTTCGAGATATCAACAAAGCATGTCCTAAGGACGACTTCCCATTACCATCCATCGATGTTATTGTTGATGCAACAACTGGTTTTGAACTTTTGTCTGTCATGGATGGATTCTCGGATACAATCAAATCAGAATATCTGAGCAAGATCAAGCTAAAACCATGTTTATAACTCCTTGGGGAACCTATTGCTACGCTGTTATGCCATTCGGTCTCAAGAATGCCGGTGCTACGTACCAGCGGGCCATGACATACATATTTCACGATCTAATTCATAAAATCATGGAATCTTATGTAGATGACTTATTGGCTAAAGCCAAGAAGCGTTGTGACCATCCCAAAGTACTCCGCGTCATTCTTTCATGTCTAATAGAATACGGAGTCACGCTAAATCCAGAGAAATGCGTCTTTGGTGTAACAGGAGGAAAGCTCCTAGGTTACATCATATCGTCACGAGGGATAGATGTCGACCCAACCAAAATCTGGGCTGTCCTCGAAATGGTTCCACCTCTCAAATGAATCTGGAGTCAGATCATTTCTCGAAAGTCGGGTGCGATCCGAAGATTTATCCCAGACTTAAGCTTCATCGTTCATCCAATCAACAATTTACTCAAGAAAGACTATAGCATTGATTGGACCAAAGATTGCAATGAAGCCTTTGATGCAGTTAAGCGTTTCCTATTATCACCACCTACGCTAATGCCACCTAAGTTAGATCACCCGTTAATTCTATACTCACGAGCTACCAATGTCTCGTTGGCCTGTATGTTGGCCCAAGAAGACGATAACAAGAGAGAACGTGTGATTTATTTCATTAGCCGAACGCTGCTCGACTATGAAACATGCTATACACAGGTAGAACGAGAATGCCTTGCCATAGTCTTTGCTTCTAAATGCCTAAGACATTATATGCTGAATCAAGAAATGAAGGTCATGGTAAAAATGGACCATTTACTAACTTTCCTCACACAAGGGTCATTGTCTAAAAAGGTTGGACGTTTTATAACCTTAATGGGAGAATTTGAATTAACATTTGTAAATCAGAAGTTAGTTAAAGGGAAAATCATCATGGATTGGTTAGCTGACAACCCATTAAACGGAGGTGATTTAGTAGATTTAGACTTTCCAGATGAATGCGTATACTACATCGAAACCCGACCCTCTATCTCTGAGTGTCCTTGGTACACTGATATCATTAATTATATCATGGACCATATGTACCCAGAAGGAGTTACACGACAACAAAGAAGGCGGTTACACATAATCGTAGCTAAATACGTCATTATAGAGCAGGTGCTCTATCGAAAAGCATTCGATGGAATGCTCCTAAGATGTGTCGACACGGAAGAATCCAAGAAGATTCTCCATGAATCTCATAGTGGAATATGTGGAGGCCACTTCGGTGGCCATACCACCACTCGAAAAATACACCGAATGGGCTATTTCTAGCCCACTCTAGAACATGACGCGATAGAGTTTGCACGCAGGTGTCATAAGTGCCAAGAATTCTCCCACGAGATCCACATGCCAGCACAAGCTCTACAACCAATCGCAACTCCATGGCCCTTTTCTACATGGGGTCTAGACTTAATAGGGAAATTCTCTCCCTCATCCATAGATGGCCATAATTTTATAATCACAGCCACTGAATATTTTACCAAATGGGTGGAGGCCATGCCTCTTACTACTATACCTGGTTCTGTAATCGCCAAGTTCATTTTGAACCAAATCATTTGCAGGTACGGTATCCCGCAAATCATTATCTCCGATAATGGAACTTCTTTTAAGAATGAAGAGGTTCGTGAGCTATGCAATAAATTTAAAATAAGCCATCATACGGCTTCCTTGTATTATCCCCAAGCCAACGGGCAGGCTGAAGCAACAAACAAGACACTGAAAGCCATTCTCCTTAAAACGGTGAAAGAAAACAAATGAGATTGGCATTTGAAGTTATATCCGGCCTTGTGGGCCCACCGAACCTCAATAAGAACACCAACGGGAGCAACTCCTTTCTCGCTGGTATTTGGGGCAGAAGCAGTTCTCCCGCTTGAAGTCGAAATACCCAGTCTCCGCATTTCACTACAAGGGATTCTGGATGAAGATGCTTACAGAGAAGCACGTCTTTCCCAACTAGAAAGCCTAGATGAAACTAGGTTAGATGCTGAACAACGGCACAGAGCTTATGCTGACCGAATGTGCCGGCTAGTATAACAAGAAGGTCTATGAACGTGATATATACGAAGGTGATCTAGTTCTAAGACTAGATAGCCGGATCGACAAGAAGACAGGTGAAGGAAGGAAATTCCGGCCCAAATGGTTGGGCCCATACCGAGTCATGAAGGACTATGGAAATGGTGCATACCTCTTATGCACGTTAGAAGGTGAGGAATTTGGCGAAACAGTCAATTCCCTGCACCTCAAGCGATTCTATGCATAAGCAGCTAACGCTACCTATATAACTATCTACATTGCATTTTCATATAGATTAGGATCATTTTGTCCATTCGTTTCTTACACAAATGGTGATCAAGGAATCTATTCTCAAAGAAATTCATTACAAACTCATGATGTTGTTGGCATAAAACTTTCTAATCATATCTCTCCATTTTCACGATATCATCAAATATCTCAGAATCTTTTATCAAATAAAATCAGACATGACGAAGTCTTAACGGTAACCATACCAAGATCTGCAAGTTTATTCTCGCTTTGATTTCTTCTTAGGACAGGTGTCTTGCCTATGGTCTCTTCTAGAAGCTTCATGGTGTCGCATCTATCCCATATACACATCTCTTTGGGAATAAGCACATACTGACATTTTACTCAAAAAGACAAATCAAAAAGTGATTAAACAGAAAATTTTATTTTTACACATTTCCTTGCCCCACCAACCTTCGGTGATGAGCTTGCGTCTCTTACTAGTGACGTAGGGTTGGGAAAGGATGGAAATGCCCTTACTTGCCTATGCCTTGCCCACGGTGATAAACCCACGCTTCTTACTAGTAGCATGGGGCAAAGTGTAGGGGGTCCTCTTGACAAAGCAAACGTTAAAAGGTCATAAACAAACAATTCAAACTTTGAGTCAAAAACGAATGAATCAGATGTTCAAAATCCCAAGAGAGTTAAAATCCTAAAAAACCAGATTTTGTCTACTATGTGGCCATCTACGAGTCTAAGTCTAGATAAACCGTAGGGCAAGTTGCATTCAAAACTATGAAGTCACTCGGGTGGAGTCGGCTTGTAGCTTCCAATTTGGTTCCGCCAAAGCTTTTCTGTCTTTCATCACTGTCATTTCACCATATTTCATAACTTGCGCCCTTCTTGGCTCTTGGTGATAAGCCCTCGCATCTTACTAGTTGCGTGGAGTTAGGAGTGGGGCAAGTTAATCTATTCATCATACTGGTTATTTTCATCACTTTGCCAAAACAAACATGAGGTATCCAAATTGCTCACGTAAGCTAAGATTCAAGATCATAATATATCTATAATATCATGTATCAAAGATCATGAAACACAAAAGAAAGCAAACATTTGCATCATTTGTTTTCCATTGCATACATTCTATAAGGCATATAAACCATACATCGTAGTATACACGAGAAGCTGGAAATGAAAGAGAAAACATGAGTGACAAGCTTTTTATCCAAAAACGAATGCATATATATAAATAATCAATGTTTATATACAATGCCATCATGCACTAGGCATGGTCAAAACGCTCAAAGAGCCCGTGATATACAAAAGAATCTATGGTACAAAATACATAGGAGCCAAGTGGTCTCTCAACCCCTACATGACCCCTCTAAAGGTGTGCACCCTTGCCTAGGACTCTAGCTACGCCGACGCTCTGAATGAACGGAGGGCTCAGGGTCCCGAGGAGCAGCCGCGGTCTCACCACGAGAGTGGCTCCTCATAAGGTGCTCAGCTGTCCTATAGCCCACCAACTCTGTACGTAGGGTCGACACCATCTTGGCCACATGCCAAACGGGAGCGAAGATGTCGGTATGCCCGCCACCGCTAAGGGCTCCCGGCATCTACAAATAGCTCCGCACGGGTCCTATCCATGGGGATCATCAGGGAATAAGTGCATATCTTGCGGATCAAATCTCACCACTCGTCGATAGTCTCTGCAAACAAAGGAGAAAAACGAATTAGAAACCAAGAAAGAGGCTGAAATATACAAGATACAAACACAAGGAGAGATAACAAATCCTAAATTAAACAAACATTGAAAGGAAGAAAGGATAACTTACTCGGATCACCGGGCCTCCAAGATGGATCGGGGGACCAAGACTCCGCCGCGGATGCCGCTGCCGACTGAGGGGCTGCTCCTGTAGCAAGGGCAACATATCACCTCACAACTGACTCATCCTCTCCACCATGGCCCTGAGAGAGTGGCTCCTCTGAGACTAGAGTGTCCTCTCTACACTCTCCTCGGCCCTCTCCACCTGCATAATATCCTGAGTGTCATGCCACTCAGGATCGCTATCATCAGTCTGCTCCTCCGACCCTCCCTCTGTAAGCTCCTCAGATTGGAGTCAATGTCTATAGGGTCATCGCTACTATGAGCAGGACCTGCAGAATCTAAAGAAAAGGTGCCCGAGGCACACCAGCTCTCCCTCTGGCCCGAACTATCCTCCTGGCTGCAATGGGAATTCCAGGAGTGACCACCGTCCAACCTCGGCCTCTGGCCCCCTCCGCCTCGCGCAACCGATCTCAGAACCGGTGCCACTGGGGAAGCATGCCCGCATACGATAGGCCGAATCAGCGAGGAAATCTACCAAAGGATGTACCTCCACCCGCCCCACATGGTCGATGAGCTACCCTTTGGTGGAGCAAGAGATCAATGTAAGGGTCTCCTCGCCCCATATGCCGCCATAAGCCGGTACAGGTGTCGCCTCCATATCTACTGTGGTAAGGGAGGCAATCGCCCGGGTGAGGTGCTCTAAGCACCGACATATCGACCATCTCTGCTACCCTCACACCCCCGGATCTCGCCACCTCTATGCCTCTCGCCATAGGGAATAAAATGCTCATACACCCAACTCATGACTAGAGTTGGGTGGCTCAATGACTATCCTCGTAAAAGCAATGACCACCCTATATAAATCATGGTAGGTGGTCCCTAGAATGTCTACACCCCAAAGTGTATATCCGGCCATGCCCCTCTATCTCGTGCAATGATGGGGGCCCAGCGAAGATAACAAAGTGTCCCCTCCTTGTCCCCGATCAATCTTAAGGCAAGGATCCCCATGATGGCCTATCGAAATATGGGGATAGGCAAATAAGGGATGGATCAAACTCTCACTCCCTTCTTTGACCCCGTGGAGATAGCTGCATCTCCCATGTAACTCCTTGCCCACTATAATCTGTGCATGTGAGCTCTGCTGTCTCTAATGTGAGTCTCCTCTCGATGATCGGGACCCCAAAATACGGTAGACATCCTCCAATGTAATAGTCCACTCACCGCACTTCCCCAGCGGTTGGAAAGTGTTCCGATCTGCATCCCAATATGAAAATAAGTCACAAAGGATGTGACTAGATGGTGTGACATGTGGAACGCGTGATATGCATAGTATACCGGCCCTCTGTAGTGTGTCCTCCTCGTCTGGTGAGAGGGCATCCAGTACCCCTGACAGCCAGTCACTCTCTCTCTCTCTCGGCTCCATCTGATGTATTCCTCCCTCGCCTGCATGCACCCAAAAACACACAAAACAGAGCAAGTTAGTATCTGAACAACGCCGAGAGAGCCATAAAAACACGTAGAATTACAAAAATACAAGTGTAATCTCAAATTTAGGTTCCTTTTGCATTTTCAGGTAAAACCGCTACCCTAAGTAGGGGGCGGTTTTGTAACTTCCGCCTTAAAGGTGGCGGTCGTGTAACCGCCACCCGATTAGGGTAGCGGTCATGTAACCGCCGCCTCGGCTGCCAGTGTGGCCTCGAAAACCTGCGCGGGTTTCTAATCCCAAAAAGCCCAAAATAAGTAAAAAAGGACCATTTAACCTAAAAATGGAGCCTACCCAGTAGGCGCCCCCCCTAGGTGGACCTTTTGAACCTAACATTTTCAAAAACAACCCCCCCATTACGAAAAATTTAACATTCCAAATTTAAAGGGGGAAAAATGCAAAATTAAAGAAAACCAACCTGTGATCTAGCAGGGTGGTGTTCCACACGTGGAGGCATGATCACAATCTCGCTGCGGACATTTTGACTCTACTCACGCACGAAACTGTCACCGTGGGTCCCAGAGCTTAAAATCAATCAAATCAACTCGCACAAATGAATAGGAAAATGGGCCCACTTTCATATATATAGCACCCTATTTCGTTTTAAAAGACTTTTTCGTAGGTTTGGAGCGCTGATGGAGGTAAGTTCCTATCCCCACATGAATGGTAAGTTCTCATTCCCTATCAATTTAGCGTTTATTTTCCAAGTTTTGTATCTATCTGCACTTGAGTTCTCTTTTCATTTTGTAGGTAGCGGGAATTTCGGATGGCGTCGTTTCAACACACAGACGTGTAAGGTATAGCTTCTAACTCCCCATTTCAGGACTGCCATACTCGGACCCACCGTTTTATGCCTCTTCATGGCTAAAACACTTCTCCGAGGGGGCAATATGTACGTACCCAAAATTGTAAGGTACCTTGTATGCTGCAGCAGCCGTAATAGGTTCCGCAATGATGATACAGTCTCCTCGCAAGGTGTTCGGATCCGGAAAAACCCTCAAGTATGCGTTAACATCTCGCATGCCCCGCTTAGCCCCCACGCCCTTTGTTTTCCCTTTTTTCCCTCCTTCCTTGGCCTCTTGATCTTCAGTGACGAAACCGCCACCTGCTCGAGTGGGCGGTCCCGTGCGTGTTTTCCGAACGCGTTTTTTGACGCGACTCACATGAAATATCATGATTCACCAGCTTTCTTTGCCGACTTGAGCATGCATTTATGTTTTTGGTCCCCTGGAATAGTGTTTTTCCTTTGTTTATTGTTTAGGAGTTCCATTTGGTTTTGGTTTTTGGGTGATTGAATTCCTATAAATGCATGGTTTGTGCACAAGAAAATGGTCTGAAGTTTGGCTAGATTTGGAAGACTGATCTTTGCTCTCCTCATTTTAGTATTTTAGCTTGTTATCTTGTTTAGAAGCCATAGCTTGAATTCACTTGCATCTTTAGTTAGATTGCTCAGCTATTGGTAAGCCACATACCCATCTTGTGCAGGCAAAGAAGTTGTCATTTCACCCAATCCATCTCAAGTTTGTCTCTCGAATTTCTCTTTGCATTGAATTTAGCTATTATTTTGCTTAGAGTAATCTGTTTTAGTTCATTTATATGCTCATTTAGCATTGTCTAATCATTGGTAAGCCACATATCCAGCTTGTGCAAATAGTGTTGTTGTTTTATCCAATCCATTGGAATAGAATAGCTTAGGAAGCCATTAAAGTTGTAGGTTTTGCTCTTCGATAGAATAGTTTCAGTTCTAGTCACTTTGCGTTGCATGACTTGTAGTAAAATCCCGCTAGGAATCGCATAAGCCAAGCTCGTACTCTTGCACTTTGTCCCTCTCCCACTCACATTTTCGGTCTCGCATTCCGAGTTGTCCTTGTCCTAAAATCTACTCTTATCGCTAGCATTACACGCTTTTCTCGGATCCACGTGAGCACAAAAGAACAAGGAGATCATACTGAGGGGACAAGATCACACACACCATCAGATTTTCCACTATTTTGTGGAATCCAGGTTTTAACTTTCAAAGTTCTAGTTAGAATCATATCAAATAGAGTAGATAATTGCTTCATTTCAGTGAATTCTATTCTCGATATTGCCAGGAAAGCTGTGAGGATTGATAGTTTCTTAGAAACTATGATTCACTCCTCACTTCTGAGGTAGGATCGAGAATCTTGCAGATAGATTAGACGAGCTATTTTATTTATTTAGAATAATTCTACAAATCGCATAGGTAAATCACTATACTCGGTTATCTTGTCTATTTTAAAATATTGTTTATTATTCCTAGATATGTTTAAAATAGTTTGCTTTCCTTAAAATTGTTAAAATATTTCTTAGAAGAATAAAAGTTATATATGTTAGATTTATTTCATGTAGTTAGAATTTGCTTCGTTACAGTTAGATTTGCATTTTGTTTCGTATGACAATCACGGGACCTCAGGAGCCCAGAGAATATATATTTGAGCCAATCGTGCCTCAACCAAATCTCATTACAGCAATAGTTGACATAGACCAAAATCTCGTAATACAAGTATTCAAACAACAACATTTACTGGTGATCAGTTCTCAGTTGAGAGGGTTAAACATAGAGGACGACCAAGCACACACGTTTTGGTCAAACCAACCAAATTACAGATTGCCCTAGGTAAACACTCACATGACTGTAGAAGGGTTCGAAAGAGAACAAACCTTTGGTTGTGATCCTTTGGTCCCACAGCCAGGTGCAGGAGATACTCTCACAGATATAGATACCAGTCTAAGGATCCAGGTTGCACGAACGCCTGTGAGATATTCTGAGAAGATCACACAGTTGTTGGTCCTAAACATAGAAGCTGAGAAAGCATATGATTACTGGATACTAGGGATTAGAACTTGATTTCGCGCATGACCATAACAGGACCGCAACAACCAAGAGTCTATGGTTGCGATCCATAGATCCCACAGCCCAACGAGTCCACAAGTCAATCAGATATAGACACTGGCCTACGCACACTAGTATTTCAGTCCACTCCACTTCCACCCATCATCATCGAACAATTGTCCTTATTAGATATAGCGGCTAACGAAGCTAGAGAATTCTAGACTAGGCCAGAGAATCATCCGTAGAGTCAATTATATTCACCATCCACTATATGACCTTATCAGGAGACATACACGAAACTATCCCAGGTCATTTTCCACGTATTCCACAACCTATAGATCAAATCACGCCAGAGCTCGATATTGATTGGAGCCTTTGAGCAGTCATCCTTGCCGATCGATCTATCACACTGGTCCAAGTTAGAAGGGCCTTCTTTTCCTTAGATTCGCAAATTCCACTAGTGCGTGTCGAGGACATTAGACTGCCTAACTAGTTTGTCTGTGTACCATGCATATTCTACCCCCACCAGCTGTCTCGGCATGACCTCGAGAGGTCGGGTACGTGGAAGAGTTACTTGTAGATTCTCACGCTTGCCTATCACTTTTCCGGCGTGCAAACACCTCCAAATATACATAATTATATCAAATGTGCTTATGATAAACATGTCCATGAATGAACCTTCCAGGTTGGTGACCTCATCCTGAAGGAAAATCAACATGTAACAAAAGAGGAGAAAAGTAAACGGGGAAAATTTTCTCCTAATTGGCTTGGACCCTATATCATTACTCATACCTATGGATCATGTGCTTATCATTTGTCTTCACTCGAAGGTAAACCTAAACTCTGATCCCCTCAATGCCTTGCATATTTGACCATTCTATTGTTGAATCAAGTCCTATATCACATTATTTCTAGTTAAAATGCTCATCCCTTGAGTACCATTCACCTTCCATTTTACCTATTTTAAGGATCAATGATTAAACAAGAATCATGTGATTACCCGTCACTTTTCATCCTTGTCTTTAATATGAGTACCACGGCTCTACTCATGGCATGATTCTCATGGATAATTTTCATCCTTTTCAATATGGAATCCCATGGTCATTCATTCCTTAAACCATCTATTTCATAATTAACCTATGTGTGCTATCGTTTTGTCTTCAACACAACAACCTATCTTTCTCTATAGTCTTGTCCATGACCTAAAAGTAAAAAAATAAAATTCAAAAGTAAAATGGGATTCAACTCCTTGATTCAAACTTCTAGAAAAAGATGACTCCCTCAAAAAGGACATATACTCTTTCTATCTTGCTTCTATAAATAGACTGCTCCCTCGAAGGACAATTATACAAAGCTAGCCATATTGTACATAGTCTATCATTAAAAAAATATTATTCTTGCAAAAATAAAATAAAATATTCAGAACCTTCCCACATTGATCAACTTCACAAATACCTCAAGGAGATAATCTACTCATCCCATATAGACTTCCCACATCAATCAGTCTATAAAAACAAAAGAAAAAAGAAAAAGATAACTTTTTCATCATGGACTTTCCTATTTTGATCTTGGGTTTCTTTCCAAATAGGTATGCTGTCTCACACTAGGTTACACTAAATTTTTTGTTTTTTCACCTCATCACCTTTTCACCATAATTTCCTAACCACTCAAGGGACATGTTGCAAATGTAACATTTCGTGATCATGTGACTTTCTTCACCCTTATATTAGTCAATCATGTGACACTTTTAAGGGCTTACATTCATAAGCCCATCTTTGGTATGACAGACTTGTTATGGTTCTTTTCAATTAGGTGGTTTTTGTCACCTCTTACCAAATCACCTTCGCATTACTTATTGATTATCCTATACAAGACTAGGCCTTTGACACCTAAACTCAACCGTTCCTAACCGACCTAGACTCAATCATTCCTATAACCTACCAACCCATCCCTTTACCTCATCATATTCTTCCCTAGTTTAGGGAGAAATACATCGGCTTTGAGGCCCATTTTCACCGAGGCTATGTAACACTCGAGGGCATTGGGACCTTGGAGGTTAGCTCTGGACACTCTTTACCCTCACCAATTTCCCCCTTTTTTTCTATTCACATGCTACCTTAGTTAGTTTCCATTTTACAAAACACTTGGGAATTGAAAAAACATACAAACATACATACCTTCCATTTTATCACATCATCATATCATACATCAATCATTTCACATTTCTAGTATATCAAATATTTGGAAATTTACATCACAACATCCATAAAAATAATAATTTATTTTCCATATTACCAATAAAGTTGGAAATTAAATTAAACCTAAAAACATGATCAAATCATTCCTAACTCACCTAAACTCCACCATGCCTATACCTAACTCCACCATACCTATACCTAAATCCACCATGCCTATACCTAAATCCATCATTCCTAACTCACCTTGACTCCATCATTCCTAAATGACCTAAAATAAATCATGCCTATAAGACCTCAACGCAATCGTGCCTAATTCACCTAGTTTCCATCAATACACTATAACAATGAAAATTAAAACAAAGTACATCATTAATCCAATAAACATCATAAACTATATAAATGGGAGATTCTATGTATCAATACATATATACATATATACATAGATATAAATAAATATAATTATCTTAAATTACTTAGATATAACCTCACTATCTTCCGCACACAGATCGACATAAAAATCAAAATCACAAAACTCTCGTATACACCCTCACTATCTTTAGCACGTAGGCTAATATATATATCCAAAATAAAAACAATGATCATCTCAAGTGACTAATCATCACCCCATCTGATATCCTCTAGGCCAGTCTCACATGTCTCCTCCTCCCTACCTTTCTCGCCACCTTGCAACATCTCTACACCCTCCATGGGTATAGGTCTAATCTCCTCCTAGCCCACATTCGAGCTTAGCCTTTGAGAACTCGTAACCTCACCTGGATCTATCCATGTGCTCTATGCCCCTATGCTCCTTAAAATGTGAGTCTTGGATCTCATTCGCTCACTAGCTACCTGTTGGGATTTGTACTCGCCATATGAGGGAACATCTATCTTGACAATTGTTGTCGGTGATACTCATAGTAACGAGCCTTATTCAGGGCATCCTTGAACCTCACCATCGATATTGTATGAGGTAGTGCCATGGGTCTCAATGTAACCTAGGATCCCTATCCTACTAATACTGCTCTCGATCCCTATATCTATGATCCCGGTCCACCTCCTTGTACCATGGGGGCCATGTCCCACCATTACTACTGTAGTATGGGACCCTATCCCTAGGCCTATGGAGGTACTGTGCTACAAGTTAGACCTATAAGGCTGCTACCTATGCCTGTGCAGAGGCTATCTGGCATCCGGCCATCTAAACTAGTCACTGCACCTATAAGATAGCCACTTGAACTCCATCACCATGTCTTCCCGTGCGGGTGCACCTCACTGCAGGGCTTGTAAAACCATCACCTAAGCCTACATTGTGGCCACTATGCATGTGCCCTTGTCAATTGACCTTACAAACCTATGATCTACATATATAAGGTGGCCACTTACCCCTACAATGCATCTCTATGAACCGTGACCGTAGTAAGATTTGACTACCTCAGCCTCGATAGTGCCACCCGTAATTGTGCCACCCACCACCGCATATATCCATCGCTGACTCTTACATCATTAATTTTTATATCTATGACCTATTCCTCCTACCCTGTCATTACATGTGGATGTGGTGGAGACATAGGTCTTTCCATGTCATCTCTCGGTACATTGGAAAAGGTGGGGGTACATCCTGCAGTAGCCCAAACTTCCGTCTAACTCTATCTACATGTATCATCTCATTCTCACTAGAATGATGCCCATGTATCCACCTCAATAGATGGAGATCCTCTAACTCCTCTACCATGCCTATGTACGAGGGATAGCCAATATATGGCCTCTACACAATATCAACTCCTGAAAGCCTCTCTAACAACCACCTGTAGTATGAAACATCTTATGTGTCCCTAACCACCCTTGAATGCCCAACATCTGGTACCCAACATCTATATCAAGCCCCAAACCAATCTTGATGTGGCAGCCAACCAACTGGGCACACATATACGATGTGCTTGTATGCCCAACAATGTAGTAAAAAGGTACAACACATCCCAAACCTCCTCAATCTCCCATAAGCCCATAGCTCCCTATATAACTTAACTAGGAAATTTGGTGCCCAAGAAAAGAAGACCTACTCCTCTATCATATTTGTAAGAACTCCCATCGTTGCTCATGGGAATCTACCACCCTCATAATCTTGCATAGAAAAACAACCTACCACCTCCATCATCGGTATAGATAGAGAACCTCATCTCCCCGTGGATGGGCTATGTACATATCTCCATAGCTCGAGATTGCATTGCAATACCTCACCTCGCCCATTGCCTCCCCAAAAAAATTCCACTATCGGCTTCACTAAAGCCTCATATGAGATGGAATAAATTGGATCCCCCAAAAAAAAGAAACTGCAGGATCCAAAGATATGTCCTCTAAGGTGATGATCATCTTTCCTATTGGTAGGTGAAAGGTATTGGTCATGAAATCCCATCTGTCGATGAGAGTGACCATCATGCTAGGATCTCAAACAATGCTCATATAGTGTCGGACCCTGATAAGTTTGACCTCATTCATATGCTCCCACTTCTCCATGGTCACATTGGACCACATCCATACCAAAAGAGGTGGTACTCTATCACACATCCTAAGCTGATCTCTAGCTTGCATCCACCAAACACAATCATGTCAAGACTTGACTACCTCAAATCATATATTACCCACCAAACCATACCCAATCACATCAATTTTTCTTACCCTCTTTACCTAATTCACCTACAAGCCTACTAACCCTTATCATTATTACCCATTCTCTCAGTTCACTTCACCTACTTACCTATCCCATATTGCCAAAATCATATTTTACCCTCTTCCCTCTACATACACTCTTCACCTACCCCTTCCTCACCTATTTTACTTTCCTACCTAGCCCTTCTTACCCCTCTTTTTCCTCAACCTTAACCGGTGCCGATTGCATTGACCATCACCAAATTTTCTTGACCGTCATCGATTCCATTTAATCAATGTCGATAACCTAAGACTAGACCGATGCCGGGCAAAAGACAACCGACATTGGTCTCTATCGCATAAACCAAAATTGAAACCCATCCCCCATTATTAAAAATTCACAAAACAACCTAAAAATCTATTCCCACCCACCTAAACCTGCCCTAGCCTCATTCCCCAACCCTATTTCACCTATGTATGTCATTCCCACCCTTCATTTCATTTCATTTTACTCACAAATTTACATTTATAACCCCCACCCAAATTTACAATAAAACCACATTTCCAACAATATTTTCAACCAAAAGAGCAATTCAAATTGCCTCCTACCTCATCTCAATTGCCATCTCCATGGTGGTACCTCTGGTCTCTATGCCAATGGACCTCCCACACCTTCTCCCACCTCTGCCATGCCAAAATCCACCTCAAATATCTCATCTAATCAATTTGCTCTGCACAATCTCATGGACTCTCCCGCCAAAAATCACTCACGTACTCGTAGCTGCTAGCCAACTCAACTTGACACTTTGCAACGTCACTTTCCATGGAAGCACCACCTCTCTGTCATTTTCACAAATGCCAACAAGTTAAAATGAATTCGTCAAACCCTGGATTTTACTTTTTCTCCCCAAATCAACCTGAATGATGTCGGTCATGTCATGGCCTACTAAACCGACATCGCTACACCTAACTAGCATTTTTACCTTCCATTACCTTTTAAACCCACCCTATGCCCATTTTTCCTCAAAACATTAGTGACCCAACAACGTTTTACCTTACCAACACCTATTACACCCTACCCACAAGCCTAAATTACCTATACATTTCCTTAATTATGTTTAGGGACATGTTATTTACCTATACCTCATCCTTACCCATGCCATGACCTACATACCCTGACCTGAACCACCTTTTGTGACAATGGAATTTGTGTACTCACTATACCTTACAATGTTGTTACCCATGTTATTTAGCCTAATGACCTTACCTTGCCTATTACCGTGTTGTTTATCTTGACCAAACCTTTGGTGTACCAGATCATACCTAAACGTTCCTACACCTAACCTAAGTTGTGTTTCTAGACTATATCATGTACTCTGGATACCTAAAACACTTCAACCTTGTTTAGATAAAATTATCAACCTTGGATGACATAGAGTTTACAATCTCTTCCACCTAGTACCATGTCACAATCTATACATGTGCCTGCATTTGATTACCATTACCCATTACCCAATATATCCTTACCCATTACCCAAAATGACCATACCATTATCTACAACCCACCTACCCTCACTTTCATCACTTATTCATTTATCAAACCACTCACCGACTCCATCTAACACCTCTTCACTCTTGGTTTAAGGGGATCACCTCCACCAACACTTGGGGTAACCCCACTCTCACCTATGTCTCAAGAAACCCTTCCTATTTTTTTGTTAGCATCACTTACATATACAAGTTACACAACAAAAAGGGGAAAATGTAGACACCAAATTTGGGTCACACTCCCCTTGGTCCTTTTTAATTAATTAACATAATGTATTAACCTAACCATGACCCCGTGATAATGCATTCATATTAATTTAACTACTTAAAATTGAATTAATGTTCATCCTCACACAATTAAATAATTTAATTACTTTAATTAACTTGACTTACACCTCACCTAGACACCTCACCATGGGCTTATTCTTAGTCTATTAATTAACTAGGACTAAGTCTCCACTTATCTTAACCAACTAGGAATTAATATAACCCTAATATTAAATTCCTATTCCTTCTCCAATAACACTCCCACTTATCTAAGGGCTAACCATCACTTGAGACCCGGATGGACAATTAGAGCACACTGAAAATAACAATGACATCCTATTTTAGGTAAACCTAGGATTTCCCACCTTAACCGATGCCGGTTAACCCTAAACTAATGTTGGTCACCCTAACCATCATTGATTACCATATATATTATTTTGTAACCTTTTTCCCAGGTTTTTCACTTTGAGTTTTGAGAGAGCTATCTGTATTCAAGCACGAGCCAACTATTTTCTCAGCATCCAGATGACAGAATACATTCAACCACAAGACCAAACAAGTACCTAATACTCATCCGTAGGAATTTGCATTCATGGGAGTACTCCAGGAAGAATTTCCATGACACTGACCACCAAGTTCTTCATGGATCAACCACTATCATCCATCACCAACCAAGCCTACAAATACAAGTAAGTGTATTTGACTTGCATCATTTATGTACTTACTTAATACGTTATTTATCATTTTATTACTAGATCTTATTCTTTCCTACATTCCTCCAACCCCACTTTCCTGCCAATCCACCCAACCTACTACCCACCACCTTTAGTCTCTCTGTAGTTGAATTTTAGGAATTCCTGAGCCTTCCTAGTATTTTTACGAGCCTAACCATCATCCTTCCATTCTTTGTGAAATCACAGGAAATCCAATCTCTTTGCAATCACAAAGAAGCCCAAAAACCAAGTTTATTTAGTTACCACCATTTTCCCCCTACCAATGATGGTTACCTTTACCATCATTAGTTTCTCCTCTTCACCGACATCGGTCACTTGACCGACGTCGGTTACTATCTCCCCTGTCAATTTTTATGAAACTACTCCTAACATACCCAAAACCTCACAGAACCTTACCCAAATATGATACCTCACTTACAACCTCACCACAAGCCTCACCAACTCTTTGTGTAGATACAAAGAGAGCTTAGACACCCAATTTTAACATTCGACCATTATCCACAGTAACTAATATCAATTATCCTAAACAGACATCGGTCACACACACCCCGATCAAAATCGATTCCATCGTGCACTGTAAACTACCTTAAACTAGCAAGTTTCCTAATCATCCAAAATCAACCCAAACTACACTAGATCTTACCTAGACCCTGTCTGTGACCCTCAGACCACCTACCCAACATGTAACCTGACTTGAGACCTTCACCAATTTAATTATTAAATAATTTAATTAGATTGACATTGATAGTAATCTAAGATACCTAAATCAGAACACTAGCATTAGATTCTCTTATTTGCATGTTCATTTATTTTATATTGAATTATATATATCAGTGGATTGACAACTTTTGAGGAAGTATCACACTTCTTGGATCTAGCTCATGTTAGGCAATCCACTAACCTTTTGCTATTGATTGTATCTTGTGGTCTTGCTTTACATTATAGGTAGTTCCTCCTAGCCAAAGGGAAGCTCACACAATCAGTTTGGATTAGAAATTAGAAATCGTGCACTCAACCTTCAACCACGTGACTACAGGTATTCCTCCTTGGCCTATTTACCCTTATCTGTTTCATTATCTACAAAAATTATTTGAAACAACATCCTTGCTTGGTGCACCATTTTTAACCCTTGTCATTACACATGAACAGGTTTGGAATTGAAGCTCAATAACAAAACATTTGTACAACTATCTTAAATGTAGTTTGAGTATGTGTGTTTGTACTTGTTTTCCTATTAGGTTAGTAGGTTTACTTTTTCATATTTCATTGCATTATGTATGTTACATGGAGTTAAGCATTTTTGCAATAAAAATTGTTCGTATTAAGGATTTTCATGTCATCTTAAACTTTTATTGTTTGCATTTATTTTAATAAAGGGATGATGACGTAAATCCTAAGGAATATGATGAAATAAAGTTGTTTACATTAGCTGAATGCAAGTTGTTTCTAATCTCTTCATATTCATTTTCCTCCCCTATCATTCTCTTATATTCTATGCTATTCTTCCATCTCACTTAGGGCGGTAGGGATCCTTTGCTATAAAACATTTCTCTGATTTGTTAAGAAAATAATATCTTACACTTCACAATGATACCCCCATGATGTTTTCAACAAAAGAGTTTGTAATGGTATTATGTGGGGATTGATAGTCGACATACCTTCATCTATCTCCCTTTGCGCAATGGGATTTTCCCCGCTTTTGTAAGTTTCCTTTTCACCTTTTTGATTTTCGATCAACCTCTTTCATCACCCCATCGACACTCGAGGGGAATCCTTCATTCTACTAATTTTTCTTCTATCCCTTAAATTTTTTTACTTATTTATGTTTGTCTACTATCTTTGAAGTGGCATCACTTATGCCACCCCAAAGAGGGGAAAATGTAGACACCTAAAATCTGCTTACGCAGTTTTATTACTTAAATTGCACTAACGACCTTCTCATCTTCTCCTCCGGTCAATTGACGACACTTCATCAATTAACTATTCTTCACTCCATTCTCGGATGCCCATTCACGACATTCTTTTGGTCGTAATCCCTCTATAATCAACTAATTTGGCTAATATATCCTCTTATTAGCTAAACATCCCCCATTTAAACTTTTAGGATCTCCTCATTTCCCTCTAGACCACTTCTACAAGCTTCCTAGGCTATTAATAAATTACATGTGATTAAATAGACCCCTCCTAACTCTCATAGGTTACTAATCACTTGTTAATCAAGCTTAACTAGCCTAAACCAAGTTTATCTCTTCTAAAGCATGTTTATCCACTCCTAATCAAAACGTGAATTTTGACTTTATCTTTTGTCCCATATGTACTAGGATTCTAAACTTTCTCAAATAGAAGCATACAAATACAAGGCTAATATCCCCTTTCAATTTTGCACCTTGATTATCATATCAAACACCTTACACACTTTGAGACTTTGGAAAACATCTCATTTGCATTAGCTAAAGCTATAAGCATTTGATCTTGAGCCATTCCTCATTGTAGTAGCTTATCCATCTTGCATCCATTCCTTCAAGCTTGGTTAGTAGGAGAATATATAAACATGGTCTTGTAGCCATTTTAGAGAGATCTCTTCACCACTTGGAGCAAACAACACAAAACTAATTGCTTAGGATATAGCTAGTTTCACCTTTATATTAATTAATATAGAGAAGTAGAGGTAACATAGTAATGTTAGTTTGATTCATGCATTATTGTAGAAATTTATCTCATTAAGATCTCATATTGATGTTTATGAAAGATTTAGCTATATTGTGGAACTACTAGGTGTTAGTTTCATGTTATTGTCATACCTAATATTTTCATGCATACAAGTACAAACAATGTAACAAATAACCATGGTGTTAAATAGTCCTGCAAAAAAAGTGTTGCACATGAAGCACCCATTAACATGTTAGCAAGATAAGAAGTATGTCAAAGCATTTATAATCTGAAAAAGTAGTTTGCTTATGAAAAAATGAAAAAATAACACCTATAGTGTATGAAAGTGGATGCCCTAGGAGTCTGCATGGGACCGGTATGAGGTATTGTGCTAAGCATTTATGCTACATGTAATGGATTTGTATAATCTGAAATCACAACTAGAAAGCAAGTGAATGCACATTTGTTTATGGAAAAATAATGACACAAGATATCTATCTAACATGCATAATAAAGTGAACATGTACATGCAAATGTAAGCAAGAGTAAATGCAACCAAAATATGCAATATGCTATGGATGGATGGAATGAAAAGAAGAGAAAATGATAGGATATGTGTCCCCCTAAGTCAATGGAGCTGTATGTAATGAGGTTCATTTATTTATGCCCCTCAAAGATCAATAATGAATCAGTAAACAAGAGTGCATCATCGAGAAATGGTTCAAATGATGTGTTGTATGTGAGTTGATGAATGTAGCATGGTGTGGTGAATGTGTAGTGATGATATGTGATATAGATATGAGGTGTGAAAATGCATGATGATCTATCCTAAAGCATATATAAAGACAAGATGATAGAAGAAGTGACAATTTAGCTGAAAGCATATACCACCAAATGATGCAAGCGGAAGTGATGATGTAGCCTATAAAATATATCACTAATCTAGGAATGTCGCATGAGATGATGAGGTCCATTTGAATGGTATACCCTCAATAGTCTAGTATGGACTATGAGACTAGAGTGCATCATAGGGTACTAAGTGCAATGTGTGATGCTGAAAATTAACTTACAAAAATTAATATGTTGTTCATTAATCTACAATCATTTAATCATCAAACCAAGGGAAATAAAATTTCAATAATGTCAATTTTGTATGAATAGTTATAAAGAATTTAGGAGGTAAGGAAAGAAATTTTTTTCACTACAATGCTTAAAATAACAATGATGAAAATAAACTAAACTTAGATTGAAATTAAATACCTTCAAAATACTATAACTAAGACAAAGTTTGTAAATTTAGATTACAGAGATAAAGGAATGATTTTCTTGTTAGTCTATCCATGCATTAAAACAAAGAAAAAAACTATTGAGGGGTTTAAGAGACCACAATTGGCCCTTACTTGGGTGCTAATCCCTTCTAAGGCTTGCATCTAAGACTTACTAAATAGAAATCAAATTCTTTATCAATTTGGCATGAAGATTGCATTTAGGAACAAAAAATTATGTATCTATGTATCCTCTATTCTAATTCTTTGTCTAGATTTCTACACATCCAATACATTTCTGACATTAATCCTTCTCTTTTATATTCATTATTTATAGCAAAATATGAGAAGAAAAGTTTGACTAGGATTTTAAACAAATCAAGTAGAAAATCTCAAATAGATCATCTAAAGATTCAATGTATGTAACATAATTAATCAACATGTGTTTACTCTTAATAGTTGTTTTTAGTTAACACCTAGTCACGAATGGAGCACTCACCCAAAGTGCGCATGATAAAATAGGTATGATAAACATATATTTTAGGAACTAATCCATCCATTCACCATTTATATCCAACCAGATCTATAAGTGCTAAAGGTAAATCATCATGAAGTAATAACATGCATTGATAAAACACATCACACACTTTGTTCGGCCAATTTCCTTTATCTATTCATTGAACCAACAATACAGTAGCTTCATACAATACTAGGCATGCATGCGCATGGATCTGTTACAATCATCCAGTCGCATGTGGTTCCATCCGTTCTCTATGTATGTCTCTCTATTCTTTAAGTAGTTCATTACACACACACACACACACACACACACACACACACACACACACACACAGGAGGGGAACTAACCCTTCACCACTTAACTCTACCAGAAATAGGTCGCATGCTAATAACAACCACGCACCTTTTTTTACAATTATAGCCATACATGCAAGTATGCTATCTATAGATTGCTTGATAGTTAACTGAAGTGATGGATCTATGCTTAACTTATGTCCATGTAAGAGTGAGTTGACATGTCCTTCCAAAATCCCCACGAAGAGTGGCATGTAAATCTCAGCATCGCTTTGTGTACTCTGCACACCAATCTCTAAGAATAGACATGATCTCCAAAATCGGCTAAGTCCTTGAGAGTCTTACCCTACATCTCCACGTGCGTGACGCCTTCCTATTACTTCACGCTTTTTCTCCTGTGCCATTCTTCCGCACTTGGACTCTGAGTGCAAGTTCAACTAAGTGTTTTCTCTTATCAACATTACCCCACACTAATCTCATTGTCACCCCAATAATGGTGATGCTCAAAACTTATACATAGAATGGATAAATAAAGAATAAATAATTTTGAATAAGAATCTTGAATAAGAATTTTGAAGAAGATATACACAGCTAACAAAATTGTTTAGGCCTCAGGCCCCTCCATCTCATCCTGAAGCATTAACTCTGGATATTCTTCTTTGATATCTACTTCCAGGTTCTCCCATGCTTATTAGTGTTGCTCCTGCTATTTTAGGCACATCTACAATGATGGACTACAACTCTTCCATGGAGAGTTTCCCTTGCTCATTTTGTATTACAAGCATTATGCTTGACATAGAGGTTTGCACCCCTTCCAGTACATCCATCCTCTAAGCAATGAGCTTTCCTAGCTCCTCCAACCTCTCCTTATGTGGTGCCTGCACCGTAGCTAGTGCCTCACACTTCTGTTTTACCAGGACTAGGCATTCAGCGTGGCCTAGGGAAGCATCCTTCATCACTTTGTGGACCTCATTTTCTTCCTCCAAGGTTTTCACCGTGATCGCGCTTAGGGGGTGTGCATATGGTTAGTGCATGATCAACCTTCTTTAGTTCATCATGGGTGGCTTGCAGTAGACCTTCATAAGTAGTAATTTTCCTAGCTACTGCAGCCTGTGCCTTTTTTGTCTTTTCCCCAAAGTCCTTGGGTTGTGAGGATACGTGTGCCTTTTCATCCTCCAACACTAATGTTATCATTGTTTTCACATAGTGCATCAGAAGGAAATTATTTTGGTACCCAGGATTCCAGATTTGGGCATACCTTTAGAACATCATCTCCAATTTCCTCTACCATACTAACAAAAGTGTCATACTTTCTTTTGATCAAGTCCTTTTCCTAGACTAGGCGCGCTATCTCCACATCCTTGGCCTTTAATCTCTCTGTCAGTGCCTTGATGGTAGCAGATTTATCTATGTTTCTTCTTGCTACTTCGGAGGATACTTTTACTAGAGCATTTCTCACCTGCTCATCTGACATCATTGTTGGTTTGATTGTCATGTGGTGCATTTTAGGTGCCTTCTTCAACCACCATGACGCACATGATTCTTCACCAACATCAAATTCGGGCTCATCCATGTGTGTGTGCATAGACCATGAGAGTTGCTTCCTTGTGCGCAGAGTCACCTTGTCCTCGTCCATGAGCACCCATCCAAATAAATCCTTCTACTCGATGGTACTCTAGAACCAGCGCGAATGATCAGCTTTGGGTCTTCTGCATACCCCATGGCATGTGCCTTGGCATCCTCCCCTATTTGATGGGATCGGGGTCCTCTTGGAATGGTTGCATCAAGGTTGGGAATACTAGATGTATCCCCACCCTTGTCCTGTGTAGCCTCTGATTGACCCCCTTCTTCTCCTTCCATCTTCTCCTCCTCATGTTGAGGCTCCTCCCCAGTTGGAGATGAAGGCACCTTCTCCTCAGATTCCTCTGTTTCCTCACTCAGCTTGAGTTTTCTCCATTTCTTCTCCTCTGGCTCCTTCACCTGCTGGGTTCCTCCTTACCCTTGTGTGCTTAAACACCTTCTTAAATCTTTGTGCCCTACTCCTCCCCGTAGCTCCTTCTCCTTGGGGAGTTGTCACATGCTCCCCCCCCTCTGGCCTAGATGGCTACTTCCTTCTCTGCACCAGGCTACCACTATCTTTGGGTTCTTCATCCTCTTCCTCCTCATCTTGCCTAGGCATAGAGGGCCTAGGCACTTGGAATGTTCTCCATAGTATGCTTTCCCTTTGGTGGCCCTGGAAGTGCAAATTTGTTCTCCACGTACTTGTTGTTCTCCATTTTAGGCTTCAGTTGGAGGTATATTAGCATGGCCCCCGATATCCGTGATGGCCACTATCTCTAGCTTAATGCTTAAGATTTCGAGATGTTATTCTCATTGTATGCATTCCTCCCTGGATATCCATAAGTCTTTCTCAAGGTGTGATACTCACAGTCTACCTTGTCTGCATTAAATACCAACCTCCGTGTGTTGGTGAACCGATGAACTGTAGCTTGGAAGTACTTGTGTGGGGAATGCATATGGCAGTTTGCACCAGGGGCTCCATGACCCATCTACCATTGGAAAGCATGCACAATACAAAATGTTGGTAGACTACAAATTGTACCTATTTTCCCAAGACCAAGGGAAAATCCTTGGGTATGCACCATTCTTCCCCAAAATGTCATGCAGAGCCTATCATACCACATCTCAGTGTGCTCCTTAACTTCCTCCGTCATTGACCCTTTGCAAAGATATTTGCTTTGAATCACTCAGCTGGAGACTTATGATTCATGGGGTATTCCCATATGTTCTCTTTTGGGCCATCTGGTACCCCGATCTCCATGAAGACTAAACTTAGTAAGATACAACCAAAACTTATCTTACTCCCTTCATGCACTTCCTCGACTATCCACTCTCTAATGAATCCGGTGATGTTATAAGTGGTTCCCTCTGACATGCGCTTGGCCACATGCAACCACATAGAATTGACTTGTGACCAATGCTCTTGGTCATTCAACTTTGTGGTTAGATGTGCTTCTTGCTGTACTCTCTTCTTGGATTTTTTCAACTTGTCAATGTCCATTCCATGCGTCCTTTCTGATAGCCCAACACCTTATGTGTCTCCAAAATGGTGCTTTTGTTAGCTAAGTTGGTCTTAATGTCTTCACCCATTGCTTGTAATCCAGTAACTATGGCAATGAGGATGGGTGTTAGTCTTACCCTCCGTCTGCGAAGTAGAAGAAGTCCTCATGGACTCGGCTCATCAGCCATCTGTATAAGGGTGCATACTTTCCAAAGTATGGGAGCTCATAAAGTTGGTAAACACCATTTCCCTTGAGTAGTTTTCCTTGGCATCATCATATATCGGCATGTCATCTTCAGTGCGCTATTTGTTTGAGTGGTGAGCAAGGTCATCTAACTTCTTCTAGTTTTCATTGGTTTGGTGATTGTATTCACTTATCTTGCTCTGTCTTATGTGGGTATTCCATTCCTACCCCACAATAACTTCTTCAGGGTACTGCATTTTAGAGAAATTTCTCTCCGGGGCCATCTCCTCCTCTTCTTCCACCACCACCTTCTTCTTTTCTTTTATCGGTGTTGCTTTCTTCTTTGGTGCCATTCTCTTACAGGGTTTTGTTTTGTAGGTCAGTTCTTTGTGTGTTTTGAGTGATTTTCTTCAAACCCTAACCCGATTCCTCCATGCCCTAATTTGTAATTACGAACTTGTGCACCCTAACTCTGTTGTATTACTCTACTTTGTCAAACCCTTCTTCTAGGGGATCCAAGCCCTTCTAATACACAAATCTCTTCTCTGCGCCTGGTTCGCTTACTTCACACCTTGAATCAGTTAGCTTTATGCTCTTTACGTATAGGCTCTCTATCGAATTCTCATAGTCACAAGGGTAAAAATGAAATCACATCCCATCCTTATATAGATTTCTACTTTTTTTTGCATTAATTACTCCTCCACCTACCAAATTCTCCTCATTTATGACCCATTTTTATCATTTCCGCATGGGTATATTTTCATGCCAAAGCTATAACCTTCTAGCGCACCTCTTTACCCTCTGTCATAGACTTCTCTTCAAACGCACCTTCACACCTGAGTACCTCATCACTGCATGATCTCCTGGTAATTACCATGGCTACTGCTTACCTCGCGTTATACTTTCCCTTATCCATATTCATTCTTTCTTATCTTGAGAAGCAATCTTTTGTCAGTTACCCTTAGCAACCTTCTTTCAACACCCACAACATGATATCTTCATAGCATATCCCTGAGAGTCACCAACAATCCACCCCACATGAAAAGGATGTGCAGTCCTCTGCATCAACATGCTTCATATTGTAGTTAGTTTCATGCACACAAGCGTGCTTATTACACAAACAAGAGCTAAAATTGACAAAACATAGCGATGATGAAAGAAATACATTAAGGAAATGCATAAAGGGAAACCTAATGTATCTGGCAATACTACCTTATTACAAACACCAAGAAGACTTATTTATAGTAGGGCTTCACTACTCTGTTAAAGTAACTGGGAAACCATGTGCCATCAATTGTTTCCAACTGGAAAGCACCTAACTCAAGTATATGAGTGATAACATATGGCCCCAACCAATGCACCTTGAGCTTTCCTGGATGGCGCAAAAACTTGGAGTCATATAGAAGTACCAGTTGTCCCACCACAAGTTTCTTATCCCTGATGTGTCGATCATGCCATGCCTTTTGTCACACTTTCTCCTGTTTCTGACTCCAGCGTGCGATGGCGCGGTGCTCATCTAGTTGAACCATCTTCACAATCCATTCTTCCAAGGCCTGCTCATCAGCGATTAGACCTCCAGTGCACATGTAATGCACAAGGATGGTAACATAAATTCTAGAGGTAGAACAACTTCCACGCCAAATACCAATTGAAAAGGTGTGGCTTTGTTCAATCTTTTGTATGTTGTTCTATAAGCCCAAAGAATAGCTGATACTTTATCATCCCAATCTTTCCTCCCAACATCACAAATCTTGGTCAATGTGTGGCTCAAGATCTTGTTAAATGCCTCAATAGTCCCATTTTCTTGAGGGTGATAGGGTGTAGTTTTATGGTGGGCAACCATAAACTCATCTAAAAGAATTCATATTGTCTCATTTAAAAAATGTGTGCCCCTATCACTTGTTAAACTTAAAGGACAACCATACCTTGTGAGGACATTCTCCCATAAGAACCTTACTGTTGTAGTAGCCATTTATACAGTCCTTTGTAGGTGTTGCTTCTACCCATCGGGTAAGATAATCTGTACAAGTGATGATATAGCGTGATCCAGTCCTATGCGTGGCGGCTGGGAGATAGGCCCGACAAAGTCAATCACCCATTTCTCAAAGGTTTACACTCGTTATGGGCCATAGGGGCATCTCATCCCATTTTCCTGGTCAACCGAGACGTTGACAATGGTCACACATCTTACAATACTCTTTACAATCCTTGTACAATGTTTCCCACCACAACCCGACAAGTAGGATCTTGCACGCTTTGTTGCATCACCTGCATAATGGCCACTGCAATACCACCATGTGCTTCTTCCATTATGTCCTTTCATTCATGCTCCAAGACACAACGGCGTAACACCTCATCTCTGCCTAGCTTGTACAAATCACCACTAATTAACATGAATGGTGCCACGTGAATAGCAAGTTACTTCTTCTCTAAAGCTTTCATGCCTTTGGGCCATACCAGTTCTCAGAAAGATAACAATGTCCTCCAATTCTGATGGTGCATGTTGTAACCTATACAGTTGTGCATTAGGCATGGTCTCTTCTATTGTTTGTGCTTCTTCCCCTGATTGAATTCTAGACAAGTGATCCGGTCCAGAATTGCTTTTGCCTAGTTTTACCACAACCATAAAGTCAAACTCTTGAAATAAGAGTACCCACCGACATATGCACCCCTGTAAAATGGGCTTGTTCACCAAATATTTTAATGCCATGTGATCTATATAAAACACAAATGGTGTAGCCAACAAATACTGATGAAATTTGTGCAAGGCATAGATCATGGACAAGGCCTCATGCTCTGTAGTGGTATAATTTTGTTCTGCAGGGGTCAACTTCCTACTAGTGAAGCAAATGGGATGATCAATGATACCTTCACTGGTTGAGCTAAGACAACACCAATGGCTTGTGCCAGAAGCATCCACATGAACATGAAAAGGTTTATCCCATGAAGGAAAATGCAAGATAGGTGTGGTAGTAAGTTTCTACTTCAATATCTCAAATGCGTGCTACTTGTGACTCCCCCAATAGAATGTACCTTTTCCTTGGAGTAACTCTTCCAAGGGCACGGAAAATTTTGCATACCCTTTTATAAACTTCCAGTAATACCCTGTATGACCCAAAAATCCATGCACCTCACGCTGACTGGCCGGCGCTTTCAAGCCAATGATGATGGAAACTTTAGCTGGATCAACCAACCCTTCCTTACAGATGATATGTCCTAAAAGTGTGCCAAATGGAGTAGCAAAGATGCACTTCTTGATATTTAATGAGATACTCAACTATCGACATCTTTCAAACATTAAGCGTAGATTGTCACAATGATCCTTAATCAGCCCATAAATGGTCCAATCATCAAGATAGACCTGTAAAAAGTTATGAATAAAATCCTTGAAGGCTTGTACCACTATCTTGAAAATACAACAGGTGCATTCTTCAATCCAAAGGGCATCACAGTATAAGCAAAGCTTCCCCATTTAGTAGTGAAGGTGGTCTTCTCTTGATCTTCCAGGGAAATCCTAACTTGATGATACCCTGAAAACCCATCTGTAAATGAATATATTTTATGCCCAGCCACTCCTTCTAATATTTCCTCCGTGAATGGCGTAGGAAAGGGATCTGTAACACATGCTTGCATTCAACTCCCTATAATCAACACAAATTTGAATCCTACCATCCTTTTTGATACTTATCACCATAGGACTGACCCATTCTGATTCATCCAGTGGTCGAATGATCTCGATTTCAGCATCTTGTCAATCTCCTCCTTTACTTTCTCACACAAATTGGGATTCATCTGATATGGCCACTTCCTAACAGGGCGCACACCTTCCTTGAGCTTTATCTTCATTTCTCCAGTGATATATGCATGCCTTTAAGTTCATGGTATCCTCTTGGGAATAAGTCCTCATAATCACGAAGTAACTCGATGATCTTTGCTACTTCTGATTCTGACCAGTAATCCCCAATTATCACTTCCTTAGGTTCAGCTTTTGTGCCTATATTGACCTTTGTTGTCTTCATAGGTTCGTGATATGCGCACGCATCTACATCCACACTAGATAACACTTCACGTGTTCCATGTGAATGATCCATGTCCAAGTGCTCAACTTCCTCCTCATCAATTATGTATACCATCTTCCCCTTATCTTTCTCCAAAGAAGCGCTCAAGTAATATGATATCATCTTCTTCATCCACAAAGCGCGCCCCTGTCTCTGTCTCACCAAATAATTCCTGAACAAGTTCTTCCACTTTCCCACTGTCTCCCATGGTTAAGCACTTGATAAAGCTTAAAGTTGTGTTCACTGGTGGTGTAGATGAAAAGAAGTCAAATGTTTGGATCATCCTGTAGTCAAAGTTTTCCAGTTTCCAGTGTCGCGATGTAATTCAACATAGACATACCAAGCACGTGCATAACCTTTTAGAGTAGAATAAAACCGATGCACCCAAAGTGAAGGTGGTAATGCTTCCTGGCCTACTTGTCCAGAGTCTCTCACACTGCTTGGATATGATGTTGAGTAGGTTGATCACCATGATAAGGGCGTATGTTTGTAGGTGCATTACTTCTTGAAAACCTAGTTGATAAGGTGGTCCCAATTGTTTCCCATTCTAAGAGATTATCCCTGTGGACTACCCACCAGCGCATGCAGCCATCCCACCCAAAGTATATGACAACATAGTGCATCGTTTAAGTTCATCAGCCCAATTTGTTTCTATGGCCTGTAAGAACCCAACCAAATCTTTAGATCCGGTATAGCGGGGTATTGCGACCTATACATCGAACAGTGAGAACCCATCTTGCTAGTAACCATGCGCTTAACTTCATTCCCCCCCACTAGTTCATAAGTGCCATGAGCCCAATTATCACAAGCAATACTAGTAGTATCACTGATTGACTGAGAATCTTCCCAATGAAGTATTCCTTCCTTAGATGGATCATTGACCTCTGGGTCCCGAATAGCGTGCATAGATTCTGTTCAAGTCCTCTTCACTTAAAGGTTCCACATATGGCATGGATTTCCCATCTATCAATGGTATTATGACCCTTTCCTCCTTGTTCTCAAAGCTGATATACCCTTTGTTAAACCTCAAATCAGCATTGTTTGCATAACACCAAGGGTGCCCAAGCAAAGCTGGAAACTATCTACTTCCACAAGCGCTAGCACTTCAAAGTCTCCTGTGAACTTGGCCCCTTGTATAGTGATAGATGCATCCTTCAAAACTCCTATGGGAGTAGCTTTTGTTCTATTTGCCATGAACAATACATTAGATGATGGCTGCAATGGGGGTCTCCCCATTTGTTCCCATGCATCCAATGTAAGTACATTTACTTCCACACCTGTGTCAATCAGAATATTGCTCAGTAGCCACCCATCCACAACAACATTCAAAGTGATCTCCTTGTCATAGTCAATGCTATCAGGAGGAGATTCACATGGAGTATTTGTCTTCTAGTCTCAGTCCTTGCACACATGTGAGTATTCCCTTTCAACCAATTTCCTAATAAAGGAATAATATTCTCCTGGCACAACATTCTACATACCTCTCTGATGTCGTCAATATCCGATGGGGCTTGTTCTGTATCCTTGTGCTCCAATTTTTGAGACTGCTCTTTTAAACCTTGTATCTCACCTTGAAGGCTCCTAAGGACCTCCATTGTGTCCTGATAGACTTCTTTCTGATGAGCTGGATCTAGATATCTAGCATGCAAAACTTCCTCTCTAGTGATTGTCGGCTTTTGTTGCAACACCTCTCTTGTGTGTGCCACCTCATCTCGTGTGGTTATCTTGACTATTACCACCTCAGGTTCTAGTGTTAACTTTGGCATCCACTAATTCTCTATCACGTGTTGGATTCTAACCATCCCCGCACCCTTATTTTCTTGCTTGTGCTACTTACTGAGATGCTCATACAAGTCTGGGCACTCTTCATAACTATGCCCCTTTCCACAAAATGAACAGGAAATATTCTGGGCATTCACACCTATAATGGTCAGGTGAGCCACATGTATAGCAAGTTCCTCGAGGGAATTCACTCCTTCCTCCACCTCGGCCTCGTCCTCCATATCCACCTCTATATCCTCGTCCCCTTTCACGAGCCCCTTCAAACCTTCCGTCATTCCTGTCATAGCGGGTTTTATTATAATCCCTATCCTGATGCTCATTCTTCCCTTTAGAATTATCAGCCACACTCACCTGTCTGACCCCAATATCAATGGCATCATGGATCTAGCCAATCAATCTATAGTCCTCAGTATCATGGGTCGTGGACCTACAAATTTTACAAAAGGAGGATACATTCTTCCTGATCGCGCATTGTAGGAGGGGGCAGTGACTAGCATCATGGTTCAAATGGAAAATCTCACAGTCTAATAACAATGAATGTATAGTTCTATGAGGGAAACTATCCTTAGTGTGCCCTTCCACTTCACAATCTATACACCAGATCCCTGAGCACGTTTCATGAGCTGAGTTTGCCGATAATTTCTCTAACTGTTTCACCATAGCCGCTATCTGAGCTTCCAAAAATGGACTAACTCCAGTGTCAATACTCCCAACTACTTCAGCGTAAAGCGGCTTCCAATGCTTCATGTGGATTGGTATAAGTTTTATGTGATAGTGCTCTCTAAAATGGAGTAATCAGTCCCCCAACAAACCATTGTGCATGCTTGACTTGCATGAATGTCATAAGAGAGTTTGGATAGAAGTGTTTTAAATCACGCATCATACTCATGTACACTTTCAGTAGTGCCTTGCTTTATATCCTTGAGTGTGCTTATACTCTTCTACTCAAACTTGGGGATGTGGAACTCTTTTAAGAAAGCATCTTTCAATGCTGCATAGTCAATACAAGTTTGATTGGGGTCAAACTTCCTATACCAGTGTGTGCGCGCACCTACAATGTAGTAGCAAATTGACTTGCCTTGCGTTCAGGGGCCGTAATACCTTTTACACGCCACAATATTTCACACATATGAACATGTTCAATAGCATCCTCGATACCTTTGTATTTTGGGAGATGAAGGGACATCTCCATATAAATGTTCTAGGGTTCTGCGGGCCTTGACCACCCGACCCAGAACCTCCTTGGTTTCCTCTTCCTCCAATACCACCCAAACCACCAGAACTAGAACTGCCCATACCACCCGATCCTCCTCCAAAATTTGGAATAGGGCCCATGGATGCACTCCCATGTGCCCCAATAGTGGTACTATACTTGGACCCCTACAGTTTGGGAAGTGGTCCCAGCTCCAGAGGTGATTCCCACACTCGGTGCGCTCATATTCATGTAGATGATGAGCTTGATAACGTACCCCCAAAGAATAACAAAGCTATCTATGTTGCCATTGGTGTACTTACTATTTGACCTATTTTGCTTTCACTTCCTAAATTAAAACTACTTTTACCTATTGTACTAGATACTGGAAAACCAAGTGCAAGGATAGGTCAATAGGTTGGCTTAGATGCACACCCGTGCCCATGTCATATCTACTGGCGTGCTTCCATGTGAGGCAAAGAGGGTTCTCTATCATGCTTCCCTAGATGGGGGAGTTCCTGATGCTCTTGCTCTTCTTCCTCCCCATGAGCCTCAAATCCTTCACGAGCCATCTCTCTCCACAACACCATCCATTCTGCAATTTCTTTCCTCTTGCATAATTCCCTCTCGCATGCCTCATCATACTTCAGTCACCTTTCTTCCCTCTGTCCATGCTGCCACTAGGTCTGCCATCTTTCACCAATCCTGTTCCTGCCCCCGCACGTGGGAGATTCTTTAGCTCTCCATGGGTTTAGCTTCCAAGTTCAATGTTACCATTAGTATTTTGATTGCCAGTGGAATACCTTGCAAATATGTCCCTCTAGGATACCATAGAAACTGGAACTCTGCTACCTCTGGGCATGAATAAGTCAAATTGAATACTCCAAAATATAGTTGTTTAGGACACCGTGAAACCAGGTATCTACCACGTGAGTCTAGCTTAGGTCAGCATCATATAGTGTTTGAAATTCCTCCTGTGTCCAAACAAGCGTGCGATACCTCCAATTCCACTTAGATGCATATGCAGTCAACCATTCATACAATTCTACTAGAAAGATAGCAAAGAAGCTTTCATATAAACTGTCATACAAATTCTACTCTACCCAAGTACGTGTGCTAAATCTGGATCCAGTGTCAAACCTCCATGTGTATTCTTCCTCCAGATCATGAATCCATTCTTCAACACTTGCCAAGGTTAGCTGGTATGTCTTCATCGTGAACCATTCTGAAACAACTAAAAAAGAGGTCCCGGCAACGGAACCAATGATGCAGCCTAGAATTGTTAGTTAACACCTAGTCACGTTGGCACATCACTCAGCCTAGGCTGAGCGCTCACTGAAGCGCGCAAAGGTACCGGGTCCCTCTTAATAGTTGTAGTAGTAGAATGGTGGTATGATAAAATAGTAAACATATATTTTAGGAACTAATCCATCCATTCACCATTTATATCCAACCAGATCTATAAGTGCTAAAGGTAAATCATCATGAAAGTAATAACATGCATTGATAAAACACATCACACACTTTGTTTGCCAATTTCCTTTATCTATTCATTGAACCAACAATACAGTAGCTTCATACAATACCAGGCATGTGCGCATGGATCATTACAATCATCCAGTCACATGTGGTTCCATCCGTTCTCTATGTATGTCTCTCTATATCTTTAAGTAGTTCATTACTTATATATATATATATATATATATATATATATATATATAGGGAGGGGAACTAACCCTTCACCACTTAACTCTACCAGAAATAGGTCGCATGCTAATAACAACCACACACCTTTTTACAATTATAGCCATACATGCAAGTATGCTATCTATAGATTGTTGATAGTTAACTGAAGTGATGGATCTATTCTTAACTTATGTCCATGCAAGAGTGAGTTGACATGTCCTTCCAAAATCCCCATGAAGAGTGGCATGTAAATCTTGGCATCACTTTGTGTACTCCACACGCCAATCTCTAAGAATAGACCTGATCTCCAAAATCAGCTAAGTCCTTGAGAGTCTTACCCTACATCTCCACGTGTGACGCCTTCCTATTACTTTGTGCTTTTGCTCCTGTGCCATGAGTTATTGTGGATGGTTCCTTTGTTGCATACAAGTTGTAGAATATAACAAGTTGTTTAAAAATAAGAGTGGCATCACACATATTATCATTCAAACAACTTATTGAAACCATTAAAATAAATGAATTCTTAAAATACCACAAAATAAAGTTAGCTAGTAATAATTCTATTAATCAGTATTATGCTAATAAGTTGAAGTCATAGTGATGATGTTCAACAATATGACAAGGAAATACAAGGACATAGTATCAATGACTTAACAAAAGTACAGAGGATGAGTTGTTTATAAATGGAATTTAATCAACTCATCACATCCCCAAGCTTAATTTCTTGAATGTCCTCATTCAAGTTTCCTTAGGTTCTGCCTAAATGGTGCTTTGCATACTCATCTAAAATCCACTAGAGTATCCATACCTTCTGGTTCTATGAAGAAGTAACCTCCATTTATCCTAAGCATGTTCATGACTCTATCATATATTATTTCATTTAATGGTTGATCACCTGACCAATGTGGTATTGAAAAGTGGAAGATTAGGGGATGATAGGCAATTGGGAACCATTTTTTTGCACATCCAGTGGCAATGTGAATGTATGCATTCACTCTTCTTAGAGTTGGTATTATGTTAGGGTATGAATGCATTTCCTTCTATTTCAGTTCAAGAGACATGTCATTCATTCCAACATATTCAAGGCTTGAACTATCTAAATTCCATGATCCTTAATCATATCTCTGACCTCCTCATGATATGCTTTCCTCATCTTCCATACCCTTCGTCTAATTTACTTATTTTTCATATACTTTCCATATTGTTCTACAATTTATTTAGTGTTACCATCTTCAACCTTGACCATTAATGGATATACTTTATCCAAATGCATGTAGTCCTCCATTTTTCTATCTCTATCCAACTCATTCAGAAATTAAGAAAAAGTGCTTTACATAGAACATCTCCAATGTATAGTATTGAGATCCAATCCATATCATATTCTAGAGCATAATTATACATGTAGAGTTCACAAAGTAGAAGCTGAGTTTCATGATGGTTGTTTAGGTACAACTTGAAAAAGATTCTTGATCCACTAATATCAAATGGCATGCCAAATTTAATATAGGTAAGCTTGATCTGCAACATATTTTCTTTTAAGAAAATAACATAGACATTGGAAGAAGCCTATATTTTAATATCTCATGGGCTTCCTTAAGTTTCTCTTACTACTTTTTCTTTAGCCTTTAAATTTATTTATCTTTTTCCTCAATTTATTGCTTGTGTTAGAAGATGAGTTCTTCCTTTTCTCTTTCATACTTTCCTTTTAACATATTAACATAGGTTTCAAATTGATTCACCCAAGAATTGATATCGTTGTTTTTGTTTCCATATCCCTACAAACTAGTTTGATAGGATCTCTTACTTCTTTGATGAAAATTTGTGGTTGCAATGGGGCAAAATTTACATGCTGCATGCTAGCATGTGGTAAAAATGGTGGTGTAACTTGTTCAATTACATCAAACACAACTATAGGGGTATGTTATGGTACTTGTTCAACTCCCACGACATCTCATCTTCCTCAATTCCATAGAACAAGTGCTCAATGATATCCTTAATAGAATGGGGCATGTGCTCAAGTTCAATTGGTTCACCAATTTATCCTTCTTTGTCTTCCTCGGTGCATCACGGTACATGAACCTGTTTGGTCATCATTCTTTCCAATTTCTTCTCCCAATTTATCCTCGAGATCCTTCCATTTCACAAACTATCTCATCAAGATATAATTTTTGTTGCATGCTCCTCCATGCACTCCTCATGGTGCTCTTATGTAATTTCCCCTTAAAACTTTTCTTCCTCTCTCTACATGAACCTCCTTCACACACACCGTATCCACTTTCTGGGATTGGTATTTTTTCACTCCATGTGATCTTCGGGCCTTGTTTCTCATGGAATGTAGCATCAACATCTCTGTGCTTTGTCCTCATGGGCTCAATTTTATCCTCTCAGCAGCTTCCACATATATATCAATTGATATGGTCTGTGACTTTGTTGGTTTGGAGTTTCTTTAGCCATTTAGGTTTAATCCAATGAGAACACCTATGTGGTATAGGGGTAGACTTAGAATATTTTATTTTACCTTTGGATCTAGCTGATTTAAGAGTAGAGAATCCTAAGAGGATTTCAAATATAAATATTCTTTTAGGGGATACAAGAATAGGATTTTCTTCAGTAGGTGGTAAATTTTCAGAGGTAGGGTGTTCTTCTAGTTGTGGTTCAGGTTGGGAGGTAGAATTTGTGGGCTTAGATACATATGTGGAAGAGATTCCAGTACTTCTTCTCCTCTTTCTTTTATTTCCCAAAAATTCATCAATACTTTTAGTTCTTGCAAAATATCCCCACCTAATCTCAGGATAATCCCTTTGTAGGGTGTGCTTTATAATCAGGGTGATGAGACAATGGTGTGATAGTGCAAACCTACCCTTATGTGCTTCCCTACTCATCTTTTTCAATATTTCATGTAAGAAATTGGGCACGTTCACTTGTCTATTGTTCTTCAGGTGATTGAGAAATTTAAAGTGAACTGTATTTAACTAAGAGTATCTCCCCTCACAGGTAAAATACTTGATAATATAATTTTCAAATTCAGACCAAAAAGGTTTGAGATAAGTTCTATGTATAGATTTTCTATCATTGATAAATACATCATATTCATCGGTGAATTCCCTTCTAGCTTCCTCTAGATTTTCTTTCTTAGGAAATGGTTCACCATGTGTAGGAAGTCCAGTTACCTCTACCAAGATATCATCACTAATTATTATTAATAAACCCTTTATCTTTGCTTCTCCATCTCTGAATATACTAGAAAACTCTTCAACCATTGATTCATTAAAACCTTGGAATCGGTTTATGTAGTCTAGCCACCCGTTATCTCGAAAATACTATGAAATTTGAGGGTTGTTAAGAAGTTGAGAGTTCTCTGTGGGTTCATGGAAAATTAAGTCTCAGCCCACTATGACCCTACAACTTTCTCTCGGGTCTTAACAAGTAGTTACATAATCTTTCGTGAAGAACAATAATCAATTGAGTTGTGTGGATGTTTTGAGTATGTTCAAATTTTAAGGCTGAAGCACATGCAACACAGTTATGGGAGAGGTAATTAATTGATATGACTACATGAAGCATGTGAGGTAAAGTGATATGATGGTATGGGATTACATGTAGTGACACCTCATAACATAAAGGATGATGGTATTTTAAATGCATTGAATACTCAATGACTTAACATAAATACGAATTAATAATAATCATTCTAATCATAATTTAATAAAGTGGTAGTTAAGTGCACTTATCTCGATGCATGTTTAGAATGATGATTGTGCATGCTTTATTGGATTTGAACCATTTTTACATGCTCACTTGATATAATGATACAAACATTACTATGATGCTACATGCATGTGTGTGTATTCATTTTGGATGCTACTTACTACAATCGACTAACTCCTAGAGAGGGAACATTGATCTATTGGGGTACCAACTATATTTTTTCATCTCTCACACGTGCATATATATTTTATCTTCTTCATGTAATCATGGGCTCTGTCAAATGTGAAAACAATCTAGGAGTTTGTTGCATACTGTTGTAAGTGGACATTCAGTCATTGCATGCTCTCTTTGTGATGGAGATTATGCACTCTTAAAACCATCTAACATAAAATCCTATAAAGCATAAATTCTAAGAAAATAAAATGTTATGAGAGTGTTGCTGATCACCTAGAGGGATGATCGAACACTTTTATTTGTCCATAGATTATTCAAAAATCTGAATATACCAAGGCCACTAAAATATCTCAATCCTATGAAATATAAAAAGATGAACCTGTAGGTTCAACTTCAGATTTTAACTCTGATGTCCTTATTTTCATCCTGCTATGTCCTCTAAATTTCTACATGAAGGTACTTCTATTAGCTAGCTTCTTGAACAACCTCAACCTGTGGCCATTCACTAATAACTTGAACCTCACATGATCTATGGTGGTGAGTTTTAAAACTCCATTGGGAAATATTTTCTCTATCTCATAGGATCCTAACCATCTTATCATGATTTTTCCCATATGGAACTTGTACTTGGAGTCTAACAAGAGTGCCTAGTCACTATCTCGAAACTTCCTTGTCTTAACATGCCCATGTCATGCCATTTGATCATTTTATTCTACACTACCTATGTATTATGCACAATCTATTTTTTCATTTCATCCATCTCATTGAGTTGGAAATTACTTTTCCTTTGAGATTCAGATATATCTATACCTAGTTCAAGTGTTGTCCTTAGTGTTTTGTGCTCAAATTCAATTGGAAAAACAACAGTCTTACCATACAAGAGTTCAAACAAAACCAGTTATTATTTTCCATGTTGTTTTGAATGCCCATACTACCTCTAGAAGTCTGTCTACCCAATCCTTTCTGTGAAGTGCAATGGTATTTGTCAAGATAACCTCTATCTCTTTATTTTTCACCTCTACCTAGCCATTAGATTAGGGATGGTATGGTGTAGAATTCCTATGCTTGATTTCATATTCTTTAGCTAGATCAAAAATTACATTAGTAGTAAAGTGTGTACCTTGATCAGTGACAATATCCCTTAGAACTCCATATCTAGTGAAGATATGATCATAGAGAAACTTGGCTACTTTCTCACTTTTTTGACTTGGTAATGCCTTCACTTCTATCCACTTAGTTAGATAATATTTGTATACTAATATGTATTCCTTCTACTAATATTTAGGATCTATGGGGCCTATCATCTTCAAATCAAAACACCCTATGGTTTGCATAAGTGTGTGTGTTTGAGCTCACAAAGTGTGATTAGATAACATGGGTGCTATCTCTAAGTTGTGGGACTTGCTACTTGAGATAAACCTCTAGAGAAATATGGTTTTTGCTCCTAAACTACCTACCACAATCTACTCTAATGAAGGAAAACCTATTTAATCATAATATAACTTTCCAAGGAACTTGGGAGAGAGAATGCATAAAAATAAATCCTACACTAAAGCGGTGATACACCAGAAAAGGAGGGGTATGAGAATAGTCTTCCCATTTGTGAAAAGTAGAAGCAAAATGCAAATTAGAAGGGGTGATAATGGTTATCCACAACCCGGAAACTGCATTCACAACTATATTTCATGCACACACATAATGATAATGAATCCCTACAAGAGTATAAATAAACACAATATATTTGCAATGATTTTGAAAGGGCAAGAAGAATGCAAACAAACACAACAGGGGAAGAAGTATCCACAAACTTGTATCTATTGCTTCATTGATATGCAAAATCCAATCTATTACAGAATAAGGGCCTAGATCACCATGCAAGGAGTCCACTATAAGGGCCTATAACACATTGGATTTACAAAACAATTTTGATAGAGTTTTGCTACTCCAAAACTATCTTTTTTTACAATGAGCCCAACACTCCAATTTATAGATTTCTAAGAAGAGAGAGAGGAAAATGAAAATCTCGAAATATGTCCTTCAACCACTTGCAAGATGTATTAAATGAAGTGAAATTATGTTATGTTTCTTGAAAAAGGCTCCCCATACTATCCCATGACTTGCAACAATGAGAAATGTCAACCCATGCTCCATTGAATGCATCCCAACTACCAAATAAAACACCGTTCTAAACCTGGCCACGATTTCTACAAAATAACCATTGATTTCTCATAAAATTGTAAATTTATTGATTTTTTTGCATTGGGATTGGGGCCACTATTCCAACGGTACCAATTTTGTGTGTTTTTGTTGAGAAATGCAAAAGTTATGGCCTTCTGAGTGCGGGAAGCTATTTTGGGTCTGTCAGGCATTTCTGTCATTTAACAGGAATGAGCATCTGATTAACTGGAGATGAAGATTGTAAATTTATCATCATAAAGATACCCTCATTAAAAATAATAAATCCAATTTCTGTGGCATAGAGGATGTCATGCTCGTTTCAGAAAGTCAAATTTTGTGAAATTCAGAGCTCGGGGTCAAACATTATGTCCGTTTGAAGTTCGGGGTTTGATTCGCAATGTTTTCCCTTGCATGTGGATATGTCGGGTATTTCACATCCTGGTGTCCTAGATGTCCCTTGTGCAACTTGGGCTGAAAACCTCTACTTCACCCGCATCACACCTGACCCACCTTGTAAATCGGTCAAATCAGCTTTTGGTGTCTCGCTTGTCCCAACATTGACTAGGCCGTGAGGGCCGTTGACCTCCACTTTTGCCGCATCTCCCTTTGACTATGGTGATTTTAGGTTTGTGGGTCCCACGTGTCTTGACGTCTCGAGTTCAGCTTGGGATATTTTGACCCAACTCGCGATTTAATCTTGGTGTGGTGATTTCGGGTTTTTGCGTCCCCGCATGTCCTATGCGTGCTTGTGTGGCTTGGACCGAAAAAAACCCAAATTTTTTTATTTACACTACTTGTGGAAATTTTGGGTCTTTGAAGAACTTGTGTCCCGATATCCTGTGGACCATGCAAGGAAAAATACCCGATTTTTTTGATTTCAACTATTTTTGGCCATTTCAGAAAATCGGGTTTTGGGTCCCGATGTCTCGATTGAACCCATGTGTCTTGGGCCCAAAAAACCTGATTTTTCCACATTTCAATGTTTCCTTATCATATTAGACCCAAATTTGGTACAATGAACCCTAGTACAATCCACCTTGGTTCCATCCACAACTCCTAGACCCGATTTGCATGACCTTGTTTTCTCAAATCTTTACAATTTTTACTAACTCGGAATTTTAGAGAAAAAGGAGTGGTACCGTGAAAATCCAAATTTCACCCCTTGAACCATTTCAACCTACTTGATCCTAAAGAAACATGTAAGTTATCTAATTCACCTTGAGGGGTGAATTTAGGATATCATGGCTAATGATGTCCAAACCCCATTTGTCAAAAGGGTGCGAAACCAACGGAGGATGCGAATGGACTTTCATCATATCTGGTAGGCTTTCCCATTCTTTGATACTCATCACTTCTCCTGGTGTAAAGTACTACATATTTATGTAGTTTTGGCCAATAATAACCAATTGTTAACACTATCTCGCACTATTCTATTTGCAGAAAAATGTCCTCCGTAGAAGGTTCACTGTGGCGGTCTCGAGGACATCATATATTTCCTCATCATCTATACATATTCTCATGACATGATCTTTCCCTGTATGAAATAGAAATCTAGCTATCTAAGAAAAATGCACACTCTTTTCAACTATATATTTCTTTTCAGAGTATAAGTAGTGTGGAGGTGTTTTACCTAAAACCAGATAGTTGGCTATGTCTGCATACCAAGGTGTTTTTATAGAGATAGAAAATAAGTGTTCATCTAGAAAAGAGTCATCAAATACCTATTATTCATCATTAGTCTCCATTCTTAAAAGGAAATATGCTACCACATTGTCCTTGCTATTCTTATCCAATATTGTGACATCAAACTCTTATAGAAGGAGCAACCATCTAATGATTTTGCTACTTACTACTGGTTTGTTTATCAAATATTTTATTGCAGCATGGTCAATGTGAATGAACACTTGGATAACCTATGATGTAGTGTCTGAATTTATTGATAACATACATAACTACCAAGAACTCATTCTCTATTACTATGTAGTTTAGCTCAACATCTTTGCAAGTTATTGCTAACATAATAAATTACATATTTCAGAACTCCATCCTTTTTTTCTAATACAACTCCAATGGTATGGTCTGGTGCATCAATATGGATGTGGAAAGGAAGGTTCTAATCAGGTCGTCTTAGTACATGAAAAATAGTCAAATTTTTCTTCAACATTTGGAATGTAGTCTCACATTTTCCAGTCCACTCAAAGGCATCATCCTTTTCTAGTAATACAAACAATGATGCCAAAATCTTGCTAAAATATTGTATACATCTCATGTAATAACCAACATGGCATAGAAAACTCCTAACATCATTTTTCTTCTTTGGTGTTGGAAGATTTGCAATAATAGATATCTTGGATGGATCAACTCAAATTCCATCGAATAAAGGTAGTGTAGTATTTTTTGTTACTTAATGATAGATTATGCTCTTTGCATAACTTCAAATTTTTTTCCAAATTTTTCATGTATTCTTCAAAAGTGCTCCCATGTACTATGAAATCATCCATGCATAACTCCATGTAGTCATTTGTTAGATATGAAAATACACTCAGGACTACCCTCTAGAAAGTATCAAGTGCATTGCATAAGCCAAATGGAAGAAATGAATAAGAAAATGTTTCCCACCGGCATGTGAAGGTAGTTTTATCTTTATCCTCTAGTGCAATCTAAATTTTATTATAACCACTATATCCATCAAGAAAAGATAAAAAAATTCTTTAAAGCCAAAGTGTCAAGTACTGATCAATGAAAGGAAGTGGAAAATGATCTTTCTTTGTTGCTGCATTCAACTCTCTATAATCTATGTAGATCCTCCATTTTCCATTCTTCTTTGGCACAATGACAAGGGGTGACACCCATTGACTATCTAAAATTGGATATATAAATCTAGCATCCAATAACTTCTTCAATTATCCTTTTACAATCTCCCTTACTGTTGGGTTCATTCTTCTTTGTGGCTTCCTGATTAGTTTACAACTATCTTTGATATAAATCTTATGAGTGCACAACTTAGGATGAATCCCATGCATGTCACCATAATCCTATGTAAATGATGTTTTATGTTTTTGTAGAAGGGCAATCAACAATTGCTCTTGTTGCATGCTTAACATCTTGTTTACATTAAGTGGCCTTCTTGGAGTTATTTCCACTTGCTTGGAGAGATCAATCATTGAATATACATTGCTACTCATAGAATTCAGTATGCAATCATGGGGAAGAAGTTGATGGAGAATAAAACTCTTACCTGGAATATCCATGGTGCTTTTCTGCAATAGAACTTGGTTCAAGGGGAAGTTTAAACACCTTAATCTATCATCCACTTCTTCGTTCCTTCCATAGTTATTTTGTAAGACATTGGAGAGAAACAAACATTCTTCTTATCCTTCAATTATATAAGACTTCTCCAACATCATGAGATGTTACATAGAGTTATGATCTACTTATGGTTCTTCTACCCAAATTGTTTGATCTTCATCATTTAATGGTTGGGAAGGAGGATAGAGAATTAGATTTTTAGTACCACTTCCATTAGAAATAATCATGTTTCCAGACATACAGCTTATGAATGCATCAATAGTAGCCAACCATGACATTCATAGGATGATAAGATATCCTCCTAAAATTTCCTTTGGTTGAAGGAAAATAAAGTCAATAGGGTATTCCCAAGAGTCTACCACCACAACTATGTCTTCAAGTACTCCTTTAGGTCATACTTTGTTGATCTATCTGCAAGTTGTAAGACTATAGTAGTTGGCATTATTCCTTCCAATTTCATATCATCCATAATTTTATTTTTCATGACGTTAATGGCTTCCCCAAGTTAATCAGAGTATTATTTATTTTTGTGTCATTAATTGTAACATTTACCAAAGGACTTCCTAGATCTATGTACTTGGGTAAAACTAAATTTCCAAGCATAATATTAGCCAGATGTCTAATAACTTGAACAATGGATGGATCCTTTCTCTTTCTACCTAGTTTTTATGCATATATCCTTAACCAACTTATTATATATGGGTACATCCTTGATTGCTTGAATAAGAGGAATTTTGACATAAATATCCCTCAACTGGTTGAAAAAATCAGAATCATATTTTGATTTGAGGTCAATATTATTTTCTTGTAATATCTCTGGAAATAGTGGTTCATTAGCTTGTACTTTTTCCTTGCTAGAATTCTTTACATGTTGTTGTAGATCAGTTTTCACTTTGCTGCAACTCAATTTACATCATTTGTGGTTCGTCTACAATCTATGTAATTTTGGGTCCATTCAATGGAGGAAGTGCCCTTATCGAGCAAAGATGTATGTTATTAACATCAACAAAATAGGTAGAATATTGAGCTAGTTTAGTGGAATAGGTTGGCTGAGCAATTTTATTCTTAGGGTTAGGTGTTGGTTGAGCTAGTAGCTGAGTTTATTTTGGTTTAGATCTAGGTTGGGGATTTGGCATCAGATCTTTCTTCTACAGATAAGGAGGTTTCTAGTAATGTTGTTGGTAATCAAGAGGTTGGTTATTACATTGATGACCTCCTCTCCAAGGCTACTTGCCATGAATAAGGGGTTGTTTCCATTATTTTTGGCCTAAAAATTGAGGTTTCTATTGTTGTTAGTATTGGCTAGGGTATGAAGCCCAACCTTGTTACAGATTAGCACAAGGTGGGAGTTGCACATATGGAATAGTGCCCCAATTATGAAATGATGGCATATGGTCTTGTGACATCCCTCCTTGTCTTGGAGGCCATTTTTTTCTTTCTCGAAAAAATAGAAGAATTTCCCATCCTCTATTTCTAACATCTTTAATTCAACTGAATCCTCCCTTTCTTATACAATCCTAGCCAATCCTATAGATAAGCAGATTAGATTTATTTATTCTACATACATGGTAGAAATATGTAAGTGTTGTTGTTATCCAAATGTGCCCCTACTCATTTTGTGGCTAACTCCCTTTCATTCTTTCCTTCTATTGTGCCTCACTCATAAATTTTTACTTTTAGGCACTCAAAACCTTCTGAAGTGACACCATTGGATAGAGCTCTTTCTCGGCTTTCCGAGAAGGTAAATTTTTCCTCATAACTCCACGTATTTTCAAGTTATGGCTCAGCGGAGTTTTGGTGGGAAATTTTTCCCTAGAAAGCCCGTAGCCAATCAGGAGCTGCCATGTGTCCAAGGGCAAAAACACCAAGCAATCTGATTTTGGCCTGCTTTTGCCCTAAAACTTCAAATCGCCATAACTTTCGATCCAGAGCTTGGATTTTCACGTTCTTTATATCAATGGAAAGTGGTGAAATTATCTATAGGATTAATTTATTAATTTTGGTTTAGTTTGGAGGAGAAAATCAAAAACACTTCTGGTATGCGCCCATGGATAGAATCGACATTTCAACAACCAATTTTAATGCAAAATGGGTCACATTCTTCTCCAAAGCATGGTTAAAAATGTCAGGGCATGGGTTTATAAGGACCTCCATGCTGGTTTTAATACATTTTGGTCAATGGGAATGGCTCCCACATTTTTTTACATTTTCTCTCTCCTGGGCTCGACCCATGCACTGTAAAAGCCAGATTTGGCTCATTTTTCAAAGGATGAACACCTTTTTGCACAGCAAGCTTCTGTTTTCACCTTCAACAAGTGATTTTGGAAGTATCAGACCTTCCATGGGATTGTAACAGGTTTTTCTTTCTCTTTGGTGTTGGAATACAAGGATTTTGATGTTGAAAATCACAATGCAGGCTCTGTGAATGCTTTCAGTCCTTTGTATGTGTTGTTTGCTTCATTTCAAACTCTTGATTACAGCTTATCAACCTGTGCATGATGTTTTATGTTGTAATTTCTGATTTGTGTCAATTTGCATGAGCAAAAATGTTCACCACTCCTTTGGTGTATCACCCTTATCAGTTTAGTTTTAATTTTTACATTTCTTATCCCTGTCTCCTTGCAAATTAGGATAAAATTAGGATCTGAACCTCTGTAGTTGTGCAAATAATAGATCTAATCAGAGGAGTTTGAGGAACCAACCTCTAATCTAGAGATTCCTCTCTCATCTTGCAAGTCCCACACTTGGAGAGAGGTTTCAATGTTGTGCAATCACACTGGATGCCCTAAACATCAACTTAGAACCTTGATTTGCATCCAGGGGTGTTGCTGATTTGCAACAACAGTTTTGGCATGCCCGGTGGGACCTTAGAGGTCTTCCACTTCATATTTTGCAGGTTGGTGTGTTCCTGTGAAGATTTCAGCCTTTGGAGGCACTTGCAAACACATCTGGTGACTCCATCTGATCAGCAACCCATTTCTGAAGTTGCAGACCTATTTTTCATCCATTTCCATCCATTATTCTTTCCATCTCTTTCATTCTTTTCCATTCCATGAAGTTGTGCAATCATGACTTCATTTCCATCATGGAACTCACATTTACAACAGCAGCAATGTTTCCCACCTCCAACATGTTTTTTAAATCCTCCAAATCAGCATACATACCCATATGAGCAGCAATGCCAAAATCAGTTTGGCTATGGAGCTTTCCAAGAGCAAGGGTGTGCATACAATGAAGACAATCAGATGCAAGATGCTGGTCTGTTGGAGAAAATCCAAAAGATGGAGGTAAACATGGTGCAATCCAGGGCTCAAGCACAAATGAAAGCATTTGGAATCGGTTGTGGAGCACCCTATCCATGGGTGGGACCTTTCCCAAGGCATTACAACCCTCAAGAGAAGCTTGACTTCATGATTACAATGCTGCCATTGCTTGCAAAGTGGATTGAAGGAATAGAGGTGTATGAGAGGAGTATTCAGTAACCTTGTCAACGGGTAAGCACACCATCTCATGCCTTTTCTTTTCCTCTTTCCCAATCTATTTTATCTCAGCAGTGTCAAGTTTTAAACTCTCCATCTGCTGTCCCAAGTGTTGAATCCATTTCTCCACCCCCTAGTCTTCCACCTCATCTCAATTCTTCTGTCCTTTTCCCTTCCAAACAGTCATCCCCTCCACAAGAGCTAAATGAAACACCCTCTCCTCCAAAGAAACAAGAGGTTTTACCACCTCCACCACCACAAAAAATTGAAAAAATCAGTCATGAAGGATAGAAAAAAGAGAAGCCAAACAAGGATGAAGAAATCCAAATTTTGAAGAGTTGGGCTCTTAAATTTGGGATGAAGAAGATCCCTTTACTGATGAAACCTTTAGAAGAGGTTGGAGTTACAGAACAAATGGTGGTTAGGACTGATTTTGTTGCAGCAGAAGAAGAGAAAAAAGGAGTTGCAGATCAGCAATCAATTTGTTCAGAATATAGTGTCCATGTTGGCACCCTATTTGAAGGAAATGCTGATCCAATTCAAATTGTTAAAATCAGTCATGAGGGACAACAAGAGGAAGGAGAAGCTACTCCAAATCCAAAAGAAGAGGAGCACATTCCAACTATGGGGGAGAAAAGTGCAGATCCAAAGGCTTTGAGCACAAAGCAGGTTATAGAAGAACCTTTAGTTCTTCTCTCTACTTCATCCCTCTCAAGTTCTAGTACTGAAGAAGAGCTTGATCCCTCAAACTCAATGCTGGAGGATGAAAGAAACCATGGTGATCAAGTTGCAGATCAAGATAATGCCATGGGAGAGGTTGAACATTTGCAGTAGGACAACAATGAGGTAGTTTACCTATCTAATTTGGAGGACTATTTTGATGAAGAAGAACCGGTTGAGTTTCCACCATTCTCTCTTTCATCATCCATCTTCCAAACACAAGAGTCTCACTGTCATGGAAGAGAGAGTATTCATTTGCAAAGTAGCTGCACATCTTATAGAAGCTCTTTGGAACCAAGATTGGAAGATTTTAATCTTTCATGTCCTTCATTGGAGGAAGAGAAAGGGCAGAAGGGTTCTACCATTGCTTCCACACCATCCATTCAAGGTCTACAAGAGAACTCCATTCTTGGAATTGAAAATCAGAATTATGGGCATACTCAATGGATCAGACCTTGCCCAATCAAGTATTTGGCTTCATTGGAGCCAAAGGAGAAGCCACAACCAGTCATGCTTACTTCTAAGCATGAGGATGAGCTGCAAAGTTCCAAGGATCAGCTGTCATACCTCTCCAATCCAAATGCAGAGCAACTAAAAGAGGTATTGGATTTGTTTTTAGTTGACACCTTACTAATTTGGGTAGAAGACCAACTTCTTGTTGATTTTCCACTCATCCAATCAGCCATACTCACTCCAAATCATTTGCATGGCTACAAATTTTGAAGAAAGGAAGCTATTTTACACAACCAGTTGTAGGGTTAGGTTAGCTCACCTTTGCTTCCAGTTAGAGTAGAGTAGGTAGGTTTGCTTTTAGTAGAAGAAGTGCTTGTGCACACTCTACATGTTTCATTTGAAGCATGTATGATTTTTAGTTTGTACATAGTTTTGGTGCTGCTGGTTTCGCTCTTGCATAGTTCGTTTTGATGGCATTTTGGTGGGAAAAACTCCATGTCCAGTGGGATTCAAGTAGTTCAGAGGGAAGTTTTCAAAGTTTAGATCAGTTTTCAGGCTACTACTCATGACTCCATGCCCAATGGATTGCTTCAAGCTACTGATCATTCATCCAAAGCAGAGATGACCCCTCTGAGTTGCCAAAATTTTTATTCAAATGTGCCCCTACTCATTTTATTGCTAAATCCCTTTCATTCTTTCCTTCTATTGTGCCTCGGTCATAAATTTTTTCTTTTTAGGCACTCAAAACCTTCTGGAAATGGCACCATTGGATAGAGCTCTTTCTCAGCTTTCCAGAAAGGTAAATTTTTCCTCCTAACTCCACGTATTTTTCAAGTTATGGCTCAACAGAGTTTTGGTGGGAAATTTTTCCCTAGAAGGCCCGCAGCCAATCAGGAGCTGCCACGTGTCCAAGGGCGAAAAAACACCAAGCGATCCGATTTTGGCCTATTTTTGCCCTAAAACTTCAAATCACCATAACTTTCGATCCAGAGCTCGGATTTTTGCATTCTTTATATCAATGGAAAGCTGGTGAAATTATCTATAGGATTCCATTGTCAATTTTTAATTTTGGTTCAGTTTGGAGGAGAAAATAAAAACTCTTCTCCGCACGAGTACGTGCCCATGGAAAGAATTGATGTTTCAACAACCAATTTTAATGCAAAATGGGTCGTATTCTTCTCCAGCAGATGGTCAAAAAGTCGGGCATGGGTTTGTAAGGACCTCCATGCTGTTTTTAATGCATTTTGGTCAATGGGGAATGGCTCCCATGTTTTTTCATGTTTTCTCTCTCCTGGGCTCGACCCATGCACTGTAAAAGCCAGATTTGGCTCATTTTTCAAAGGATGAACACCTTTTTGCACAGCAAGCTTCTGTTTTCACCTTCAACAAGTGATTTTGGAAGTATCAGACCTTCCAGGGATTGTAACAGGTTTTTCTGCCTCTTTGGTGTTGGAATACAAGGATTTTGATGTTGAAAATCACAATGCAGGCTCTGTGAATGCTTTCAGTCCTTTGTATGTGTTGTTTGCTTCATTTCAAACTCTTGATTATAGCTTATCAACCTATGCATGATGTTTTATGTTGCAATTTCTTATTTGTGTCAATATGCATGAGTAAAAATTTCCACCACTCCTTTGGTGTATCACCCTTATCGGTTTAGTTTTAATTTTTTCATTTCTTATCCCTGTCTCCTTGTAAATTAGGATAAAATTAGGATCTGAACCTCTGCAGTTGTGCAAATAATAGATCTAATCAGAGGATTTTGAGGAACCAGCCTCTAATCTAGATATTCCTCTCTCATCTTGTAAGTCCCACACTTAGAGAGAGGTTTCAATGTTGTGCAGTCACACTGGATGCCCTAAACATCAACTTAGAACCTTGATTTGCATCTAGGGGTGCTGCTGATTTGCAACAATAGTTTCCTCTTCATCTTTTCTTTTCTTCTTGGAATGAAAAACATCTAATTGAGTGTTCATGTCATTGAAAATATCCATCTTCATGTTCTTGAACATATTAACAATATCTCTCACTTGGATATGTCCCGACTTGGATATGTCCCCAATTGTTTTGGTAGTTGATCCACCCCTTGATCTTACATTTCTTATTCTCTTCATAGTGGCTCTGGAGTAATTCCTGTAGGCTTCATAAATTTCCTCAAAGGTAGCTTTTGAAATGTCTCCAACTCCTATCAAATCTATAATATTCATATCTTCCTTGTTGAGTCCCTTTAAAAAGAGTAATTTAAGAGATTCAGGAGGTATTCTTGTGTTCCTTGTCTTCTGAACAAAGAAAATGAATATTTCTAGATATTCTTCCAATGGTTAATCATCCTTTTATGCCATCATATAGAGTTAATCACCTCCTCTACTACTCAACTTGAAATATTCCTGGTACTTAGTGATATTTTTTTTTCATCTATGCCCAAGTGGTCACAACATCTCTTCCTAAACCCACGAACCATCTCAAGGATACATCCTTGAGTGTAGCAGGGAATAGCTTTAGTTTATGTGCATCGGTGGTATAATAATAACTCCTGCATAATACATTGAACTCAAATAGAAAGGTGTCTAGGTCTTTAGTCATAGATCCATGAAAGTTAGGAAAGGAAGAGGGAGAAATATTCTTCATAGCAATAACCTCATCATTGTTAGAAATGGGAAACTCAAAGGTAGTTTCACTATCTTCAAAATTTTGGCTCACTTCTTCAGCCATGTCTAGATGATCAGGAGTAAATTCTAAACTTTCACTTAAAAAGGGATCTTCTAACAAAAAACCTTGTACAGAGGAAAGTATATCTTATACAAAATCCTCGAGAATTATATGGAGATTTCTGCTACTTGCAGTTTGGATAAAAATATACCATGGGAATCCCTTGGATGATGCATGCATCAACTAGCTCAATTCAATTAATGTGATTTAGCAGGGGAGTTGGTTGGAGGTTAATTTTCCTAAAACCTAAAATACTTTTAAGATATGAAAAACCTCTCAAAAATCTTATAACTTGGCAATATCACTAGAAACAATGCCAAAAATGATGGTACAATGTAACTCACATCAATTAATATGATGTTCATTAATCTACAATCATTTAATCATCAAACCAAAGGACATAAAATTTCAATAATTCCACTTTCTTTGTATGCACAATTACAAAGCATTTAGGAGGTAAGGAAATAAATTGCTATCACTACAATGCTTGAAATAACAATGTTGAAAACAAACTAAACTTAGAATGAAAGTAAATAGCTTCCAAATACTATAACTAAGACAAAGCTTGTAAATTCAAAATACAAATAAAGGAATGAATTGCTTGCTAGTCTATCCATGTAATAAAACAAAGAAAAACTATGGAGGGGGTTAGTAGACCACAAGTGGGCCTTTCCTTGGGTGCTAATCCATCCTAAGGCTTGTACTAAGAGTTACTTCTTGAACAAAACTTAGATTCTTTATTGATTTGGCATGAATATTACATTTAGGAGCAAAACAACTTTTGTATCTGTGTATCCTCTATTCTAATTCTCTTTCTAGATCTCTACACATCACATACATTTCCAACATTAATATTTATCTTTTGTATTCCTTTTCTGTAGAATAATTTGAGAAGTAAATTTCAACTAGGAGTTCAAACAAATCAAGTAAAATATCTCAAACAGATCATTTAGAGATTCGATGCATGCAACAAAATTAATCAACAAGTGTTTAGATGTCAAACACATAACTTAAGTAACTGATTAGTTCAATCAATTAGTTCTCAAATCATGAATTCAATCAATCAATTCCTCATTAAGTTGCAATGAATAACCAGATCTAGAGTTGAGTTATCTCCTAGTTTTCATGTTCTAGTTTGTAACTGCCTCTTCCATGAAACATAAAAACTTGGAGTGTCATCCTTTTCGTTCTAAGAGATCTTCATAAAAATGGATCCTTTTCGTAGGTGATCTTAGTTGGCCGTGGATGGGTTCTTGTGGATAGATCCTTTGGCTATGGATGAGCTACTATGGATGTGTCCTTTGCCACATACAAGTTGTTGTATATAACAAGTTTCTTACAAAAAGAGTGACATCACACATATTATCATTTAAATAAATTATTGCAACCATAAGAATAAATGCATTCTCAAAATACCACAAAATAAAGTTAACTAGTAATAACTATATTAATCAGTATTATGCCAATAAATTCAATTTATAATGATGACATTCAAAAATATGACAGGGGAAATACAAGGACATAGCCTCAATGACTTAACAAAAGTAAAAGGATGAGTTGTGTATAAAGATAATTTAATCAAATCACGGGCACATAAAAGTAGATGAGTAGATTGTGTAGATTAATGTGGTGATGAGGAAATGTCATGATGTGTAAAGGGTGTAATGTAGGATGTATAGTATGGAATGCAAGATGCGCAGAGATGATATAAGATGTGTAGATGCATAGTGTATGTAAGACATAAGTTGTAAAATGGAGGATGTAGGATGTATGTATGTAGGATGTGTGAAGATGTGTGATGTGTAGTGTCTATTGTGCAGTGTGTGAGGTTCATGTGTATAGGATTCCCTCAACAGTCAAGTGTGAACTGAAGCACAAGAGTGCATCATTGGGTAATGATGATGTAAAGGATGAGACGTAATGTGTGTAAGCGGAAAATAGTGATGGTGATAGATGTATTATGTGATGAATGTTTGTTTATAATAGATGTTGTGTGATGGTGCTAAAGTGTAAGAGGTAATGTATGATTGATTGAGTGGTGTAGTAAATGATAGAAAATTGTGTTGTATGCATCATGGTTGTAAATGTATGTATGTATGAGTGATTATGTGATGGAATGAGGTTCTTATTTTATAAGATACCTCAATAATAATATAAGAACAATTAGAATATGAGTGTATCATCGGGGTAAGGTAACAAGAGTCATGTACCGAGACCAAGTTTACATGAAGTGGTGGAATCATGTGTGGAAAAAGTGACAACAAGACCATGTGATGGTGGTAGAAATGTGTCTTGGATATCATCGGGAGGAGAAATTTATTTGAAAATTTGAATTGGAAATAGAAGTGGAGTTGGATGGGAAGAAATCTTGAATGGTGGAAACTTTTTTGGTATGGATGACACTACAAAAAAATTGATAGGAGAATAAGGTTGAATGATGTAGATGTCTTAAGAGGAGGAGGTACTATATTTATTTTGAGAGTCGATTGCTTAGGCGATGCTTGAATTTCCATAGAATCATGTTTAGGAACCCATTAAAATGTAGAATTTGTAGATGGTCATACAAATGAGAATGTTGTGCGGTGAATGAGATAAAGCCTTGGTGCTCAAGATGATTGATTCTTCATCACAAAGCATAGAAATCGTTGTCATTATGTCCATTTATTTGATGATAATTGTAATATGGTTGACCTTGATATTTTGAAAGTTGGTAAGGAGGATAGCCTTGAGTAGGTGGTAAAGTGATCAGTAATGACTAAGAAGCTCAATAAGAATGTCATGTTGCTTAGTATTGCGATCAAAGGTGAGAGGCTCTGGTAATGGTATGACTTGAGGCTCACTGATATGAGCACATGTAGTAGACATATAATGAAGATGAGATGTAAAAGGAGAACAAACATGAGCTTGAGAAGCATCCTTAAGATGTTGGATTTCAGATTTGAGAGATGTAATCATGGATTTTATAGCCTTAAATTTTTCTTGAAATAAAGAATGCAAATCTTGAATTGAATCCAACATGGGTTGATTAGATGGAGGATCACAAAGACTAGGGTCATCAAATAAATGATCAAAAATAACACTTGATGTAGAGGCATATCTTGGGAAGATACATGGTGTTTAGGGCATTCTTAAGAACAACTTGGAAATTATGATGCATTTGAAGTAAATCAGATAAGGAAATTTGAGGAATTTTAGGATCCATGATAAAGAAGATGATATGCCAAAGAAGGATCCAAAAGACCGATCATGAGTGGGGTTCACCAAAATGATTATGCTAAAATGTAAAATAATAGCCTAATCTAATGCAAGTTTGTAGTAAATAAATGAAAAAATGAAATACAAAAATTAACCCAAGCAACTAAGTAATAAAAATATGAAACCCTAATTACAAAGAGGGTTAGAAGAGCCTTAGTTGATTCAAAGAGGTTGTTGGAATGTGTCACAGTGGAGATCGACTAAAAAAATGGAGGACTGTCACACAGAAGCTTAGAAAAATATAGATCTGATAGATTTGACTAGATTGGGGTGCCTAGAGAGGGATAGGAGCACCCATGGGCATGCTGGTCTAGATTCTAAGTGCCCTAGTATGTATATATGCTAAGAAAACCTCGTTCAAGTTTTTGCAAGAGGTTCGCACTTGTTTTCCTTTTGTCACGTGTATGTCTTTGAATTCCATTGAATGTATCTATAAATATGGAATGAATGAATCATCTGCAAAACCCCAAATAAAGCATCAAACCCTAAAAAATAAATATGCAAATGAAGGGTTCAAACTGTCCTCAGCTACCAAAATGATGGACTTATCACTGAGTGTTGCACTACATTTCAGAACCAATGTATGTACTTTTATCCATTCTCATCGAAGAACATCCGCGTTATCCATTCTCATCGAAGATCATCTTCTTCTATAAGATTATGGATGAGAGTTTGGAGGGCCTTACAATGTTCCATATCATGCCCATGGGTATGATGATAAGAAAAAATGACATTAGGATTGAACCATGAGGGTCTTAGCCCACATGAGTCAAAATATTTGATGGGGGAAGCATGATTGTAGATGCTTGAAGGATTCATTGAAATATTTTTGTATAGGAACTGATGGGGGTTTTTGAGGAATGGGTTGGGTGGATTGTGGATTGATTGGTTTTGGAGAGGAGGATGAAGGTAAGAGAATTGCGTTACTTTTATGAGGTTTCATGGGTTCCTTGGACTCTAATTTGGGTTTGGAAGAATGAGTGGATGGCTATGATTCTTATTTAGATTTAGGAGGGGGAATCTATGACATGGATGATTTTGATTTAGACTTGGGAGGAGGAAGAGATGGTTTGGATTCAATTTTGTTGATGGGGGATTTGGATGAAGGGCCTGCCCAAAAATAGATGGGAAAGGTCCTAAGATAAATGATGAGGTGTTGGATTTCTTGTTGGTTTGTATTTTTGGTTATTTGAAGGAGGGATCTCAAATTTATCATGTAGGTGCGTAATGGATTTTTGAGTAGGAATACCAAGGTTTTTAGATTTTTCTACAAGTATTTAACTTTTGTGGTAATTATAATGATTTTGATTGGGGATCCTTAGAGGTAGAATCAAATGACACCAATTTGGTTGTAGATGTGGGGATTGAAGATGGAAGTGGTTTTGGATGACATGCTTGATGAGGTCGGAAGGAACAACACATTACATAGATCTTGGGGTGTTGGTACATAAGTGATGGTAGTTGTTAGAGATGAAGATGGGATTGGGACATCCTTTGTAATGGGATCAAAGGAGGATGTCTACTTGGTAGGAGTTTTGAGGGATGATATGGATGTGGACAAAGTTTAGATGTTGATGTGGGTATGGTAATTTTTATGGATGTGGTTGAGGGTAAAGGGATAGAAGTGGGTATAGATGTATAGATGTTTGATGAGGATGTTGAGATAGAGGTTAAAGTAGATGTAGTTAGAGAGCTAGGTATGATAGGTATGGATGTAGTAGGTGTAGAGATGGATAGAGAAGTGGATGTAATTGAGGTAAGTGGGGTAAAATTTTCATAGATATAGTAGATGTATATGGAATGGATGTAGAGGTTGGTATAGATGTATATAGGAGTGTAGGTGAAGGGGAAAATGTCAAAGTATGCATGGATATGGAGATAGATGTTGGGGTAGGTGTGGGAATTTATATAAGTATGGTAGATGTAGCAGATGTGAATATAGGTGCATATAAGGTAGGTGTGGGTGGAACAGAGATAGGTGAAGTGGATGTAATTGATGTAGATGTAGGTATAGTAAATTTGGATAAATAATTAGAGATTGGTGTAGATGAGATTGTAGGGGTGAGGGTAAATTTTGAGGTAGGCATGGGCTCAAGAAACATAGGTAGTAATGTTGAATCTTGACCTAAACTATTGATCATGTGGGTGTTGGGTGCTTGAGATACAAGGGGATTATTTTGATTATTTGGTGCATGCTTGGGAAAGGTTTCTTGAAAATATCTATAGGTTGATTGGGAGGTGCATTAAGATCATCTAATTGAAGGTCATAATGATATTTGAGTCATTAAACAAATTATTTGAAGGAAAGACACTTTTCAATGTTATGACCATGGAATTGGTGATATTTACAATAGTGATCCTCATGATACCATATGGGTTTGGGTTGTGAGTTTTTAATGGGTCAGATAGGGAGATTTGGATGAGATGTACAACCATTAATTTGTCGAAGATAGAGCTATATGATTCTCCAAGGGAGTGTAATTGGGGGTTGGTCTTAGAGCCCTTTGTGGAGGCTCGGTGTGAGATGTAGATGTGGATGAAGACTTGATGGTAATGAAATTTAAAATGTTTTTAGATTTTTCAATATGGGTGAAAGACTTGGTGAATTTGGGTGTTGGTTTTTGGATCGAAGTTTGAGATGGCATTTCTCAAGGGCATGAAGTTCAAGTTTACGAACCATAGTGAATTCCTCTTCAAATTTTTAGAATGACTGTATTTGAAGAGTATAGGATATATGCTTCACACAAGACCATGAAAATATATTAATTATCCCAGTCTAAGGAAGGGAGAAAGACAATTGATTGATTATGCCATGCCATCTAGCAATGAAATCTGTGATAGATTCATCATCAAATTGTCTAATGGCATAGAGGTCTATAATAGTGATTTTATGCACAATGTTGATAGAAAAGGGCTTTAGGAATAATTGTGTGAGTTAGGTGAAAGAAAATATTTAATGTTTGGGAATTTCGTTATACCAATCCAAATCGGGTCCGGATAATGAAATAGGGAAAGTACAGAGCATAAGATCTTGGTCATGAGAAATGAGGTAATGTGCATGCCTAAAGGCATGAAGGTGTTGTTGTGGGTCCTCTTTTCTATTAAACTTGGAAAATTTTGGAAGCTCTCAACATGGAGGATTGGGTTTGATAGGAACTAATGGGTTGATAAGTTTTTACAATTTTTTCATAGGAGAAAGTAGTCTTAGACCCCAAAGTAACGACTTCAAGGTTGGAAATTCTACTTAATAATGCATGCATAGGGTTATTGGATGTATGGGGATGAGAAGTTGAAGGATGAGGTTATGGAATATAAGAATTGGATGGGTTAGGTTGGGGATGAGGTTGGTATGTTTGAGGATGAGTAGGTGTTTATGGAAGTGGTTTATAGTGGGGAACGTTTTGAATGGTTGTGATTGAATAGGTTGGGATATAGGTTGTTGTTGGGAGATAGGGACATAATAAAATGGATGAGATTATGTTGGTTGTTGAGAGATGGGGATATTAGATTGGTTTTGTATGGTATGAGTTGGGATGTGCATGTGGGATGATTGATATTTTTAGATAGTTCTATTTGAGAGGACGTGTTGAACAATACCTTGGAGTGGAGGTTTATGGATTTGAGTATATTCTTGATAGGTTTGGATAGGGGCACCAATGATAATAGTGGATGAAGAAGTAATGGGGATAGAAGGTTTGGGGGTGGTACAATGTAAGTTGGGTATAATGTGATCCAAATTTTGGATCAGTAATTTTAACATCATAAGCTAATAAAATAACCATTGTTATTATCTAATTTTTTTATCATTTAACTCTATTTCTATGGATCTTGTTAGATGTAACCACATAAGAAGGTTCAAGATGAAGTTATGAAACCGTGAGGTTTAAAAGAAGATATGTTTTATGGAAAAGGATTAAACACTATAAATATGTCATAAAAATAAAAACTTGGATACATATTTGTTTTCCTCTCAAAAAAATTCACAAGTTAAAAAAATGGCACCCGATTTCGAGTTTGTATGAAAACGTTATGACCTCCAGAAGGTAGCAAAATTTGTATGGTGATAGAACTTCCCCTCAAGCTAGAGTGGCAGTTAAAAACTTCCCGGAGGTTTTGTAACCTTAAATGGAGGTTTTGTAACCACCATGGTGGTTACATAAGTGTTAGTGGAAGTTACACAACCTCCGGTCTATGGAAAGCAAGATGGTTTTGCCATGTTGGACGAGTCTGGAAGGGTAAATGGCTATAGATGAATCCTCTTTAACTACCAAGTCTTTTGGTATTATTTTTCAAGCTATCTTTGGTGTTAAACTTGTATATATATGTGAGGAAGGTATTTGTAATGCATCGGAGGATATATGGAAGAGATTATAAGCAATTTTTATTCTTGATCATATGTGGTTTTCTAAATTGGAGTGTGAAAGGAAGGTGTGAGTGAGTGAGTTGCAAATTTGTATGAGTGTTTGAACATCATAGTGTTCATGGAGGCCTTGGGAAGGCAATAATCTTGTACAAAAATACATGATAGTGATATGAGGAAGCATTGCTTCACTCTTGCTAGAGTTTTCTCAATTTGAGTTTCTCTAGGGTAATCTTGTGTCACTTTCATTCTATTTTTCTCTCTTTCATTGCTTAGTATTTATTTGATTATGCAAAACTCTTAGTTCATTTCTAAAGAAAATTTAATGAATATTGATGCAAATAAAAGAAAGTATTTTATTGATGAAAGATGAAAATTGTGAGGAATGCATAGGATCCGTGTTGGTGAAAATTAGTGTGTTCTAACCACCTAGTTTACAGATTAGATTGGTATTAGAGCTGGTTCATGTTCCATAGTGTGTGGTTTGTTTAGTGATCATTTTACAGATATATGCCCATTATAAGAGTGAAAAGTTCTAGTGGAAAAGTTGATTTGGTCTCTTTTCAACAAGACATCTCCACAAGGAAGTGGAAGAGAGAAGTGAGAAGTATGACCGATGAAGATGAGCAAAGATCTTATTATGGTGAAGAAATATTTCATAGATTGGAGAAGGATATTTCCCATATATCTCACTCCATGGATGAGCTTGGGAAGATTATGAAGGTTGTCATGACAAAGCCGGGAGTTTCTATGGATACATTTGAAGTAAGTGAGGAGCATGAGTCTCACTACCATGAGAAATAGTGTCCCTATTCCAACCAATCTCAACCTCATTTCTAAGTGGAGGAAAAATTGATATTCAACCGTATGAAGGTGAGGTGAATGAAGATAAGCTTGATCATTGGTTAGCTCAATTAGAGGTATAATTTCATTTGCATAAATTTAGTGAAGAGAAACAAATTTATTTTGCAAGGTTGAAGCTAGCAAGTCATGCTCTAACTTGGTTTGAGAGTTATCTTAATTCTTTAGTTGTTAAAAGGTTACCCCCAATTACTAAATGGGATGAATTTAAAAATTTGATTAAGAGGAAATTTTATCCTATTTGTTATGAAGAGGAAAGGTCTATTGATTGGAAATATTTGAGGAAAAAATAAGGTCAAAGTGTGTAGGTCTATACAAGTGAGTTTTAGAAAAGGTGGTCCAAATGGGAAAAGATACATTTGACTATGAGATGCTCATGAAGTATGTCGAGAGGGCTGCGTAGTCACTTAAGGAGGCTGGTGCTTCTTGTAAATCCAAATGACATAAATAAGGCTTTTTATCAAGCTCATTATCTTGAGATGGATGAGAAAAAGGGTCCGTCTCCCTCTTCAAATTCTTCCAATGCTCCAAATAAGAAAGGTGGGGTTAATGCCACTTTTACAATTGCCAAGAAAGATTCAACTAAGCATTGTGGGCATTGTGATGTTGATAGTCACACTGATGAGACTTGTTGGAAGTTGCATCCGAATTGCATCTGTTTAAGAACAAGAAAAATAAAACGATCCCTATTTCATCACTTCAAGGAGAACATATTTATGTTGAGAGCAGCGAAGAAGTGGATGAGGCATTGTGTTGTATCGGCCTTCAAAAAAAGGTATGTTTGGGTAATGAAGATACTCAAAACAAATGTGAACCTTCTAAGTTTTTATATAAAGGTACAAATTAAGATGGTAAAATTTGATGCTCTTTTTGATTCTTTCTCACAAGTAAATTTTATTAGAAAATATTTGGTTGATAGACTTGGGTTGGAAATGTATGATCATCCTAATTCATATGCTCTAGGATGGGTGAAAAAGAGTAGAGATAAGGGTTTCTAAACAATACAAAGTCAATTTTGCAATAAATAAAAATTTCATTGATGAATTTGTTGTGGATGTTGCACCTATTGATATTTGTGGTATATTTTTGGAATCCCCTATATGTATATCAAAGATGCTATTTTCAGGAGGAGATTGAATCAATATTAGTTGGTTAAAGATGGGAAAAATTACACCATAAGCTCCTATGAAGGAAAATCTAAGCTCTCCTTGGCAAGTTCCACTCAAGGTAATTAGTTTTTAATTTTACTTGGGAAGGTTTATTTTCTGATTTTTAAAGATAAGAAAGAATGTAAGGATCTCTGTAGTTGTTATTTTGACAAGGAGCATGAGATGCAGTTGCCACTAGGTTGTCTCCACATAGAGAAGGAAGGGAAGGACCCACCTCAGGGGCATGAAAAGGTGGACCAATAAGTTCACATGACAGAGAATTTATTTCAGCGTATGCACCTCTAGGTACAAGAGAGGTTCAAGAAGTGGGGAAAGAAAATTCCTCACCATATGAGTTCCTAAGATTTTGGGGACCAAAATCCTCTAATTGGGGAGGCATGATCCAAATTTTGGATCAATAATTTTAGCATCATAAGATAATAAAATCACCATTGTGATTATGTAAATTTTTATCACTTAACACTATTTCTATGGATCTTTTTGGATGTAACCATAAAATAGGGTTCAAGATGAAGTTGTGAAACTATGAGACCTCAAAGAAGATAGGTTTTGGTGAAAAGGATTAAAAAATATGAATATGTCATAAAAATAAAAAAATTATTAAATATTTTTGTTCCTCTCAAAAAATTATGCAAGTTCAAAAAAATGACACCCAATTTTGAGTTTATATGCAAAAGTTATGACCTCCGAAAGGTAACAGAATTTGTATGGTGCGAACTACCCTAAAGCCAAAGTGGCAGTTACACAAGCAACCTAGTGGTATTTTAAGATTCAGTGGTGGTTTCTTAACCTCCTCGGAAGTTACGCAAGTTTCAGTGGTGGGTACGTAACCACCGGTTTGTAGAAAGTAACTGTTCTACCACGTGGGAAAGTCAGGGGAGGGTAAATGGCTGCAGACAGTTTCTCTTCGACTTCTAAGTCTTTTGGGATTATTTTTCAAGCTCTATTTGGTGTCAAACTTGTATGTGTGTGTGTGTGTGTGTGTGTGTGTGTGTGTGTGTGTGTGTGTGTGTGTGTGTGTGTGTGTGTGTGTGTGTGTGTGTGTGTGTGTGTGGAGGAAGGTCTCTATAATGCATCATAGTAAAGATAGAAGAGATTATAATCAATTCTTATTCTTGATAATATGTGGTTTTTTGAATTGGAGTGTGAAAGGAACATGTAAGTGAGTGAGTTGCAAAGTTGTATGAGTGTTTGAACATCATAGTGTTCATGGAGGCCTTGGGAAGGTAATAATATTATACAAAAATACATGATAGTGATATGAGGAAGCATTTCTTCACTCTTGTTGGAGTTTTCTCAATTTGATTTTCTTCAGGGGTAATCTTGTGTCACTTTAATTGTATTGTATTATCTTTCATTACATAGTATTTATTTGATTATGCAACACTATTAGCTCATTTCTAAAGAAAATTTAATGACTATTGATGCAAATAAAAGTAAATAGTTTATTGATGAAAGATGAGAATTATGAGGAATGCACATGATCCGTGTTGGTGAAAATTAGTATGTTCTAACCACCTAGTTTATGGATTAGAATGAGTGACACCAATTGAGTAGTTTGATGGGCTTAGGGGATCATGGCGGTTTTACAAACAAGATATTTGTAAAGGGAAATAGGATTAATGTTAAGGATCTATTGAAACTCCAAGAATTCTTGAGGGATAATGGGAGGTCTAAGGGTTTCCAAAGAAGCAACAGATGGGGGCATAAGCTGGTCTAGAGGAAATGGATTGATGAGAGATGGAAGGATTGGTTTCAAGATGGGGATCATTTTGGATGACATGGGTCTCATGAAGAGATACCATAGAAACAAGGGGTTGGGAGGCGAATGGCATGGTGATCATACATTTATAAGAAGCGATGGAAAACGTGGAAGTTTGTTGGGATAGATCGTCGAAGTGGGGGCATTGTTGGATGAGGTAGATTGTTATGTTTTCTTGGCCTGAGAATGGGTGATAGTAGGCATGAAACATAAAAAAAAGAAATTATACAGTTTATTAATAAAAAATCAAGCAACAAAATTTTGATCATCTTGAATATTTTAAATGATGTGAAAAAGAAGAGAAAAGTGGGCTCAAAGGGAACCTAGGAAATGGCCAAACTATGGATGGTTTCGGGTTGTTTTGGCTGACTTCCTTGATATACCTGAAGGTACATGAGGCTAAAATATGTGATGACTACTAGTACATGGCCTGATATTGGGGCCTACCCCCACACATCATGCACCACAATGATAAGGGTGTCGGTGCTTATCCAATATACCGATAGCTAAAAAATTTGTAACACAGCTAGAATACTATGGTGGATTTCCTATTAGGTGATGAAATCCCAATATTTCCACTTGGGAGGAGATGTTTAAGATGTGTAGTTTTGATGCGTGTGTTTTGGATGTGTGTGATAAAGTGTATGCAAATAATTAACCCCCTAATTAGACTAGATTGCCAAGAAAATATGAAGGTTATTTTTAGATCCAAAATGAAGTGTTATGTTCGATGAAGGAAATCAAGAAAGGAAGGGAAAAATGATGCAAAAGGAGAAAATAGAGAAAAATTAAGAATACCTAGATAACACTTTTCCTTTTTATTTTTTATTTTTAAAGCAAACAAATTGATCCAAGCAAAGAAATTCATGCACATAAGCAAGAAAGTAAAAATATTACCTGTGAGGTTAGTAGAAGATGGATAAAAGAAAATGGAAATGAAAGAAAAATGAAAAGACTCACCAAAGAAGGGTGGGTCCCACTAGATGTGCCAGAATGTTGACTAAATTTTCTCGTTCCTGTTTTAGATTAGTGAAATGATAACAAGAAAACAAAAAATCTAATATGAGAGGGTTTAAGGCTACCTCTAGATGAGATAATGATGGATACGGGTGAAAAATATCCTCCTTGTAGTGAGCTTGATTACCTGTAAAAACAAGGGAACTAAAACAAGAAAAATGGATTAGTAGATAAGATGGTTGGTTACCCGATGAAGCCGGTCTCGAGAAGTGAAAAATTTATAAGATGGATACTAACCCACTTTTTGATAAAAGATAGATAAAATATGATCATGGATAAATGATAAGTTACAAAAGATGATTGAATTAAAATAGAGATGTGAAATGAAATAGATAAAATAAGGTTAAAATATGATAAAAATAAATTCAGTTCGATAGTGACCTAAGAAAGATAGGTACAATTGATGGCGACCGTAGTAGAGTGGATCCAAAAATACCAAAAATAGGTTTATAACGAGTGCTCAAATAATGATAAGGTCTTGGATCTGATGTGGGAAAGTTGTGAAAACATAAAAGATGTAATAAATTTGATATATTTGATAACTATAGATAGGTTCGGTGGCGGTTGGAATATATTGATGTCAAATTGAATGGATTGGTGCCACCTACACTGGATCGACACTAACTAGATTGGATCAATGCTTTGAATGGACTAGGTCAATAGCAGAATCGGGAAAGAGATGAGAAAAAAACACCACAAATATACAAGAATACCTAAGCTCCCAAAACAATTCCATCCTAAGGAGAGGGGGTATGGGTGTCTTTATAAGTTTGACGATGACCCGGATGGGTCACCACCAATGTGGAAGACTCACAACTTGGGTGGCGAAAATGTGATCAACTCAAGAGAGTGAGCCTTAAATGAGGTGGGATTAGGCTTTAAAAGTGTTTAGGAAGGTTTGGGGTGAATAGGGTGGATAAAAGGTGGTTGGGGGATAGAAAAGCATTAAATAAAAGAAAATGGGAGATGAAATTATTAAATGAAGGTGAGTGGGAAACCGAGAGATGGGTAATATGGTCCTTAAGGAGGATAAAAGAGGTTAATAAATATGTTTAGGGATAATAAATGGGATGTGATTAGGATAATAAATATGATTAAGGATTAATTAAGTGGTTTTAAGGGTGAATTAGGGGAAGGAATAATGGGATAAGATAGGAAAGTGGGAAATTTGAATAAATGGGATTTAGGAGGGAAAGGGGAATTCAAATAGGAAGAGAGATATGTATCGTGAGATGAAGACAAAGGGGAGAGAACAAGGGATGAGGGGTAGTGATACCAAATATTGGTGTCCACACCATCAATCAATCAATGAAAGAATATCCTACATGTATATTTGGAATCAAGCTTGAGGTGACTAGATAAGCTCTAGGAACTCCTTGCTCAATAAATATTATAACTCTTTTCATTTTGTGATCTCCTTTGTATATTTCTTCGGCATGGCCTCCACAACACTGGATATTTTCTTAGGCACCGAATCATTAGATTTATACTTAAGATCTTTCACTACTATATCCAACTCCGTGGTCAAACCTTCCAAATCATCCATTCGTTGCATGACCACTATTTGAACCTCCTTGATCTTTACATCAAGAATTTTTTTCATAGCCTTGATTAAGTTTCTTTACACCGATGTTTAAACCATGAATTTATCTCATTGAATCTTATTACTCTTCATTTTTATTGAATTTAATTGAGTTGAGTCACCTCATTTATAAAACCCACACTTAGGATCGGGTCAAAATTTTAAAACTTATCAAATCCCAAGTTTGTATTTTTAGTGGATTCCTTGATCTTAGTGATCGAGTGCCTCATATTCCACTATCTTTACCTCAACTACCTCCTTACTTCAGCCAATTCTTCCGTTGATTCCCCATTTCCACTCTTCCTATCCTCGATCATTATGAGCAGTAGGTCCCCCAAATACTCTAACTCTTTTGAATATACATTCTAGGCCTTTTCTACTAGTTTAAGGCATATGCTTAATGTGGTCTTTATTATTTCTCATGATTTATTATATGCTTTAGCTGTGAGTTTCTTCTTCTCCCTTATCTCATCCTTTAGTTACTAAATCTCACACTTCTTGTCCTTTTTATCACCCAACATAACATTGAGCATAACACCCTTTTCTAAATTCCTACGCGTAACTTCCGTTGTCATCTTATTTATTGCATTACAAGCCTAATCATTAGTTAGCTTTGTGGGGTCTATGACATTGTAAAGTATCCCTGGCTCTTTCCTCAACTTCAACTTAGAATAGGAGTTGTCGCTAACTTCAAAGTATGGTTCTTCCTCATGAATGTGCATTCTCCAAGACAACATTTTTCTTATGTGTGATAGTCCTCTGTCTTCATTCGAAGGTCCCATCTAAATAATATTTCCTTGGGGACAATACTCTAAAACTCATCCCTTAGTACCTTTATAGGGTCATCGACATATGTCATATGAGGTGACTATGGGAGTCATCACTTCCATACCACCTTATCCTTGGAGCACACTTTCCTTGGTATAAATGGTCTCTCGTTTGACTCCCCACCGATGTCCTTATCTTATTTGATGATATACTCTTCTTCACCCTTTCCTTTATCTTCATTAGGATCCTCTTCTTGTGCATTGTGCCCCTCCTCTTTGTGTACTAATCCTTCTTCTTCATGGTTTCTCCTGGGATTAAATTTACATGCTATGGATAATCCTCATCCCTTTCATCTTTGTGAACAAACTCCTTGCACTCTACCTTTAGAGACATCTTTTTCTCTATGTCCTACTCATCCTCATAAATGACTCAAGGCCTATTGTGACCCTTATTTCTCTTCAACAGACTCACCTATGTTCCCGTGATTGAGGGAGACTCCTTATCCCGTTTTGAAGATCTTTCACCCTTTCTTTCTTCTCTTCGTTTTATCTACATCTATTTTCTTCGGTTGTAATCCAACACAATGTCTTATTCCTCTCCTCCTCATTTTTATTTCTCATGCTGCGGTGAAGTCTCCTCTCGCCTTCTCTTTGGGATTTCCACTGTGTTCTTCTTCGATTCTACAATATGTGGGAGTTACACACTTCAAAATATTTTTCATTTTTCATCTTCAATTGTAGGTTGGAAAAAACTCTACATACCATGTTTTCAACTATCACATTCATAATTGGGCTGAGATCCAAAGTATTAGCTCCATTGTTTATAAGTATACAAGCTTGGAAGTGTCTCCAAATGTCTTTTATAAGGTATGAAAATATGAGTCAACCTACTCCACATATAAATTCATATTTTTTCCATTTTTGATACTCTTCACCACAAATTTGAAATATTTTGTGGTGAATCCAAATGGTAATTCACATCACACCCATTTCTCCATTGTTCATCATGAATATCGCAAGGCTAAAGTATTACATGAATAAAAAAATTTCTTGTTGGCCTACCACACCTGTTAACTCCCCATGAACACACCACTCATTTTTAAAGGCCACAAAATCCTCATGTATAATTTATCCAAGTGCACTTTGTAAGGATTTGAGATTGCTTCCTCACATGTGAAAGTTGCAAAACCATTTTACAAGGGATTTTTCTTTAGCATGATGTATCCACATATCATCTTCTGGCCCATCTAGGACACCAATATTCTAGAAGATGATAAACAACAAGATGGATCCCTATGTTAACTTATCCCCTCTTTCTATTTTTTCCCTGACCTCTTCTATAATTCCTTTGCTAATGTATTACATGATATTATATTGAGTTTTGTGCGCCATTTTATGCGCATTATAAAAGAAGTTTTAATTTACCTCACCCCAATACTTAGAGGCTCTAGCTTGCAACTAACTAATTATGTTGCTAATTTGGTGGCAAGGTCTGTAATCTTATCAAAATTCATGGATTGGTTCCCCTTATAATACTAAATTTTTTAGCTATCTCATCAATTTTTGTTTCATCGTGTAAATCAAGGTCAATGTCATCATGGATATCACATAATCTAGTCACCCTTCTAATTAACCTAGTTGTGAGCCTCATCCTCCATCTAGATAAGTAAAAAAAATATTCATGCACACATGATAACAACCATTAGAAGAGGTGTACAGGTATTCCAAAGAAAGGAAATTCAAACAACTAGAGACCCCCACCTTTTCTAGTTCCATCCGCACTTTGTATCATCCATAACAACCCATCCCTCTATAGTTTTGGTGGGTGAATCTCACAAAACATCCTTTTATGATAGTCTCATGCCCTAGTGCTCAGTGGTTATACTCATTAATTTTTCATTTTATGAGATGTGATGTCTAGGGTTGCCACATAATCACCTCGGGCCGTATTTTATTTTTGAGAGCCAATTCTTGGGTGGTTCCTCCACATCCTTCTTATTCTTTGTTGCCCTTCTTGGTATCATTTTTCTTCTCAAATTTGAACTATTAAAATCACTAAAATATGCCCTAGGTATTAAGAGTAACTGATTTACTTACTCCTTGTACCCTAATGTTGTGCATTCAATCTTCCATGTGCTCTTGTATGCCCTACCTTTGTGCCATAACTACTTGATTTTCAAACCCTTTAAACCCTATCTCTATGATTTCTAACTATGTGAACCCTAAGATTCATTCACTCATGCCCTCACACTTATATTAAGCTTTCACTTCCTCTTTCTTAAAGGATATCCCCAACTAAAGGCTTCATGCATTCTACTCTTGTTCACTTTGCGGCTCAAACTTCTTCTTCACACTCTTCACTCTTTGTAATTCATTACTCAGCTCTTTAATCACAAAAATATATCAAAAGGAAAGGTAATAATAAATTTTTGTCCCTTATTTATAGATTTTCATATTAGCTTCCATACTAATTACTCCATAGACACCCAATTTTTGGCTTTAAAACATGTTTTCATTATTTCCAAACTTTTTGTTTTATAGCACCTTCTTGTTTTAAAGACACTTTTTGATTTCCTTTGTGATTTTATCTTTCACACACGTTAGTCATAACCTTCTCGAAATCAAATACTTCCTAAGATGCAATGGTCCTTGCACACCTCTTTTTGTGTCACACCCATCTTCCTCTATGCCATATGTCAAGTAGTCTAGCTTGTTGCTTCATCCCTCACATTACACTACATGGCCATATTTCTCACATGGTATCTAACCGTGATCAATTCATTTCAAGCCTCATCATCCTTAAGCATACGTGACACTTTATTTTTCACATTTGCATCGCCAATACATGTCCATCAAGTAACCTTCTTTAACATTGTCATGTGTACCTATGAACTACCTCTAAAAGACATACCCCAAAAGGCATACATGCATCAAATAACCTATTTTTGTGCACGCACACCTATTATATCCCACACTAAAGGTATGCATAGTCATATGTGCATCAAATTAATAGATCGTAATCATCTCTTGCACATGAACGTGATTATTATAACAAAACTAGAAAAAAACATAACAGAAAGAGAACTTAATCTAAGTGGCAATACTACCTTATTACAAACACAAAGGGAGCTTATTTATAATAGGGCTTTAGACTACTCCCATTGAAGTAACTATATAACATGGTGTCATCAAGTGTTTGAAATTGACATGCACCTAATTCTAGTATCTCGAGTCCACTACAAAGGGTCCCAACCAATGGACTTTAAACTTCCCTGGATGGAACACAAACTTAGAGTCATACAAAAGTACCATCTTTCTAACCGTAAAAGAATTGTTCTTTATGTGCCTGTCATGTTAAGACTTTTGTCATGCTTTTTCTATTTTCTAACTCTAATACACAATAACACATTTCTTATCCAAATGTGTTAATTTGTCAATGTGCTCATCAATTGCTTGTTAATCATCAAATCTACCGAACCTGCAATACATAGGGATGAAAACATAAAATCCACAAGTAACATAACCTTCGTAAGTAAAACAACTTTGGCTGAAAGGGCGTGGCCTTATTAAATAATTTAAAAGTTTTTCTATATACCCAAAGGACAATTTATACCTTATCATCCCAATCCTTTCTTCCAACATCACATATCTTTGTTAGTGTTTGACCCAAGATCTTGTTGAAAGATTTAGTAGTGTCATTAGCTTGGGGGTGATAAGGGGTAGTCTTATGGTGTGCCACCATAAAATCTTCCAATAAAATTCTAATAGTATCATTTAAGAAATGAGTCCCTTTATCACTTGTAAGGATCAATGGACATCCATACTTGCTGATGATGTTTTCCCAAAGGAACCTCGCTATTGTTGTTGTTGTGCAATGTTTTGTAGGTGTAGGCTCTATCTTCCTTGTTAAGTAATTAGGACATGTTATGATGTAATGCACACTTTTCCTTTGCATGGGTGGTTCAATAGGTCTTACAAAATAAATTTCCCATTTCTCAAAAGGATTCACACTTTTGATAGGAATTAATGGTATCTCATCTCTATTTCCGTGTTTTCCAATTCTCTAACAATGATCATAAGCGTTGAAAAAACATTAGTGTACTTATATCATATCTCCCACCATAGACCTCGCTAAAAGGATCTTGCACGTTGTGACATCTCCCATATAATTACCTTCTTCTATTACTCCACAAGCTTCTTCCATGATTGCGTTGTGCTCATACTCTAGGAAACATTTGCTTAAGACCCCAACTCTCCCAATTTTATACATGTCTCCTCCAATGAGTTTATATGATGTTAATAAAATAATAATTTGCTTATTTTCCCGAGTCTACATGCCTTCGGCATAAGTCCAGTGTGCAATAATACAACAATTTCCTCCAAATCAGCTTACGTGTAGTTTAGTCTAAATAGTTATACATATGGCATAGTATCCTCAATACTCTATGTGTCCTCCATATAGTTGATCCTTGACAAGTTGTTAGGTCCTAGGTTGAAAAGATGAATGGTGTTGTAGACATCTAAATCTAATATCTATACCCTCATCACCTAGGTGCACATATTTTATTCTATTCATCCCCCTTATTTAATTGAAGTCCCTCTTAATTAATTTATCCCCCTTAATTAATTATATGCCCATGAGCTTTAAATCCTATTTAATCATATTAATTAATTAATCATGCCCTAACCAGATTCCATTTTGGAATGATTTTATTCTAAATATACACCTATGCTTTTCCCTATGCTTTTTCCAACCTATATCCACTACCAACTCATCTACACCTCATCCCTAAACAACCCCTTCTTGCCTAATGATTTAAAGCATTCAACCAACTCCTAAAAACAAGAAATCACGCCAAAATAGGAAAATCCTCCCATTGAGGAAACTTTCCCCATGATCAATGGTGACCCAACCCAGTCACCGTTGACCCTATAAAGCTATGTGCTTTATTTATTTTCTCGCATCAAATGCATGTAAATGAGAAGATTTCCTTGCATCATGTAGACAATCCTTTATGCTTGAAAAGTATAGAAGCCATTATAGACCTCTTAGACCTCCTTACAACATGCATGTGTCAATCATGATCAGTATTTTTGTGAGATTGTTGTCATTTTACATTGATTTAATCAGATTTATCATATTATCTTGGTAATTCTCATATTTAACCTTTTTCGTTTAGAACAACAACAAGAACAGAGCTTGTAGATTCATCATAAACTTCTTTCTGCATATCTATAATTATAGGTAGCTCATCGACTTACCTTTCCTTAGCTTTATCTATCTCTTTCATAGTTTTCATTGATCATGACATGTCATCGTCGACTCGGCCTCAATATTACTTAATTTCTAATGTAGAGTCATCCTCACCCTATATGTGCTTAGCCTTTGTCCCAATTTGATAAATTCTCATCCAGTCTCTGCCACATTAAAATAAACTTGTTTACACCCCACTCGCTACTAACCAAGATCCTAGTTTCAATACCTCTCTATAATCCCAATTTTCTATTTTTTTCTTGGTTTTTATTCCTTCAAATACCCTCTGCGCAGTTGAATCTAGCATCTCTAGACTTATGCAGCTTCCAAATTGCATTCAAATCCTGTAAATTCTACATATTTTTCTTACTTTCCTGATCTAGTCTCCTAGGTTGTCTTTGACCTTCCCTTACATAGTCTCGGGTCACCATCGACCTAGACCATGTAACACTTATTCTATAGTTATTTCAATCACATCAAATTCAAATCCATCTTAATCGCTTTTAGATTCGGTGTTACTATTGTTTCTTCATGTTATCTATAGTACTTGTTTTATTTCATTCTTTCTAATAAAATGGGGGTTGACATCCCCTAAGTAAGTTAGCGCTTCTTGGGTCCACATTGTCGAAACCCTTTCCCAAATCATCTAATCAAAATAATTTTTAGTCTTACTTGCAGATTTCATCCTGGTTTGCAGCGATGAAGGATCCAATAGTTATTGTGCACTTGTATCACCATACATCCGAGGTAACATAAAACCTTTAAAATTTCTAAGTTATGTAATTTTTGTAGTAACTAGTGCATTAACTTAGTTACGAACGAGAAATTTGGACAACATTTCGATATGCAGTGGGACAAAAAGTTAGGTGATCTCTTGCATATATTTCTTTTTGTCTTTGCTTTTTTCTATTTTCCACTAACACTACAACATGAGGCTCTAATTTATCACTTGTTCATGTTAGGTTTGTGACTTGGATTTCTCATCACTCAAGAAGTAGAGATAAATAGGAACAACGTTATCTAGGTACTCTTCATTTTTTTCCTATTTTAATCCTTTTTGCATTGTACTCTTGTTTGTACCCTCATCCAACATCACATTTCATTTTGGGATTAAAAAGAACATTATTTTTACATCCTACTTTCCCACATAACTTAAATAGGGGTTTAATCTTCTGCATCCCACACTTTATCACACACAACCTTAAACCTCACAAATCAAATTAACATAAAAAATATCCCCTACCTAGTTTTCTAGATTGGGATTTCATCACCCAACAATAGACCACCTCAAACATTCCCCAACCATAACAAACTTGAAACTAGATATAGTTTTCCTTCTCATAGGTACCTGGTTATCCATCCCCTTTCTTTTCATACTTTCTTAAATAAAGTAAGAACATAAAAAGAACTATTTGCTTTACTTGCCTGGGTAAAAACTATTTTCATGCTCGTAGTCACTCATTTAACAACTAAGATAATGGAAAAAAAAATTCTTCAAATGATTCCTTATCTCAACAAATGTTCTCTACAACAACCACCTCATATGTACCCTTGAGAACTCAACCGCTTATCGACGTCTCTCACCTAGAACCCCTTGTTCACACTATAAATTTAGGTGAGACCAACCCATTCTTTTACCATCAATCTATCCCATTTAGACTAAATACCCCACCATCAATCTGATCAGAACCCTTTGGACCACCTAAGGTCCCTCTCGGTGATACCATGTTTCAAGAGCTTCTGGATGTCAATCCAATGGCACTTCAAGATTACCTCATTAGGAGATCAACCTAGATTCCCCCAGATGGACCACCGCTCCAACAAATTTATCCTTATCAAACCAATCCCTAAGCTACCAAGCTTGAAGCTAATGATATTTCTATATCTCATCTCATTCCTTTTCCACAACTCCTTGACTCATCGTACTACCCCAGATAGTCATGCCTATTCCTCACAACCTCCCACTAATCAACACAATGATCAACACTACTCTTCCCCTCACCTCTTCAATCACTATTCCCACTAGTATCCCCAAATCAATACAACCGGACATCACACCCTCTATTTCAACAAAATGATATTCTCACATCTAGCATACATGTCAATACTTACTAGCCCCCATTCACAGAGATTTACATTAAGTAGTATCTAACCCCTTTCAACAATAGTTCCAACTTGTTCATGCCCAAATCCTACTCACCAATTTCTGTAATAGCCCTATCGCATTCCCATCACCTAATAACAATTATTTCAATAACCATCCTTTCAATCACAACCCATGGTTTACACCAATAAATTCCTCAAACACCAACACATCCACAAGCTCATAAAAAAATCCATCGAACTACTTCTTACATGTAACCACCACCCCTCATCCCATAATAGACTCTTTCAAATGATCCCATGCATGCCCTTGTAAATAGGTTAGCTAACCTTGAAGCTACTACTTTAGGAACCAAGGTCTCATTATCCTATGAGAAAATATGTAATGATCCTATTCACCCATCCATACCAATTATTGCAAAAAAATTCTAAGTTTAATAGCAAAGAGGATTCACAACAACAACTTCATGCATTTAAACATGCATGTTATCTTATTGCACATGATCAAGACTTGATACTATGAAATTTTTGCATGTCCTTGGTTGGTCTTGCATTGGACTAGTACAATAGTATCCATCAATATTGAATATTATCTTTCTCCCAACTGGTGCAGTTATTTCTAGAACTTTTTTGATTAACATTAAGTGAAAAATAACCATCAATGATCTATACATCATCTAAATTTTTAAAAATGAATCCATTACAAATTTCATCGCATGATGACATCTCACTATAAGATAATTATCCTTCCCTCTTCCACAAGCTGATATAATTGAGCTCTTCTCATGTTCATGTGTAAAGCATATATCTTTGAATTTACAAATTCAATCATTCTCGAACCTTTGACAAGGCCTTCACCATGGCCCACAAAATTGAAACATGCGCCCTTGAGCAGGGCCATTTAAAACTGAAATCAAATAAACCCAAACATGAATTTACTAAACCATCCTAGGGTTAAAGTGTCTAATCCAAAATCTATAATCCCTCCTAGGGTTAAACCATCTAATCCAAAATCATCTGTTTCAGAACCTCAAACATTTCAACCCAACAATCCAAAACCGCTTAGCACTAGAACACCAATCAACATCAAAAATGGATCATCAAAGCATCAATACACTTGATTTTTACCGAAAACACCTAATATTTCTCATAAGGATTCTTCTAGCATTGTATCATATACATAAATTTTCCAACACTTATTGCAAACCTCTACAATTATGCTTCTTCCTATCAAGGCCTTTGAACTAAAAGGGAAGAATCCTTTATGGTTCAATTCCAACCTTATGTGTGCCTTTCATCATACCCCGAACATGATACTGAGCATTGTAGAGCACTCCAAGCCATTATTCATAGACTCATTGAAGAGGAAGACTTTCCTTGACCGAGTCGATCCCTTTTCCACATCTAGTCCGACATCGGATATTTTTCCTTTGGGAGATGAATCACCCAATGATGTCCCTCCTTTGTTCATGAATGCGGTTTAGGTAACTAATCGATCTAGAACATGCGAGCTGAAATAAACCTTTGAGCCAAAATCCAAGAACTTCATCGCCATCCCCCCTGAGGAGTTGGTAACATCGTCAAAACTAAAGGTTTCTATTTCATCGGATCCTAAGCCTATCAAATAAAGCATTGTTAGACAATTTCATCAAGCCCCAGTCAAAATGTAACTTTATGACTTATTTAAAGCTTGTCAGATCATAGACAAGATTTTATTGAAGCCTTAAAGCACATTCCAACATCTGATGACGAAGCACAACCTTTCACATATTTGGTAGGATAACTTGCTGCTTCTACTGATATATCATTCAATGAAACTAAAATTACAGGCATCCCACAAGAAGAACATGACCTTCCCTATTTATTATGGTTAGGATCAATGATACACTCATTCGACAGTCCATGATCAACAATGGGGCAATAATTAATATCATTTGTTTACACACTTTTGACCAACTTAAGATCCCAAAGGAATCTGTCACCTAGACACCTATAGTTCTTCGCACTTTTAATGATTCCATTGCTCCCACATTGTGAACCTTCCTATCTATGTCAAGTGAAGCTCATCCATGAGATATTATATATCATTAAGGGATAATTTAAATATAATGTTCTCCTTGGATGACCATGGATCCACACCATGCATTGTGTCCCATCTACACTTCATCGCTCCCTTAAATATGAACATGAGGGAAATATCCTGACGCTTCTTGGGGATGCTCCTCCCTTCCAAGGATGTAACATGACTTATAGAATAAATGATGTACTCATCCCTAAGGATGATCCATCTACACCATCCACCAACTCATCCATTCCCTCATCCAAAATCCTTAACAAGGACTCTATGGATAACGTAATGGACAAACTTACGATGGGGGAGTATCACCTTCTCATGCTCAACACCCTTCCAACTCCTCATCGTATTGGTAGACCTAATAAGGTGCCTATGTACCAACTGGATGTCGGGGATGTTGTTCCTTTTGGTCCACCACATCATCACACCAATATTATTTATGGTGGTTTTGATACCCCATCTTCCCACAGAGATGAAATTCCACACGCCAGATTTATACTTTGGAGGCTTTATCTTTCTTGATAACCCATATTTTGTCTATAATTATCTCCATCATTCCACTGGAAAGGATTCGGCCTGACCGTTATGAATACGGTCCACATGGCCTTATTCTTGATCAATGTCGCAAACCTTATGAAAATTTTGGGTTAGGCTACTAGGAGCAGTCCCCTAATCCCATTCTACCATCTAAGATTCTCATGGACATGCCTCCTCCACCTCCTTTTTCTTTTCTAACTTTTGAAGATGTGGACATATCTTCTCTACCTTCTCCATCTTTTCCAACCCTCAAAGATCTAGACATGCTCGAAGACATGGACATACCTTCTTTACTTTCTCCATCCCCTCTAACTCCCAAGGACATGAACATACCTTCTCCATATTTTTTTACTCTTGAGGATATGGAACTGGATGACACCATTTCTATTGCTTTAAAAATTTTTAGTCTCCACCATAACTTTGGGACTAGTCACCTATCAGTGTGATAATTAGACTAGGTCCCTTCCTCTTTTCATCTAGAGATGATAGAAGAAGATTCTCATAGAATTGAAATCCTTTAATGTGTTGAAAATGACACCATCCTTTCCCACATGGGGGAAGAATATTCTTATCTTCAGAAGACCTTACCATCTGATTCACCTGCTCTTCTTAACGAAGCCACCATTGATGTAAATACTGGGACTTTGTAAGATCCTCATATTGTCAAAGTGGGCCAATCTCTTGATCTAAATGATCTAGAGTCTTTCACCACATTCCTCTCCCATCATAGCTAAGCATTTGGATGGTCATATTCAGACATGCCAAGTCTTGACCCCTCCATCATAATTCACAAAATTTTCACCTATCCCAATGTTAAACTGGGGAAATAGAAGCTTCACCACATCCACCCTCACATCACCCTCCTTGTCAAAGAGGATTTTTAATGCCTTTTTAAATATAATTTCATTATCCCCATTGATTATCCTTAATGGGTTTCCAACATTGTCCCCATTGCTAAAGTTTTAGGAAAACTATGCATACACACCAATTTTTTAGGATCTTAATCTCACTTTCCCTAAGGATGAATTCCCTCTCCCAAACATCGATCACCTTGTGGATATTACTACAAGTCATGAGATACTTTCTCTCATGGATGGTTTCTCTAGTTATAATCAAATCCTCATTGCAAAAAAATATAAACAAAAGACATAATTCATCACTCCTTGGGGGACCATTTTCTATCACGTCATGCCCTTTAGTTTAAAGATTGTTGACGCTACTTATCAGTGGGCCATGACTTATATTTTTCATGACCTCATCCAAAAACCATATAATACTATGTTGATGATATTTTATGAAAATATCAACATCGACATAAAAATATTTCCATTCTCAAAGTCCTTTTCGAGTGCCTCATTCTCTTTTGTCTTTGTCTTAATCCATCCAAGTGTGTATTTGGAGTCTTAACGGGAAAAATCCTTGGATTTATTGTCTCTATTAGGGGTATTGAAGTTGACCCCATGAAAATTAGGGAAATTATCAAAATTCCTCCTCCTACTAATCTTAAGAAACTTTACAGCCTTCAAGGCCGCATTATAATTATCCGTCATTTCATCATGCAACTTTCTAATCATTTTCAATGTTTTTATCACCTCCTTCAAAAGGACATATAATTCAATTGGGATCATGATTACCAGAAAGCCTTTGATGACCTTAAACAATATCTCATGTCTCCACCAATGCTTACACCTCCATGTGAGGGGGAGCCATTTTATTTGTATATATTTGCCACTAATCATGCTCTAGGAGCCATGCTAGCACATTGTGATGACCAAGGTCATGAGAAGGTTGTTTATTACATCAGTCATACTCTTCATGACTATGAGACCCACTACAATGAAGATGAAAGGATGTGTTATGCCCTCTTCTTTGCTACATCTAAGCTTCAACATTATCTTCTCAATCACAAGACTTATGTCATTACTAGCTTTCATCTTCTCAAGACATTGCATTCTAAACCTTATCACAATGATCACGTTACTTGATGGCTCATGCTCATGATAGAGTTTGAACTCAATATGATTTCTTGAAAATCCATTAAGGGATAAGCTATTGCTAACCAATTGGTGGAATCCCCTCTTCCTAGTACACATTTACCTCATGATAAATTTCCAAACAAATCCATTAATCAATTTCATCATGAATATGACACTCTTAAATTCACTCTCTTCTTTGATGGCTCAAAATGTCAGCAAGGGGGAGGTGCTGACATCATTCTCATTCCTCCTTGGGAAACTCCTATTCCCCTCACATATAAACTCAATTTTGAGTGTAAAAACAACATGGCGGAATATGAGGCCCTCATCTTAGGTCTTGAAACCACTTTGTCTTTTTAGGTGTTCAAATTCTTGACATCTACAAATATTTTGAACTTATAATCAAACAAGTCATAGGTGAGTATCAATGTAAAAATTATACCCTTCAAAAATATCGTGACATTGTTCATCTTCTCCTTGAAGCTTTTAATTCCTACACCATCCAATTTGTTCCCCAATTGACCAATCATTTCACTGATATAATGGCATCCCTTGTAGCTCTCATCCCATGGAAAATAGAGGATTCTAAGCTCCATGTCATCGTTCATCACCATGATCAACCTTTCCATGAATTACCCTAGGTTAACCTTATTGAATTCGATTCATCAAACCTTTAGTATTCTCAAATATTTAATTACTTATCCAAATCCATCTTTCCTCCTGATCTGTCCAAAAATGCTAAGAGGTCATTTCTTCATGTGCTCACCACTATGTGATCCATGACGACATTCTTTATAAAATTGGATTTGATGGTGTTCTTCTTTGATGTCTTAAATACCATGAAGCCTCTCGAGCTATCCAAGAAGTCCACGATGGTATTTTTGGTGGAAACTTTAGTGGCTTAGCCGTTTCTAAGCACATTCTCTATCTTGGTTATTACTGGCCTTCCATAAATCATGATTTTTGTGAGTATGTTAAGAAATGTGAAAAATTTCAGAGAAATTCCAATCTTATTCATATCCCTAGTCAAGATTTACACCTAGATCAGGACCTTTGGCCCTTTTCATAATGAGGCCTTGATATTATTTGTATTATTAAGCAATGCTATTCATAACAACATCATTCTATCATCACTACCAAAAAATATTTCACTAAATGGGTGGAAGAAATCCCACACACCTCAACTAAATTTGGGACAATCATTAACTTTATTTATCAACGCATTATCCACTACTTCGGTGTTCCCCACAAACATGTTATGGATAATGAAAATTCCTTTAAAAATAAAGATCTCAAGAAAATATGTAACACATTCAACATCAAACTCATCTTCTCATCCCCATATTATCCCCAAGCTAACAACCAAGATGAAGCTACCAATAAAACCCTTTGGAACATTCTTTCCAAAACCATTGATCAAGTAGGTCGTAATTAGCATCTCCAGATTCATTTTTCCCTTTGGTCCTATCATACTAGCATCCGTACCTCCACCAGGGCTACCAATTTCTCCCTTCTTTACGCCCAAGCCATCCTTCCTCTTGAAGTTAAAATTCTATAACATTCCCATTTTAAGACTTTAGAAACAAGTGTTTTTTTGAAACATAATGTTCTCTATTCTAAAATAAAATATCAATTAGAACACACATTCCATGCCAATCAATCTCATAATGATAATCATATGCAGCTATAATGACTCAAGATGCTACCAATCTCTCATTCTATGACTTGGTTACCAACCGATTTCTCATGTTAACTTAAAGTATATAATACTTTATGTATACTTACGTATACTTGGATTCTCCTACACTATTTCGTACTTGAGTGATCTGTCTAAAGAACCTATCTAGATATTTGTTACCAATATTATTTAGATATCATGTTGCTTTAAACTAGGTGACATAGGATAACACAACCAACAACTTGTGATACTTTGGCCAAAGATTTTCAACATACATACTCATCTTTCAAATACGTTTCAACTCTTTTCTTAGTCCACGTTAGAAACATAATTTATTATAGGAAGATGCTCACAACGCCTTAGGGTTTATGGGCATACTCGGTTGACCTAAGTCAACCGGATGTGCCAAGGTACCCCGAGGCATTGAAAACTACTACCTATCCTAAACATGCTACTAACTTGATCTTAGAGAGAAACGAGTTCAATTCCTTATTTGTGTGTAGATCTAGATGATCAATGTAGAAGGGTGTTGCCACATGTCAACTACAATGTTGTATCCTCGAGAAGACCCATGTCTTCTCAAAGGTACAATCCTACATTTGGTGTGTGCCAACATCCTACAGAAACGACCTCATCATGATGCGCATACCCCAAGGAGGTTATTAATACATTATTAATTTGGATTATTTCATAGATTACAGCAACCTTGCTAAACCCTAATCCAATACTCCATAAGTCCTTTTCTATATTTGATTCAATTAGTTATTAAAAAAATTTCTTTAACTTAAGATTTCTTTTTATATTTACTTTACTTGGCTTAACAAAACATATATCCAAAATAGGACAACAACATCATAAGTTCCATTATAATGTAACTTAACCATTCAAAGAAGGTGTAACCACCAAATAGGTTCAACTATAGAATACTTTATAGGAAATGAAGTCTAATGATTTAACGATCATATCACCATTCTTTAGATTACATTCCTTTGAGTGAGGAAGAGTCTTCCTCTACATGATTAAGTGTTAGGGTTTGTCATACCCTTCTTATCTTTCACAATTTCTATAGTTTTACTGCATATTCATAACACATTCCATTACTATGTTAGAATTGTTTAGATAAAGATCATTATCTTATGCAACTTAACAAGCTGCATCTTAATAAGGGAAATTAAACTAATTCCCTTTATCCAATAGATCAAGTTTATCCAAATTAAGCATATAACAGATATGAAGAATATCATCAAGATAGGATTTCCATTTCCTTTATAAAATACAAGATAATTTATACAACCAATACAAGTAATTCTCAAACATCAATTCATCATTATAAACTTATACATTTACAAGACTATGCATTTCAGGCATATTGTATAACATACAATCTCTATTCCAAAAAGAATACAACTTTTATTTTTCAATACAATTCAAGAATGAATCGAAACTCTTTACATAAGATACAAATTAAATAAGCCAATGCATCATGAAATTTCTTGTCTTCTTTTATCACTTACGATGTCCATCTACAAAAATTGCTAGCACGGGTCAGTTCAATGAACTGAGCATGATAAGCACTAATCATTAAAGTAAAGTGCTTTCCACTAATTGTTTCATTAATCAACTCTTCTTTTATGAAACAATTAATATATATCATACCAATAATCATAAGTAATAACATCAAGAAAGAAGTACAATTAAGAGAATCTGAATTCACTTTTAAGAAAAGAGCATAATTTAATCTACAACCTCATAATTATATCACAAGACTTAATTGGTCCTATCAATTACTTTAAAATAGTCAACAAGTCTTGTCCTTCAATCATTCCATAATCCGTAAGAATAGAAATACACATTTATCTTTTCCAAGGAGCAAAAAAAGAAGTTAGTTACAACATAAGCTCATGTTAGTATGCTTCTTCTTCCCATATAAACCAAAGAAGAGAATCAATACATACCTATCCTCAGACACAATTCTTCTAAAGGAAAGAATCAAGTTTAGTATAAACAATACTGCCTTAGTCCAAGATATCAATATAAGGAGTCCATAAATAAAGAGGCAACATCTAACCAAGAATCTCAATTCAATCCAAGTAGATTTAAAATAGTCAAACTAAAAGTCTTACTAACTTCTGTATATTAACAGATTATGATTCAAAGGTCTGGAACCAACCTTTCCAAAAATCCAAGCTATACTCCAGTAAAATAAATTCTCTTAACCAATCCACAAGAAGTTCCCATCTCAGAAGAGAGTCAATTAAAGAGAATTTCAATCAATGAACTTATACAGTCAAAAAAAAAGGGATCTCAAACCGAAAAGGACCCAATCAATATTTCATTTCATTTATACTATGAAATGAAATCCTTTATTAAGTACAAACTTAGAAATTCTTTAGCTAGTTCCCAAAAGAGAACTCAACATGAATGCACAATCAAAGAATGCACATTACCAACTTCCATTACAAACTTACAAATGAAGACCTATTTCCATTCACCCAGCTCAAGTTCAAATTCAAACTCTAAATGAATTTCATAGTACCATCTCTAAACAACATATAATACCTAAGAGATCCTATTCACTTCCCTATCTAAAACATTAGAGATCCATTCAAGGAACCCAACAAGGAATAGAAATACGCAACAATGCAAGATAGAAAAGGGTCAATAAAACTCACGGACCCAAAGACTAAATTTCCAAGCATTCAAAATAGGGATACAATATCCCTTCATACTACACTAGCATACAAGGTTTAAATTCAACATTCAAATAAAACCCTCAAATCAGATGAAAGATCATAATGTAGTAAGAAACTAAACAATTTGTTTACGAAAAGTAATGTCCCAAACTTCTTCCAACTCATTAACAAAATCACCACAAGCCTCTCAAGTTCCATTCAAAGGCTTATGATAGGTAGAAATTTGTTCAACATCAAGACAAAAAGGAAGTAAATAATACATTCCAAAAACCTCTACAACTGATATGACTGTCCCATAATGAAACATAGTTCTAGTCCATATATTTCAAGAATAAAATAGTCAAGCTTCCCACAAGACACATGGGTTTGCTCAGGGAGAGAGGAAGAAGGTACATTCCTAAAATTCACATGCCCTGTCAAGTTTGAGAACACAGTTCATCCTGAAGGACAAAAGAATACAACCATTCCCTCACAAGAAGAAAAATGGAGGAGGTTTCAAAGAGAAATTTCACGGTCTATGTCCATGACTAAATAGAACTCTCAAGACCCCTTTGAGAAGATAGTCTGAAAAGAGAATAAATATTTTCAAAACCAAAACCAACCAAAACCCAAGCTCATGAAACAAGTAAACACATCAACTCCCACATAGATCCAGAACACACAAAAATAGAATACATGTACAATGTCAAATATGAACTTTGAACATAAGTTCAGACTTTACTAGACTCTAACACTGGTTCAAGTCAACACAAAAATCCAATGTGAGTCTAGTATTCATAGTTCCATAATTAAGAATAAGACCTTAGCTCCAAGTAAAAGTACAAAGCAAAACTCACAACTCGACTACAAGTTCAACATAAGAACTAAATATAAGTACAAGTGTCGAATACGAAGGCTCAACCAAAAGTTCAGATCTACACTAAGTTCCATTCAGTCCAAAATGAACACAAGGCCCCAAAAAATCTCATAACAAAGCACAAAGCTTCACAAGCTTAGCTTAGAACATCCACGAGCTCTATTACAACTCCCAAAACACAAAACTTAAATAGAGATACAAACCAAACAAACAACAATGCCAGTTCAGAATGGCCAAGGAACTCTACTACAAACTCAACAAACTAATTCTCTTAATGATAGTTCAAAATGAAACATATGGCAACACGTGCCCATTCAGACAACACCAGACTTGAATACAAGCTACAAAGCTTTCAAAAACAAGTTCATTTGAATACCACCAAAAACTAGTACAGATAAAGTTCTCAAAGGTGACTATTAACAACAAAGGATTAACATTCCAAAAACCACATAGATTTCAAGAAAACATGCAAGTAAATAACCAGATACATCATGCAAATATATATATATATATCTAGTGACCAGAGTTGTTTTAATGAATCATTTAGAAGAAAGAAAGAATCTTAATGGGTAGAGCCTATCATGCCTGATAGTGCCTCTGCCAATTTGAAGAAGACTTCCATCCGAGTTTACAACACCTCTTCTTCTCCAAGCAAGATCAACCAACAATAATATTTTTCCACCATGCCTCATATACTTTCCTCGAATCAAAAATAGATCAGAGAAATAAAAATAGCCACAAAGTGCAGATCAAACTGTTGGTTTGAAGAACCAGATAGCTCCATGCAGAGAAAAAATTGTGAAGCATGCAAAGAAAAACAACCCCAAAAATCTTCCAGCATGCCTTCCAAGATGGTTTGCTCACCAAAACCAAGGTGAATTAATGACATTAAATTGTATATTCCCACCTACCTCTCCTTTCCACCACCATCCAAAGTTGGTGAGACCTAATTGAACTTCCACATGCATTTCCAAACTTAGTGATGCCTCCATGTAGGTTCCACTAAATTTCCATGTAATCACCAAATCTAGCAATACTCTGCCCTATTAAATAAAAATCACATCTCATTAATAGCTTAGGAACCACCACTTAGCTCCCACTTTCCAATCGACCCATAGGTTCCCTTTCATACCCATTAGTTTAGGATAGATACAATTTTCTTAGGTTAGATCTTAGGTTAATTTAAAAGTATAACCTTAGGATATAACCTTCAAACAATAGATTTCCACCTAGGTTAGGACATAGATTAACCAAATAGTGTAGGCAATAGGTTAGAAATAACTTAGCATCCCTTAGGTTATTTCCCTTCATGCTAACTTAGTATTAACAACTTAGGTTAGGATGTCATCCCACGTAGAGTGGCGTAGAAAGAGTTAGGAAAATTTACCTAAGTCTCGAATCCCATTAGGATAGACCTTATGAGATCTAGGACACGTTATATTTTCTCTTTCTCAAGAATCCTAAAGTAGGTTTCTATTTCCCTTCATGCCATTAAGCACCCTGTAAGGGTCAATCAAGAAGAGCCAAGCACAACACAAAACAAAATGCAAGCTCAGTCTTTCAAGATAATAAAGAATTTGTAAACAAACATAGGTTCAGTCCATTATGTATTTTAACCAATGAATGTTAGTTTACCATACAATTTGTTAAGAATATTTAAAACATTCCTTGGATCACTAAAATTGATCCAAGGATGAGTCAGTCAAAAGAGATAAGTTTGCAACCCTAAAAATCTGATTGTAACTTATCAACAAGAAGTGAAAATGGATTCCTGAAAGCCATACCATTTCAGTCCACTAAATCCAAGAGAAAAGATGATTTATCCATAACAAGCATGATTTTCAACCATCAAGGAAACATACCTAATTTAAGAAAATCACATGCCAACGCTTGTAATGCAAAGAGAAATATAATAGTTTGTTCAAGGTGTACATACTTCCCTCCTAAAAGAATCATCATCCCGATGATTATCTCATTTTAATCAATGCATTTAGGATAATCAATTTATTCACTTTCTTAACATATGTTTACAACAATATTGAATTTAAAGTTCCATAAATCAGCATTCACATAGTTGTTTATTCAAAAACAATAGTTATCTGTTCATAACCGACAAACTTATTGACATATAAAGATAAAATCACAAATTTTTATTAGTCATCATAGTCAATTTTGATCAAATAAATATGGAAAATCAGTTTTCATATCGTCTAGGTTTTCCCAAGTTGCACTTTCTTCATTAAACTGGTCCCACTTGGACCTTACATTGACTTATCTCATGATTTCTTAAATGCAACTGGTGAGTTTCCAGCACTCATATGGGTTTAACCATGATTATTCCTAGGTCTTGGACCTACAAGGAATTCCAATTTAACACATGTGATGAATCTGAAACATATTTCTTAAGAAAAGAAATGTGGAAAACATCATGCATTCATGACAAAGTAGGAGGTAATGCTAAATGGTAAGCTACAGGGTTGATTATTTCAACTATCTCAAAAGGTCCCACATAACGAGGTGATAACTTGGCAGCCTTGCCAAAATTTATAGAGATCTTTTTGGTTTAACCCAAAGGAAGAATTTCTCACCAAGTTCAAATTTCCTATCAACCCACTTTAAATCAACATAACTCTTTTTCCTATCTGCTGCTTCTTTCAAGTGCTCACGAATCATTTTAACTTGTTGTTCCATTTCAGTAAGAATTTCAGTCCAATTACCTCTCTATCCTCAATGTTGTCCCAACTAATAGGGGTTATGCATTTTCTTCCGTATAATGCCTCAAAAGGTGCCATTTTAAGAGAGGCATGATATGTGTTATTATATGCAAACTCAACTAGTGGAAGGTACTCTTCCCACTTATACTGTTGGTCCATACAATACATTCGTAACATATCCTCTAAAACTTGATTAACTCTTTTAGTCTATCCATCCATTCGGATGATACATGCAGAACTGAAATTCAACTTAGTTCCTAGAGCTGCATTAAGCATTTTCCAAAACCTTGACATCATTCTAGGATCTCTATCCGATATGATTAATTCAGGTACTCCATGTAATCTAAAAATTTCATGTACAAATATTTTAGCTAACACAGAGAATCATCCTTCAGATTACCAACAATAAAATGTGCTACCTTTGTTAGTTTATCCACAACTACTAAGATAACATCATGTTTATTTCTTGACATAGGCAACCCTTGTACAAAGTCCATGCTTATCACTTTCCATTTATACTTGCGGTATGCTATGAGGATACAATAAACCGGATGGGTGCATATGTTCCGCTTTAACACGTTGACACTCAAGGCAATGTGTCACAAAATCTATAACATCCTTTTTCATTCCTTTCTAGAAATATTGTTGTTTTATATCAGCAAGCATCTTTGTAATACCAGGGTGTCTAGAAAAAGGTGAGTTGTGAAATTTTGCTAACAATTTCTTTCTTAAATCATTTAGCAAAGGTATGTATACCTTGTTTTCAAATCTTAAGATTCCTTCATTATCAAAGTGAAAACCTTTATACCTCAGATCACTAGGATCTATAGCAAGCATTGTCTTTACTTGCTAAAAGTAAGAATCAAATTCCATAACACTTTTTACTTCATCTTTAAATTGAGTTCTCAATGTTATAAGCATAAAATGTGCTTCCTACGACTTAGAGCATCAGCCACTCTATTTTCTTTACCTTTGATATAATTGATGTCAAAATCATATTGAGACAAAAAATCTAACCACCTTCATTGTCTTGCATTAAGATTTGGCTGAGTGAAGATATACTTCAGCCCAAGGTGATTAGTCTTCAATTCAAAAGGTTTACCAAGTAGGTAATGCCTCCAAACTTATAGTGCATGAACAATGGCAACAAGCTCTAAATCATGTGGAGCATAATTCAACTCATGTAACTTTAGTTTTCTACTTTTGTAAGCTATGACATGATCATTTTGTAACAAAATACCTCCTAGACCCTCACCAGATGCATCAGTTACCACCATAAAGTCTCCATTAGGATCTGGTACTTACTAGAATAGGTGTTGAAGTTAACTATTCCTTCAAAGTTTTGAATGCAATTTCACATTTCTCACTCCAAACATACTTTTTATCCTTCTTTTATAAATAAGTTATTGGTGCAGCTACCTTAGAAAAATCTTTTACAAATTTTCTATAGTAGCCAGCAAGCCCCATGAAGCTTCTAACTTCATGTACATTCTTTAGTGTAGGCCACTCAATTATAGCCACAATTTTTGAAGGATCTACAACAATTCCTTTCTTACTTATTACATGTCCCAAATAGTGCACTTTTGTGTCATAAAAAGAACATTTAGACAACTTACCATATAATCATCTCTTACTTAAAATTTCTAAAACTATCTTCAAATGCTCATGGTGTTCCTCAATACTTTTAGAATATATGAGAATGTCATCCAAGAATATGAGCACAAATTTGTCCAAGTATTCTTGAAAGATATTATTCATTAAGTTCATAAATGTTGTAGGTGCATTTGTTAATCCAAAAGGTAAAACCATGAACTCATAATGTCCATACCTTGTTCTAAAAGTTGTTTTATGAATATCCTCATCCTTAATCCACAATTGATGATATCTAGATCAAAGATCTATCTTAGAATATACCGATGCTCCACGCATCTGATCAAATAGATCATCAATCCTAGGGAGTGGGTATCTATTCTTGATTGTTGCTTTGTTTAACATTCTATAATCAATGCACAATCTAAGTGTTCCATCTTTCTTTTTCACAAAAATTATAGGTGCTCCCCAAGGTGAAACACTTGGTCTAATCAAACCTTTAGACAAAATTTCTTGCAACTGAGCCTTAAGCTCTACTAATTCTATAGTAGTCATTCGGTATGGTGCTTTAGAAATTGGTTTGGTTCTAGGCTTGATCTCTATTGTGAAATCAAACTCCCTTTTGGGTGGAAGACCTAGAAATTCTTCTAGAAATACGTCACTAAAGTCTCATAACAACGGATATCATTCCATGACATCACTGTTCTCTTCAGTTGTTTCTATAATTTTTACTACATATAAGGTACAACCTTTATTTTTGGCCTTTTTAAGTTGCATAGCTGATAATTTTCTAACAAAATCTCTCATTTCACACCCTAAATCTCTATTGTTTTCTATAGGTCATCTAAACAACTAATGTGTTTTTCAAAATAGTCCACTTTAGCCTTATGCTCTGCTAACCAATTAACACCTATGATTACATCATAAGACCCCAAAGGTGCAACATAGAGATCAACTTCAGTGGAAAAGTTAGGTAAATCAAGGATTGCTCCAAAAAGACACATATTAACTGTATGGACAACATTGTTTCCATACTTATACAGTCCATGTTTTATCCATGTTTCTAGCTTTTCTTTTTAGTTTTGATGCTAATTTACTAGAAATAAAACATTCAATAGCTCCGGTATCAAAATAATAGTTATAGGTAAACCAAATAACTTACCCGAGAACTTCTATAGGCATGGCCTATTTCTCAGCCTACTTGTCAGCTACTACAGTGTGTATCTTGTGTTGTGATTACAATCATCCTTTTTCAAAGGGCATTGATTTGCGTAATGATCTTTTCCATAGTTATAACAGCCTCCTACAGGTCCCTTTCTAGGCTCAAGTTTATTTCCAACCCTAGAGTTATCATTTTGACCCCATAGGACTTCTGCCCATTATTATTGTTCTTGGCAAGGTTGTTCCATGCATTACCAAAAAACTTGTTTGTTGCTTTCTTTCTTATTAGTATCAGATGAAAACTTACTTTTCATTCCAAATTTCTTCCATGGTCCTTTCTTAGGTGCAAGAGATGATGAAGAGGAGTTGGGAATTTTCTTCCTTACTTCCTCCTTATGAGCAGAAATTGCCTTCAATTTATGTTCCTACCTTATGGCCTTTTCAACAACCCCTTCCATCATGGTTGGGCTGTGAACATCCACCTCTCCTCCTATAATGAGATTCAATCCCATGATGAATTTCTGTATCTTGAACTTCTCATCAGTTTGGTACTAAGGTACATACTTAAGGAGTTTTGTAAACCATTCCCAATACTCAATTACAGTTAGCTTTCCTTGAGCTAAGTTCTAGAATTCAGTCATTTTCTGATCATAGTAAAGTTGTTATGGCAGCCAACGTTGCCTAAAGTAACCTTTAAATTGATCCCATGTGATATTAGTTTCATCAATGTTTAACTCATCCTTACGGCTGTCCCACCATGAAGATGCCTCATGGGAAAGCTGATATGCTCCCCATATCACCTTTGTTTCTTTTGAGAAATTCCTTATTGCAAAGTATTTCTCCATTTCACTGAGCCAATTCTCAGCCCCATCTCCTAATGTGGTGCCATCAAACTTGGGTGGACTTATCCTTTTTATATCATTAGTGAGTTCAGCTGTCTAACCTAGCCTTTTTGTTCTCAGGATGATCAAGTATGTTCACATTGTTATTATCAACACCTACATTGGCATTGTCCCTAGAGAGGTGGCTGATTATTGTTATCAACATCTTCTTCCTCCTCATTTCCCATTACTTGTTGTTCAAGTACAACCAAACATCTCTTGTGTCCAATAGGGCAAGCAAGGATCTCATCGAGTTTTGGGTAGTTGCTACTCCTTCCTCAGGTGGAGGATTATTTGCAACATTTCCTCTTGTTCTAACCATTTTCTGTTACAAGAAAATTTAAGTTTCATCAGATTATGGACACAATAGGTCCAAGAGCTACAACCTTCATCTCTGATACCAAGATGTAACATTCCCATTTTAAGACTTTAGAAACAAGGAATTTTTTTTGAAACATAATGTTCTCTGTTCTAAATAAAATATCATTTAGAACACACATTCCATGCCAATCAATCTCATAATAGATAACCATATGCAGCTGTAATGACTCGGTATGCTACCGATCTCTCATTCCATGACTCATTACTTAACCATCTCTCATGTTAACTTAAAGTATAGAATACTTTATGTATACTACATATACTTGGTTCTCCTACCCTATTCCAGGTACTGAGTGATCTATCTAAAGAACCTATCTGAATATTTGTTACCAATATTCATTTGATATCATGTTGCTTTAAACTAGGTGACATAGGATAACGCAACCAGCAACTTGCGATACTTTGGCCAAATATTTTCAACATACTGTTCATGTTACTATTCCTAGATGACATACTCATCATTCCGAATATGTCCTTCACCTCACTCTTTTGTTATCTAGATTGGTCTATACTAACTACCGTCAGTCCACTTGCCCAAGGTTTAACCCTAGTCTAGGTTAGAAACATAATTTATTATAGGAAGATGCTCACAATGTCTTAGGGTATATGGGCATACTCGGTTGACCTAAGTCAACCGGATGTGCCAAGGTACCCTGAGGCATTGAAAGCTACTACCTATCCTAAACATGCTACTAACTTGACCTAGAGAGAAACTAAGTTCAAGTCCTTATTTGTGTGTAGATCTAGATGATCAATGCAGAAGGGTGTTGCCACATGTCAACTGCAATGTTGTATCCTCGAGAAGACCCATGTCTTCTCAAGGTATAGTCCTACAGTTGGCATGTGCCAACATCCTATAGAAACTACCTCATCACGATGTACATACCCCAAGGAGGTTATTAATACATTATTAATTTGGATTATTACACATATTACAACAACCCTACTAAACCCTAATCCAACACTCCATAAGTCCTTTTCTATATTTGATTCAATTAGTTATTAAAGAACTTCTTTAACTTAAGATTTCTTTTTATATTCACTTTACTTGGCTTAACAAATAAATATCCAAAATAGGACAACAACATCATAAGTTCCATTATAATGTAACTTAACCATTCAAAGAAGGTGTAACCACCAAATAGGTTCAACTATAGAAGAATTTATAGGAAATGAAGTCTAATGATTTAATGATCATATCACCATTCTTTAGATTACATTCCTTTGAGTGAGGAAGAGTCTTCCTCTACATGATTAAGTGTTAGGGTTTGTCATACCCTTCTTATCTTTCACAATTTCTATAGTTTTACTACATATTCATAACACATTCCATTACTATGTTAGAATTGTTTAGATAAAGATCATTTATCTTATGCAACTTAACAAGTTGCATCTTAATAAGGGAAATTAAACTAATTCCCTTTATCCAATGATCAAGTTTATCCAAATTAAGCATATAACAGATATGAAGAATATCATCAAGATAGGATTTCCATTTCCTTTATAAAATACAAGATAATTTATACAACCAATACAAGTAATTCTCAAACATCCAATTCATCATTATAAACTTATACATTTACAAGACTATGCATTTTAGGCATATTGTATAACATACAGTCTCTATTCCAAAAAGAATACAACTTTTCTTTTTCAATACAATTCAAGAATGAATCAAAACTCTTTACATAAGATACAAAATTAAATAAGCCAATGCATCATGAAAGTTCTTGTCTTCTTTTATCACTTACGATGTCCATCTACAAAAATTTCTAACACGGGTTAGTTCAATGAACTGAGCATGATAAGCACTAATCATTAAAGTAAAGTGCTTTCCACTAATTGTTTCATTAATCAACTCTGCTTTTATGAAACAATTAATATGCATCATACCAATAATCATAAGTAATAACATCAAGAAAGAAGTACAATTAAGAGAATCTGAATTCACTTTTAAGAAAAGAGCATAATTTAATCTGCAACCTCATAATTATATCACAAGACTTAATTGGTCCTATCAATTACTTTAAAATAGTCAACAAGTCTTGTCCTTCAATCATTCCATAATCCGTAAGAATAGAAATACACATTTATCTTTTCCAAGCAAAAAAAGAAGTTAGTTACAACATAAGCTCATGTTAGTATGCTTCTTCTTCCCATATAAACCAAAGAAGAGAATCAATACATACCTATTCCTCAGACACAATTCTTCTGAAGGAAAGAATCAGGTTTAGTACAAACAATACTGCCTCAGTCCAAGATATCAATATAAGGAGTCCATAAATAAAGAGGCAACATCTAACCAAGAATCTCAATTCAATCCAAGAAGATTTAAAATAGTCCAACTAAAAGTCTTACTAACTTCTGTATATTAATAGATTATGATTCAAAGGTCTGGAACCAACCTTTCCAAAAATCCAAGCTATACTCCAGTAAAATAAATTCTCTTAACCAATCCACAAGAAGTTCCCATCTCAGAAGAGAGTCAATTAAAGAGAAGTTCAATCAATGAACTTATACAGTCAACAAAAAAAGGGATCTCAAACCGAAAAGGACCCAATCAATATTTCATTTCATTTATACTATGAAATGAAATCCTTTATTAAGTACAAACTTAGAAATTCTTTAGCTAGTTCCCAAAAGAGAACTCAATAGAATGCATAGTCAAAGAATGCACATTACCAACTTCCATTACAAAACTTACAAACTGAAGACCTATTTCCATTCACCCAGCTCAAGTTCAAATTCAAACTCTAAACAAATTTCACATAGTACCATCTCTAAACAACATATAGTACCCAAGAGATCCTATTCACTTCCCTATCTAAAACCCGAGATCCGTTCAAGGAACCCAACAAGGAATAAATACGCAACAGTGTAAGATAGATAAGGGTCAATAAAACTCATGGACCCAAAGACTAAATTTCCAAGCATTCAGAATAGGGATATAGTATCCCTTCATACTACACTAGCATACAAGGTTTAAATTCAACATTCAAATAAAACCCTCGAATCAGATGAAAGATCATAATGTAGTAAGAAACTAAACAATTTTTTTATGACAAGTAATGTCCCAAACTTCTTCCAACTCGACTAAACAGAATCACCACAAGCCTCTCAAGTTCCATTCAAAGGCTTATGATAGGTAGGAATTTGTTCAACATCAAGACAAAAAGGAAGTAAATAATACATTCCAAAAACCTCTACAACTGATACGACTATCCCGTAATGGAACATAGTTCTAGTCCATATATTTCAAGAATAAAATAGTCAAGCTTCCCACAAGACATGGGTTCACTCAGGGCAGAGAGGAAGAAGGTACATTCTTAAAATTCACACACCCTATCAAGTTTGAGAACACAGTTTGGCCTGAAGGACAGAAGAATACAACCATTCCTCACAAAGAAGCAAAATGGAGGAGGTTTCAAAGAGAAATTTCATGGTCTATGTCCGACTGAAATAGAACTCTCAAGACCCCTTCGAGAAGACAATCTATAAAAGAGAATAAATATTTTCAAAACAAAACCAACCAAAACCCAGCTCATGAAACAAGTAAACACATCAACTCCCACATAGATCTAGAACACACAAAAATAGAATACCTGTACAATGTCAAATATGAACTTCAACATAAGTTTAAACTTTACCAGACTCTAACACGGCTCAGTCAACACAAAAATCCAATGCGAGTCTAGTATTCATAGTTCCATAATTAAGAATAAGACCTTAGCTCTCGAGTAAAAGTATAGAGAAAAACTCACAACTCGACTACAAGTTCAACATAAGAACTAAATATAAGTACAAGTGTCGAATACGAAGGCTCAACCAAAAGTTTAGATCTACACTAAGTTCCATTTAGTCCAAAATGAACACAAGGCCCCAACAAAATCTCATAACAAAGCATGAAGCTTCACACAAGCTTAGAACATCCACGGAGCTCTATTACAACTCCCCAAAAACAAAACTTAAACAGAGATACAACCAAACAAACAACAATGCCAGTTCAGAATGGCCAAGGAACTCTACTACAAACTCAAAAACTAATGCTCTTAATGATAGTTCAGAACAAAACATATGGCAACATGCATGCCCATTTAGACAACACCAGACTTGAATACAAGCTACAGAGCTTTCAAAAACAAGTTCATTTGAATACCACCAAAAACTAGTACAGATAAAGTTCTCAAAGGTGACTATTAACAACAAAGGATTAACATTCCAAAAACCACATAGATTTCAAGAAAACATGCAAGTAAATAACTAGATACATCATGCAAAAATATATATATCTAGTGACCAGAGTTGTTTTAATGAATCATTTAGAAGAAAGAAGAATCTTAATGGGTAGAGCCTATCATGCCTGATAGTGCCTCTACCAATTCGAAGAAGACTTCTAGCCAAGTTTACAACACCTCTTCTTCTCCAAGCAAGATCAACCAACAATAATATTTTTCCACCATGCCTCATATACTTTCCTCGAATCAAAAATAGATCAGAGAAATCAAAAATAGCCACAAAGTGTAGATCAAACTATGGTTCAAGAACCAGATAGCTCCATGCAGAAAAAAATCATGAAGCATGCAAAGCAAAACAACCCCAACAAATCTGCCAGCATGCCTTCCAAGATGGTTTGCTCACCAAAACCAAGGTGAATTAATGACATTAAATTGTATATTCCCACCTACCTCTCCTTGCCACCACCATCCAAAGTTGGCGAGACCTAATTGAACTTCCACATGCATTTCCAAACTTAGTGATGCCTCCACGTAGGTTCCACTAAATTTCCATGTAATCACCAAATCTAGCAAAGTACTCTACCTATTAAATAAAAATCACATCTCATTAATAGCTTAGGAACCACCGCTTAGCTCCCACTTTCCAATCGACCCATAGGTTCCCTTTCATACCCATTAGTTTAGGATAGATACAATTTTCTTAGGTTAGATCTTAGGTTAATTTAAAAGTATAACCTTAGGATATAACCTTCAAACAATAGATTTCCACCTAGGTTAGGACATAGATTAACCAAATAGTGTAGGCAATAGGTTAGAAATAACTTAGCATCCCTTAGGTTATTTCCTTCATGCTAACTTAGTATTAACAACTTAGGTTAGGATGTCATCCCACGTAGAGTGGCGTAGAAAGAGTTAGGAAAATTTACTCGAGTCTCAAATCCCATTAGGATAGACCTTATGAGATCTAGGACACGTTATATTTTCTCTTTCTCAAGAATCCTAAGTAGGTTTCTATTTCCCTTCATGCCATTAAGCACCCTGCAAGGGTCAATCAAGAAGAGCCGAGCACAACACAAAATAGAATGCAGGCTCGTCTTTCAAGATAATAAAGAATTTGCAACAAACACAGGTTCAATCCATTATGTATTTTAACCAATGAATGTTAGTTTACCATACAGTCTATTAAGAAGATTTAAAACATTCCTTGGATCACTAAAATTGATCCAAGGATGAGTCAGTCAAAAGAGATAAGTTTGCAACCCTAAAAATCTGATTGTAGCTTATCAACAAGAAGTGAAAATGGATTCCTGAAAGCCATACCATTTCAGTCCACTTGAATCCAAGAGAAAAGATGATTTATCCATAACAAGATTGCTTAATGCATTGCACTTGAAACCATTCTATTGTTAGCACATTTATCAATGTTCCCTTTGTCATTTTTTTAGATCATTCCTCCATCTTAGCCCCTTCCATATCTCATCATGATGATTTGGAATTATGTGTTCTTTTGTCACTTTCTAGATGTCACCTTAAATATTGGCACCACGTCTCTATCCATAGCATATTCCTTATGGATAGGTTATCCCCTTTGGTGAGAACTTTATGATCATCATATCTGTCACCTTCTTATTCACCTATTGAAACCATGCAAAGGGTCTAGGGGTGTCTCTTTTACACTCTTTATCCATTCCTAAGTGGTCTACTTAGTTAGTCCTAAATATCCCCCATATAAAAACAAATTCATTGATGCTTAAATCAAAAATCAAAATTATCAAAAAAATAATGATCCCTTGAAGGAAAATTGTTCATGCAAAATAAAAATAAAAATCAAAAGCATGAAATCAAAATCAAAGTAAAAAAACAAACAATAAACCAATCCTGAAGGATGACTATAATTTATTCTTGCTATCTATATATTGTATAAAGTAGACCATACCCTTGAAGGATGGCTACTCCTTATGACATTTGAAGGGTTCTCACATTGATCAACCTTCTATTTTATCAGCATCATAAGAAATCTTCCCACATTGATCAACATTTTCTTGTCCCTTCCTAGATTTGGGTATAGTTTAGGGAACACCAATTTTGGAGGACCCTATTTCCTCTATACAAGTTACATCTTAAACCCCCTTTTTCATATCAACATTAGGTTTATGATATCATCTCATCCATTGGTTCATTTGATATCTAAAATGAATAACTATCGTTGGTTATTTTCGAATATCTAGTATGGTCACATGTGCCTTGTGTTACCTAGATTCTTCTATTGTTTACCTCTAATAAAGTTGGAGATATACTTTCCTCGCGTATTCCTTAATATGACATAGATTCCTTCATACCTATAGGTTTCCATCATTAATTTGTGTCTTATATAATCTCATCCAATATCTCTCATTGTAAGTCCACCTTTGTGGCCATCTATATTCCTTCTTTAGGGCATTTTGCTTCAATATTTTACGTCCTTCACGTTTCATTCTAAGTCCACATTCATGGCCATATTTATTCCTTCCTCTAAGACTATAATTCAAAAATTTATCTCAAATTCCATCTTCATGGCCGTACTTATTTCCCCTTGGGGAATTTTACTTAATCATTCATTTCCCGCTTCGCCTTTGAGGCCATACATACTCCCCTTCAGGCATTTTTATTTCACAATTGTATCAATCCATGCACAAAGTCATTCTTTGAGGCCATATTTATTCTCCCCTTTAGGAATTTTATTTCAACATTCACTCTACTCATTTTTACTCTCGAAGTCTTCCTTTAAGGATTTACCTGTCCCCATTTGGAGAATATTTAATTTCCACCTTCTCGGTCATACTTCTCCTTCTGGGACATATTACTTTATCACTCATTTTTTTCCTTATTAGCCATTTTTTGTGTCCTATTGGGCACCATATCATTCATCCTCATCCCTTGTGGATGTATACATTTTCACTTGATTCCTCATGTATGAAGGATTTTTCATACTTTTCACATATAGTTGCACATACTTTGATGACTTGCCTATGACCCGTTGGTCATCCCAGCTTGTATCCATACTGCAGTGATCTTCACCCACTCACTGGTCCATAGAATGTTGTTATTTGTCTCCATTGAGACTGTAATTGTCCCCTACCAATGTGATATTGGATTCACCACCATAGTTTTTGATTAATATTGTGATCTTTTTTTATCCGGGAATCTCACATTGGTTATGGTTTCACCCATCCTTTCTTGACTCACCCGCCCTTCATCATCTACCTTTTTCAAATGCATCATCAATTTCTTTTGATGTCATAAATCCCCATGTTAGGGAGAGCTTATCATCAATCCTTTACCCTCATCCAATCCTTGTTATGTTTGTCTCATAGCTTGTTATCCCAAACCACTCAACAAAAGGGGAAAAATGTAGACACCTAAATTTGGTATCTATACCCTCATTACTGTGTGTGCATATTTTATTCTATTCATCCCCATTATTTAATCAAATTCCCTCTTAAAAATTTATTCCCATTAATTAATTAAATTCCCATCACCTTTAAATCCTATTTAATCAACATCAATTAATTAATTAATTAATTAATTAATCATTCCCTAACCAACTTCCATTTTGGAATGCTTTTATTCTAAATCTACACCTATGCTTTTCCCTATGATTTTTCCAACCTATCTCCACTGCTAACTCATCTACACCTCATCCCTAAATAACCCTTTCCCACATAATGCTTTAAAGCATTTGGCCAACTCCTAAAAACAAGAAATCACGCAAAAAGGAAAATCCTCCCGTTGAGGAAACTTTCCCAATGATCGTGATGATGACCCAACCCAATTGGTGTTGGCCCTATAAAGCTATGTGCTTTATTTATTTTCTCCATAAAATAAATGTGAATGATAATCTTTCCTCACAACTTTGTAGACAATCATTTTTGAGTGAATAATCCAGATTCCATTACAAACCTCCCAGACCTCCTTGCAACTTGCATGCGTCAATCATGATCGGTATTTTTGTGAGATTTTCATCATTTTACATTTATTTAATAAGATTTATCGTATTCTAGTGGTATTTATTGTATTTAAATTTTTTTAGGTTTAGAACATCAGCAATAGAGCTTGTAGCTTTGTCATCAAATTACTTTTACAGATCTATACTTATACGTTACACATCAAACTTTCATTTCCTTGGATTTATCTATCTTTGTCACAGATCACTATCAACTCAGCCTCGAGTATCCATTTCTTTCCATTCCAGAGCCATCCTCATCCCCTACATGTGCTTAGCCTCTGTTCCAGTTTACTAAAATATCATCCAATCTCTCTGTCATAGCAAAATCAACCTATTTACACCTTAGTCGTCACTTTGACTAGTGTCCTAGTTTCAATCCTCTTTTTAATCCTAGTTTTCTATCACTTTACTAGTTTCTATTCCTTCATATCCCCTCTTTAGGTTGACTCTAGCATCTCCAGACTTATGCAACTTCTATATTGCATTCAAATCTTACACAATCTACCTATTTTCCTTACTTTCTGATCCAGGTCTCCTAGGTCGGCGTTGATCTTCCCTTACTTAGTCAGGTTGCCGTCAATCCAGACTAGGTAACACTTATTATGTAATTATTTCAATAAAATCAACTTCAAATCCATATTAATTAGTTTTAGATTTAGTGTTCTGTTGTTTCTTCATATTACCTACAATACTTGCTTTATTTCATTCTTTTTAAGAAAATGGGGGTTGACATCCACTAAGGAATGTAGCACTTCTCGAGTTCACATTGTTTGGGAAACCCCATCCAAATAATCTAATCAAAATAATTTTTCTTAATTTTATATTTCATCTGGTTTGTAGTAGCAAGGATCCAACAACTATTGTGCACTCGTATAACCATATCCAAGGATATATAAACCCTCCAACATTTTTGAGTTGTGTAATTTTTAGTAGCTAGTGCATTAACTTCATTACTGAACGTGAAATTTGGACAATATGTGTGGATAATAAGTACTATCTAAACATGTGAATATTATGGATCATGGATAGTGCTTCATGCTCCAAAGCATTATATAGTTCTATTTTTCTGGTGTCATCTTCCTACTTATAAAGCATACAGGGCGATCAACGTTTCCTTCACCTATTTGTGCCAAGATTGCTCCAATGGAAATACCGAAGTATAAACATTGACATGGAAATGATTTTTCCAATAAGGAAAGCAAAAATGGGTGCAGTAGTTAGCTTCTCCTTCAAGGTCTCAAAATCTTGTTATTGCACATCCCCCCAATAAATTTTTTCTTTAACCTTCAACAAGTATTTGAAGGGCACGACAATCTTGGCATAACCCTTGATGAATTTTCTATAGTAACCAGCATGTGCCTAAGAAACCACACAACTCATTCTAATTGGTTGGTTCTTCTAGCCCCAAAATCACTACAATCTTAGCTTGGATCTACCAAAAATCTATCATTGTAAATAATGAGCCCAAACAATGTGTTAAAGAGGGTGGAAAATATAAACTTATTAATTTTTAGAGAGATGCTAAACTATTAACATATTTCAAACATCAGCCTTCGGTTGTCACAATGATCCTTCACTAACCCATAAATGATCCTATCATCCAGATAAACTTGTAAAAACTTATGAATGAATTCCTCGAATTCTTGAACAACAATGCATGACAACACTTTGTTGGCACATTCTTCAATCCAAAGGGCATGATAGTGTATGAAAAGATTCACCATTAATTTACGAAGGTGGTATTTTCTTGATATTCGTGACGCAATGCATACTTGATGGTATCCCAAGAATCCATCTGTGAATTAATAGATTTTGTGCCCTACAACACCTTCTAAGATCTCTTCAGTGAATAGTGTAGGAAAGGGATCTATGACACATGAAGAATTTAGGACCATGTAGTCAACACAAATCCTTATTTGGCCATCCTTCTTGATACTAATCACCATGGGGATGATCCATTTAGAATCCTCAATAGGTTTAATGATCCCTATCTTTAACATCTTGTCAATATACTCTTTTAACTTCACGCACAAGTTCGATTCATCCTATAAGGTATATTACAAACCGGATGTGTACCATCTTTTAACTTAATATTCATTTCTCCCAAAAAGGGATGCACACCCTTCAGCTCATGATAACCACTAGGAATAAATCATTACAGTTGCGCAACATCTCAATGATCTTTGTAACCTCTATTCTAACCAATAATCACCAATAATAGCCTTCTTAGGCAAATCCTCGATCACAATGTTCACCTTTCTAGTATTCATAGGAATATGGTATGTGTGCACTTGCTCATCTACAGATTCCATCAGCTTGTGTGCACCATGTACACCCTAACAATGTTTCTTTTATTTATATTACATCCTCATGCACCTCAACCTCAGGTTCTCCTAAGATTTGAACCATGAGTTCCTCTCGCCTTGCTTTATCTTTGAGTGTAATACAATTCATGATCTGTAAGGCCTCATGAAATGTTGGCTTAATGGAAAAATAGTCAAAGGTGTCAATAATAACTTCTTTCATGTCACACCAAGTTACAATTTCTTGTTTTAACTTAGCATGTACATACCAAACACACGCACACCCTTATAGAGTAGAGTAAAAATTTTGTACCCAAAGGGATGGTGGTGTAGCTTCTTGTCTATGTACCCAATGTCTCTCATAGTTATGGATGTGTACCAAAGTAGGGGTCTTCCCATTATAGTCATGCACAATAGAAGGCACGTTACTCTAAGTAAAACTTATTAAAAAGGATACTTTTATCTCATGCTAGCCCACAAGATTGTCTCTATATGTCACCCAAAAATGGGTTGCTATACTACATAATGTGTCGACCATCATGTTCCATCTATATCCCTCATTTCACCACTAGTATTCCATCACATGCAAGAAACAACCAGGTTTATCTTCTCTAGTATACCTAGTAATTAAGCCTTGCCCAAGCACCTGATCATATGTAGCCTAATCATCCAAGTAACTCTTCCCTTGACCTCATGACCTACCATCTCATAAGTGTTGTGGGAAAAATTGTCACATGTCACACTAGTAGTATCACTAATAGATTGCACATCTTCCTAGTGGAGTACACCTTCCATTGATGGTTCTACATTTTTGGATCACGTACTCTATATGCATATATTCTCTTAATCTCTTCTTTGTTGATAGGATCTGTGTAAGGTGTAACCTTCACATCATCTAGGGTATGACAACATGCTCCTCCTTGTTCTCAAAAATGATATATCTTTTGTTGAAGCATAAATCTACATTATTAGCATAACACCAAGGATGTCCAAGCAATGTGGAGAAATTATTTTCCTTGGCAAGCTTTAATACTTCAAATTCATCTATAAATTTAGCTCCTTGAATAGTGATTGAAGGACCATTTAACACCCCAATGGGCATGGCCCTTATTTTATTTACCATATTTACAACACATTAGATGATGGATATAATAGTGGATTCCCCATTTGGTTCCAAGCATCCAATGTTAGGACATTGACCTCTGCACCTGTATCAATAAGAATGTTACTCACCAATCAACCATCTATCACTGCATCTAGTGTGATCTCTTTGTCATATTCATGGGCCCATGGAGATAAATTTACATGAAGTATTTAGAAATCTCACTCAACTATTGCATGTGTTATCTTCTTGTGTAACCACTCTTCTAACAAAGGAATGATGTTCTTCTATCGTAACAACTTGCATACTTCTTTTAAATCATCCACATCTTGTTGTGGAAGTTCGATGCTCTTTGTGAATTCTCTCTCACACACCTAAAATTTTAAGCAATGGATCTCACCAGGTATCTCATGGATGACTCCCATGGTATCCTGATAAACCTCCTTCTGGTGAGCCACATTTGGATACTTAACATGTATTATCTCCTCTTTCTTTATAAGGTGTTTTTCTTTAATATGATCTCATGTATTTGCTTCTTCTATACTCGTAGTAACTAACATAGGTTAAATATTATGATTAGTAATCTTCTTAGGTGTCCATTGTTTATGCTTTGTACATTCCACCTTAATCATCCTTGATCCTTTGTCCTTTTTTTTTCATACACATATGACCATAGAGATTAGGTAAATATTCAACATTATGTGGCTTCACATAGCACACTCATACCTAATTCTTTGGACATTCATGCTAGTAATGATCCTGGTGACCCAAAAGTATAACATGCACCATGTGTGAATCTTCCTTTACAACCATAACAATTTCTCTAATATCCACCTCAAAATACACCATTTTCACTATTGTGATTTCATTTTCCTACCCTTCTTGAACCTAATAACTACTAGCTACAATGGTCTTGTGCAATATAGTCTCACAAGCCTCATGAATATGATTGATTAAACAATGCTTAGTTGTATCATGGGTGTGTGCATCACAAATATTTTAATACATAGAGATTTTCTTTTTGTTGCACACTATAATAGTGGATAATTATGGACATCATGATTCTTGTGGAAAATATCATAAGATGTTAACAAGGTGCACATTCCTACATGGAAAAATATCCTTCATATGCCCTTCCACTTCACAATCAGTACACCATAACCCACTACGTGTCTCATGTGTTGAATTGGTAGAAAAATTCTCTAACTTTGTGGCCATTGTGGCTGTATGTGATTCAAGAAATGGGATCACTCATGTATCTAGAATCTTAACTGCTTAGTGTGTAGAGATGCTTCCAATGCCTCATGTGGATCAATAAATATTTTATGTGATAAATCCATTTGAAAAAGAGTAAAAAGTCCTCTAAAAAATACTACACATGTTGGATTTGATGGATATCATAGGATAGATTTGAAAACATAGTCTTAAAACATGCATCGTATTCCCTTACACTTTCAAACAATCCTTTTTTAATGTCCTTCATCACGCTAATGATTTATTTATTGAACTCAAGGATATGGAACTCAGCTAAAAAGGTAATACAAAATGCATCATAATCCACCACAACCTGATGTGGATCATATTTATTATACTAGTTATGTGCACACCCTTGAAGTGTGGTGTAAAATTGACTTACTTTCTAGTTAGGAGCTGTTATTCCCTTTGCTATCCGTAATAACTCACAATTATGCACATGTACAACTACATCTTACACACCTCTATAATTTGGCAAGTGAAGTGAGATATCAATATAGATCTGAGGGGTGTGCTACTATGGTTTATGAGAATGTAATGGTTATTGTGATGAATATTGTGGCTCTTTTCCTAGAATGGCGATAGATCCTAAACCTAAACCTCTTGAGCCCCACATCATGACTGTGGCCATATAGATAAAATTCCCCACATCCCAAAAACTAGTTGTGCTAAATTATACACCAATTGGCCATGCTATAGCTGTACCTATGGGATTACTTCCAATGGACTATGCACCAATGCTCTATCTTGATGGAACACCTATAAAGTTACCTACAAAAATAATATGTCCCAACATGGGTGCCTACTATGTTTCCATTTGTGTTTCCTTAATCTATTGTACCTCCTAAGATGATACTAAAATATTCCTACATGTATCTCCAATCCAACATGGAGATCCTTCTTTCTCACCCTTACTATGATGTTCTTCTACAACAACCTATGAATTCTAAACACCTTACAAAAGGGATAGGTGGATAGGATGGTTCAGATGCATGCTTGTGGTTATCATTCCTTAGAATCAATATCATTAGATGCCGAAGGGGTATCCCTACCGTGATTTACCAATTTCGAGAGGACATGATCCTATGGTCCATCTCCTTCATGGGGTTCTCATCACTTTTTCTAGTCATCATTCTTCTTGATCTCAATGCCTCATCAAATACCATCTTTCACACATCATTATACCTGAGACGTTATTCCTCTCTCTCTCTCCTCTTCCAGGGCCTCTACCATCCTTCCTAAACCTACTTCTTTCCCCTATGCACGGTGGAATTTTTCTCTCCATCGGTAGGTTCTCCATTTGAGTTCATCCATTAAGATCTTGATAGCTAAAGGTGTCATGTGTAATAGAATCCTCTTGGCTCACATAAAAACCATAAATTCTTCCTCTAGGAAAGAGTATGTCCGAATTGCATACTCTAAGGTATAACTACGCATCACGCCTTCCCACCAATGATCTACAACTTTGGTGCATGACTCATCTAAATCAGAGAGTTCCTGATAATCTTCTTATCTCCAAGATTGATTTCTTCCTATCTAGACACTTTTATTAGGATTGTAAGCTACTAACCATAGATACAATTCTAATGGGAAAAATATAAATAATGTCTCATAAAAAAAATCATAAATATTATCTTTCACCCACTTTTGCGCATTAAAATTAGGTCTAGTGCTATATCTTTGATAAAATAGATCCGATCATCATATATCTAGTTCTCAATATTCTCTAGGGATAATCAAAATGCCATCTACATGCAACATTCTAGTAGAAAATTTGAAAAAGATGTCCTCGTAATGAAACCAAAAGTAGTCTTTATTTACCCAACAATAGCTATACACACTGGCACTTCATCTAGACAAGAATGGAAGCTCACGAAAAGCGCGCGTAGCCTCCAAGTTCCTCTGTTTTTTTAACAATATGTTAGCATGCATGTTCATAATCATAACCATAATAACCATTCATGCAAAAAGATACATCATGGCATATATTTTCAAAAACATGTATAATAAGGAAAGTTTAATCAACATAAAGAATGATTAATAGCATTTGGATTCCCGAACTCCATATTTAGATCTAGTCACTTTAACAACCCATACATAATTATTTATAGAAAATAATAATTGATTAAATTAAAAAATATACTAATTACATCAAATATAATCAACACTGGATCATGTGTGCATAAAAATTTGGCCATAGAATCCAACATCTACATGCATCATCAACAAATCAATTAATACCACTAGCTCTCTAACTCTCTAAAACAAGGATGCATAACCTATATATATATATATATATATATATATATATATATATATATAAACATGATGGGAATTTCCCTTCACCACCTCCATACACCCTCCTAATAGTAGGCATGCTTAACAATTTATTGCACACTTTTTATAATTTGTGCCAACAATAGATTAAGCTATAATTAAATAATAACTTGCATGATTTTATCTAACTTTAATCCTATTATTAGTTCACTCTTGTGTTATCTTTATCCATGTTTGCATGTATGCTAACATATCCTACTTTTGTCTATTTTTGGATCTGGCTTGAGCACCACTCCCATCTCTGATTTGCTATTTTTAGCCACTTTCTTGAAAAATTGGTTAACTTTCGAACCTGTGTGCCCATGCATGTACCTTCACATGCCAAAACTTTTGCATGATGCACACCTCCTACACATGACCTCAAACCTCTATACATGGTGAAAAATTAGCCATTTTCCCTACTCAACCGGAAATATGAAGCAAGAAATATGAATTTTATCAAAATATTGAGAAGAACACTGAGGTCAGCAAGACAAAGTGAGGTGAGCAACTCAATTTTTCTTTATGGGATGATAGAATCACACCAAAGAGGTCTGTTGGAAGAATCTCATTTGGGTTAGTATATAATGTCCATACAGTCCTAACTCTCCATTTATAGTTATCATGCTATCGGTTTATGCGAAAATTAGGAGATGAGGAAGAAGTTGATCCTTATGTTATAAGGATGAACTAAATTATTAAGCTTGATAAATTTAGAAGAGAAGTTCATCGAGACATGCAATATTCAAGGATAGACTCAAGAAGTTATTTGACAAAAAGGTTACTCCAAGAATGATCCAAGTTGGTCATTTGTTTTTACTATGGGATAATAGAAGAGGATAAATGACAACATGGGAAATTTGATGCTCTTTGGATTGGTCCTTATTCCATTCACATAGAAATTGGAGAGAACACTTTCTTCTTGAGGGATTTATATGGATAAATACTTGAATTTATTATCAATGGTAGGCATATCAAGAACTTTCTAGATTGAGTGTGCATCACGTTGTATCCTTTTATAGTGTACGTTTTTCCTTTTTTGTTTGATTTCTATTCCCTTCTGGTCCTTTGCGATCATTTTTTTTCAATTCTATGTACTCTTGACTTTATATCTTGTTAGTAACTAGGTGTTTTGTTGTGTGACTCCTTACCTAATGGATAGGCATTTGGTCTACCTCCCATCAGTTTTTTTGGTCCTTCGACACATGATGGGGTATCCGTCCAGAGAAAACACTAATGTTGGTGCCCATTTTTATCCCGATGTTTCTTTGCACCATTTTTGTAGAATTCCCCAAGAGGCATTCTAATTTGAACCTTGTGTTTTCCCTCATTTGTTACTTAATGCTCTAAAATTAATTGTTACATTGATTCAAAGAGGCTCAAGGTGATTGTAAAGGCTCACTTATAGGTTAAAGGATTTTCAATATGAAAATTACAAATTTCTAGGTTTCACAATGATTTATGGACCTTCACATTGCTATTGTAATCCCAATACCAATACCCTTTTGGAAAAACTTTCGTATTTTTCACAATGGGGAGTGTTTTTTCATTTTTTGTAATTATAGGTTGAAAAGGTTTGTTCCCAAGCCCAACCCCATGAAAAGGGAATATTTAAGGTGTTAGGGAAAGAGGGTCCTTAGAGAAATCTTACATTTTTGCACAAGATTGAAAGTTACAAATGTAATTATGAACCTTGTGAAAGGAATATTCCTTTACCCACTATTTTTATGGAAAATTTAAAATTTCTACAAACCTACAAGTTATAATTCCATCTCCGAGGCTCGAGAATGAATATTCATAAAATATAGAAACTGCATAGAAAAATTGAAGCTTCATAGTATTATGGTTAGAAACTTTGTCGTTTTTGTAATTCTACAAACTACTTTGATCCCTAAAGTCCTGAGACATGATGGAAATGCTGCATAATATTATAACTATATTGAAGAAATACACATTTTTAGTTTTGTAGCTTGTAGCTTTTATAATTTTTGCAAAACTATGAATTGTAAATTTATCCCCACACACCTACAAAGGGGAACATGTGTCATGATTTGGTAGTGGTAAATGGAACAAATAAATCCGAAACTTTTTAGCCCATAGTTTTTAGTTTTTATAATATTAGAAACTATGTCTCGTATGGATAAAAATCAACACACAACCTTCAACTGCACTCGACTCCTCAAGGTTGTGCCAAGCAATTTAAATGTGGATGGCTAAGAGAAACATGGTATGTGGATTAAAGTGAATGTAAATGGGATGGGCAAGTTGTCAAGGATAATTAATGTCCCCAACTTACAATAACTAGATCTACTTGTCGAGGGAAAGGAAGGCCTCTCTAACCTAAATTGGTCTGATATACATATTTAAAATAACAGCTACATGGAGACTCCAATCAATATCAAGTGCCACATAGATCCTATCTAGTTGTTGCAGATGAGTGGAAAACCAACAGCACCTCGAGAATGATTTCCCAATAAGGTAATGGAATATGGGAGGGAGGTGTGGAACCCCATAGCTCTATGGTCGATTGGATGGAGTAGTCCAAAATGCAAGGGATAGTTGAGCTTCCTCGTCCAAAATGTTTAGCTATTGAATGATGTTTGGTGGAAGTGGTGATGACCTAAAAACTAATGAGCGTAATCCTATGTCAAGGTCTAACTGGTCTTCGGGCCCTTGCGGTTGGGGAACATGTGGATCACAACCGTAAACTCTTAGTAGTTATGGTCCTTGTATGGTCATGTACATTTAAAATCTATTTCCAGGGGCAATCTAGTATTTGTAGGCTTTGTCAGCCGTGAAGTTCAGAATGTTTAATTGTTCAATCTTCTCAGTGTATCATGTTGTTTTTCTTAGGACAGAAAGACGAGTCTTGTATCTATGTTCAGTAATTAATTCAGGCCCATTTGGTTGTGGTACCAATGGATCACTGGTGTATGTTTGTTCTTGTCGTGGTTCATTTATGGTCATGGATTACAAAGATCTAATTTAATTAAGAAACTAAAAACTAATTAACTGGATTAAAGCTATTCTATGTTTTTGTTATTTTCAAGATATAAATGAAATAAAACAAATAATGAGAAACTATTCTAATAAAATAAATGTTTTTTTGCTTTTAAGGATTTAGAAGAAACAAAATAAATGAAAAGCTTCTAATCTAACAAATAAATCCTATACAGATAAATAATCGGATGTAGTTATTTACCTGTGCAATGGTGTAACTAAATCTATACTAATCAATTTAAAGCTTCTCTAAATTACTCTAATTAAATGAAAGATTTTCCAATAAGTAATTGTGGATTTGTTAAATCCTCTCCTATCTTAGATACATGGGAATATTGAAAGATTCATAAGATTTTCTTCCCCTGTAACCTCCCGGATAGATTTTTGAGAATCTAAGGGAAATCACAATATATGACAAATATATTATCTCTATGCTGGCAAAGAAATCTTCCTCCAGATATACTTCCCTCCAAACCCATAGGGATAGGGAAGGAAGAATCTATCAGCAGAAACTCCTATGGAATATGTAAAGCTTCTTTGAAATTGACTTAACTATTTGCAATGAAGAAACTAAATTTTTCTACTCTATTTGATATGTGTATGCATACGATTCAAAAACAATAATATGAAGAAATGAAGAAAAATAACATCAACCCCAACCTAGAAATATAGAGTAATGGAAAATCCAGTTGTGTTATGCTTTGTCCCCTCATTTTGTCTTTTCAATCTCTTGTGTTCACATGAGTCCAAGGGATTGGGAATGCAATAGAAGCAACAAGGAGAAAACACCGAGAGAAATGGAAGCTTGATGGGAATATGGTAGCAATGTAAGTAGAAGAGATATAACACAAGTGAACAGAGCTTGGCTATGTAATTTCTAGCAAGAATGTGGCAGCTTAGCAATACAAGAATACACAAAATAATCATGGGAAGCACATTGACATGTATACCTACAAAGTATGTTTCTGGAGAGCTCTATGGTGGAGAGAGAGGAGATGGAGGCGGAGAAGGTGACTCTAGTTTCTAAGGAGCCACTTTCTCCCGAGAGAGGTGAGGATGAGGATTTCATCATGGGGAAGCATGTTGCTTCAGGGTGGTGGGAGGCATAACAAGTGCCTGCAGCAACACAACCACCACTAGTTGTACTAAACGATCCTACATGGATGCTCGTAGAGATCTCGAGTATGTGGACACTCTTTTCTCGACCTTATTAGCTAGAAATGTTAATAACTACACATTGTGCTTATTTTTTTAGTTTTCATGGTTTTCTAACTCATCATTATTTTCTTTGTTTTACAGCCACTACTGACGGCTGGAGAGATCTTATTCACCATATTTGTGTTGATACTTTTCTCATCCCTATGGGGAAGACTCAAGAGGATATCTTAGTAGACATGGGGCAGCCATTGTAGTCCTGGGTCGACACATTGACATTTTTGTGCTTCTTTGGAAGGTTGTGGAGATACTGTCTTCTCATAAGAAATAGATCATCACATATGAGATTACGAGAGGGGTTAGTAAGGTGGAGCCATTCACGTAGTGAGGCCATGACTAGTGGTCATTCTCATGGTCACTCTCACCACTCATTGCATTCACAACATCGAAGCCATAACAGAGTCTTGGTCGCAACCATGAACCATGAACCATCCGAGGGATCCTAAAGAGATTGATAGGCCATTGAGCCTTTATTTCTTTGTTTCCATTTTGTGAGGCATATATATGATTTTTTTTGTATTTTTGTGCTCATTACAAGCATTTTGACCACACCTAGTGTGTGATGGAATTGTACTCATAACTATGATTTACTACGATATATACATATATCTCTTTTTGGTTTAGATATCCTTTGCACTAGAGTTGAATTCATTTATGGTTTTCTTTGCATGTGTACTCTTAGATGTTTAGAATTTTTGATTTTATATGATTTTTAGAATGCATGTAGTGGATGATGAATGCTAACAGAATGATTTATTTGTGTTGTTCTATAAAGCTGATATGTGATGATTATGCAAGCACAATGTAATGCTAAACTTTATTTTTTCAAGCAAAGTTTGATACTTAGTTTTGTTTTGGAAATATGCGATGAATAAAGATATGATCATAAAATAAACTCTCTTTAGTCCTAACCCCATACAACCAACAGGATGTGAGGGCTCAACACCGAGAGCTAGAAGGGACATGAATTGCATGGCTTTGATAGATGAAAATGGTGAGAGAAGGAAAAGATTTTGAAAAAAACTGAATTAGGGACCTACTGACCTAAATCTGCACATAGTTTTCTACATATCCTAGAATGTGATTTGCTTGCAATTTTATCTAGACTTAGACCCGTAGATGGCCTCCTGATTGAAAAATATGGTTTTAAGGTTTTAACCCTCTTGAAACATACACATCTAATTCACTTTTCTTGGGATTTTAAGATTTTCAAAGAACTTTTTATTAAATGAAATTACTTTTAACTTACTAATTTATTTGTAGAGACCCCCTACACCTTGACCCATGCTACCAGTAGGAAGCATGAGCTCATCACTAAGGATAAGGAATATGAGAGTAAGGAAATTTCCTCCTTTCCCAACCTCATGCCACTTGTAAGAGGAACAAGCTCAACACAGAAGGTTAATGGGGCAAGGAAGTGTGTAAATGAAAATTTTGTATTGATTTTAACTTGAGATATATACTTTTTTTTTTTAAGTTTCTAAGTTGTGCTTTTGGGAAGGAGAGATTTCCCCTAGCCTTAACCCCACACAACCAGTAAAATGTGATGGCTCAACATCGAAGGCTGAGATATGTGAACAAGCATCCTAGGTCAAAATGTTTAGAATGTTTTTGCTACGAAGAGGTATTTTTGGGGAAATATATGGCATCATGAATCTTCTAGAACATACTATGGGCAAAGATAAGTATGCTAAAAGGAAGCCATAAATAGAACCAAGTATATAAGCCTTGGGAGGATTAGTGTCAAAAATTTTATTGTCTTGTTGAAATGATGAGGTGATTATAAATATTGATGACAATATTATAAATGTTTGAAGAGATGTGATTTGAATGATTGCCAATGTTTTTAGACGTTTTTGAAAGTTGTTTGAAAATAATTTCATTGATTAAATTTTTTGAGAATGAGCGAGCAGATGATAATGAAATGCGATTCAATAATATAAATATGGGAATGCGAGATGGGTTTTGCGTAGTATCTCTTTAGGTGAAGAGAGTTGATGGATTCGCCAAATTCCTCACCTTCTAGTGTACACAGGTGATATGCCCCATTTTTATAGTCCTTTATGACTCGATATGGGCCCAACCACTTAGGCATTAAATTCCTTCCTTCATCGGTTTTGTTGTATATCATCGATCACAATTCTTAATACCAAATCTCCCTCACATATTTCACATTTGTAGAACTTATTGTTATATTATCGACACATCCATTTAGCATAAGCTCTATGTTGCTACTTAGCATTAAGCCAAGCTTCATCAAGGATTTCCAACTCAAAGATTCATGCCTCACGATAACCTTCTTCTCCTAAAATTCCTTGTAGTGAAATCTGAGACTGGGTATTTCAACTTCAAGTGGTAAAACCGCTTCCAAACCAAATACTAAATAATAGGGGTTTCCTTTGTCAACATTCTTATTGATGTTTTGTAGGTCCACAAGGCCAAAAATAAATATAAGTGCCACTTGCACTTATTCTCCTTTACAATTTTCATGAGAATAGACTTTAACGTCTTATTAGTTTCCTCATCTTGTCTATTGGCCTAAGGGTAATAGAGATAAGTGGTGTGGTGATTTATCTCGAAATTTTCACATAACTCATGAACTTCCTCATTTTTGAATGACTTTTCATTATCAGATATAATGAATTTTTGGACCCCATACCTACAGATAATTTATTTCAAAATGAAATTTGCAATTACACATCTTGGTACAGTGGTAAGAGGCATGGGCTCTACCCACTTGGTTAAGTATTCAGTGGCCATGATTATGACATTATGGCCATCTATTGATGAGGGAAATAAATTCCATATCAAATCCAAGCCCCACATGGAAAAGGGCCATGGTGTTGCAATTGATTACAAAGCTTGGGTAGGTATATGGATCTCATGAGAGAACTCTTGACACTTGTGACACTTGCACACATATTCTATAACATCATGTTCTAACGTAAGATAAAAATAGCCCATCTGATGTATCTTTCTAGAGGTGGCATGAGCTCAAAGTGACCTCCACATACTCCATTACGGGATTCATAGAGGATATTTTCAGATTCTTCCTTGTTGAAAAATATATGCAACATTCCATCAAAAGCAACTTTGCGTAGAGCACTTTTTCTATGATTACATATTTGTTGGCTATAATGTGTAGCAATATTCTTTGTTGTAAATTTTCCCCTTCAAGGTACACATGGTCCATAATAAAGTTAATAATATTAGTATACCATGGGCACATAGAAATGGGAGGCTTGGTTTTGACATAATATATGCATTTGTCGAGGAAATCCAAGTTAACTAGATCCCCTCCATCTAATGGGTTGTCAGCTAACTAGTCTATAATGATTTGTCCTTTGATGAAATTTTGGTTAATGAACATTAATTCAAACTCACCCATCAGATTCATGAAGTATCCAACTTTCTTAGATAAATAACCCTATGTTAGAAACATTCGTAAGTGATCTGTCTTAACAATGACCCTCATTTCTTTGTTAAGCATGTAATTCCTTAACCACTTTGTTGTGAATACTATAGCAAGACATTATTTCTCTTCCTATGTATAGCACATCTCATAATCGAGAAACATATGAATGATTAAGTAAACTACATGCCCACGTTTGTCATCGTGTTCATGTACTAGCATGTAGGATAATGAAACATATATAACCCGTGAATATAAAATGAGAGGGTGATCTGATTTGGGAGGCATGAGCATGGGAGGAAATAAAAGGAATCATTTGACCAATTCAAATTCTTCATGAAACTCTTCTATCTAGATGTTGCAGTAATCCTTCTTTAATAAATTGTTTATTAGATGAATAACGAAGGTCAAATCAGGAATGAACCTTCGGATTGCACCGAGCTTTTCTAGAAAGGACCTAATGCCTGAATTTTTTTGATGGTGGGATCATTTCAAAACCACTCATATTTTTTCTAGATCTAAATCAATCCCTCATGAAGAGATGATGTATTCCAATAATTTCCCTCCCATCACACCAAATATGCATTTTCTAGATTCAATGTAATACCGTATTCAATTAGACAAGAGAGGATGATGTGAAGTACCTCAAGGTGATCACAATGATTACAATCCTTTTCCATAAGGTTTTCAACATAATATTACACAATATTATGAATAAGATCATGGAATATGTAATTCATTTCCCATTGGTAAGTGGCACTAGAATTATTGAAACTGAATGACATGACTGCATAACAATAAGTCCCTTAAGGAGTGATAAAGGTCATATTTTATTGATCTTCCTTAGAGATCCTAATTTGTTTGTACCCAAAAAAACCATCCATAAGATACAATAACTCATAACCAACTGTCGTGTCAATGATAACATTGATAGATGGTAGTGGGAAATTATCCTTGGGACATACTTTGTTGATATCCCAAAATTCAATGTAGATTCAAAATTTCCCATTATTTTTAAGAACAAGGATGATGTTAGACACCCACATTTAGTAGTCAATATGCTTAATAAACCCTACCTATAGGATCTTCATAACTTCCCCTTTGACCATTAGTGCCACCTTTAGATTCATACGTCTAAATGTTTACTTGATGGGCTTAGCATTAGGTTTGGTCACAAGGTTGTGAACTGCAACATGAGGAGAAATTCCTGTCATCTCTTTCTAACTAAATGTGAAGGCTTTGGAATGTTCTTTGAGGACATTCGTGTGTATTTATACTTCCTCAGGAGTTAGTGAAGAACCTAACGTTAGAATTTTTGGGTCCTCCTCCATCCTGATGTTAATGTCAATCATCCCTTCAATCAAAGAGGCATTACCCTCTTCAAATTTAGGTGGGGCTGAAGGTAGTTATAGCTCCCCTTCCTCTTCTATTTCACAAATCTCAAGGCCTTCTAAGGAGGAAGGATCCATCATGTGATCTCTGAAATAGGAGGAAGAGTGAGGAATGAAAGAAAAACATCTCTTATGATGTTGGGGATGTAAATTTTTATAAGCATTAAGCTACCCTAACATATCTTCATCATTTTATGCATAGTCTAGGGTAGCAGAGGCTTGTTCTCAACCTTGACATTGTTAGAGTTAGCACAATAGTTGTACAGATAATATATCAAATCTAAGCATACATGTAAATAAACTCATATATTCTACAAGAAGAAATAGACAGAACAAGATATATAAATAAACACCAGATTTAATGTGGTTCACCCAAAGTGTAGGCTATGTCCACCAAGAAACAAGCCAACATATTATCCAAATCTTTAACAAGATATACAATTGAAGATTTACAATCTTCCACACCTCTCATATGTATAATACTTTCTTTCTCTCAAGATTTTTCTTCTTCACCAAGAATTATCTCTCTCACAATTATTCTCACAATAATCATCAAATTTTGCATGTTATTCTTAATTATTACTTCTAAACCCTATCTTTCTCACTTATATGGGTGTATACAAACTTAGGAAACTTAGCCATGTAATTATAATCAATAGATCTAATTCCCGTGAGTTAATTAAAACACCCACACATAGGTAACCAATGGTAGTTAGACCTAACGATGTCGGCTCCTCCTTGCTTGATGATGTCAGTCATATGTGATCAATGATGGTCCCTCCATAACTAATGTTAGTTACTATGTTTTCCAACAAGTTTCATACTACATGCTAATCCAAAGTAATTGAGATCCACAACTCAACAATCTCCCACTTGGAGATTAGTTACTACACCATATACCTAAAAATGTCATTCTTAGATCCTTTCTTAGCTTTGTTTCTTCCTCTTCAAGTCTCAAACTTAAAGACCAATAGAAGTGGATTGTAGCTCCAACTTATCCTTTTCTAATGACTTTGTTAGCATATTTGTAGGGTTATCACTCATATGAATCTTTTCCAGATTCAACTACCCATCCTCCAATACCTTGCGCCCTATGAAGTGACACCTTAATCGAATGTGTTTCATTCTTGAATGAAATGATGAGTTCTTTACCAAATGAATTGCACTATGAATGTCATTGAACAATTTATAATCATATTTCTCCTTTCCCAACTCTTTCATGAACCTACTCATCCATATCATCTCTTTTCTAGCCTCTATAGTAGAAATCTATCTAACTACCATCCCACCTACTATGAAAATATATCTAGTAGTGCTCCTTATGCCATCCAAATATCCAACCATATATGAATCAACATAGCCACATAATTAAATATCCAAACCTCCATGGCATAACTATATGCTAGATGTTCCTTTCAAATACTTGAGTATCTATTGGACTACTTTTCAATGCTCTTTACTTGGATTAGCCATATATCTACTCACAACTCCTGCTTTTACTATGCAATGTCTGGTTTGGTACAAACCATAACATACATGAGACTCCCAACTGCTAAAGCATATGAAACTTGTGTCATGTATTTGACCTCCTCATGTGATGAAGGACACTGATATTTTCTCAATTTGAAGTGTCTAACCATAGGTGTACTAATAGGTTTTTATTACGCATCTTGAACCTTTTTAACACCCCTGTAGATATAATCCTCCCTAGAAAATATAATTTCTTGTTCTTCCTGTCTCTTTGTATTTGCATGCCAAGGATTATTTTTACAACTCCTAAATCCTTCATAGAAAATGTGTGAGCTAGCTTTCCCTTAAGCTCACCAATGTCCTGCATACTAGATCCTGCAATAAGCATATCATCCACATATAGTAACAAAATAATATACCTCCCATTTTCAAGTTTTTGAAATAAACACAATGGTCGATTCACATCTCAAGTAATCATGATCATGTATAAAACTATCAAACCTCATGTACCATTGACTTGGAGCTTTCTTGATCCCATATAGGCTCTTTTTAGTTTTCACACTAATTTTTCCTTATCCTTGACTTCATACCTAAGCGGGTTTGCTACATATAAATATCTTCATCCAAATCACCATGAAGAAAAGTTGTCTTCACATCTAATTGCTCTAAATGCAGATCATTCACTGTGATTAAACTCAATATAGTACGAATAGAAGTCATCTTTACAACAGGAGAAAATATTTTACCAAATTCAATACCTGCTTTATGTGTAAATCCCTTTACTACAAGCCTTTCCTTGTACCTTTTCTATCCACCATCTTCTTCCTTGATCATGTAAACCCACTTGTTCTACAATGTCCTCTTACCTGCTGGTAACTTAACCAAATCCCAAGTATGGTTTTGTTCTAAGGAGTCCATCTCCTCATCCATGTCATGATCCTAATGGACACGGTCTTATCCTGCATTACTTCTTTAAAACTCTTTGGTTCACCATTATCAGTCAATAATAAATAAAATAGAGAAGGTGTAAATATTTTTGGAGGTTTACTTACCCTTTTTGACCTTCTCACAAGAGTTTGGGGTACTAGAGGCTCATTTTTGACCTCCTGTACATTTGCATCCAAATATGTTAGTGACCAATGCCACTCACTTGTAACTAACATTGGTTACGATAACCTATGCCGGTTTGGATCTTTTGTAACCGATATTGGTTCTGCTGACTGATGTCGGTTAAGGGTCAACCGACACTGGTTATTGTGTAACCCTGTCAGTATTACTTTTAAATCTGAGAGTTCATTTTCATTCACAAACTTCTCAACCAGTTTGTCTTTGGGTACCAAAATTTGATCCCTATACATTCTCTTTTCATTCCATTCAATATCACAACTCCTAATAATTTTAGAATTCTCTAAATCCCAAAAATGAAATCTGAAATCACCAAATCCATAACCAATGAAAGTGTATCTCTTGGATTTTGCATTGAACTTTTCCTATTTTCCTTATCAATATGCACAAAAGATTCTAAACCAAAAAAATTTAAGAAAAGAAAGATGTACCTCTTTTCCGGTCCAAGATTCCTCTAGTATTCCTCCATCTAGTGAACTTGAAGGCCCATGGTTAATCAAATAAACCACTGTATCAAATAGTTCTACCCAAAACTGTAAAGGCAATCCAAAATGTATTCTCATACTTCTAGCACGTTCCATGATTGTCCTGTTCATTCTTTCTGCAACACCATTCTCTTGTGGTGTTCTTAGAATCGTTCTTTCTCTACATATCCTATTCACCGAAAAATAATAATTGAAAGAATTGCTACAATATTCACCACCATTTTCAGATCTAAGTCACTTTAACTTTGAATTTGATTCATTCTAAACAAGGGATTTCCATCTTTTAAAAGTCTCAAAAATATCATATTTACGTTTAATACAATAAATTCATACCTTTCTTGTAGCATTATCAATGAAAGTAACATAACACCTGGGATACTCCATGAGAAGCTACCTTATATGGTCCCCACACATCTAAGTGTACAAGATCTAATTTCTGCTCCTTAGTTTCCCCACGACTTTGAGAAATCTCACTCTATTTTTCTTTCCAAAGACACAACACTCACGAAATAAATATCTAAATATTTCAAATCTGATAAATTACCCTTAGCCTTTAAGATTTGTATTCATTTTTGACTCATATGGCCCAACCGATTATGCCACATGCATGCATCTGAATCTAAAGTAGATAATGTAGAAAGGAATCAATAAAATAGGTAGATAAATATAATGTTCCTACCTTCTTACCTCTTTCCACAACAAAAGAACCCTTGGTGACTTTCCAAGAGTCTCCTATAAAAGTAACCATGCAACTAGATTCACCTAGTTTCCTTGCAGAAATAATATTCCTCTTGAGGATTGGCACATGCCTCACATATTTCAATATCCATGTATTTCCATTCTGTAATTTTAGATGAACTTCCCCTTTACCAATAATAATTCAAGGTTCATCATCACCCAAATAAACATGTCCAAAATTTCCCTGGACATAATTTTTGAAATAAACCTTATCAACAGTTCCATGGAAAGAATCTCTTGAATCTAAAACTAATGATTCAATTCTATTATCTAAAGAAAGAATAAGAGCATCTTGTATTACCTCTACTGTAGCAAGATTTGTTTCTTTACATTTTTGTTTTTGGTTCTCTTTATCCTTTGACCAACAATATTTATTTTCATGTCCTTTATTTCCACATTTCCAACAGTACTTCCCTTACCTCTAGATTTAGATCTACTATCCCTTGAATTTTATTTCCTATTACTCTTACTATTGGATCTCTCCTTCTGCCTGCCCCTACTTTCTACATTCAAAGCATTCCTAGATGATGATTCCTCTGTACTCTTCCTATGACTTTCTTCATTTAAGATTATACTAACCACATCATCAAACTTAAAAATATTATTAGTAAATGTTGTATTACTAACATCCATTACCAAGTTATCCCAACTATTAGGAAAATAACATAAGAAAAAAGTGTTTTAACTTCATCATTAAATGGTATATCAACCAATTTTAACTAACTTACAATAGATATGAAATCTTCAAATGACTAGATGCAAATCCACCTTCATGCATCTTAGAACTAATTAGTTTTTTCATCAAGTAAACTTTATTTGAAGCACTAGGTTTTTCATATAAATTAGCAAGAGATTTCATCAACCCTACCATAAAAGTCATTTCGTAATATTGGAAGCCATAGATGCTTTCGGGCTCAATCTTATAGATCACAAAGCCTTTCATTGAGAATCTTCCATTCTTGATCAGTCATCTTTATAGGTCTATAATTCTCATGCAACGGTGAATATAAATCTCTTTAATATAGATAATCCTCAATTTGCATCTTCCATAATTGATAATTTTGACCTTCAAAATTCTGTCTTGTATTTTTTTCTTCTACCATTGCTATAGCTCTCACTCAATCAAAAAAACCTCCGTGAGTAAATATTTCAACACATAAAAACCCTCAAACAAAGATCTAATACCAGTTGTAGCACACTAGTTGTACATCTAATATATCGATCCAAGCACACATGTAAATAAAAGCATATATTCTACCGAAGAGATATACAAAATAAGAGATATAAATCAACACTAGATTTAACGTGGTTTACCTAATGTGGCTACGTGCCAAGAAACAATCCAATATATTATCCAAATCTTTAACAAGATATAGAATTGAATATTTACAATATTCCACACCTCTAAGATGTACAGTTTTTCTTTCTCTCAAGCTTTTGTTTCTTTGTCAAGAATTCCCTCTCACAATTATTCTCACAATAATCATCAACTTTTGCAAGTTCTTCTTAATTATCACTTCTTAACCATATCTTTCATGCTTATATAGGTGTATACAAACTTCGGGAACTTAGCCATGCAATTATAGTCAATATATTTTCTTTGATACTAAAAATAGATCTAAAGCCCGTGAGTTAATTAAAACACCCACACATAGGAAACCGACACCGGTTAGACCTAACCAATGCCGGTTCCTCCTTATCTAACCGATGTCATTCATAGGTGATTGATGCCAATCCCTCCATAAAAATGTTGGTTACTATGTTTTCCAAAGCAAGTTTCATACTACATGATAATTCAAAGTAATTGAGCTCCACAACTCAACAAATGTATGCCGAGGTTGGATTGGTCGACATCTTGTGAAATAAGGGTAGTTCAAACTAAAACTGAAGTTGGTATCTTCTTGCTCTTTTCTTGGGAAGAAGTGAGAAGTGGAAGTAGCTATCAAATATGTGAGAAGGTTTATTCATGTGGAATGGATTTGATTGAAATGAAGTCAATACCTTTAGTTAAGTCGAGCACAACAACTTTATAGAGCTGTAAGTGTTCCACCCTAGTCTCATATACCTCTAAAAATTGATTAGCAACTAGATGCAAATTACCCAACACTATAATTTTATAAGTGTCCATCCTTTCGTATACTATGAGACTAAACAAGAGAGCCTCATAATATGCACCATTGTTTGTATATTAGAAATATAGCTCGAAGGAAAAATTTATAGCCTTCCCCTTAGAAAAAGTGAGAATCACACCTTCCCCAACACCAAAGTGGGATTTTTCTCCATTGAAATTAAGATTCCAATACTTTCTTGTGAAGATTGATGTTGGCTCATTCTTTGTATCTTCTTCCTTTGCTTATGAGACTTTAACCATGTATATTGCATCAGCTGGGAGAGAGCCGAGTCCCAAATAATGTCCTATGCCCATGGAATCAAGTGGAAGGAGAATGAGTAAATTATTCTCCAACATCTCAAAAATATTCACCGTGATTTCTATTGATATCATCTCAATGAAAAAAATTTCATCTTTGACCACGTGAATCCCTTTAATCAAACCGGTAGTTTCACATTCCGTCATGGGAATTAGTTTTTTCTTTGGTGTTGAATTTGTGGGTTTGTTTAACTGATTTACGGGGAGCTCAAATTCAGAATATACCTCAAGATTCTTCTTTAAGTTAACTAGGTGAATTTCAAAGGGCTTCGAGTTACCCTATCCAATGAAGAATTTCCCCAAATGTAGGAATCTTACTTCCTAAAACAATGTAGAAGGGATCTAATTCACATAATGTATCCATGGATGACCGAGAATCATATTATAGTTGGTTTATTGATCTATAATATAAAAATATGTGAGAATCATCTTGGGCCCTAGGGTAACTGGTAGCACTATGGTTCCAATTGATGTTTCTTTGAGGCTATCATACCCTCTTAGTGTGTTTCTTATTGAAGAGCAATTGGTTTCTCCATAGCCTAACTTCTAGAGAAAAGAAAAGGGGACAATTTTGATTGTTGCCCCAACTTTCGATCATTACATGCTTTACGTAGTTATTTTAAATATAAACATATAGATACAAATCCAGATCACCTCTACATGCCAACTCTACATCTGTGGGCATGTTACTGATGTTGAATATGAATCCAACATCTCTTTCTAGCTGCCCAAGAGGAAAACATAAAATTCTATGTAATTTGTTTGAACTTCAAGAGGAGGGGTGATATTGATCAAATGTCCAAGACCCAATGCTTCCAATAAAGCATCTCTATGAGCAGGGAGTTCTTTAACAAATCCAAGAAGGATATGTGAGAAAAGTTCTTTGTTAAATCATTGATTAAGTCGTAAGCCCCACTAGATTTGAAAGTGTGACATGAACATAATATAATATACGAGGGGTAAATAGGAATGGGATGCAAAGAGTAGTCTCGAGTTCTCATAGTGGAATTTATTTGGGGTTCGGTTTCTAGCTCTACTAGACCCACTATCTTAGTTTGTTGGCGACCATCCAATGGAGGTGCCACTAATGGGTTTGATGAAGTCAAAGCTTCATGATCATTGTTTCCCACCGAGATACCCTTGTTTGAGTCGTTGGGGTCCAACTTACTATTTTTAGGATGTGTTGGAAGGGGATCATTAAAGATCTTGAGCAATGTGTTATGAGGGAATACAAGTCTCATGTAAGTATTCTCGAGTTAGTGCCCTATGATTTTCCAAAATCATCTTGAAAAGAGTTTTCTTTGGTCCTCTTGCAAGCATCGTAAGAACTTGTTAAATTCATAGAATGTTCTAGCATCATGCCCTTGGACCCTATGGAACCGAAATATAAGTCAATATCATAATCCCGAGGTCTTTGGTTTGTGTTTTATTGCATTCTAAAGTTACGAGTTTTATTCTTCAACCGGTAGTTATTATAATTGAAGTTCGGAGGTCATTTCCCTTGATTTTCATATTGGTTTTGGTACTGTTTGGGTACTGGTTAGGGCCTTGAGCCTAAACTTGTTGTTGTTGTTGTTGGGGTGGAGAATGATTGAAGTCCACCATGTTGATTATAGGAGAAAAGTTAGTATTGCTCTGATTTTTACCATTTGTGTTATTGTTAATGTTATTTTTACCTAAGGTGTTAAAAACATTTGGTTTCTTTTCTTGGTCTATAACACCATGGTTTTTGTTAAGGACCTTAGGTCCTTGGTTGTTGTTTTCATTATTGGGGTAACTTGAATTACCTTGATTGGGAGTGATTAATCTCCTATTTGAACTATAGGTCTTACAACCACTATCTATTGCTACTTGATCTATATGGAGAGAACCCTCTTCATAGCTCCTAAGTGAGAACTTCTATAATTCCTCCTTCATTTCCAAAATAAGAAAGTGAAGGAATAGATCATAGAGCTCCATTTGATTCATGTTGGGATCATTTGTAGAAGAATAGAGAACCTGATGCCATCTCTGGATGAAATGCGAACAAAATCATTGTGTTCTTTCTTTATATGTAGGGACTCCCTAATTTATGTCCTTAGCAACTTATTCATGTCGAAATATTTGATGAATTCAGACACGAGTTGTTTAAAGGAATGTATTGAATCCTTAGGTATCCTATGATATCAATCGAGGTAAATACCTTATAAAGTATTAGAGAAGATCTGGTAGAGGCCATGGGAGCATAACACTCCATATGGTGAAGTTGAGGGGATCTTTAAGATATTCAAAGTAGGCCCCACTACATAAGACTTGACCATTGATGACCCCTGTTGGGGAGGTAGAGGTGGAATTGGATGTTGATATGGTACAACGTAGATGTTTTTGGAGGCATAAGGAATCCCTTGTGGTTGACCATATGGACTAAGAAAAGAGTACATATCCCCTTGCAGGATTTGGAATACATGTGTACATATGGGGGAACATTACTTTGGTATGGAGTGGGAGGCACAAAGCTAGGGAACATTGCATTTCTAGTTGGGATGGTGTTTGAGAATGCACTTCCAACTGGTACTTGTTGAGGATATTTGTATGCAACATGAGGGAGCATACCCAAGGTTCCCGATCATGTGAGAAGATCTCCAGGATAGGAATTCTCATGTAAACAAGAGAGGGATTTTTAATAGTAGGCACTTGGAAAAATTTCTATGGATGATGGAGAATCTTTCCTTTCCTAATGAGAGGTGGAACATGAGTGGCTTGGGAAAGTTCCATTCTCTAACCATGTCCACCAATGTCGAGATGACCTCGCCTAATGATGGCATGGTATTTTATTTTAGCACATGATATTGAACCTTTTTAGGTTACAAATGAGTAGGATATCCTGTTATGAATTGTTCGTTGTTATTTGACCACCCCTCATTAGAAATGTTTTCTATGGGAGGGGTAGAGGTGTTATTATAAAGTAAGACATCAACATGTCCTTACATTTTAGTAATTTTTATGTACTCTAAATACAAATTTCTAATCCCATCCATGTTGTCTTATCACCTAGCGGGTGTTGGGCACTCGCCCAAGGCAAGCATAGGCACCGATCCCCTCCTTTATGTGAGCATTGTGAGAAGATCTTTCCATTGATAGAAAATTAGATGTAGAAAAGTAAATGTTCATGCACTCATTCTGAAAGCATCGAATGAGCTATTACATCTATATACCCATGCAAATAACAAGAGAAACATCATATAAAGAATATATCTGATTCATAACATGAAGAAGAGACACTAGGGTTTGCACCCATGAACCAAATATTCATAACAGAGCCATATATTCATATTGATCACAATACCAGTAACCACATTACATTCAAAAGTGGTCATTACAGACCATACATATCAAAGGACTTCAGAATTATCTCTTATAGACCTTCCCTAGTGTGACATTCTAACTATGCCCTTCCAGTTCATTCCTTATTACAGATTCTAACGCCATATAGAGGCCTATTACATCCATTAGAACCCTCAACACTAAGTGCTCTAAAATCCTAATATTACTACAACATCACACTCTTGATGCATTCCCTCATGATCTTACACCTGATGTCTATTGGATTTTTCTCCATTTAGGTGTGTCTTCCTTTCTCTAGAGCATCTCTATAAATAGGTTTAGCACCCACCACCATGCCTTCCTTCAAGAGTAGATTGTATGCCAAGTGTCTAGGTGGTCCTCTAATGGAGCATGCTAATCCTATTCTGAGCTCTCCACTTTCTACAATGATGTCTTTTGAGAACCTTCCATGTGTGGAATATTCTTTTCTTGACCACCAAGTCTCCAGGCTAGCACCTTATCCACTCAACGCACGCCTAGTCGGGTCACATTTTTCCTCAAGTGCCTCTTGAATTCTAAATATGTCTAAGTCCTTAGATCATATTATCCTACCTTACAAGCATACATGGTTTATCCTAAACCCTTCTTAAACCATTTTCCTATGTGTTTTTCCCTGACACACCCTTCTTTTCTGGACGTGCACGCGTACACACTCTTTGGCACTTAGCCAATATTTTGAGGCCCAACATCACCCCACACTAAGCTTGTTCTCCATCCTCGAAACATACTGATCCTCTAAAGAATAAAGAATGGTGGGACTTAGACAATTTGAATAAAGAATGAAGGAATGAAGAATGAGAAATGGAAGAATGAAGAATGAATAATGTTGTTATTGTTGTAAAAGGAGTGGGAACTCCTTCCTCATTGTTGCCTTGATTTTCTCCCATGCATCTACTTCACCCTGTGCCTGTTGGAGTAGGTCACCCACTAGAGCGCTCACCTCTTCAAAACTTAGTTCATCTCCCTTAGCATTCAGTGTATCAATAATCCCCTCCAGCTGCTTGTTAAGGTCATCAAGTGCATCCATTCTTTGCATTACATGGGGGTATAGCTCCTTGACATAAATTTGACTAAACCTCGTAAGGTTTTGATTGCTTCCATTTTATTTTCAACCTCGGCTAAGATCTTATCCCGCTCTGCCCTATTTCCTTTTTTATTTTCTTGGAATTATTTCAGATCCACCTCATGTGTAGCAACTAATATACTTGCTACTTTGTCCCTATCAGTGCAGTTATCATACACAACCTCATCCATGTGCACAATGGTCTCGTATAGTGGAAAGGAGTTCAGAATATTGTGTCATTGTCTCCCCAATCTTTAACTTATCTTCTTCCTTTTGGCGCACCAAAATCTTGTTTGCTGATTCTAAAGTGAGTGACCACCTCTCCATGGTAAGGATGTGGATTAAGTCTTCCAAGAATTGTAAGGTTGAATTGTATTTATGATAAGGAGGTACTAGGTCTGGGTGTTTCAAATTGATGGCATCTATGATCATTTCAATCTTATTTTACACCTCGCATACCTTTTCCTTTTCCTCCCTTAGTTCATGCCTTAATTGTGCACTGATCAACTCTTCATGCTTTATGTCCTTTATCATCTCAACGAATTCCTTCTCCTTCTCTAGTTCTTCCTATGGGAACCTTACCATTTCATTCCTTCCAAAGAGTCTCACCTCAACCTCAACCAATACCTTGTTAAGGGCATTGTAGACTTACTCATCAAATCACTATTGAGAGTTTATCAAGGTGTTCAATCCCTTGGTCTTTGGTACCTTCATCGCAGCCCCTTTACTGATTTCAAACTCGGGATCATCAACATGGGACTCAAATTCCCAAAATAACATCTTTCATGTTCATGGGTATGTGCATTATTATTTGAATGAATACCATGCAAGGATTTGGTTTTTGGGCATGACACTCTGGAAGCACATGTGTAGTACTTTACTTAGATCATTGATGTAACTCATTCCCTGATCCTATACCGCTACCACACTCTTTTCTTCTATGTGTGCTACCTCTGGAAAGCTTACTACTAAGCTAGGATCTCCACTTGTGTGCCCATACTATTTTCCTATGCTTTCCTCCTCAATTTCTTTGAGTATATCATAAGCGTTGTGCTCCACTTCTTGCTCCACTAAATCCATTATTATGCCTAATAATTCTCTTTCTATGGCCTCTTCTATTTGCTCCTTGGTGAGGCTTGGGGTCTTTTGATCCTTTGTATTCACTTCCTCACTCTCCCCTTTTCCTTGAGTGCCTTCCCCTTCTCCATCCTTTTCTTCATTTCCCTCATCCTTAGAGTCATGCACATCGTACACAGGATGGTCTTGAGCCTCTTCATGCTTTTCATCATCTCTCTCACCTTTGTAGGCCTCTAGGCTCTCCATTTCTTCTAAGTCCACATTTTCTTCTACATTTTTCCTATTTCTAACTAGTGATTTTAGTATAGGAGAACCTTCCCTTTCTTCTTCTTCAGCATGTAACTCCTTACTTGGTGATTCTTCTTGTGTAGGAGGATCTTCTTGTTCTGTCACCTCTTCCTCGGTGATTTATCCTTTTCCTTAATGAGGGACTTCTTCCTTCATGCATATCTACTTGGTGTTGCGCCTAACTCATGCGCACCCAAAGATTGTGCTATTTGTACACTTGGTGCCTTCTTCTCTAGTGCCTCTTCTCTTTCCATATTCTTTTGCATGAACTTATTTCTTTTGGTGGGGTCTTTTAGGATGGAGACATCACTCTCCAAGTAGACACCCTTCCCATAATTGGGCATGCTTTGTAATTATACCCTCACTACGTCCTTCCAACAATTGGTAGTGTCACAGTTTTGTCATGCACACCTCATGGGAGACATACTTCTCCACATAAGTGCACTTTTGTGGGTATACTAGCTTTCGCCTAGCTCAAGGTGGGTTTGGTCCACCTCGTTGAGGTCAAACCTTAGTCTTTTGCCTCCTTGAAGTGATTGACCCCTTTTTGGAAATATTATGCGGTGAAGGAGAAAGGTAGTTTACACCATGGGATCTTGGTCCCATCTATGAATGTGAATCTACCAATGTAGAAATGTTGGTATATAGAAAACTCAACTTCTTCTTGTACTAGTGCTGACAATTGTTCGGGTATCCTTCATTCCGCCCTGAACATGTTGCACATACTTTTGTACCATTTCTCTAGGTGCCTTGTGTGTGGCCATCATGGTGTCACAAGTTTATTTTTAAAATCTCTTCATGGGGGAAGGATCTTCATCTAGGTATTCCCATACTGAATTCTCTTGCCCATCGGGTACTCTAATTTCTATGAAGATGATGGTGAGGAGGAAATTCCCAGGACATGATGTTCTCTCCTTTTTGCATGAAACTGATGATTTATTTTGTAATGAATGTGGACAAGTTATAGATGGTTCCTTTCGTATTATTTTGGCACACATTTAACCAAACCTTGTTTATCTATGTCCACCTTTCTTTCCCATTTGACTTGGATACCAAGTGCATGGTCATCCTCATTGATCGGGGATCACTTTCAAAAGTTCCCTAAACATCCCTAAATGGTGTCGGTGAAGAAGATCATCTCAAGAGATTTCCAACGATCGTGTGAGAATGTGACAAACAGGACATCGGGAGCTCTAGATATGTTCGGTCAAAGTTCAGACAGCAGAAAGTCAACTCTGGTCAACTGGTCAATATTGGACGAATCGCACTATGACACGTGGCTTGCCATCGCTCATCAAATTCACTTGATTTTCCTATTAGGAGATGACAAGTGGACTACATGATGACCGAGTTAATTAATTTTGATACCCCATGGTATGGGTCAAATTTTTATTTACTTGGTAAGTCCACTTACACACCATTCCAAATGCCACGTATATATATATATTCAAACATTAGTATAAACTACCACATGCTAAGTGCATTTGTGAAGGAGGGAAGCGGTGGTGGGGGCATGCAAAGGACCACGTGGAAGGAGGATGAAGCGGTTGTTGGGGCTTAATGCCATGTGTGGTAAGATCCACGTGGAGAATGGAGGAGATAAGGTTTATTAAAACCTTCCCTAAGTCTAAGGCCGCAAAATGTGGGATAAATACCCACTTTACAATACAAAACTGCCCCCTTCACCCTAAGCCGCTCCAATTGGGATTTTATCCCATTAAAAATGCTAAGCCGCCCATTATTGGGAATTGTGATCCCATTTATTTTGCTACGGGATTAGGCTAATATTAGCCTAAGGATGATATGCAAATGCATATTTTAAGGGCCCTAATTTTGTATAAATAGGGAACCCATTTGCATTGTAATAAACACACAGACACCCTAAGCTTATTATTTGTTAAGCTTATTGGGAACACACAACCCAAGCTTATTTTTTGTTAAGCTTATTGTGGGGACACACCGCAACAGAGAAGCTCATTGCTAGAGTGCGGAAAGGTGGAGACACACCCCAAGCTTATTATTTGTTAAGCTTATTTGTGAGATGTGTCAACAAATATTGTTTATTGGCCTATTATTTTAGGCAATAGTAGACGAAATATTTGTGATTGGGAGTAAATTATAAACTACCCAATAGGCCCATTGAGCCACACCAATTACTTGCAAATCCTGGATTATTGACCGGAGTGCTAGCATCGCATTGATAGCATCGGGAAGGCCGATCGAAGCTGAAGGAGATTGTGCATCAGGAAGGTGAAAAATAATTCGACTGATCATTGGAAGTTTTCGAAGAACTGGTGTACTGATAGGCAAGTAAAATTCCATTAGGTTTTCTTGTGAAAGTACTATTGTAACTTACAAGTTTTGACTAGTGGAACGGTTCGACCATGAACCCGAGACGTAGGTAATTTCTGAACTCCGTAATCAATCTTTGTGCAATTGTCTTAAATGTCTTGCATTTTATTTTAAATTGATTACTTAAAAGGAGTAAATTATCGGAAAATAATTAAAGCCTATAAGGGTCCGAGATCAGGTAGTAATAATCTGATTATTTTCGGATCACTCATCATTGAGTTGGAGATATAGAAATAGTGCAAGCCCTTTTTATAATCAAAATCCTAGATTGTATCCTTAATAGCTTCCTTGTCCTCTAGGTCATCATATAATGGATCCCCTTCGCAGAAAATGCCAAGAAACTTAGAGATTAGTTTAGGTGTTATGCACATCCTTCACCTAAAAAGTAGAAGTGGTCCTTATACACACGTGACATCAACCATTGGTATAGTCACTTAGGTTTTCCAAAGCAAGGAAATTCATAAATTGACAAAGGTGACCTAACCTTATCTAATTTTACCTTCACTTCATCATCAAATATTGACATCCCTTCTAGTGTCATATTATCTGTCAGGTAAACCAGCTCTAATGTTATCTCCTTATCTTTGGTGCTTGTGTGATGTTTGTAATCACTCATGACCATCTTCCTTACATGGGACACCCATTCATTTCCCAACAACATGCCATATGGGTATTGCATCTCCGCATACCACTCCTTGTTAAAGGTGGTGGTGGCGATCTGCTTCCCCTTTCCCTTGCCCTTCGTTGGTGATATGGCTTCCTTCTTTGGTGTAATTATCTTGTCGGGATAAAACCAAACTCTTCATTGTTACTCTTCCTTGCTCTGCTCAAATTTTTGGCTTAAATTCATGAAGAATCCCTTTACTCTCATGGCCTAACCGTCAAACCCTAACCTGAAAATCTTTCCACAAGATGGTGTACCCTATTGAAACCTTCTTCCCTATGCCCGTGTACTACTTCCACTTTGGTTTGCAAATCACACTAGTCATGCACTCAGATTTTCACAATTCCTCCTTCACACAAATATTTCACGTACGGATGCCCTAGTTCATAACACTCTTCAATATTGTAATATTAAGGTAAACAATAATGTGCCCAACCTTCTATTTATAGCTTTTTGCTCATTCCCCATGATAAATTCCATGCCACCTACCAACATAATTAACATTAAATGTGGATTTTTCCACTAAATCTGATCTTAAGCACTCTTACCCATGCGTCTAATAATACGTAAAAATATCTACAACCGTCTCGGCATACAAAAATTCTTACCGATCGTTGGAGATGTTCCTACGCGTGCTTGTAGCGCCGAAGCCACTTCTTCTGTCCTTAACCTGATTTTTTCCCTTGCCTACCTCATGTTGTTCTTATGCTTCTCATCCTTTGTAAGTGGTATTTGTAAATCTATCTCGACACCAAAATTCCTTATGTCCACCTTTTCTATGCATGCACCTCCACACTACGTGCTTTTCATTCTTCAATCCGGGCCATATCCTTCAATCTGGGCCATCGAAACACAACTTTCACTACTAGCTTCTATTTTACTTCACATTACTCCACCCCACATAAAAATAGATGCATGGTCCTTTGCACATATATAAACTTTTGAAAATAATAAGTGGCTACCAAAGGTGCACAAAGTGTGCAAAACAACAACATAAAGAGGAACAAGCAACAAGAAAAGGAAACACAAGAAGGAAATACATAAAAGGAAATCCTGGGCTAAATGGCAATACTACCTTATTCATAAACACAAGGAAGACTTATTTATAGTAGGGATTCAACTTACTCCCATTGAAATGGCTTGGTAATCGTGTTCCATCACACACTTATGTAGAATCGACAAGCGTATGAATCAAGGATGTACGAGATGATATATGGCCCTAACTAATGGAATTTCATTTTCCCAAGATGGCGCAAAAACTTGGAATCATATAAAAACCACATGTCTAACCTCAAATTTTTTGTTTTTAATATGGAAATCATGTCATGCTTTCTGTCATGCCTTTTTAGTCTTCTATATCCATCTAGCAAGTGTTCGCCTTTCGTTTAGCTACATTAAATTCTCCATGAACTTTGGAATTGCTTGTTCATTAGCTAACCCTCCCGTGTGCGTAATACGTAGTGATGGTAGCATAAATTCAAAAGTTAAAATAGCCTCCATTTTAAAAACAAACTAAAACGGTGTTGCCTTGTTCAATCTCTTATAGGTTGTCCTGTATTCCCATAGAACAATTGATACCTTGTCATCCCAACCTTTTCTTCCCACATCACAAATTTTTGTCAATGTGTGACTCAAAATTTTGTTAAACACCTCAACAGTTCTATTAGCGTAGGGTGATATGGGGTAGTATTATGATGGGTCACCATGAACTCACCAACAAAATATTGATTGTTTCATTCGAGAAAATGTGTACTCCTATCACTAGTCAAGGTTAAAGGACATCCATACTTGTTGATAATCCTCTCCCATAAGAATATAGCAGTTTTATTATTGTTGTACAGTCCCTTGTAGGTGCTTCCTCCACCCACCTTGTTAAGTAATCAGTGTAAGTGATGATATAGCGTGATCCAGTCCTTCGCGTGGTAGGTGAAATTGGTCCTACAAAGTCAATGGCCCACTTTTCAAATGGTTATGTACTTTGTATATAGGTATCAAGGGCATCTCATCTCTTTTTATTGGCCTTCCAAGGCACCGGAATGGTCACAGCCTTGCAAAACTCAATGTAATCTTGGTATATACTTTCCCACCAAATCCCGCCAACAAGATCTTCTCGTGATGTGGCATTCCCTGTATAGTGCCCTCCTGCAATCCCACCATGTGCTTCTTCCATGATTGTAACGTGCTCATGTTCTAACATGCATCAACACAGAACCTCATCACGACCTAACTTGTATAAGTCTCCACTAATTAGTATGTAGGGCGCGGTGCATATAGCTAACTGTTTCCTTTCCAAAGCTTTCATTCCTTCTGGCGCTACACCCATTTTGAGAAACATAGAAATATCTTCTAAGTCAAAGGAACATGCCACAACCTAAATAGTTACGCATTCGACATAGCATCCTCATTTCTCTATGCATCCTCCCCGAGTCAATTATTAAAAATGGATAGGTCCGAGTTACTCTTATCTGGTTTCACAAAATCTGTAAACTCAAATTCCTAAAACAACAAGACCCACCGACATATTCACCCTTGAAAAATGGGATTTTTCACCAAGTACTTCAGGGCCATGTGATCTATGTAAAATATGAAGGGTGTTTCCAAAGAAATCTTTGCTCGAACTTATGTAGCATGTAGATTGTTGAAAGTGCTTCGCACTCAGCGATCATGTAATTTTGTTCTGCTAGTGTCAACTTCCTACTTGCAAAGCAAAGGGGGTAATCAAAAATACCTTATCTAGGTTTTGCTAGGAATGATCCAATAGCTCTCCTGGAGGCATCAACATGCACATGGAAAGGTTTATCCTAAGAGGGAAATTGTAATATGGGAACAGTGACAAGTATATCCTTCAAAGTGTTAAACACCATCCATTGCACCTCTCCCTAGTGAAAGGCACTTGTGTGTTGTAGTAACTTATCCAATGGCATGACGATCTTGGAATACCCCTTGATAAACATTTGGTAGTACCATGTATGCCCAATGAATATGTACACTATGCTCTGACTGGTAGGCTCCCCCAACCCCACAATAACAACAAATTTGGTGGGATGCACTAAAAAACCTTCCTTGCATATGATATGCCCCAATAGGGTCCCAAATAGAGTAGTAAAAACACACTTCTTGATGTTGAGGTATATCCTCAACTGCCAACATCTCTCAAACATCAGTCTCAAATTGTCACAATGATCTTTCACATATATTGTCTAGTCATCATGGTAGACTTACATAAACTTATGGATAAAATCCTGAAATGCTTGGACCACTATGTGTGAAAAAATAGTGGGTGTGTTCTTCAGTCCAAAAGGCATGACCGTATAGGAAAAAATTCCCCATTCAGTGGTGAAAGTTGTCTTCTCTTGGTCTTCTTTAGCAATTCTAACTTGATGGTATCCTAAGAATCCATCCATGAAGGAATAGATTTCGTGCCCACTACTCCCTCTAGAATCTCTTTGGTGAAGGGGGTTGGAAAAGGATCAATTACACATACCACATTTAAGTCCATGTAGTCAACACAAATCCTTATCCTTCCATCCTTTTTAATACTAGATGACCATGGGACTTACCCATTCTGATTCCTCCATAACTTCAATGATTCCTGATGTTATCATATTATCTATCTCCTCCTTAACCTTGATGCAAAGATTCGATTCATTTGATAGGGCCTCTTCCGGATTGGGTGCACACCTTATTTTAACTTGATCTTCATCTCCCCCAAAGAGTGGTGAATGCCTTTAAGCTCATGGTACCCACATGGAAATAAATCCTAAAACTCGTGTAATAGATCAATGATCTTCAAGACTTCCTTCTCTCGACCAATAGTCTCTAATAGTGGCCTCCTTAGGTTTAACCTCTAAGCCAATGTTAACCTTCTTTATTTTTAGGGGTTTATGGTATGCATGTGCTTTCTCATCAACACTATCAAAACTTTACGTGTACCTTCAGTATGGTTAGCATCCAAACTCTCCATCTCTTCACCACCTATCATGTAGATCATATTTCCCTTTTTCTTTCTTCTTGCACGTGCACTCAATCTGCATCTCTTCCAAATTTTCTTCATCAAAGCATGGTTCAAAACTAGGTTCACCCAATAAATCCAGTATTCTATCTTCTTCCATGACACTATCTCCCATCACTAGGTGCCTAACAACCTACAACCCCTATCCATTGATGGTTTTTTACTCGATACTCAAAAACGAAGGAGATTAGCCATCAAATCCTACCAATTTCCCATCCGACGGCATCTCAAAGTGAATATACCATGTGTGCATACAACCTTGTAAGGTGGAATACAACTTATGCACCCATAAAGAAGGTGGTAAGGCCTCTGTGCCTTCCATCCATGATTTCTCACATGCTTGGACATGAGATGAGGTAGGTTCCTTCCCATGGTAGTCTTGTATTGTAGTGGGTGCATTACTTTAGGAGAACCTAATAGAGAACATGATTCTTACCTCACGCCACTCTAGAAGGATATCATGGTGAGTTTTCCACCAACGTATTGTGGTCTAAAGAAATTTCTAGCTGATCACCCCTCTTCTTTCGATGTCATTTTTCCATTGAGCCTCCATTTCTTGTAAGAAATGATTTGGCTTGGATCCTCCAGAATAACTTGGTAACTTCTTTCCTCTAAGGTGCTTGAATGAGTGTACCTTTGTTACCCTTGTCACAGAGCCTCTTAGCTATCACCAAATTAACTCATAATTCTTGTGCGCCCAATCATCACACACCACACTAGTTGTATCACTCATAGACTGAGAATCTTCAAACTGGATAACTCCTTTGTAGGGTGAATCACCTGAGGGTCCCTGATAGAGCGTACATAGATCCTATCAAGAATTTCTTCTCCCAAGGGCTCAGTATATGGTGTTAATTTTCCATCGGTTAAGGGGATGATGACCTTCTCCTCCTTGTTATCAAAACTTATGTATCCCTTATTGAAACTTAGGTCAACATTATTCTTGTAACACCAGGGTGCCCAAGTAATGCTGGAAATTTTTCTACCTTGGCTAGTGCCAAGACTTCAAAATCCCCAATGAACTTTTCCCCTTGGATAGTGATAACAATGTCCTTTAAGACACCAATGGGCATTTCATTTTTCTTGTTAGCCATGAAGATGGCTGTAATGGGGGCCTTCCCATCTGATGCCATGCATCTAGGATGAAAACATTAGCCTCCACACCCATGTCAATCAAAATATTGCTCAGAAGCCACCCATCTACAACAACATTCAAGGTAATCTCCTTGTCATAATCAAGGTTGTGGGGAGGAAGGTTAGCATGTAGAACCTACCTCTCGTGCCCTTCTCCAGTGTATGGTACCTTCTCTCATAACCATTCTCCTAGCAAGGGAATGATATTCTCTTTCCTCAATATCTTACATACTTCTCTAACCTCATCTAGATCCTTTTGTGGAGCCTCAACATTCTTCCTTTGCTCTAACTTGTCTTGACTACTCTTTTAGGAACTGGATCTCTCCTTATAGGCTTCAAATCACATCCATGGTTTCTTGATACACTTCTTTCTGATGAGTAGGATTTAGATACTTTCCATGCACCACCTCTTCTCTAATAACCAGCGGTCTTTTCCTTGGTATATCACTTGTGCGAGAAGCCTCGGCTCGCATCGTAACTTGTACAAGATCTAGTTCCGACTTGCACACCACTCTTAGCATCCATTATGAATAAAATTTCCTCATGCTTACCATCCTAGTACCTTTTTCCTTTTGGTGTTGCTTTGACTCATATGTTAAAACAACTCCAGAACTCCTCATACTTATGCTTCTTCCCACACCAAGAGCATTATAGAAGATCAGGGCATTCACGCTTATAGTGCTCTATAGATCCATAGTTGTAACAAGTTCCATGCGGAAACTCACTTCTTCCTCCTCCATAGTTGCCACGACCATGAAATCCTCCTTGGAAGCCTCTTCCATGCACCCCTTAATTCATGCTCCTTCAAAGTAATGGCCATTTTCATTGGAATTGTTCTCGAGGCTAGTATGGCACACACCAATATCAATGACATCGTCTATCCGGTCAATAGATCTACAATACTTGGTGTTATGGGTAGTAGAGGTGCGAGATATTACAATAAAAAGACACATTCTTATAGATCATGTGCTACAAAGAGGGGAATATACTTACATCATTATCTCCATGTAAAATTTCACAATCCACTTTCATGGCACGTACCAATATCCTAGTGAAACTTCCTTTGTATGCCCCTCTACCTCAAAATCTATACACCATAGACCACTACAAGTCTCATGCACCGAGTTTTCAGATATCTTCTCTAGTTGCTTCACCATTACAGCAATCTAAGCCTTAAGGAAGGAGCTAACAACTAGTATCCATGCTTTTGATATCCTCAGCATGTAGTGTAGCCTCCAAGGCCTCACGTGGGTTTGTGAAATTTTTGTGTGAAAGTTCTCTCCTAAATGGTGTTATCAATCCTCCAAAAACCACTGAGCATGCTTGAGAGGGGTGAATATCATAGGATATATTTGATAAGAGAGTCTTGAAACACACATTGTACTCCCACACACTCTCTACCATTCCTTTCTGGAACTCCTTCAACATGCGCTTATTCTCTTCTGTTCAAACTTAGGGATATGAAATTAAGCCAAGAAGGTATTCCACAATGCAGTGTAATCCACCACTATCTTTGGGGGTCATACTTTTGGTACCAACTATAATCATGTCCTTGCAATGTTGTTACAAACTGACTTGACTTTCGCTCTAGGGTAGTGATTCCCTTTGCGCACCATCATTGTTATCACTGTGTACATGCTCTGCAACATCCTCTATACCTTTGTAGTCTAGTACGTGCAAAGACATCTCAAAAAGTACTTGTTGAGGCCATTGAGGTCCTTGTCCACCTAACCCATAACCTTGATTCCCTCCAGTGTTTCCTCCACCACCAGATCCACTAGATCCACTAGGTATTAGCCCTCCTAATCCACCAGATCCTCTATATCCACCAGGTCCTCTAGCTACTATACCACTAGATCCACCTCCTGTAGCTAGTAAAGGGCCTGAAGTGGTTGTGCCTAGTGTTCCCAATGTCCCACTAAACTACGGGCCAAAAGTTTGTGATATTTCACCACTACCAAATTTGTGTCCCATGACACTCGCAGACATGATACCCAAGTTTTGTGTACTTGCACTTTTACCAAAATCATATAGATAATATTCCTCCAAACAAAAGAAATGAGTGTGAAACCATAGATGTACCAACAAAGAATTTATATATCCTAGGTGTAGATTGGTCACTCCCACCGATACCAACTATGTTAGCAATACTTATCTCTTTATTTGGAAGAATAAGTTCTAGGGATTGGTCACTAGGTAGATTCGATGTGTGCCGATGAATCTCCTTTATCCAAGTGACAAAATCTCATCGAAGCTAAAGGGATATCTCTTTTGTGCTTTCCAAGATGGGGTAACATAGAATGCTCGTGATCCATGTCCTCCGCGTGAACCTCGATTCCTCCCTAAAATGTCTACCTCCATAAATCCATCACTCCCACAACCTCACATTGTCTATCATGCTCCCTTTCACGTGCTTTGCTATATTTGAGTTGCCTCTCCTCTCTTTCTTTTTCAACCGTAATGTTTTGTATCTTCCTCCACCATATCTTCCTCACCCAGCGCTAAGAGAAGATTAGCTGGCCATAGGGAATACTTCCAAACTTAGTGTAATGAGTAGGATCCTCATGGCTAAAGGAATAACACATAAAAATGATCCATTAGGTTTTTTTAAGAACTCAAACTCAACAACTTCAAGACAAAATTACATAGAAATAATGTATTCCAAAGTGTATAAATGGTCAAAAATCTCTTCCACCAATGACCAACAACACATGTCCAAGTTAGATCAGCATCCTACAAATCTCGATATATTCATCTTGGGTCCAAATGTGAGATCTATAATACCACCTTGATCTCAATGCATACACAGAAATCCATTCATACAACTCTACCAAAAACAACGAAATAAGGTCTCATACATCTCGTGATACATGTTTTCTTTTACCCATTTGTGTGCATAAAAATCATCCTCCGTGCTCTTAAACCATGCCTCGACACTATCCAAGGTCAAGCACTCCATCATCATGCATCATTCTCACAACAAATTTGAAAAGAGGTCCTAGAAACAAAACCAAGATGTAGTCATTTTTATGTACTCTCAATACAAATTTCTAATCCCATGTATGTTGGCCTATCACCCAACAAGCACTAGGTGCTCACTCTAGGCATGTGTGGGTGCAAATCCCTTCCTTTATGTGAGCATTATGAGAAGATATTTTCATTGATAGAAAATTAGATGTAGAAAAGTAAATGTTCATGCACTCATTCTGAAAGCATCGTATGAGATATTACATCTATATACCCATGTAAATAACAAGAGAAACATCATATAAAGGACAAATTTGATTCATAATAGAAATAAGATACACTAGAGTTTTCACCCATGAAACAAATATTTAGAACAAAGCCATATATTCATATTGATCATAGTACCAGTAACCAAATTACATTCAAAAGTGGCCATTAAAAACCATACATGTCATAGGACTTTAGAATTATCTCTTACAGACCTTCCCTAGTGTGACATTCTAACTATTCCCTTCTATTTCATTTTTTATTACAAATTCTAACACCATACAAAGGCCTATTAAATCCATCAAAACCATCAACACTAAGTGCTCTAAAATCCTAATATTACTACAACATCACACTCTTGATGCATTCCTCGTGATCGTGGACCCGATGTCTATCAAATTTTTTTCCATTTAAGTGTGTCTTCCTTACTCTATAGAATCTCTATAAATAGGTTTAGCACCCACCGCTATGCCTTCCTTCAGAGCAGATCATATGCCAAGTGTCTAGGTGGTCCTCTAATGGAACATGTTAATCATGTTCCAAGCTCTCCACTTTCTACAATGATGTCTTTTGAGAACCTTCCATGCGTGGAATATTATTTTCTTAACCACCAAGTCTCCATGCTATCACCTTATCCACTCGGTATGCCTAGTTGAGTCATGTTTTTCCCCGAAGTGCCTCCACTAAGAATATGGCTAAGTCCTTAAATCTTGTTTACTTGCCTTACACTTGCACCCCGGTTTCTACTAAACCCTTGTCCTATGCATTTTTGCCCTGCACGCCCTTCTTCTTCTTGAGCCCGCGTGCACACGAACCCTTTGGAACTTAGCCAATATTTTGAGGCCCAACATGCATCTTATCCAAAGGTTGATTCATGTTTTGGAATTTTTTCTCACTTCGGGCATAACTCGATAAATAATATTTGTGTACTAATAGGAGTTGATCGGACTAAATATTGATTTTTGGTTTGAACAAAACCTAAAGAGATGAGCCTGACTCTCCAGTGAAAGTCATATTGTTAGAACTTGAAATTTTAGGTTTTTTCATATGTGTAACTCGGTCAATTTCCTCAATCCTAACCAAGGAGCCATTGTTTTTCCCTTGAAGGGGGAGTTTTAGGCACGGGAGACGAGTCGAGTAATTGTCATCCCAAAAATATAGTGAGGGTGACTATTGTTGCCTACCCATTTGGTAGTAATATGCCTCAAGACCCAAAATGGGCCACCATATCCATCTTGTCCCGACATATTTGGGGGTATATGAATACTTGCAAAATAATGAGAGAAGGAGAAGATGGATGAAAGAAATGGAAATGAAAATATACTAGCTCTTCACGTTGGGTTCACCAATTTGTATAGATGAAAATCGACACGTGACCTTCAACCGCACTTGACTCCCTAAGGTCGTGCCAAGGTAGCCGATGTGGAAATGTGGATGGCTATAGATAGAGAAACATGGTATGTGGATGAAAGTGTATGTAAATGGGATGAGCAAGTTATCAAGTCAAAAAAATGTCCTCAATGCACAATAACATGATCTACTAGTTGAGGGAAAGGAAGGCCTCTCTAACTTGAAATTGTCTGATAGAAGGATATGAAAGAATAACTACACGAAGACTCTAGTCAATATCAAGCTCTGTGGAGATCCTCTCTAGTGGTTGCGGTATGTGTGGAATATGCAAGGGACGCATGGATCATGATAAATCTATGGTTGATCGGTTGGAGAGGTCCAAAATGTGAGGGATGGATGAGATTCCTCATCTAGAATTGTTAGCTATCGAACGATGTTTAGTGGATGTGAAAACAACCTAAAAATAATGGGTGTAATCCTATATCAAGGTCTAACTAGTCTTCGGGCCCTTACGGTTGGGGAGGTCTGCAGATCACAACCATAAAATCTTGGAGGTTGCAATACTTGTATGGTTATGTATGTTTAAACTCTATTGCCAAGGGTAGTCTAGTATTCATAGGATTTATCAAAGCAATGATGTTCGTAATGTTTAATTAATAAATCTTTTCGGTGTATTGTGCTAGTGTTCCAAGGATAAAAAGACAGAGTCTCATATCTATGTTCGTAATTAATTTAGACCCATTTTTTTGTGGGACCAATGGATCACTAGCATATGTTTTGTAACATCCTCATTTTAGACAATAGAACAAGTCATATTTATTTTTTTGATAATTGCATCCTGGTTCTAAATACATAATTTAGAACTCACAAATCAAATAACCATTCTTATAACAGACAACCATATGCAGATGTAATGACTCGGAGTACCTCTCGATCTATTCATTCCATGACTCGGTAATCTACCGATCTATTCATGAGTAATAAGAGTTGGCATTTTTATTTAACACTTCACTCTTGCGGTTCTCTTCCCTATTCTGGGATTCAGAATGCTCTGTCCAAGGAACCTAACTGAATAATTGTTACCATTATTCATCGGCATCTCATCCCTTAGACTAGGTGAATTAGGACAACGCAATCAGCAGCTTGCGATACTTTGGCCAAAGATTTGAAACATACTGCTTATGTCTCGTATTCCTTAACGGCATACTCGTCAATCTGGAATACGTCCTTCACCCCATTCCTATGTTATGTAGAATGTCTTATACCGACTTCTGTCAGTCCCTATTATCCCAAGTTAATCACTCGGAACGGATTAGTAAGGTGACCACGTTATATGGATGCTCCCGAGGACTAGGGATAAGATGACATACTGGGTCAATCCTAATTAAACCAGTGTGTCAAGATACCCCGAGTCTCCTAGGCAGCCATATAATGCGACCACATACCTAATCGGTCCCAAAGTAACTTGTACGAGTTAAAAGTGTAAATCTTAACGATCAATGCAAAGGATGTCGTCATAAGTCACCTGCATTGTGGTATCTTCGAGAAGATCCTAATCTTCTTGAAGGTACAACCCTGCAGTTGTCTTATGCCGTCAACCTTTAAATCTGCCTCGAAAAGATCTACTTATTAATAAGCGTTACTCACATAGAGTTAAATTAAATTAAAAGACGTTCCCCAAAGGTTAGCCTTTCCCGATCCTTGGATTCTTCTTCATAGAATGACCTTTCGCAATAAAACCCATTACACAGAGGAGTTATTAAGACCAAGGTCTCATCACGGAGTTCATAGAATATACATAATTCTAAAACAACGGAATTGGACAATATCTCATAAACTTCACATGAGATTGCCATCTGAACCCCATTAGGTTTATATCAGTTCTCATAACTGAATTTATATCATACTTATAAGTATCAAATATAAATGATTCAGAATCCAATTAAATGTTGTCCTGTCATAATCAGGACTAGGGATTAATAATTTAATTCAGTTTGTTTAGCGTTCTGCTTAGGTATATTTTAACCCTATCTTCCAAAAAGATAGTTACCTAAATTTCAATTTAGCTTCTGATAGAACATACCGAACTGCTAAACAATCATAAGAATTCAGTCTTATATTCTTGCAAAGCTTACATTGATAATCACAAAAGTCTCCAAATTATATAATAATAACAATGCTCTTTAGATCATTTGAACCGAAGAAGGTCAAACTATCAAGATAAGAATATAGACACATAAGTAACAATATCAATTTCCATTCCTTTCGAACTAATCAAATACATTTTATGCATTCAGCATACTTGATACATTACTCAACTGAAAAAGGAACATCTTTCCTTATATGGTACATTTAGAAAATCAAGCGGTAATTCATTATAAAATCAATTTAAACAATCTGATCGTCCTATCAGATCTGCATGCTTTTACCACTTACGGCATCCATCTGCAAAAATTGTCAACATGGGTCAGTTCAATGAACTGAGCATGATAAGCACTAACCTTTAAAACAATTGCAATACATCAATTGTTTTCATTAAACACCCTGTTTAAATGAGATCAAATCATTAAAACGTTAGTGACCAAGAAGACAAATGCATCTAACCAACTATCCATCTGAATCCCAAGGACAACAACATCAGACGGATTATATATTCAACATAATAAATAAATAACCTTTCATGATTCCATCAGCATGATAGAACAATTCCAAAAGTTAGATAAACAATTATATCAACCTATACTTTATAACAGAAGAGAAATAAACGAATAATACTTATTTCCTTCAGATCTAGCTCATGACTGTACCGTCTTTTCAAGAGCAAGGCATTCACTTAATACACAAGCAAATAAATCAGTCGAGACCATCAACAGCACCACTGTTTTGTTAAAGCTTACAAGAAAGCAACTACAGTACAGTAGCCCTCATGCCAAACAATGGTGTCTATCAACAAGCAGACTCAGTATGTCCTCACGCAAGAAGCGACAGACAAGAAGATATTAAATGCCGTTACCTGTTAAGGTGAAATCGACTACTCCTAAACTCAATCAAGCTCAGAAATGGATATCTATGCACAGAAGACGTAACACGCCAACAATACCTTATGACAACCTTCAACTCATTCAAGTCCTTTCTACACTGTAAGGCTTTTAGACCCAAGGTCGAATTCAAAGGATCTCTTCTGTTATCGCAGTCAACAAGAGACTCGAAATCATTTTAGCAATGACAATTCCCTATGACTATGCAGAGAGATTTTTAAACGAAATCCACGCAACATGCACAGCCACATCTATCTGGAATGTAATCAGAAAGAAAACATAACATAACATAACATAGTCACTTCTGAACGCATCCAGAGTTGAAAGTATGTTATTCACGACCTACTTTATAAAAGCCATAATACATAATGTCAAGTTATTTTAAGAAATCCAACAAAGCCAAAAACATTACATGTTCATACTCAGGCTTATACAGATACAGTGACACAGATTACCAATCAAGGATTTAAAACTAAATCCGTATATCAGTATTCACAATATAGCTTTTACAGAAGCCGATATACAAGATATCTTTCCAAACTCAAGGAACCCAACAGTGTCGAAACAATAGTAACTAAGCAAGCTTAATTTGAGACAGGTACTGTAGTTACCTAGAAAGGATTCCACTGAACCCGAGTAACAGTATATCAAATAAATAATAAACAATGATTCCCAACTGTGCCAACAATGATAAACATTAAAAATCAGGCTTAAACAAATCACTGATTTCGTAACAAGAATTCCAACTGAATCTCTCCAATATTCTCGAACAAGCTTACACAGAAGGAAACGTAACAGTACAACCAGGGAGTCTGTACCAAAATTTATTACAAATAACAGAGGTCGTATGACCTGTTACTTCTTCTAGACTCCAACGAAACTCAAATTACCAATATTCAAAGATATATAAAGCTTCCACAGTGGTCCATAGTGCACGAATCATTCAATGGACTCTACAGAGTCGTTTCAATTTAATAAACATATATATATATATATATATATATATATATATATATATATATAAACGGGTTGAATCCCCTTAACCTTCACGAAAGGGAAAAACAACTCCAGTGAGGTCGTAATGAATACTGTAACACAATATGTTACCTCTTCACAATAACTATAAAATTCATAACGAAACCCAACAAAAATCCATAACCACCACTAAATAATAACCACGACATAGCTTACAAAAAGTTCAATTTTAACTGAACAATCAAACAAATGTCCATCAGTATCCCTTCCGACAAGTACCCACAACAAGCAACAACGGCAAGTATCAACAACAAGCATCGACTTCGAGTATAAATCAACAAGCATCACAGTGGCCTGTACCCATCACAAGAACAATTTATGGGCTCTCGCAGAGCAGGCCGAGCATACCTTCTTTTCATATATTTCGCATATAAAAGCCGGAATGCAAAACACAAAGAAATATAGCAACAGTTCGAATATAATAAACACCCATCAAGGGTTAAATTGAAAATCCGAACCAGCATGAAGATACAGTGTCGAAAATCACACAAGGATACCATAGAAACCATCTATTTCCATAAATCATTTGAACAGAGTTGTTCTAATGAAATCATTTGAAGAAGAGCAAGATTTTTAAAAGTTAGGGCCTAACATGCCTGGATATTTGCTCAAAATTCCGAAGCAGACCACTGAAAGAGCTCGGACTTTCTTTTCCTTTTCCAAGTTAGAGCCACCAACAAAATTTTGCTATTTCCATGACATATATATTTTCCTTGCCAGAGGAAAGAGCTAGATACGCTCATACTCGCCATGCAACACCAAGAAGACTGGTGCGAAGAACCAGTGAACAGGCAGAGGGAAAACCGAATTCGTGATAAGCCAAACAAACCATTAACTTTCCAATTTGCATGCCTTCTCACGAAATCCGAGCTCGACTACCGAGCTCATTAATTGCATTTACTCCCAATTTCCCGCTCAAACTCCACTGCCACCGACCGCCATAGTTGGCGATAGACAAGAGAAATTCCAAGACCATTTCCAATTTTGGCGACCTGCCACGTCGGCTCAAGTTAGCCGTTTTAAAACCTCCACCAATTACCTGTCCCTCATGCTTATCCACGCATTTAATAACATAGAAACTGCCGCCCATGGTTCGCACCCCTCCATAGGTCCCCTTATTCTTTGCTCAATAGTTAGGTTAGTAACTTAGGTTAGGATTTAGGATAACACCTAGTCTAACCACTTAGCACATAGATACTAACTTAGAACATTAGCTCTTAGCCTAGGTCTAGGTTAGATTAACACTAATCTAACCCCTAGGTTAAGTTTAGTTTTAGGTTACTAACATTAATAATTCCAGTTAGGTCTAACATTTCTTACGCTCAGAAAAAGACCCACAACTTGCATTCTCGAATAGGGTTCACTCCTGTACTGCCATTAGGCTACAGAATTATATGCAATAGAATTATTACCTGGTCCACGACCAAGACCTTCCAGATATACTTCGATATCGGGAACCATTCCATTTCACACGATCAACCTGAGTTAGACTCGGGATTGGCTTATTCAACGAATTCAGACCTTGCAACCTGTGAAAGGTTTATAATTTTTAATTCATCACGAAAAACTTAAAGCACCACTTGGATCAATACCACTGATCCAAGGCTAGGTCTTATAGATGAATAACTTCATAATTCGTTCCGAGATCAGATTAAACTCAGATGTAAAATGAAATAAATAAAAGAGTCTAATCATATTCTGACTCAGTCAAAGATCTGCAATCTGCAAAGAAGATACAGTACATATCAAGCATGACTTCTCAATCAAAGGAACACATCCTTTTTACAAAAGAAATCACATATCAACACTTGTATGCTTAGGAGGAAGTAACAACAGTGTTCGAGTGTTACATGTTTTATCTTGTCATGGTTTTTTTCTCGGACATGGATTGTAAAGATATAATTTAATCAAGAAACTAACAACTAATTAACAACATTAAAGATATTATATGTTTTCAGTTTTTAAATATATAAATGAAATAAAACAAATACTGAGCATTTATTCTAATAAAATAAATATTTTTGTGCTTTTCTAGGATTTAGAAGAAACAAATGAAATAAAAATTTTCTAATCTAACAAATAAATCCTATATAGATAAATAATTGGATGTAGTTATTTACCTGTGCAATGGTGTAACTAAATCTATATTAATCAATTTAAAGCTTCTCTAAATTACTCTAATTAAATGAAAGTTTTTCTAATAAGTAATTATGTATTTTTTAAATCCTCTCCTATCTCAGATACACGATAATATTGAAAGCTTCAGAAGATTTTCTTCCCCTATAACCTCCCAGATAGGATTTGTGAGAATCTAAGGGAAATCACAATATATGACAAATATATTATCTCTATGCTAGCAAAGAAATCTTCCTCTAGATATACTTCCCTCCAAACCCACAGGGATAGGGAAGGAAGAATATATCAACATAAAATCCTATGGAAGATGTAAAAATTCTTTGAAATTGACTTAGGTATTTGTAATGAAGAAAATAATTTTTAATACTTTATTTGATATGTGTATGCATACAATTCAAAAACAATAATACAAATAAATGAAGAAAAATAACATCAACCCCAACCTAGAAATATATAGTAATGGAAAATCCAGTTGTGTTATGCTTTTTCCCCTCAGTTTGTCTTTTCAATCTCCTATGTTCATGTGAGTCCAAGGGATTTGGAATGCAGTAGAAGCAACAAGGAGAAAGCACTGGAGTAATGGTAGCTTGATGGAAATATTATATCAATGTAAGTAGAAGAGAGATAACACAAGTGAATAGAGATTAGCTATGCAATTTCCAACAAGAATGTGGTAGTTTAGCAATACAAGAATACACAAAATGATCTTCACCATTTTCTTGAGAACAAGTAATTAATTTAGAGAAGGTTAGCGAGGATGTGTACTATCACACTTGGCAGCCATGGGATGCCACATCAAGCATGAAGGGGAATTTTGAAAAATCAATTACACATTACAAGTGAAAGAGGAGATTTCCACAAGGCAATCAAGCTTGAAATCAGCTAAAACGGTTCACAAACATGCACTAAAAGTGAACTTGAGTGGAGCAACATATGTCTTAATTCACGTTGGAAGATTCTGGAAATTTCACACAGACCACTACCCTATGCGGGGCAGCGCTTATGGACTATCGTCCCTACGCAAGGTGGCGGTTATAAGATCGCCACCTAGGCATGATGATGATTACAAGATCTGCAGCCTAGGCAGGTGGCAATTTTGTAAGTAAAGGCTAAAAATAAGGAGAAAAATAGTGATAAGCTACATAAAAGATAGAAATTGATAAGGAAGGAAAACAAGGATATAAATATAAGTTGCAAAGAGGTTTAGGATCTTGAACACCTTTGGAAAATACATGAATCATCATTGGGGACCTTTTATACCATTTTCTAACAATGTAGCAAGTGTAATTTTGGCTACGTACAATGTCCCCAATCCCATCACCCAAAAATGTGGACACGTGTCAAGATCCTAGAACTTTTGGATGTGAAATTATTGTTGTAGCCTATATTTTTATAGTTATTGTAAAGATACAAATTGTCTACACATACCATACGCATAAAAAGGTGACTAAGAAAAAAAAAAGGCCCGCAAGGACACCAAATAGGATGATTCTAAGGCCTGGAAAAATGATAAAATTCCAAGTCATCTAAGTGAAATCTTATGTGGCCCATTTATCCATGTGTAAGGATGAAATTTAAAATTAAAAGTAAGCTATCAATGGTTGAGGATAGAGAAGCCATAGAGGCAAGTGTCACCATCAATGAAAGCATGTGAGGAGTGATATAGAGATAAAATTAATAAAAATACTCACTTTTCCTTTCATTTTAGAATTTTAAGAGTGCTTTGAAGCCTTAAGACAAATAAAAGGCAATATTTGTGCATTTGAATTATGCAAAAGGTTATTTTGGAGCTTCAAGGAAATCCTAGTTATCATTATCAAGGTGAAAGATAATTGTGACAAAATTTACATGGGTAAGAGTTCTACTTGTGATCATCAACAATTTATGATATCATAGTGTATTGGAAGGAATTTTTAGAAGGGTTGGGTGCTTAGATTGTTTTCATTTCCCTATTAAATAGATTTATCAAACATTCACCCTAAAAACATGAAGATTCAATTGGTCGGAATCCAAATGACTTCTCATCTCACCTCTAATTTAAACAAAATAACTCGACACCAACCTCGGGAATGTAGACCAAGTGGAATTCCAACAAAGGCTGCATGCATTTGAAAGGAATGAAACCATGAGGAAAATTGACTGGAATGGGATTTCCCTTGCAGTTCTTTTCCCCATTTTCTCAATATCCAGAATTAGTATGAGTTTCTACACAAAACTACAACCCAATAACTAGGGAGGTTAGGGATGGAAGCAATTCTTTGGTATTTTCCCTAACCATTGAAATTTTTGAGGAATTGTTAGTTCTCCTGTTACATTTGAAGAAGAAGACATTTCTCTTGAGAGCGCAGAGGAATATTGGAATGCAAACATTTCCAAATGCTCCAAAATATTGAACAACAATTGGCTTGAAAAGCCAAGGATTGTTGCCACTAGAATTCCCAAGAAGTTAAGTAGAGCTAATTTTGTGGAAGAAATTAGAGATATTATTACATTGTTGAACAGAGTCATGGGGAAATAATCTACATACCACTATAGTGATTGTATGTTAAAGTATATTTGGATTATCCTTATTAGAAAAATACACATCCATTAGGGAGAAATCATTAGTGATTTCATCCACCAATAGTTACTCAAAATGGTAGTGTGGATTGAAGAAATATCCACAAAAAAATGGAATTCTACATGAAATTTTACCTAGTTTACAACATTTATCATCATAGGAAATCCTGGATTTGAGTGATAAAAATATTTTGGTAATTACATAGCCTAAAATGTGTACCCACAGTTGAACATGGATAACTACATTTAGAGTATCAGGTTGGTACATAATACATTATTTTCTCCCCTCATTTTTATATTCAAACCTTAGTGGGAAAATAACAAGATACCCTCACAATAAAAGAAAGTGATCACTGAATATGGATGTTACTTCATCCAATTCAAAAATTTCACTTATATTAGGATAAGTGGATTTCATGTAGCCCTTACATGATACTAATGTACTTGGATGATATATGGGAAATTTTGGAGGTATCAAGGTAGTTAGTGGTAGTACATAAGAAGATTGTATGAAAAAACAAGGCAAACTTGAAGTTACCTATAATTATCAAGACGTACACCTTCCTTACTTTGATTAAATATAGACTTTTGGAGATAGATATGGTTAGAATCACTTTGTAAAAACTCTCTCCTAGGCCTAATTATGAAATTAGGTGGATACTCTAGGGAGATTTGGGGAATTCTTATGAACATGAGCCTCATTATGAGGACTATTGGATGGATTGAAGTGATGAGGAAGATCTTGGATTAAGGGACTACTCTAAGATTACCCTCACCTAAGATGTGGACTGTAAAATTGTAGTTGTTCCTCAAGGACTGGAGGATGGGAAAGATTTAGTGAGAAAATTATATGTTGACAAAAAGATATCATCACATATAATCGCAAGTGTTGAATAGATGAGGTTAGAGAGTACTTAATTACATAATAGGATAACACATATCCTTAAAAGGACCTAATCTGGATAATTAAGAAAGGAATTGAATTTACCCTGTAAAAATAGTAGTTTTAAGGGAATACAAGGAAAGTGGGATCATAAAATCCATACTTCCTCCTTCCAATAAGGGAGATGTAAGCTTAGACCCTCTCAAGGGAAAATCCCCGAACTCTCAATCGGAGGGAAAAATTTAGGGAGTTAGAGGAGCTCAAGAATCTAACTAGAAAGACAAGGACCCTTAGTCAAATTTGACACATATCATAGAGGAGATAATGAATAAAACTATGCAGGATGCCTATATTATTGTACCCATGCCTCTCCAACTAGTCCCAAACCCAACTTACAAGAAAACAAATTATGGGTCCGAGCTCCTCCCTCTCCTTTTATAAAGGTCCCGACCTATCATAGTACTGGTATACCCTTTAGGGGTGTGGTGTAACCTTCATGGATAGGCCCCACCCTCTCTTTTATGGATTGGGTTTGGGCCCCGCCTCTCCTTTATGGTATTGATTTAGGGATTGGTTTTGGAAAGGGCCACCAAAAGAAACCATCCAGTTAGTGTGCCAACCTCTTCCTCAAAGGTTCATCTAGTGAAGGAAAGGATATGAGAGGGATTATTACCCCAAGGTAGCCAAGGATAGGTCCATAATTGGAAACTATCCATGAAGAAGAGTAAGAGGAAGAAGAATCAGTGACCTTGAATTTTGTAAGAACTAAGAAAAATAAAGTGACACACCTATAATGGAAGTAATGATAAGGAAAATAGTTGAAGGGACAAATTCACAAGCTATGATAATGTTGGTCATGTAAATGTGCACCCACATCTCAGATATGGAAGAGCCAAGTTGTTTGAGACAACAATGGAACCATCTCCAAGTTGTGGGATGTTACACGCTTGAGACAGATCTCTGGAGAAGGTTGGTTCCTCTATTTATTTCTACTACTACTACTACTCCTAATGCTAGAAGGAAAAACTAAGCTAACAATTCTAAGGGACTAGGGATGAAAGGATAACAAAATGGGAAACTAAAATAAGGAAGGAAATAGTACCAAAAAAGAGGGATGAAAACCATCCATTTTGAGCGAAAATGAAAGGAAAAGGAAAGAAGGATAGACACACATAGACAACTAAAACACACTTACCAAATTAGTTTCATTGGAACACAACTAAAACTGGAGCTACAAGGGACATAGAATGACATAAAAACACACAAGACAAGAGGAAGGAAAGAAGGAGGAATGAAAACACTTTAGGATAGAGAATATCCACAAAATAATGCTTTCATTACTTTTAGAAATGCATAGACTTTTACAATGGTGAGAGAGGCCAATATCTCGCTTGCAAGACATAGATCTAGAGGTCTACAACTCAAAATAAAAAGATACAGAGTCCTTGGTAAAGATCTTAAGGATTCAAAATTTCCAACATTAACAATGAGCCCAGCTCTTACATTTATAGATGAATCCATGGAAGAAGAAGAGAAGAAGGAGGGAAAACCTGAATTTGAAATACAAAACACCAAAAAGAAGCATTCAATGCCTGGAAATTTGTCAAATGTGCTTCCCAAATTCTATTTGGAATGTTGGAGAAGGAAGGAACAAAAATTAGATCAAATCAGGTGGTTGGAGTAATTAGATCTGCTCATTAATGCCTAAAAATATGTTTTCCCATTTCTCACCTACTAGATCCGTCAAGAATTTGAATTTGAATATCTAGCACTATAGCCTATGTCAAAGAACTATCGATTGAGACTAGGTGTGAACCGATCAAAGATATGTAGTAAAAGATATGGCTATCGAATATTTTCAGATCCACCTAGGAAAGAAAAACATGTAGCATGCATTGATTGGTTGAGAAAATGGCCAAATGTGTAAATGATTTTTTCGTTTCTACCACGTGTCACTCATTGATTTGTTGTGAAGATCTGACGCCTGTTGGCACACTTCGATAGCTTACGTATGGCACAATAAAGTGTGTTAGAGAATGACATGGCATAGAATGGCACAAAGGAGGGTGCAAAGGTATGCGTGTAGAAGAATGAGGCATGGGAGGATGACAAAAGGAAGGTGTGCATAATTGCAATGTGTATGGAGGAAATGATGCAAATGGGTGAGAGGTAAACATATGGAAGAGGCATAATCATTACAAAATGATGTACAAGGGCACGAGGAAAGGGTGCCTGTGGATGCCAAGGAATTATTTGATTTTTGGGAAGAAAAGGCCAAGGCACATGCGGAAGGTGAATCAATGTAGAGAAGGTGGAAGCGTAGAGAGTGCACACAAGGGGAAGATGGAACAAAGAGGAAAAGGAAAAGGAAAAGAAGGGGAGAAGGCATGAAAAGGAAGGGATGCATGTAAGGCGCACATGGAATATGAAACCATGAAAATGTGCCAAGTGAACAAGTGAAGTGCACACAACCTGCATGTAGAACCATAGATCCAGAATGGGGAGATGAGTTATCCAAATAACTAGGAGAGTTATTGTGGATAACCATTTTGGAAATTTTCGGGCCATCCTCTTTCTAGATGAAGGAGATCAAGTATCCGAAGCATCCATTGGGCATGGAGTCTATGATATGAAATATCTAATACATAATTTTGAAGAACTACCCTTGAAGTCACTTTAAAACATATTATGAACTCTGTTTCAAATCCTATGAAACTACCGAGAATGCTAGAATATAAATGAAATCCTTAAAGCTAAAGAAGAGCATGCACAAGAAGAATTTGATAAGAAAGAACTATGTATAAACAAATAATTTTCACATATCACACTTGGAGGAATTGAAACTATTCTAATATTTACAAAATGATGCAGCAAACTTAATGGAAGGGTTTAAGATAGATCCCATTTACTGGGATTGGTAGTGTACCTCCATCAAGATGAGACAAATTGAAAGAGTTAGCCTCCTTGCATGAATTGATAGTATACGAGCCACTCTAAAGTGCATCAAAATTTTCATGGCACCCTAGTTTAGCTTTGTTAGCATCCCATTTCAAGACCAAGTCCCCAAATTTGAAATCTTGAGGCCTAGCCTTTTTGTCAAACCATTTCTTTATTACTTGTTGATGTTGTTCTAACTTGATCATGGTAGATTTCCTTAATTCTTCAAGTTTAACCAACTCTACCATTCTGAATTCTCACTGGTCTGTGCCTTCAAATTTCATCTATTAGGAAAGAACTAATGAGTTCAACTCAAGCATCAAAGGAAGAGTAGCCTCCTTTCCATAGACAAGCTTGTAAGGAAAATTTCCTATTGCTTTTTTATTGTTATTCTATCTACCCAGAGCACACATGATACCTTTGTATGGCACTGCCTTTTGCTAATGTTCATTCTGCACTTCATGATCCTAATCAGGTTCTTATTTGTTGACTCTATAAGAACATTTGCTTGAGGGTAATATTTGGAAGAAGTCTTCAAATAGATTCCTAGATTCAGAGCCCAATCAGTAATCTTAGTGTCAAGGAAGAATTTTGTGTTATCAGAGATAATTGTTTGGAGAATGCCAAACCTTATCACTATACCTTTGAGAAAGTCAAGGATCACTAACTCGGTTGATTCCTTGAGTGTGAAAACCTCTATCCATTTGGTGAAGTAGTCTGTAGCTGTCAACACCCACTTGTGTCCAACACTTGAAGGTGGATTGATCATGCCTATGAAGTCGAGACCCCATTGCACACAATTCTGATCCTCTTGGATTGGTCAGAGGGGAAGCATTGTCAATCTCTTATTTCCTGAAAAGAAGGTGCATTCTTTGAATTTTGTGGCCTATTTGTGTGAATCTTTAAACAACGTAGGACAAAAGATATCTTCCAATATAATCTTCATTGTTGTAGTCTTGGCAGAGAAGTGTCCACTAGAGAATCCGTCATGAAATTTTGCTAACACATTTTCAATCTGTATGACTTTGATACACCTTAACAACATGCCATCAAGATTATTCTTGAAGAGAAGTCCATCGATCAAAACATAAAGAATGAATTGTAACCTCATATGTATTCCCTTTTCCTTGTTCAAGCCAAGAGGGTATATGCCCTTAGAAAGGAATTTGATCATGTCCTTCATCCAATCACGTGCACTAAGATCTATATTTTGTTCAAGTTCTATGCTCGAGAGTACTTCATCAAGAAATAATGAAGCCTCAAGTTCATTATGTGCATCCTCAACAAGCTATTTGCATAACACGTTACCTTGCACTAACTTGGTGGCCTTGATAGTCACATCATACTCCATGATTTTGGTCACCCATCGTGTTCTCTTTTCATTTATTTATACTCCCATGATGAAGTCTCTAACAAAAGAGTGGGAGACTAACACCTTGATATGATTTATGGTGAGCATACTTTTGAACTTCTTGAGGACATGCATAATGGCATAGACTTGTTTCTCTCGTGTGACTATATATTAATTCATATTACTTTAGTGTTTGGATAAAGAATGCCACTGGCTTCTCCAGTCCTTGTTCATTTTCTTATGTTAGGATAACAACAACACTTCCATCAAAGCATTATAGGCATAAAAGATAAAATCCTTACCATAATCTGGGTTGATGAGTGTTGGTGCACAATAAATCTCTTGCTTGATTTTTTTGAAGATTTCCTTTCCTTTTGCTATCCATTTGAAATCTATGTCCTTCTTGAGCATGAGGGTGATTGGCCTTACTATTCCTGTAAAGTTAGGAATAAAGCACCTAACAAAGTTGATTTTTCCAAGGAAGTATTGCATGGATTTCTTTTTTGCCAGTAGGGAGAGGGCCAGGATGGCTGATACGCACTCAATATCAATTACCATGCCATCTCTTGAAACTACATGGCATAACATTTTTCCCGTGCTACCATGAAGTTACATTTTTGGGGTTGAGAGATACCCCATATTTTCTGCATCTCTCAAAGACTTTCTCCAGGTGCACCATGTGATCCATGCTTTTCTTTGAGAATATTGTGATGTCATCAAGGTAAACTAAGATGAACTCATTGATGTAGCCTTTAAATGTAATATCCATGGTTTGTTGAAACATTATGCATGTGTTTAATAGACCAAAGAGAATCTTATGATATGCATATGCTCCCCACTTGGTTGTAAAAGTTATTTTGAAGTGATCCACTTCCTTGACCAAGATCTGATTGAAGCCCGAGTATCCATCCATCATTAAGAATCTTTGTGTGCCACCCATAGTCTACATAATTTTCTCCATAGAAGGCAAAGAATAATGATACTTTAGAGATTCCTTGTTCAAATATCTAAAATCAACATAGAGTCTGATTTCACCATTCTTCTTGCACACCAGAACTAGATTCATGAACCAGGAAGAGTACTTGATCAAAAATATTATCTTGGCCACAATGAATTTGGATAGCTCCTTCCTCATGAGGGGATCTATCTTTGGATTGACTAGTCGTTGCTTTTATCTAACGGGCTTGATACTAGGATAAAGGTCAATGGAGTGTTGAGAAACACTTGGATCAAAACCTATAAAGTATTCATACTCCCATGAGAATATATCACCATATTTTTGATAGAGAGTTATGAAGGCCTACTTTTCATCATGTGTGTAAGATTTAATGAGAAGTAACTCCTTTTTGTGTTCAACAAAGGATCGGGATCAACCTTCTTGTGCGGTGCACATATAATTTTCTTCACCCTTGAACTCATCATCAGGGATAAAATTTTTCTCTAAGGTGACCATACCTATAGGAATTTTTTTGTCTTTAGCTATATCACTTGGTCACCATAACTATAATGCAAGTTAGATTGCATGCTTGATGAGAACTCAACTTCATTCTGGATGAACTAGACAATCTACACATCACTTTCAAATGCTTGCTACCTGATGTTATTATCATAAATGGATGGTTTAATCACCATCTTTATGTGCTAAGTGTTTCCTTTGAAAAATTCCTCAACATGGGAGAACTATGAACCAAACACCGACATTTGATTAGCATCCTTATTCATATTCCACAACACCACTAGCATATTTAGAGCATCAAATATCTTAAGGATATCCTGAAATCTATGTCTATAAGCTCGAGAAGATTATTATTTGTCATGCATTTTTCGTGACTTGGTGGATAACCAATTCTGTGTCACCAAAGATCTGCAGAGCCTTGATTTTATTCTTTTTCAATAGTAAGAAGACCATGTACTAGCACCTCATACTTTGCCACATTGTTAGAGTGAGCAAACCGCAACTTGTACATGAATAATAATTTCTCATCCATAGGGGAAACGAGAAAAACTCCTATTCCCACACCATTTATTCTTCTAGATCTATCAAAGTATAACTTCCATAGACTAGGGTTCTCTTCACTTTTCTTGAGCATGCGTAGTAGCATAGCTTCTTCTTCAAGAATACAATAAGTACCAAGCCCAGTTTCATAAGATTCCATCTCTTCAACATATGGATCAAATTTTTTGTGCCTCTCTACCCACTCATCAACTACTAGATCAAGAATAGAAGATGGAAGAGGATGTTCTTCAGAAACTAAAATTTGTTCTTCTTGGATTAAACAGTTATCTTGGAGAGGGGATGGGACATATGACTCTACATGATAGGAAAATATTGGCTCAACTTGTATGGTAAACCGGGTACCATACCTTATCTTGAGTAACATATGGGTCTAATCAAAAGACAAATAACCACCCACTTTAGCGGTAAAATATCTTGACAAATATAAGGTAAATAGAGGGTGCAAATCAATGATTGACACATCTTGATTTATTTTCAGACTTGGACATACATGGAGAGTTAACTCAAGATCCTTGATGATTCCTAGGGTAGTGACAATTGAACCATCAAGTTGTAGGACTCCTTTTGTCAAGGGGCTATACTTAAGACCTAAGACATCAACAATATTCTTAGGCATGACAAGTAATAGTGCCCTGAGTCAATCATATAGTTATGGAAAATATGTTTTCCTATGATTAAGGACATATAGAAGGGTGGGGTTTTGAAAATTTTACTTACTTTCTTCTCCTCTTCTTGGCAGATGTTGAAATAAGTACACACATTTTTTTATAGCTAGGTTAGTGCACGTGTTGGGCCAAAGCCTCGTGAAAATGGTCACAATGAGAAGGAATAGTCAAGGCATCCCACATTATGAAATTTATGTTTATCGCTTTCATCTGGTCAAAAATGTTGAATGGAAGAACCATTGACTTGTGCATTTGAGGCATAATAGCATCCTTTTTCTTTTGTTAAGGTACAGAGGTAGGAACCTTACTTATCACAGAGGCTTGACCTACCAAAGGAGGGGTGCGTGTCACTTTATGGGAAGATTTTCATGGAGACTCACCGTAGGAACTTGGGAACTTTTACTACTAGATATCTTAGCTACTTCTTTTTGGTTTTGAGGATCAACCCGTGCTACTGGGATTGTGACCTATGCGCGACTCAAATATTATCTTTGTATATCTTGTGTTATTTGTAACTTGGTCACATAGTCTATTGGTGTCCTTTGCACCTTGGTTTATTACACAAAATTCCTCAGCACCAAATAATATCAAGTTGGCTTCAAGAGGATCCTCTGGCATTTCTTGGTCTTCATCCTCACTCGCATTGATGGAAGGATCACAATTAGAAGCATTTTGGATCATATAGGCCTATGTAAGGACAAAATTGGTACAATTATATTGACTATGAGGCATATTGCAAGGAAAACACCATTCTAATTCTTGTGCCATATTGTTTTGAATAGGGATAAGTGCTTGACTTGTGCTAGGTGCTGGAAGGGTTAGTGAAGGAGGAATAACTTGCAAAGGCAAGTGTGCACTTGCAATCGCTGCTTCTCCAATGATATGATCTTGTTGGATAAATTTCTAATTAGGGCCTTCAATTTATCATCTTATAGTTGTTCTGGGAGAGTAGGATGTAGATGCAATTGGTTGTGTGATCTACATTAGAACAAGAGTAATAGAAGGTTGGGGTGCTGGAGACATTTCGGGAACAAGGGCACAAGGGGTCTAGGTGCCAACTTACCAACCTGAATAAGATTGTTTTCTTCCCTTATTGCAATGTTGTATACAATGTAAGGTTATACCTCCTATAGATTGAATCATGACTGATATGTCACTATTCAAATCCCTTAGATAATATAAGAAAGCATGATGGGCTGTAGCTCTTACCACTCGAGGATTTATATCCCAATTCTTCTGGAATTTGATGTTGAAATCAGTCATCTTCTTGTTGGGTGGATGTTTTGTTGTAGTCAACTACTCCACTAGTGATAGATGATTTGAATTGTCTTCAAAGTAGTTGCATAGAGTTGTTCCAAGCTCAATCTAGGTATCAATAGATGTAGATATCAGGCCACAAAGTAGCATTGGATTTATTTTCCATTAAATGAGGTTGTAAGTATCCTAACAAGCACATCATCATGCATGATCAGATAGACAGAGAACTCATTCACCTTATCTTGAATGTGTTAAATAGGGGTGACTTAATTTTCTCTCATGAAGTATGGAATGCTCTTGAGCGGGATGCAGAATATCATGTTGAGAATTGAGATTGAGCTGGCTTTCACCATTGAAGTTGGAAAAGTTCCTCGAGGAGGAGGAGGTCAGTAATGCCATAACAAGATGCGTGACGCGCTAGAGATAGGGATATGTGCATGAAAGATCTGCTATGTGTGATTCTTGGTTTAAAATGAAGATATTCAAAGGATATTTCATCTACAACACTGCTTTGGTATGCACTCTTCTCATAAAATGCACTCAAGACTACAAAACATGAGATCTAAAAGTGTTGGGAGTCACCAAATGTGTTGAAAAATCCTCCAAAATTTGTAAATAACAATTCCACACACCAGAACTTAGTAATATGAAATTTAATCCTTCACTTCTTGTCCCACCAAGTATGCCAAAAAAATTTAGTCATTTAAACATGCACCCACATCTCTCGATATAGAAGAGCCTAGCTGTTTGAGACAATAATGGAACCATCTCCAAGTTGTGGGACCTTGTGCACTTGAGACAGATCTCTAGAGAAGGTCGGTTCCTCTATCTATTTTTACTGCTACTACTACTCTTAATGATGGAAGGGAAAAATAAGCTTATAATGCCAAAGGAAAAGGGATAGAAGGATAAAAGAATGGAAAACTAAAATAAGGAAGGTGATAGCACCAAAAAAGAGGGATGAACACCATCCGTTCTAAGTGAAAATGAAAGGAAAAGGCATGAAAGAAGGATAGGAATGCATAGCACAAATAAAACACACTTATTAGATTAGTTTCATGGAACACAACTCAAAATGGAGATACAAGGGATGTTGAATGACACAAAAAAACACATTGTATGAGGAAGGAAAGATAAATGAATGTAAACACATTAGGACAGAGAATAGCCACAAAACAATGCTTCCATTACTTCCAAAAATTCACAGACTATTATGATTGTGAGAAAGGCCGATATTTGTTTGTAAGAGCTAGATCTAGAGGTTTGCAACTCAAAATACAAAGATATGGAGTCCTTGGAAAAGAGCTTAAGGATCCAAAATGTCCAACATTAACAATGAGCCCAACTCTTACATTTATAGATGAATCAATGGAAGAAGAAGAGAAGAGGGAAAACCCAAATTTGAAATATAACCATTAACATGAAGCATTCAATGCCTACAAATTTGTCAAATGTGCTTCCCTAAGTCTGTTTGGTGTGTTGGAGAAGGAAGGAAGGAAAATCAAATCAAATCGAGTGGTTGGAGAAATTAGATTTGCTCATTAATTCCCAAAATTTGTTTTCCTATTTCTCACCTACCAGATCTGCCAAGAATTTGAATTTGAATATCTATCACTATAGCCTACATTACATTGCTATTGATTGAGACTAGGTGCATGTCGATCGAGCTCGGTAGAAAAAATATATGGTTTTCAAAATATTATCATATCCTCTTGGGCACATAAAACATGTGGCACACACTCGATTGTTGAGAATATGGCCAAATGTGGAAATAATTTTTCATTTCACACGCTTCACTCATTGATTTGTTGCAAAGATTTAGCACCCTCGTTGGCATGCTTTGATAGGTTGTGTGTGGCACTCACATGCATGTTAGAGAATGAGGTGGCATAGAACGGTGCAAAGGTATGTGCAAGGAATAATGAGGTGTGGGAGGATGAAAAAAGGAAGGCACACAGAATTGCAATGTGTGTGGAGGAAATGATGTAAATGGGTTGGAGGAAATGATGCAAATGGGTGAGAGGAAAATGTATGGAAGAGGTGCAATCATTATAGAATGATGTGCAAGGGTGCAAGGAAAGGGAACACATTGATGCCAAAGACTTAGCCAAATTTTTGGAAGTAAAATCCAAGGCGCGCGCGCAGAAGATGAAGCAATGTAGAGAAGGTGGAAGCATAAAGAGTGCGTGCAAGGGGAAGATGGAAAAAGAGGAAAATGAAAAGGAAAAGAAGGGGATAAGGAATGACAATGAAGAGATGTGCACAAGGCGCACATGGAATATGCAACCATGAAAATGTGCCAAGTGAACAAGTGAAGTGCACGCAACTTGCATGTAGAACCATAGAGCCAAAATGGGGAGATGAGTTATCCAAATAACTAGGAGAGTTATTGTGGATAACAACTACCTCATACAACCTCATAAGTCCCAAATCTATTACTCACTACCTCACCTCTTATGCATTATGAGGTGCATGTAGGTCATTTTTTAAGAAACCTCTTTCAATGTACCAACTAAGAAAATTCAAGTTTAAGAATCCCAAGAAGAAGAGATACAAGAGGTAATAAACCCATTAATTGATCAAAAATTCACCGAGTTACTACATGTGTTAGATTAGAATGATCAATGGGAACTCCCCATGACACTACAAAAGACACATCAATTGGGGAAAATGAGGGAGATGAAAGATCACACGAAGTTCCTATCTCATAAAAGGTTGAAACTGGTAAGGTAGAAAAGGAACTTGAAAAGGAATTTTTACAAAAATAGTTGAATAATCACACACTCAATAGGTTCCATCAGTTGAGATAGAGATACCAAAGGTTATGAAACCCATTTATCTAACTCTATAGGTAATTAAAAATTGATTACAACTCAATAAGTTATAGAACAAGAGGCTCAACGTCAAAAGGAGGCATGAGTTGATACAAATAAGGAGCCTTATTGATCAAGAGAAGAAGACATTGATATTACAAAGATTACATGAACAAATACTCAACCATGATGAAGAGGTGAAAGACTTAGGGGTGGGAGAAGAAACAAAAGTACGTAATGTAGAGTCTTTTGATTAGCCGAAGCACAAATTAAGGACTCTTATCTCACTCTCCTTGCACCCTATATAAAAACTATAGTGCCAAGTGTCCCCCATACGCAAGAAAAAGGGGAAGGCATAACTCAAGATGAAGTTTGGTTGGGAGAAACCTTTCGAGGAAGAAAAAATTGAAGTTATAAGTAGAGGAAGTTTAGATTCAAAGCATCATCTCCTTTAATCCATTAAGGCCCCAAAAGTAAATAAAAATATTGTCAATAAAAATGATAGGGTATTAAGGAGATAGGTTTACAGAGGTAGCTACCCCCGCATGATGTTTTAAGGTATGAGGCTTCCCATGCTAACTATCAAATTAGAAAAATCCCACTAGGAAAGTAGACCACCGAGGGCCTAAAGTATTATGTCACCATGATAGTGGGAGGTCTTTTCGAATGTATTGACAAGGATAAAGAGACCAAGAACCAAATAAGAGAGAAGGTTTATATCTTATCAACCTATGTGAAAAAATGGGTACAAGCTCCCTAGATGGTCAAGTAATAACCATATACCTTACCTCAAAATTCATGAAGAATGATGAGGATTTAAGATGTATGGCAGAAGAAACAAAGAAATGGGAGATTGAGTTAGTAATAAGGGGTAGAAAGGTCATTAGGGATATCATTGGATGTTATAATTAAGTGTCAAAAATTGAAGCACGAAAAAACCTTGATTGATAAATATCAGACAAAGATTGACTATTGGAATGGATTACTACCAAAACTTGAAGCCATAACAGACTTGGGAGATGAAGTAGTGGAGAGAGAAGGAATAGTCTCCTCAGATTGTAGAGGTAGATAGTATGAGTATAAAGGGGAAATAAAATTAAGGATTGAAATCTTGAGGGATGTATAATACAACTTCAAGATATAAGTAATAAAACAAGGAAATATGTGGATGACATAGATTCAAATCTTGAGAGGATGTTCCCTCTAAAAGACACATATACCTCAGGATAAACAATTGTAGATAGGATGGAAGATATTCTTCAAAAACTCATTTTAGGGTAGTTAGACCCTCTAAAGTTTATTGACTATTCTTTTGTGTAGAGATTTTTTCATTTAGAGATGTACATAAATAAATTATCCAAGAGGAATAAAAAGAGGAAAGTTATTTCTAATGAGTTTGACAATATTCTTTACAAGAAAGAAATAATTTTCCTCTACCATGCTAGGCCATCCATTTTGGCCTGGATGTAACACCTTGGAAAATCATTATATTTCTCTTTGCATTATAAGCATTGGTATATGATTTTCTTGAATAAGGTGTGTTTCCTTGATTGTTGAAAATCATGCTTGTTATGGATAAATCATTTCCGCTCTTGGATTCATTGGACTGAAATGTTATGGCTTGCAAGAATCCAATTTCACTTCTTATTGATAAGCTACAATCTAATTTTGTGAGTTGCAAACTTATCTCTTTTGACTGACTCATCCTTGGATCAATTTCAGTGATTCAAGGGATGTTTTAAATCTTCTTAGTAGACTGAATGGAAAAATTGACATTCAATAGTTTGAAAGGCATAGCTGACTGAACTTTTGTATTTTGTAAATTCTATGGTCTTGTGTGAAAGTGCCTTCATTCGGTTGTATGTTTGTGCTTGGGTCTCTGGGATTGATCTCCGTAGGACATTATTGGCATAAACAAGATATAGTCTGCTTAAGACTAGGAAGGGGATCAAAACCCTAAAACTAAAGGACTATCCTAATGGTATCCTAAAATAGGTAAGAGCACCTACTTCCTATCTACATCTATTCAATTGGGTTGTAATCTAACCTAAGCTTCTTATTCTATTGTGTTGGGGGTGACCTAACCCAAGCTCTTGTGCTAAATGAATATGGGAAGGGGAGAGTACTATAGTAATTCTTGGCTATGTTAACCTAATTCCTAATACTATATGGAGGTGAATTTAATCTAACCTAAGGTGGAAACTACCTAAGGCAATTTTTTAAGAGCTAAGGTGATTACTTGTTGGACTAACCTAAGTTTTTTGAAATCTAACCTAAGCTATTTGAAAGGGGCCTAAGGTCACATGTCACTACAATGATGGTTCCAATGGCTTTTATTTTGATTTGATTGGATTTAAATGCTTGGAGGTACTTGTACGTACCCAAAATTGTAAGGTACTATACTGTCGGAACAGTGTAACAAGTGCCCCAATGATGATACAGGTCTCCTCGCAAGGTGTTCGGGATCCGAAAAGCTCTCGGAGTATGTGTTAACATCCCACATGCCCCGCTTAGCCCCCGCATCCTTTGTTTTTCCTTTTTCCCCTCTTTTCTTGGCCTTTTGCTCTTCAGTGATGAAACCGCCGCTGATTAGGGCGGCGGTCCTGTAACCGCCGCCCGCTCGTGAGCGATAGTCCTTTACATCAATGTTTCACCAGCTTTTCCTTGCCGACTTGGGCTTGCATTTATGTTTTTGGTCCCCTGGAATAGTGTTTGGCCATTGTTTATAGTTTTAGAGTTCAGTTTGGTTTTGATTTTTGGGTGAATGAAAGCTATAAATAAGTGGCTTGTGCTCAAGCAAATGGCCCTGAAGTTTGTCTCTGAATTTCTCTTTGCAATAGACTTAGCTTTCATTTTTCTTAGAGTGCTTGGTTTAGTTCATTATATGTCTAGTTAGCATTGTTCAACTGTTGGTAAGCCACATATCCAACTTGTGCAAATGGTGTTGTTGTTTTATCCAATCCATTGGAGTAGAATAGCTTAGGAAGCCATTAAAGTTATAGGTTTTGTTCTTCAAATAGGATAGTTTCGTGTTACGACGCTTTATGTTGCATGACTCATGAAAGAAATCCCACTAGGAATTGCATAAGCCAAGCTCGTACTCTTGCACTATCCCTCTCCTACTCGAATTATATTCATCCCTGCATTCTGAGCTGTCCTTGTCCCAATATCTACTTCTGTCGATGCTAGCATTACACACTTTTCTGGATCCACGTGAACATGAAAGAACGAGGAGATCACACTGAGGGGACAAGATCACACACACCATCAGATTCGCCACTGTTCTGCGGAATCCAGGTTTTAACTTTCAAAGTTCTAGTTAGAATCATATCAAATAAAGTAGTTAATTGCTTCATTTCAGTAAATTCTATTCTTGATATTGCCAGGGAAGCTATGGGGATTGATAGTTTCTGAGAAACTATGATTCACTCCTCACTTCTGAGGTAGGATCGAGAAATTGCACAAATAGATCAAGCAAGTTATTTCATTATTTAGAATAAATCTACAAATTACACAGACAAATAACTACACTCGGTTATTTTGTTTGTTTTAAATTGTTATTTAGTTGTTATTTCTAGATACGTTTAAATAGCTGCTTTTCTTCTTAGAAAGTTAAATACAAAAATAGAAGTTATATATGTTTTAGATAGTCAAAATTTGCTTTGTTGCAGTTAGATTTACATTTTGTTTTGTATGACAATCACGGGACCTCGGGAGCCCAGGGAATACATATTTGAGCCAATCGTACCTCAACCCAACCTCGTCACAGCAATAATTGACATAGACCAGAACCTTAGAATACAAGTCTTCCAAACAACAATAGATTTACAACTAATCAGTTCTCAGTTGAGAGGGTTAAATATAGAAGACGACCAAGCACACACGTTTTGGTCAAATCAACCGAACTACAGATTGCCCTAGGCAAAACATTCACATGACTGTAGAAGGGTTTGAAAGAGAACAAACCTTTGGTTGTGATCCTTTGGTCCCACAGCCAGGTGCAGGAGACACTCTCACAGACATAGATACTAGTTTAAGGATCCAGGTTGCACGAATGCCTGTGAGATATTCTGAGAAGATCGCGCAGTTATTGGTCCTAAACATAGAAGCTGAGAAAGCGTATGATTACTGGATACTAGGAATTAGGACTTGATTTTGTATATGACCATAACAGGACCGCAACAACCAAGAGTCTATGGTTGTGACCCACAAATTCCACAGCCTAACGAATCCATAAGTCAATCAGATATAAACACTGGCCTACGCACGCTAGTATTCCAATCCACTCCACTTCCACCCATCATCATCAAACAATTGTCCTTACTAGATATAGCGGCTAACAAAGCTAGATAATTTTGGACTAGGCCAGAGAATTATCCGTAGAGTCAATTGTATTCCACCATCCACCATATGACCTTATCTGGAGACATACACGAAACTATCCTAGGTCATTTCCCACGTATTCCACAACCCATAGATCAAATCACGCCAGAGCTCAATATTGATTAGAGCCTTCGAGCAGTCATCCTTGCCGATCGATCTATCACACCAGTTCAAGTTAGAAGGGCCTTCTTTGCCTTAGATTCACAAATTCCATTAGTGCGTATCGAAGACATTAGATTGCCCAACTAGTTTTTCTACATCCCACGTATGTTCCATCCCCACCAGCTGTCTCGACACGACCTCGGGAGGTCGGGTATGCGGAAGAGTTACCTGTAGATTCCCATGCTCGCTTGTTGCTTTTCCGGCGTATAAAATTGGTGAACCCGACGTGAAACAAACAAAATTAGTGAAGCTAACGTGAACTTCCTACTTTCTCGCTTCGAGTCATAGTATCACGTGTTATTCCAAAGTTTAGTTTACTTTTCATCTTCTCCACCTCTTTAGCCTTTCATAAATCACCTTCGCTCCTTCCCATTATTCTCGGGTATTCATATACCCCGAATATGTCGAGGATTCGATGCATATGGCAGACCCTCTTAGGTCTCAAGGCATACTACGACCAATGCAATAGACAATCATCACCCTCACTCTCAGTATGGGGCGACAACTATTCAACTAATCAGTTGTCAACACAAACCCCAAGAATCAGATATAATTCATCTTTTCAAACTGAGGAGTTAGATCAACCCCCTCAAACACAACAAACAGAGCCTTCAGGATCGAACAATATGATGTTTACCAGAGAATCTGGTTCATCTCCTCAGATGCTACTTAGACCACAAATTAGTAGACAATCAGACCCATACCTGGTCTTAGACGATGAACATTCAATATGTTATCTTAGGAGTGAACAACACTCCCGGGGTATGTACCCATCTATAGGACGTTTACAAATACAACCCGAGGTCTCTTTTCAAGAAAATACCTCTATGCCACTGCATATAGGAAATACTCTCAGAGAAACTTGGTAGGATAGCAGCCAATTCATATTAGGATATCATATGCATATACAACACCAAGGTATACAACAAACGCCGTTAAGGAAAAGCACCGTGACTTCACCAAATGAAGTCATTTCAACGTTAGTAGAAAAATTGAGAGGGTTAGAACTTGCTCAAGAAATTCAAAATCCTTAGTTCATGCGAAGGAATTTCCAATCCTCCATACCACCCTAGCCAAGTAGATCTCCTCACAGGAGTAGGCACATTAGGAATGCCTCCTCAGTATCCACAACAAACACCAACAAGGCCTATCATCTCTAACACTATTTCTCCCGGTCTAGTATCAAACAACCCATTACTAGACAATACCCCATCATACTTAAACATGTACTCCAAATCACCACAAGGAGATATGTTCTCCTCTCCTGGCCTTTTTGCTCAAACACAGGGACTTCCCTATGCCCCTGCCAATGCATATGCTGTGCCATATCAACAACCCATCTCACTATCACTCCCTCAGCAACCACCATCAATGGTCAAAACCTATGCGATAGGTACTTATTTAGAATATCTGAAATAGCCCTTAGATTTCACCATACAAAGAGTCATGCTTCCAAGACCCTTCCCGATTTACCCAAGTACAAAGGTGAGGGAGATCCAAATGTGCATATCAAAGCTTACGCTACAGCCATACGTGAATTACTCCCTTGGGATGGGGTTGTTGCTAAAATATTCCCCAAAACCTTGGAAGGCATTGCTCTTGACTGGTATTATAGAATACATGAAGCCTCCATCCATTCATTTAAACAAATCATATCAGAGTTCATTAAGGCATTCGACATGAACAAACTATTGAGAACAGAATCGGGAATTCTTACACATCAAACAAGAATACAACGAATCTGCGCCCATTTCATCCAAAGGTGGTGTACGCTTCTTTATTCTTCAGCAAGTACTCCAAACATGGATCAGATGGAACTATGCGATTTATTCCTTCATTCTCTCAGTAGAGAGGTGAAGGAAGAAGTCCAGAAGTTCCCACTAAGAACTTACGATGAAGTACTTGAGAGCACTCTTTGAATAGATCAAGCAGTGATAGATAGTGGTCGTAAGACATATGGAACAAATGGGAGGTTAATCACCCCCAATCAGAACACTACAAATTATCCCACTACCACAAACATCAATCAAGGACCTAAAATCCTTAACAAAAATCGGGGTGTAACAACGGATGGAGTAACCGACCAGCCCAAGAAGGTAAATGTGGTCAATACTCCATCACAAACAAACAATCAATGAAACAACAACTTTACCCCGACAATCAATACAGTGGATTTTAACCACCCACAACAACAACAACAACAATGGTGAAATCCTATACAAGGGCCAAGCCAAAACTCATTTGGTTATCAAAACCAAAGCCAGAAACAACAAATGCAAAATTTTAATCCTAATAGGCAACAGTTTGATCAGAATTTTAGGCCACAATATACACCAAACCAACAAAACAGGAATTACAATCCCAATTCTTATTGTGGTTTCCACAAAATTTGGGGTCATGATACTAGAACGTGTCGTGACTACAATAAATTCATGCAACATTTGCCAGAAGAACAAAGACAGTTCTTCACAGATTTGTTTTTGGCAGATCCCATGTCATCACCACCAAATACGCTCGCAGGGGCAATTTCCCTCAAGATCTTTAACGATCCATTCCCAATTCATGATAAAGAACAGGATGAATCCAACTGGAACAAACAAAAGTGCAATGATGGGAAATAATGATCATGAAGCCTCGACTTCACTAAATCCATCAGTTGCGCCATAGTTAGGAAGTCAACCAAGACCCAAGATAGTCAGTTTGGTAGAATTAGACGCTGAACTACCTATCGAAGCTATAACAAGAACACGAGAATATTTCTCTCAACCGAGCCCAAGTCATCTGCCAGAAACAGATAAGAGTCAACAAATAGTAGAAAAACCCGTAGGTACCTATGATTTAATTAGTGACCTAACAAAGACCTTCTCGCACATTTCATTTTTGGATTTACTAAAGAACTCTCCTACTCACAGAGCTGCTCTTTTAGAAGCATTAGGTCTAGGTCATCTAATTAACATCACTCCACCTCCTGAAACACAAGTAAATCATGTAGATTTTGATATCCACCCTCCGGGGCAGCCGGACAAGGATGTCGAATTCATATTCGAAATAAGTAAAATGCCTACAGATGCTGAGATCGCATGCCGAGGTGATCCAGCCTTACACTTACAAGTATGGGTTTATAATAACTATGTAAAATGGGCAATGGTTGACGATGGGGCCGCAGTTAACATAGTCCCTTTCTCTTTCCTCCAAAAACTAGGATATGGGGAAACAAACTGTTCCACCACTTGAAATACATTGAGAGGCTATGATAGCCTTAAAGCCACTTCGATAGGAACTATAATACTGCTTGGTCACCTTAGGACCCAAAACAATCCTGACTGAGTTTTATATTATAGATCGGGAAACTAATTATAATATGATACTCAGCCGACCATGGATACACCGAATGAAGGCAATCCCTTATACGTTATTTCAAGAAGTAATATTTTTACATCTAGGAAAGGTATTTGTAGCCAAAGGCGACCCAAAACCTTCGATTTGCACTTAGCTGATTTAAAGAAAAGACCGAGATGTGCACTCGAATTTGAACTTCCAACAAACCAACTTAATAAACCCACTGACCCAAAACCAGAGGAGAAGTTGGTACCTACAACGGATCTTGAAACTATCAGCATAGCCAAAACAACCCCAACCCCCAACGATAAGGCTAAAGAAATGGTATTATTAGGGACTACTGCAAAATCGTTGAGTTAATAGAATAAGATTCACCAATGTTCTTACCATTTGATTCAAAGAGTAGGCATAGGATATTCCCTAGGTGTTGGCTCCTTCCAGCAGAGGACCTCTACATGGAAGAAGTTGAGTGTGCAAACACAGCAGATACCCCAACATCTATACTCCCGGCTAAATATTGGACTCTCCATTTCGATGGAGCTAAATGCCGTTATGGAGCGGGGTAGGTATAATTATTACTTCACCCGAAGAGAAAGTCCTACCATTTTCCTTTAAGCTAAAATTTGAATGCACAAATAATGGCGCTGAGTACGAAGCCCTCCTCCTTGGCCTCACCTTAGCCAAAAGAATTGGTATTGATAACCTCAGAGTCTTAGGAGACTCACAATTAGTGACAAACCAGGTTTCTGAGGTATACAAAACCAAAGCCGAACACTTGTAGCTTTACAAAGAAGCCGTATTAGATTTAAGCAAGGCGTTTAACTTCATATCCATTGAAGCAATCCCACGAGAGAAAAATCTTCTCACCGATTCAATAGCAACTTCAGCATCACGTTTTACTCCAAGCAATGAGTTAGAAGATACCCATTTCACGGTGTCCATTCGTGATGAACCATTGATAAAAACAATGACAAATCCCCTTTCAAGCGGAAGTGAATCTACCATCCTAGATCAGGTTAATAGTGATATGGCTACTTTGGATTACTTAAATGCCTATGCAGCACTACATCTCTCCTATCATATGCTAGATTTATCCTTAATTCCACATTCGTCTTCTTACTTCGGAAATCCCGTGATGGATCTTCCCTCACAAATGGAACCTAGCATATATGCAGTAGAAAATGGGGATGATTTGGATTTACCTCTAACACCACCTGAGTTCGAAGAGGGTAATGCCTCTTTGATTGAAGAAACAATCGATGTCAACATCGGGACAGAAGATGAACCGAGAATATTGAAACTAGGATCCTCATTAACCCCAGAAGAAGTAGAAATACATACTCGGATCCTCAAAGAACATCAGAAGGCATTTGCATTTAATTATAAGGAGATGACAGGAGTCACACCCCACATTGCGGTGCACAACCTCGTCACTAAATCAGATGCAAAGCTAGTTAAACAAAAATCCAGACCCATGAAGCCCAAGGTAGCTCTCATGGTAAAAGAGGAAGTAATAAAACTCCTCCAAGTAGGATTTATCAAGCCAGTCGACTACTCCCAATGGGTATCGAACATCGTTCCCGTTCTCAAGAAGAATGGAAAGATACGCATCTGCATAGATTTCTCGAGACATCAACAAAGCATGTCCTAAGGACGACTTCCCGTTACCATCTATCGATGTCATTGTTGATGCAACAACTGGGTTTGAAATTTTGTCTCTCATGGATGGATTCTCGGATACAATCAAATTAAAATATCTGAGCAAGATCAAGCTAAAACCACGTTTATAACTCCTTGGGGAACCTATTGCTACGCTGTTATGCCATTCGGTCTCAAGAACGCTGGTGCTACCTACCAGCGAGCTATGACATATATATTCCATGATTTAATTCATAAAATCATGGAGTCCTATGTAGATGACTTATTGGCTAAGGCCAAGAAGCGTTGTGACCATCCGGAAGTACTCCATGTCATTCTTTCATGCCTAATAGAATACGGAGTCACACTAAATCCAGAGAAATGCGTCTTTGGTGTAACAGGAGGAAAGCTCCTAGGTTACATCATATCGTCATGAGGGATAGATGTTGATCCAACCAAAATTTAGGTTGTCCTCGAAATGGTCCCACCTTCGAATGAATCTGGAATCAGATCATTTCTCGGAAAACTGGGTGCAATCCGGAGATTTATCCTGGACTTAAGCTTCGCCATTCATCCAATCAACAATTTACTCAAGAAAGACTATAGCATTGATTGGACCAAAGACTGTAATGAAGCCTTTGATGCAGTTAAGCATTTCCTATTATCGCCACCTACGCTAATGCCACCAAAGCTAGATCACCCGTTAATTTTATATTCATGAGCTACCAATGTCTCGTTAGCTTGTATGTTGGCCCAAGAGGACGATGACAAGAGAGAACGTGTGATTTATTTCATTAGCCGAACACTACTCGACTATGAAACACGCTATACACAGTCAGAACGAGAATGCCTTGCCATAGTCTTTGCTACTAAACGCCTAAGACATTATATGCTAAACCAAGAAACAAGGGTCATGGTAAAAACGAACCATTTACAAACTTTCCTCACACAAGGGTCCTTGTCTAAAAAGGCTGGACATTTTATAACCTTAATGGGAGAATTTGAATTAACATTTGTAAATCAGAAGTCGGTTAAAGGACAAATCATCACAGATTGGTTAGCTGACAACCCATTAGACGGAGGTGATTTAGTAGATTTAGACTTTCCAGATGAGTGTGTATACTACATCGAAACCCGACCCTCTATCTCTGAGTGCCTTTGGTACACGATATCATTAATTATATCATGGACCATACGTACCCAGAAGGAGTTACACCATAACAAAGAAGGTGGTTACGCATTATCGTAGCTAAATACGTCATTATAGAGCAAGTGCTCTACCGAAAAGCATTCGATGGAATGCTCCTAAGATGTGTCGACACGGAAGAATCCAAGAAGATTCTCCATGAATCTCATAGTGGAATATGTGGAGGCCACTTCAGTGGCCATGCCACCGCTCGAAAAATACATCGAATGGGCTATTTCTGGCCCACTCTAGAACATGACGCAATAGAGTTTGTATGCAGGTGTCATAAGTGCCAAGAATTCTCCCATGAGATCCACATGCCGGCACAAGCTCTGTAACCAATCGCTACTCCATGGCCCTTTTCTACATGGGGTCTAGACTTAATAGGGAAATTCTCTCCCTCATCCATAGATGGCCATAATTTTATAATCACGGCCACTGAATATTTTACCAAATGGGTAGAGGCTATGCCTCTTACTACTGTACCTAGTTCTGTAATCGCCAAGTTCATTTTGAACCAAATCATTTGCAGGTACGGTATCCCACAAATCATTATCTCTGATAATGGAACTTCTTTTAAGAATGAAGAGGTTCATGAACTATGCAATAAATTTAAGATAAGCCATCATACGGCTTCCTTGTATTACCCCCAAGCCAACGGACAGGCTGAAGCGACAAACAAGACACTGAAAGCCATTCTCCTTAAAACGGTAAAAGAAAACAAACGAGATTGGCATTTGAAGTTATATCCGGCCTTGTGGGCCCATCGAACCTCAATAAGAACACCAATGGGAGCAACTCCTTTCTCGCTAGTATTTGGGGCAGAAGCAGTTCTCCCACTTGAGGTCGAAATACCCAGTCTCCACATTTCACTACAAGGGATTCTGGATGAAGACGCTTATAGAGAAGCACGTCTTTCCCAACTAGAAAGCCTAGATGAAACTAGATTAGATGCTGAACAGCGGCATAGAGCTTATGCTGACCAAATGTGCCGGCAATATAACAAGACGGTCTATGAAATATATACGAAGGTGATCTAGTTCTAAGGCTAGACAGCCAGATCAACAAGAAGACCGGCGAAGGAAGGAAATTCCAGCCCAAATGGTTGGGCCCATACCGAGTCATGAAGGACTACAAAAATGGTGCATACCTCTTATGTACGCTAGAAGGTGAGGAATTTGGCAAAACAGTCAATTCCCTTCACCTCAAGTGGTTCTACGCATAAGCGGCTAGCACTACTTATAATTATCTACATTGCATCTTCATATAGATTAAGATCATTTTGTCCACTTGTTTCTTACATAAATGGTGATCAAGGAATCTATCCTCAAAGTAATTCATTACAAACTCATGATGTTGTTGGCATAAACTTTCTAATCATACCTCTCCATTTTCGTGATATCATCAAATCATCTCAGAATCATTTTATCAAATAAAGTCAGACATGACGAAGTCTTAACGGTAACCATACCAAGATCTGCAAGTTTATTCTCACTTTGATTTCTTCTTAGGATAGGTGCCTTACCTATGGTTTTTTCTAGAAGCTTCAGGGTGTCACATCTATCCCATATGTATATCTCTTTGGAAATAAGCACATAATGACATTTTACTCAAGAAAACAAGTCAACAAGTGATTAAACAGAAAATTTTAATTTTACACATTTCCTTGCCCCACCAACCTTCGGTGATGAGCTTGCATCTCTTACTAGTGACGTAGGGTTGGGAAAGGATGGAAATTCCCTTACTCACCTATACCTTGTCCATGGTGATAAACCCACACTTCTTACTAGTAGCATGGGGCAAAGTATAGGGGGTCCTCTTGACAAAGCAAACGTTAAAAGTCATAAACAAACAATTCAAACTTTGAGTCAAAAACGAATGAATCAGATGTTCAAAATTCCAAGAGAGTTAAAATCCTAAAAACCCAGATTTTGTCTACTATGTGGCCATCTACGGATCTAAGTCTAGATAAACCACAAAGTAAGTTGCATTCTAAACTATGAAGTCACTCGGGTGGAGTAAGCTTGTAGTTTCCTATTTGGTTCCACCAAAGCTTTGTCTGTCTTTCATCGCTATCATTTCAGCTACACCTCATAACTTGTGCCCTTTCTAGCTCTCGGTGAAGAGCCCTCACATCTTACTAGTTGCGTGGAGTTAGGAGTGGGGCAAGTTTATCTGTTCATCATACTGGTTATATTCATCACTTTGCAAAACAAACATGAGGTATCCAAAATTGCTTACGGAAACTAAGATTCAAAATCACATTACATCTACATATATCAGCATCATGAAATACACAAAAGGAAACAAACATTTGCATCATTTGTTCTCCATTGCATACATTCTAAAAAGCATATAAACATACATCGTAGTATATACAAAGAAACTAGAAATAGAAAAGAAACCATGAGTGCCAAGATTTTGATCCAAAACAAATGCATATATATAAATGATCAACGTTTATATACAATGCCATCATGCACTAAGCATGGTCAAAATGCTCAAAGAGCCCGTGATATACAAAGAAATATGTAATACAAAATACATGAGAGCCAAGTGGCCTCTCAATCCCTACGTGACCCCTCCGAAGGTGCACGCCCACGCCTAGGACTCCGGCTACGCCGGCGCTCTGAATGTACGGAGGGCTCAGGATCCCTAGGAGCAGCCGCGGTCTCACCATGAGAACGGCTCCTCATAAGACGCTCAGCCGTCCTATAGCCCGCTAGCTCGGTGCGAAGGGTCGATACCATCCTGGCCACATGCCGAGATAGAAGCAAAAACGCTGATATGCCTACACGGCTTGCCGAAGGCTCCCAAAGATCCACGGACACTCTCTCGTGCGGGTCCTATTCATGGGGATCATCAGGGAATCGGTACATACCCTATGGATCAAATCCCGCCACTCATCAACAGTCTCTGTAAACAAAGGAGAAAACAAATTAGAAACTAAGCAAGAGGCTAAAAGATACAAAATAGCAACTAAGAAGAGCCTACAAATAAGCATTAAAAGGGAGAAAGGGTAACTTACTCGGGTCACTAGGCCTCCAGGATGGGTCACTGGGGCCGGCACCTACCGTGGATGCCACTACCGACTGAGGGGCTGCTCCTGTGGCAGGGGCAACGTGTCACCCCGCAACGGACTCATCCTCTCCACCATGGCCCTGAGAGAGTGGCTCCTCTGAAACTAGAGTGTCCCTCTCTATGCTCTGCTCAGCCCTCTCTACCTGCATGATATCCTAAGTGTCATGCCACTCAGGATCACTGTCCTCGGTCTCCTCCTTTGTCCCTCCCTCTGTGAACTCCTCAGACTCGAGTCAATATCAATAGGGTCATCGCTGCTATGAGCAGGACCCACAGCAATCTGAAGCAAAGGTGCCCGAGGTGCACCGGCTCTCCCTCTAGCATGAACTATCCTCCTGGCTGCAATGGGAATGCCAAGAGTAATCACTGTCCAACCTCAGCCTCTAGGCCCCCTTTGGCCTCACGAACTGATTTGTAAACTGGTGCCACTGGGGGAAGCATACCCGTGTATGGAAGGCCAAACTACTGAGGAACTCGGCCAAAGGGGTGCACCTCCACTCGTCCCACTCGATCGATAAGCTGCCCTGTGGTGGAGTAGGAAATCAAGGTAAGGGCCTCCTCGCCCCATATACCGGCCATGGTCTGGTATGGTGTCGCCTCCATATCGGTGGTAGTCAGAGAGGCAACTGGCTGATGAGGTGCTCTAAGCACCGACATGTCTGACCATCTCGCTGCCCTAACAGCTCCAGGATCTGCCACCTCCACACCCCTGCCATAGGGGATGAAATGCTCATAAACCCAACTCATGACTAGAGTCGGTGGCTCAACAACTGCCCTTGTGAATGAACCACCCTATATAGATCATGGTAGGTGGTCCCAAGAATATCTGCTCCCCAAGCGTATATCCGGCCGTGGCCCTCTATCTGTGCAATAATGGGGGCCCAACAGTATAATAATGTGTGCCCTCCCTTGTTGCTGATCAATCTCAAGGCAAGGATCCCCATGATGACCTGACGAAGTACGGGGATGGGAAAAGAAGGAATGGATCGAACTCTCACCCCCTTCTTCGACCCCGTGGAGATGGCTGCATCTCCCATATAAGTCACCCACTGGGAAATCTGTGCCCGTGAGCCTGCTGTCTCCAAAGTGGGTCACCTCCCAATGATCGGGACCCCCAGAATGCGGTAGACATCCTCCAATGTAATGGTCCACTCGCCACGGACCCCTAGCAATCGGAAGGTGTTCCGATCTGCATCCCAGTAAGAAAATAAGTCACAAAGGATGTGACTAGATGGTGTAACATGGGGCATGCGTGATATGCGCAGTATACCAGCCCTCTGAAGTGTGTCCTCCTCATCCTGTGAAAGGGCATCTAATACCCCTGAGAGCCAATCACACTCTCTCTCTCTCTACTCCATCGATGTACTCCTCTCTCGCCTGCATACACCCAAAAACACACAAAGCAGAGCAAGTTAGTATCCGAACAATACTGAGAAAGTCATAAAAACATGTAGAAATGCTAAAAATATAAACACAATCTCAAAAACAAGTTCTTTTTGCATTTTGTGCAAAACCGCCACCCTGAGTAGGGAGGCGGTTTAAGAATCGCCGCCTTAAAGGTGGCATGTAATCGCCGCCCGAATAGGGCGGCGGTTATGTAACCGCCGCCCTGGCTAGAGTGGCGGTCGTGGTTCAAAACCCACGCGGGCTTTTAACCTAAAAAGGCCTAAAAAGTGCCAGAAAAGACCATTTTAACTAAAAACAAAGCCTACCCAGTAGGCGCCCCCCCTAGGTGGACCTTTTGAACCTAGCATTTTCAAAAATGACCCCCCCATTACAGAGTATTTAGCATTTCAAAATTAAGGGAGGAAAAACAATAAACTGAAAAAACTAACTCCGTGATCGCTGAGGTCGGTGTTCCGCACGTGGAGGCATGATCATGATCTCGCTGCGAACGTTTCGACTCTACTCACACAAGAAACCGTCACCATGGGTCCCAGAGCTCAAAATCAATCAAATCGAATCGCACAAATGAATAGGAAAATGGGCCCACTTTCATATATATGGCACTCTATTTCATTTTAAAATAACTTTTCATAGGTTTGGAGCGTTGATGGAGGTAAGTTCCTATCCCCGCACAAATGGTACGTTCTCATTCCCTGTTATTCTTAGCGTTTATTTTTCAAACTATTGTATCTATCTGCACTTGAGTTCTCTTTTCATTTTGTAGCTAGAGGGAGTTTTGGATGGCGTCATCTCAACACACGGACTTGTCGGGTATAACTTCTAACTTCCCATTTCGGCACCGCCATACTCGGACCCACCGCTTTTATGCCTCTTCATGGCTAAAATGCTTCTCCAAGGGGCAATATGTACGTACCCAAAATTGTAAGGTACTTTACTTGTCGTAAACAGTGTAACAAGTCCCCAATGATGACACAGTCTCCTCACAAGGTGTTTGGGATCCGAAAAGCTCTCAAAGTATGTGTTAACATCCCGCATGCCCCACTTAGCCCCCGTCCTTTGTTTTTCCTTTTCCCCCTCTTTTCTTGGGCTTTTGCTCTTCAGTGAAGAAACCACCGCCTTGCTTGGGTGGCGGTCTCATGACCGCCACCTTGATCGTGGCGGCGGTCCTCAGAATCGCCACCCCTTTCCGAGCGGCGGTCCTTTACGCATTTTCTAGAAAGTGTTTTGACGTGACTCACATAAATATCAACGTTTCACCAGCTTTTCCTTGCTGACTTGGGCTTGCATTTATGTTTTTGGTCCCCTGGAATAGTGTTTGGCCATTGTTTATAGTTTTAGAGTTCAGTTTGGTTTTGATCTTTGGGTGAATGAAAGCTATAAATAAGTGGCTTGTGCTCAAGCAAATGGACCTGAAGTTTGTCTCTGAATTTCTCTTTGCAATAGACTTAGCTTTCATTTTTCTTAGAGTGCTTGGTTTAGTTCATTATATGTCTAGTTAGCATTGTTCAACTGTTGGTAAGCCACATAACCAGCTTGTGCAAACGGTGTTGTTGTTTTATCCAATCCATTGGATTAGAATAGCTTAGGAAGCCATTAAAGTTACAAGTTTTGTTCTTCAAACAAGATAGTTTCAGGTTCTGGACGCTTTATGTTGCATGACTCGTAGTAAATCCCACTAGGAATTGCATAAGCCAAGCTCTGTACTCTTGCGCTATCCCTCTCCTACTCGCATTATATTCAGTCTACATTCTGAGCTGTCCTTGTCCCAATATCTACTTCTGTCGATGCTAGCATTACATGCTTTTCTGGATCCACGTGAACATGAAAGAACGAGGAGATCACACTGAGGGGACAAGATCACACACACCATCGATTTGCCACTGTTATGGAATCCAGGTTTTAACTTTCAAAGTTCTAGTTAGAATCATATCAAATAAAGTAGTTAATTGCTTCATTTCAGTAAATTCTATTCTCGATATTGCCAGGGAAGCTGTGGGGATTGATAGTTTCTGAGAAACTATGATTCACTCCTCACTTCTGAGGTAGGATCGAGAAATTGCACAAATAGATCAAGCAAGTTATTTCATTATTTAGAATAAATCTACAAATTACACAGACAAATAACTACACTCGGTTATTTTGTTTGTTTTAAATTGTTATTTAGTTGTTATTTCTAGATACGCTTAAATAGCTACTTTTCTTCTTAGAAAGTTAAATACAAAAATAGAAGTTATATATGTTTTAGATAGTCAAAATTTGCTTTGTTGCAGTTAGATTTACATTTTGTTTTGTATGACAATCACGGGACCTCGGGAGCCTAGGGAATATGTATTTGAGCCAATCGTACCTCAACCCAACCTCGTCATAGCAATAATTGACATAGACCAGAACCTTAGAATACAAGTCTTCCAAACAACAACGGATTTACAACTAATCAGTTCTCAGTTGAGAGGGTTAAATATAGAAGACGACCAAGCACACACGTTTTGGTCAAATCAACCGAACTACAAATTGCCCTAGGCAAAACATTCACATGACTGTAGAAGGGTTCGAAAGAGAACAAACCTGTCGTTGTGATCCTTTGGTCCCACAACCAGGTGTAGGAGACACTCTCACGAGACATAGATACTAGTTTAAGGATCCAGTTACACGAACACCCGTAAGATATTCCGAGAAGATAGTGTAGTTATTGATCCTAAACATAGAAGCTGAGAAAGCGTATGATTACTGGATACTAGGAATTAGGACTTGATTTCCTATATAACCATAACAGGACCGCAACAACCAAGGGTCTATGGTTGTGACCCACAAATTCCACAAATTTAACGAATCCATAAGTCAATCGATATAAACACCGGCCTACACACACTAGTATTCCAATCCACTCCATTTCCACCCATCATCATCGAACAGCTTGTCCTTACTAGATATAGCAGCTAATGAAGCTAGAGAATTTTGGACTAGGCCGAGAATCGTCTATAGAGTCAATTATATTCCACCATCCACCATATGACCTTATCTCGGAGACATACACAAAACTATCCCAGGTCATTTCCCACGTATTCCACAACCCATAGATCGAATCATGCTAGAGCTCGATATTGATTGGAGCCTTGAGAGTCATCCTTTCCGATCGATCTATCACACCACCCAAGTTAGAAGGGCCTTCTTTGCCTTAGATTCGCAAATTCCATTAGTGCGTATCGAAGACATTAGATTGCACAACTAGTTTGTCTACATCCCATGTATGTTCCATCCCTACCGGTTATCTCGGCACAACCTCGGGAGGTCGGGTAAGTGGAAGAGTTACTCAGTAGATTCCCATGCTCACTTGTCACTTTTTTGGCATAAAGTACTACCAGTTTAGCAAGGACTAGTTAAAATTTAGTGGGGCTTATGTGGAGGCTTCACTAAGTATGAAATTGCATGTTGATTTGGAATTGGTACTCGCCAGTTTTAGGAGGCGGTGGCAAGGAGAGATAAGTAGGAGAATTAGGAGTTATGGCATTAATGAATCTTGGTTTTTGTGTGCAAACTATCTTGGAAACATGGGAGGTGGGTTTGTGAGAGGTTGTTTGGTTTTAAATGCCTTGCAAATTTTACTCTGCATGAAGCTATCTGGTTCTTTGAACCACTAGTTTGACTTCTTCTTGTTGGCTATTTTTGGTTTCTCTGGTCTATTTTCGATCAAGGGAATGTATAAGAGGCATTGGAAGAATTTTTTTGGTTGTTGATCTATTGTGGAGAAGAAAAAGGGTTGGAAACTCAGCTGAAGTCTCCTTTGAATTGGCAGAGGCACTATCAGGCATGATAGGCTCTACCCATTAAGATTTCTTGCTTTCTTCTAAATGATTAAAAAAATTTTACTCGATGAGATTTATACTTGCATGATTTTTCTGGTTAATTACTTGCATGTTTTCATGAAATCTCTATGGTTTTTGGAATGTAAATCCATTGCTAGTAATGATAGTTTTTGGGAAACTTTCTCTGTGCTAGTTTAATGGTGATATTCATGCAAACTTGTATTTGAAGCTTTGTAACTAGTATTTGAGGCTAGTGTTGACTGAACTGGCATTCGTTGCCTTATGTTTCATTCTGAACTATTATTTGGAGCCTGCATTTTGTTGAGCTTGTGTTGGAACCTTGTATTGTTCTAAACTATGTTGGAACTTTGTATTGTTTAGAAAGTTTTTGAAGCTCACATCATTGACACTTTGTACTCATTTTCAGTTCTTGTGAATGTTAAAATTGTAGTTGAGTTGTTGAGTTTTATTCTTTACTTATGCTCTGAGTTGGAGTTTTATTCTTATTTAAGGAATTGAAAATGCTTGGAATCTTATTAGAGCATTGGTGTTTTGTTCTGAGCTTGTATTTTGGGGCTTCGTGTTTCATTATAGGCTTGTATTTGAACTTGTGTTTGTCTGATATGGTGTTAGAGGCTTGTGAAGTTCTAAACTTATGTTCAAATATTACATTTGACACTGTATAGGTATTCCAGTATTGTGTGCTTTGAACTTGTGTTGGAATTGACGTATTTGATTCTATACTTGTATTTTGAGCTAGATTTTTGTTAGTTTTAGGTTTTGAAAAGATTTAATCTCATTTATGTCTGTCTGCTTGAAGGGGTCTTGAGAGTTTTGTTTTGGTCAGAAGTAGACCGTGTAACCTCTTTTGATATCTCCTCTATTTATCTTCTTGTGAGGGAATGGTTGTATTACATCTGTATTTTAGACTGTACTGTGTTCTTGAACTTGACAGGCATGTGAATTCAAAGTGTATCCTATTCTTCTCTTCCCTGAGCGAACCCGTGTCTTGTGGAAAGTTTGATGGTTTTTTTCATAGTAATAAATGGACTAGAACTATGTCCTATTGTGGGTTTGGTTGATCTTTAGTTCATTTGGAATAAGTCATTAACAGTTTTTAGAGACTTCTAGAAGTACAATAGTTACTCTCCTTGTTATTGATATTGAAATAAATACTTCACTGTCATAAGCTTTTAACTAGAACTCGAGAGGCTTGTGGTGATTCTGTTTCATTGAGTTGGAAGTAATTTTGGGACAGTACTTGTCTTAAACGTATTATTTAGTTTTCTTTACTCTCTTATGATCTTTAATTTGATTCTTGGGTTTTAATAGAATGTTGAATCTAAAACCTAGTTTACTGAGTATTGTATGAAAGGATACAATATTACTGTTCAGAATGCTTTGTAATATTGTTCTTATTTGGGGATCGTGGACTACTTACTCTATTGCATCAAGTTGTTGAAGCCTTGTAATAGGATGTCAATCTTTTGTGTTCGTGAGATGTATTGATCCTTGTGTATCTTTCACTATTGTGGATTTCTATTCCTTGTTGGATTCATTGAACGAGTCTCCAATTTTAAAAAGAGAATTGAATATGTTCTCTTGAGGGACAATATACTATTAGGGACTGTACTGTGTACTCCATTCTGAGATTTGAATGGAAATAGGAAACTACTTTGTAATTTTTGAAATGGAAAGTTTGTAGTGTGCATTCTTTGATTATGCATTCGGTTTTGTGTTCTCTTTTGGGAACTAGTTAAATAATTTCTAAGTTTGAATTAGATAAGGGAATTCATTTCATAGTATAAATGAAATGAATTATGGATTGGGTCCTTTTCTATTTGAGATCCTTTTTCTATTGATTGTATAAGTTCATTGATTGAGCTTCTCTTTAATTGATTTTCTTCTAAGATGGAAACTTCTTGTGGATTGGTTAAAAGATTTATTTATTTTTAGTATAGCTTGGATTTGTGGAGAGTTTGGTTTCAAATCCTTGAATTATACCTTCTAACAGGCAAAAGTTGGTAAGATTTTCAGTTAGACTGCTTTTGATTTCTATTCTTCTTGGATGGATTTGGGATTCATGTTTAGAATTTGTCTCTTATTTATGGAATCCTTATATTGATATCCCTAAACTGAAGTAGTTAGATGAGTTCTAAACTTGTTTATGTCCTTCAAATGATGAGGTGTGTAAGGAGTAGTATGTATTGATTCTTCTTCTTTTCTTAAGTTGTAGGATAAATCATCCTAATATGAGCTAGGATGAAAGTAACTTCTTTTGCTGCTTAGAAAAGATAAATGTGTATTTTTATTCTTATGGAATTATGAAACAATTGGATGATAAGACTTGTTGACTATTTTAAAGTAATTGATAGGATCAATTAAACTGTATGATATAAATGCAGTGTGTTGCGCAGTTATATTTTCCTCTTTTCTTAATAGGAATTCAAACTCCTTAATTGTGCTTCTTTTCTGGATGTTATTACTTATGATTGTTTGTATGATATATATTAATTATTTCATTAAAGAAGAGTTGTTTTAATGAAACAATTAGTGGAATGCACTTCACTTTAATGCTTGGTGCTTATCATGCTCAATTCGTTAAACTAACCCGTGCTAGTAATTTTTGCAGATGGACATCGTAAGTGATAAAAGAAGAAAATTTTTTTATGATGCATTGGTTTATTTAATTTTGGATCTTATGCAAAGAGTTTCGAATCATTCTTGAGATGTATTGGAATGGGAAAGTGATGTTCTGTTATTATCTTAATTATGATTAACATGTAGAATGTCTGAAATGCATAGTATTTTAAATGTATATTTAAAATCATGAATTGAAAGGTTTTGGGTTGGACTCCAATTTGTAATGTGAATACTTTTGTACTTGTATGCCGGAAATAATAGTGATATCTTGGCAATATTCCTTATATCTATTTGTATACTATTGTTGTTATCAGATATTGAGTTGGATTAAGGAGATAGTATAATCTCCCTTATTATAATGAACTTGTTAAATTGTAAAAGATGTCATTCTCTAACTGCACAACTATAGTTTGATAATGAAATATGCTTGGGACATACAATTAAACTATATGAGTAATGAATGATAAAAAGGTTTTGTTAAAACTAACATTTAGCCATGTAGAGGAAGACTCTTCCTCTCCCAAAGAACAAAAGATAAAATGAATAGTGGTTATGATCCTTAATATTTATACTAATTTTATAAAGTAAACCCTAGCTGAATCTAGGTGGATGACACAATTGATTTGGATAGCTAGGTTATGTTATAAATTAAATGTTGATGTTTGTTGCCTTGTTTTTGGGATAACCGATTGTTATGTCATGTTAATAAACAACAATGCAAACTTGAATTAATGAAGTTCTCCATATCTAATTAGGATAAGTATGGGTAGAGAACTTAATGAATGTTGGAATTAGGGTTAGGCATGGTTGCTATAATCAATCAATCTAATATATTTATGATTAATGACCACTAAGGGATATGTACATATTGATGAATCGGTTCTAATGGATGTTGGCACATGCCAACTATAGGACTATACCCTTGAGAAGTCCTAGGACTTCTCAAGGATACAAAGGTTACAAATGACATGTGGCAACACCCTTTGTATTTGTTTATCAAGATTTACACACATCTAGACTTGAACTTAGTTCTCTTTAGGTAAAGTTAGTAGCATGTTTGTGATAGGTAGTAACTTTCAATGACTCAGGGTACCTTGGCACATCCGTAGGTCAACAGAGTATGCCCATGTACCCTAAGTCATCATGAGTGTCTTCCTATAATAAATTATGTTGCTAACCGGGGCTAGGGTCAAATCTTGGGCAAGTGGACTGATGGTAGTCAATAAATAACATTCAAGATAACAAGAGTGAGGTGAAGGATGTATTTTGGAATGAAGAGTATGCCGCCGTCTATAGTAACATGAATAGTATGTTGAAAATATTTGGCCAAAGTATCACAAGTGCTGGTTACATTGTGCTCTAGTTTAAAGCAACATGATGTCGATGAATATTGGTAATAAATATTCGATAGGTTCTTTAAAAGATCACTCAAGACTGGAATAGGGTAGGAGAACCAAGTATATGTAGTATACATAAAGTATTCTATAATTTAAGTTAACATAAGACATCTGTTGGTAATCGAGTCATGGAATGAGATATCGGTAGTATACCAAGTCACTATAGCTGCATATGGTTATCTATTATGAGATTGAGTGGCATGGAATGTGTGTTCTAAATGATGTTTTATTTAGAATAGAGAACATTATGTTTCAAAAAAATTTCTCTTGTTTCTAAATGTCTTAAAATGGGAATGTTACAATCGGATGTTTGAATAATTTGATGTATAGATAATTAATCTATAAGAAGAAGAAAATATATCTCGACCCCCAAGAAATTATTTATTCTTTATCTCCCTTCTCCTTCTTTATTCATTATACTTTTATGTTTTTTTCTATAAAGGATCAAATGATGTGAAATGAAACCAACTCTTTCTTAATGCACTCAAGGAGTGATAGAAATTACATAAGAATATAAAATATTTTGTTTATAAAATATAAGAATATTCTCTATATTGTTATGTGTTTCATCATGAAGCACAACCATTCCAACTAAGCAAATCAAAATAGCATTATTTTTAGTTTGATCACTTTTCCCATAAAAATTGTAGACTTGGGACCACATCCCCACATGTACCTTGTTTTCATCGCTCCATGGGGTATCTAGGTATATTCCCTATGTGAAATTATTGTATAAATTGAAGGATTTTCTTTAATTTAGAGGGTATAATTTTGGGTTTCATCTAGGGTGATTGTGTCTTATATAGTCACTAGTAGGAATTGAAAGCATTTTCACATGTCTCTCTTCATGTCATTTGAATACAAAAACTAGTTTTCTATGTATAAGTCTGATGTTTCCAAATGTACATAGATATAGAATCAAAAATCATACACTCTTTTGTTGTAATTTTGTGTCTATCAGATCAATGAAATATAAAGAAGCATGAATCATAACATTGTATTAGACTGACTATTGAATGGATGTTGTTTTGTAGTGTTACTTAGTAATATTTATTTTATAAAATTCCTTACTACAATGGCCATATTGTCATTGATGTCAAAGTCCATTGATGGAAAATGGTGTCAAGATTTCATATGAGTCTCCATGAGGTGTAATTCAAGGTTGATTGGTAGTGACTTGTTTTGTTGAAGTCCTATTTTGTTCTTGAGAAGGGTCTAATATGCATGGTCAAAGTATAAGATCTCCAAATTTGGTTAAATGTATTCATGAGGTCTATCATGGTTGATATTATGAGTGAGAGGTGTCTCATTAGTGCAAAATCACAGCACCCCTGGATGTTGATTAGATTTCTAGGTTGATCATACTAACATCCAGTGTGATTGCATAACATTGAATCCTTTCTCCAAGTGTGGGACTTGAAGAGTGAGAAAGGAATCTCCAGAGAAGGCTGGTTCCTATTCCTCTGTTCAGATGCACCAATGAAACGCAGAGGTTTACCCCAAAAACTAATCTAACTACCAAGGAGACAGGGAGAGAGAAATGCATAAAAATAAACCTAAGCTAGGGAGGTGATGCACCGAGGAATGAAGAACATAAGTTTTGCAAAAATAAACACAGACCATATAGACGCAATACCACACCACGCACAGGTAACCGAAATGTAATGAGAGATCAAAATGACAACAATGAATACATGAGAGGATTTAAACTTAATCACAGACATATATATTGCTCAGAGAATCGATTCAATACATTGCAGTGGCTAAGAGGCAATAGTGGCATTACAGTCCATGTGGGAGGCTCGAAAACTCCATGAATTCTCTTGCAAGCAGGAGAGAAGGGAGGAATTGCAAAACAAGAATGTCCAACCGTTAGAAAGAAGCCCCTCCTTACAATTTATAGGAAGAATGAGAGAGAAAAGAGAGAGGAATTCGAAATCTGCCCCAACCACCTCCAGAATGCATTTAACTCATCTCATCATGGCAGAAGCGGCGGATCCTGGCGAAACGGCGGGCTGCCTAGCAGAAGCGGCGAGCTGTCTGCTGCATTAAAAATGTTCGTTGACGCATTACTTTTGTTTGTTATTCGCGCCAGAGGCGTTTCTTGATTTTCATCCTCCAAACTGAACCAAAATACAAGATTGGCCTTGGAAACGTGTAGAGAATTTTACCAGCTTTCCATTGGTATAAAGAACGTGCAAATCCGAGCTCTGGATCAAAAGTTATGGCAATCTGAAGATTTAGGGCACGAAACAGGCGAAAACGGCTTTTTGAATTCTTTCCCGCGCTCTGCCGCCTGGATGACACGTGGCGTACTCTGATTAGTTGAATAATTCTCTCTCCTCTGCCTTTTGGTAGGATTTGCTTTGAAATTTCCTCGTGGGCCCCTAAATGAGACACGTGGCAAGATCCTATTGATTCGGCTCGGTGCTCGAAAACTCGCCCTTTGACTTTTCTGACCTGTACTCTATGAGGACACTTGGCAGTTTCTGATTGTTCCTCGGCTCCTTCGCGCATTTTGCGTTCATTTGTCCCAGATGTCCCATTTGATTTTGGACCCTCTGGACTCATTTCGGCTGGACCAGCCGGTTCGGGTCTATTTGACCCGCTTGTCCCAAACCGTTTAGGACAAAAAACCTCCGATCCGCCCGCAATGGGCTTCCTTGTCCCTCATTTGGCTGATGACACGTGGCGCAAATTCATTGGCTTTCAGCTTTTTCGATGATCCGCATCCCGCGCGTCCCTTGTCCCGCCTTGTGCTCTTTGTGCTTTCGATTTCGGGTGAACCCCCACTTGTCCCACTATGCCTTGCCGGTTCGCGCCTTTTTCACCCGCCCGGCTCACGCCTCCCCGCTTGTCCCACAGGCGTCCGTCTCAGCAGTTAGTCAATTTTTTCCCTCTTTCGGCAGGATCGGCTTTTCGCGCCCGCCGCGTACTTTTGTCCCAAATGTCCCATTTGGCACTTGGACCGCCTGGAGGCTTTTCGGCCGATCCGCGCATTTCTGTCCCAAATGTCCCGATTGCTCCTTGGACTAGGACTTAGCCGATTTTCACGATTTTTCCTGGATTGACCTATTTGCCTTTCTGCAACTTTGATGCATGTTATCGAAATTTACCCTGGGGTGAAATTTTGACAACAGTTTTGACGACTCAGCGGGGTCACCTGCCTGCTAGGTGAATGATCAGTGGCCTTTTAGCGATCCATTGGGCATGGAGTCAAGCAATAACCCGAAACAAGCCTGATACTGCAACTTCTTCTCCAGCAACACTCTGAACTGCAGAAAACATCCTGAGAGCAGTGAAACCTGTGCCAAAGCACTTAGGGAAATAGAAACCTAACTACAACAGGACAATGTGCATACGCACTTAGAGGAATTAAAAAAACTAAACTAATATTTACAAGAAAAACCTTTCTCCTAGTAGCAATGTTTAAGATAGATTCCGTTAACCGGAATCTGAAGTTCCTCTCCATCCAATGCAGACAATTGGAAGGCATTACTATTTTTGCATCCCGTGACCATATAGGGACCACTCCAGATGGCATCAAACTTGGAATGCCTTCCTGGTTTTGCCCGATCTGCATCCCATTTCAGAACTAGGTCCCCTTCCTGGAAAGTCTTTGCTCCAGCTCTCTTATCAAACCATCTTTTTACTATGGCCTGATCCTTTTCAATCGTCTGAATCGCATGTTCTCTGATTTCCTCTAATTCCATCAATTCTGCATACCTGGCCTCCATTGGTTCGAATTCAGATAACTCAAGCTGTTTCATGAGCTCCAAGGCTGGTAATTCTAATGATATAGGCAATACTGCCTCCTTCCCATAGACCAACTTGTAGGGAGAATTACCTGTAGACCTCTTTGGTGTTATTCTGTCAGCCCATAACACCGATTTTAGCCTTGTATGCCATGTTCTTTGGTTTTCATCTAGAGTCCTTCTGATGATTTTTAGCAAATTCTTGTTTGTGGACTCTGCCTGCCCATTACCCTGCGGGTAATAATTTGAAGAGGTGCTCAAAAATATTCCATTCTTGACAGCCCACTCTGTAATTTTTGAACCTATGAATGCTAATGCATTATCTGATATGATGGTGGCCGGCACACCGAACCTGGTTACTATTCCTTCATAAAAGTCTAGTATGCTAGACTCACTTGCTTCTTTGAGCGCTACTGCCTCGGTCCACTTGGTGAAATAATCTGTCGCTGTAAGAATCCACTTGTGGCCTTGATTCGAATTGGGATTGATGACTCCAATGAAGTCCAATCCCCATTGCATGAATGGATGATCTACTGAAATTTGACGAAGGGGCAGTGCTGCTAACCTTCCTTTCCCTGTGAAGAATGCACATTTCTTGCATTTCTTAACCCATGAGTAGCAATCATTGAATACAGCAGGCCAATAGTAACCAGCTTTCATGATTTTGAGAGCTGTTACTCGTGGGGTGAAATGGCCTCCTGCCTCTCCGTCATGGAACTCTTGTAAGATCCTCTCAATCTGACCTGTCCCGATGCATCTCAATAGAACACCGTTGATGTCCTTTTTAAACAAAATACCATCAACAAGCACATAAGGAACTGCTTGTAATCTGAAGTACCTTCTTTTTGCTTTGCTCATCTCTGGAGGGCACATGCCCGTCTGTAGGAAATGTATCATATTCTGAGTCCAACAGGGAGTGGACACATCATCATTTTCCTGTTTTTGATCATCTTGTAACAGCAGGGCAGCGTCTTCTTCATTACCTGTTTCAACCTGTTGACTCAAGGCTAGCTGCTCGCATAGTCCCTTCCCACGTACTAGTTTGGTGACCTTGATCTCGATGTCATATTCCATGACACGAGTTATCCATCCTGCACGCTTCTCATTCAGATCCTTGTTTAGAAGGAAGTCCTTAACTCCCACATGAGAGACTAACAATTGGATCTTGTTGTTTGAGACTAGGTGCTTGAATTTCTTTAAACTTCTGATTACCGCAAGGACATGCTTTTCAATGAAAGAGTACCTAGTTTCGTATTCCTCCAAGCCTTGACTGAAGAAAGCAACTGGTTGCTCTAACCCTTCTTTGTTTTGTTGTGCCAGGATTGCAGAAATCGTTTCCCCACCACCAAAGGCATATAGCACGAAGTCCTTGGAGAAGTCTGGATTGACGAGAGTCGAGCTTGAGATATAGCCTCTTTTATTGCCTCAAAACTTGCCTTGCCTTCTGATGTCCACCTAAATGCCATGCTCTTCTTTAACATCAGCGTTATTGGCTTCACAAGAGCAGCAAAATTTGGAACAAATCTACGGACAAAATTGATCCTTCCCAAGAAGCTTTGAAGAGCCTTCTTGTGACTTGGCAATGGCAATGCTCGAATTGCTTCAACTCTTTCTGGGTCAATCGTCAACCCCTCCTTTGAAACAATATGGCCTAGAAGCTTTCCCTCGTGAGCCAAGAATATGCATTTTTTGGGGTTCAATGATACCCCAAATCTTCTACATCTCTGAAATACTTGCCTCAAATGACAGAGGTGATCCGCTGCATTTTTTGAGAATACAGTGATATCGTCAAGATATATCAAAACTATTTTATTGATCAACCCTTGAATGCCATATCCATTGCCCTTTGGAAGGTGGCTCCAGCATTTGATAGCCCAAATGGCATTTTCTTGTAGGCATAGGTTCCCCATTTGGTGGTGAAAGCCGTCTTGAATTGGTCATCTTCTTTCACCATCACCTGATTGTACCCTGAGTAGCCATCTAGGAGAGAGAATCTCTCTGAACCGGATACTACTTGCAATATTTGTTCCATTGAAGGAAGCGGGTAATGGTCTTTGAGAGATGCTCTATTGAGGTCTCGGAAGTCCACACACAACCTGATTTCTCCACTCTTCTTTCTGACCGGAACCAAGTTCGCGACCCAGCTTGAGTGCTTGATAGGGAATATAATGCTTGCCTCGATTAGCTTGTTAAGCTCTTTCTTCATTAGAGGCTCAATGTGAGGGTTGACTGGTCTCTGCTTCTGCCTGATGGGCTTAGCATCTGGATCCAATTCTATGGTATGTTGTGCCAAATTTGGATCGAATCCTCTTAAGTCTTCATAGCTCCAAGCGAAGACATCTGGAAACTCTTGGCAAAGTTGTATGAAATCTGATTTCTCCTGTTCAGTGGCCACTTTACCAATTTGTAGTGTTTTGCCTTCCCCAACCGGAATTGGCTCTGAATCTTCTCTCTTGACCTGTATGTTTTCCTTTTCCTTACGAAACTGGTCGTTAGGGTTGAAGATAGACTCCAATGATATCAAACCCTTAGGAAGCTTGTTTGTCCGCAGCTGCACTACTTGATCCCCATACTGCTGCTCTAATCTGTCTTGATTCCTGGCTGAAAATTCAGCCTCTTCTTGTAAGAAATTGACGATCTGTTGATCGTTCTCAAACACCTGCCAGCTTGTGTTATTATCTGGAACTGCTGGCCTTACAACCACATGGACGTGTGGCTGCGTTTTTTCTCTTCTGATGTTGTCAACCACATCAAATGTTGCTCCAACTGTTGCGAGCCTATCTGCGGCTTCATTTTTCTTCCTGGGTATGGACACAATGTTGAAAGCTTCGAAATCCTCAATGAGGTCCCATACCCTATTCTTGTAGCTCCTCAGCAAGTCGTTCTTTGTAGCATGCTGCCCCCTAACTTGGTTGACGATCAGCTCGCTATCTCCAAACACCTGCAAGTTCTTTATGCCCTTTTTCCTGGCCCAATGAAGTCCATGAATCAATGCTTCGTATTCGGCGGTGTTATTTGAACAAGAAAACTGGAAACGAAAAGCTGAATAATACTTGATGTCTTGTGGCGAAATTAACATTGCACCACCTCCAGCACCTTGTCTGCTTCTCGAACCATCGAAGAATAATCTCCAAATTTTGTTTTCATCTTTTTGTTCAGCCGAATGACGTCAGGAATGGGTGAACTTTCCTCGTGTATACAATACACGCCCAATTCAGACTCCTCAATTTCTTTGTATGGATCAAATTCATGACTTTTGTTTGCCCATTCATCTAAAGTTAAATCAGGAATTCCCTCGACCTTAGTACCTGTTTCTAGATCATTTGAACACTCTTCCTGATCAAAAGCTGAGCAATTTGCATTGATAAGACCTGGTACATAGGGTTCAATATGGAAATTGGCAATTGGTTCTGACCTGATTGTTGCTTTGGCTCCATACCTTGTCCTAAAAATCATGTGCGACCAATCTGCAGATAAATATCCACCGATTTTCGCAGTGAAGTCTCTTGAAAGACACAACGCAAAGAGTGGCGGAAGGTCAATCACAGACACATCTTGCAAAACTGTAACATTAGGACAGGAATGTAGTGTTAGACTTAATTCCTTGATGACTCCAACAGTCCCCACTGCCGTTCCATCTAGCTGTACTACTCCTTTCAGTACTGGCTCATATTTCAAACCCAGTTGGTCCGCTATTTGCTTCGGCATCACCGAACTACTGGCCCCCGAATCCAACATGCAGTTGTGCACCAAGTGATTTCCAACAATCAATGAAACATAGAAAGGTGAAGGCTTCAAATTTTTTCTTGTCTGCCCCCCATCATGTTGCACTGCATTAGTGAGAACCTTCTCATGTCCTAGGTTTGATATATTTGTGGCAGACCAATCGGTCATTGCAGCTTGCAATAAATCTCGTTGCCCTGGGATCGCCAGTGATTCCCACATGGAAAAGTTCACATGTGTCTTCTTCATTTGATCAATGATGTTGAAAGGGGATGAACTGTCCTTTTGCTGCCCCCTACTTTGTACAACCTTTTCGGGGCTTGAACGGGTGCATGTGTTGCTACCACAGGAACCTTGGGTTGATTTTGCAGGTTTGGAGCTGCGTTTGGTCTACTGACCCCTTGTTGTGTAAGAGTGGGTTGAGAAACAACTGGACTAGACTGTTGTCCCTCTTCTATGCTTCTCTTCTTTGACCGTGTATTGGCAGCCACGCCTTGAAAAGGCTGTTGGTTAACTCCACAGAAGTCTTTCGTCTGCCAATTGGCCAATGCGGTCTCTGTTGGGAGTCCTTCTTGTTGCGTTTGTTGCCGTTGATTCTCCTCCTGGCTTGGATCTTGAGCGACACCAATGGTTTGCACCATCAAGGCCTGATTCAATGCACCATTGAAACATGCTGACTGACTGTGAGGTAGATTGCAAGGGTAACACCAGTCGTACTCCTGTGCCATATTATTTTGTGCTGGTACTAATGCCTTAGAGGCAGATATGGCATTTGGATTATAGGGCTGGAAAGGTCTACTGACAGGAGGCCTTGTTTGATTCATATTTGCAGCTGGATTAGGTGGTCTTTGAGGCTGATATGGCTGCCTATTAGGTTGAGCTTGAGGCTGATACGAAGGTCTAAAACCTTGAGCTTGCTGTCTCTTGAGTGTGACCAGCTCATTACCTAAATTTTGCAGTTGCTTCATGACTTCTTGAAGCTCATTTGGGGCACTTGGAGATGAAGTGGAAGCTTCATTTGAACTCTGATTCCTAGGAGTGGGAATAGGAGCTAAGACAGGTGCTTGACTAGTACTTGGGCTCTCTATACTTGGATATAATGGCATTGGGGGCCTAGGAGCTAGCTTGCCAGCTTGAATCAGACAATTTTCAGCTCTAATGGCAATACTATATGCAGCAGGGATGGTTGTGCCTCCCATAGATTGAATCAACATAGAAATATCAGAATTTAAAGCTTTAAGGTAGTATAGAAAAGCACCTCCTGCTGTTGGCCTGACTGCTACTGGAATTCTATCCCAAGATCTTTGAAATCTGAAGTTGAAGTCAGTTAGCTGCTCATTGGAGGCTCTCTTGATGGTTGTCAGCTGCTCCAAAAGAGACAAGTTGTCTCCCTTCTCTCCAAATTGATCATGAAGTGCAATACACAGCTGATTCCAGTTTGTGATAGAGCCAGCTCCAAGGCTCCTAAACCATTGCAATGCTTTCCCCTTGAATGAAGACGCCAGCAATTTGACAGCTACTTGCATCTCATCGATCTCATGGATTGCACAAATGTTAGCAATGTCCTTGACATGATCACCAGGAGTGGTCTGATTTTCTCCAGTAAAGTATGGAATGTTCTTCAATGCTGCAACTGGGATTGGATTTTGTGCATTGAGAGCAAGTGGGCTGCTGCCTGTGAAGTTGACATAGGGGTTCACTGGTTGCGCCATTCTGATTGGTCTTAAAACCCTTGTATATTGAAAGAAAGGTCTGTCAGGTGGAGGAGTTGAGAGAGTTCTGTTTGGGGGAGATGGAGACCTTTGAATCCTTCTTCCTCTTTGCCTTCTTCTTGGAGATAATTGCAGGTATTCAAACAGCACTTCTTCTTCTCCAACTCTTGACCTTGTGATTCTTCTCATAAGCTTTTAGGCCTGTACTGCTAAAACCAGTTGATTCTCCCCCTTGGAGTCACCAGATATGCAAATAATAGCTCTTTTTAAGCAAGAAACTTGCAGCAGATGCACATCAACTTAGCTGCAATAAAATTGAGACCTCTGGTCCCACCGGGCGTGCCAAAACTGTTAGTGTAAAATCACAGCACCCCTGGATGTTGATTAGATTTCTAGGTTGATCATACTAACATCCAGTGTGATTGCATAACATTGAATCCTTTCTCCAAGTGTGGGACTTGAAGAGTGAGAAAGGAATCTCCAGAGAAGGCTGGTTCCTATTCCTCTGTTCAGATGCACCAATGAAACGCAGAGGTTTACCCCAAAACTAATCTAACTACCAAGGAGACAGGAGAGAGAAATGCATAAAAATAAACCTCTAAGCTAGGAGGTGATGCACCGAGGAATGAAGAACATAAGTTTTGCAAAAATAAACATAGACCATATAGACGCAATACCACACCACGCACAGTGTAACCGAAATGTAATGAGAGATCAAAATGACAACAATGAATACATGAGAGGATTTAAACTTAATCACGTATATATATATTGCTCGTAGAATCGATTCAATACATTGCGGTGGCTAAGAGGCAACAATGGCATTACATTCCATGTGGGAGGCTCGAAAACTCCATGAATTCTCTTGCAAGCGGAGAGAAGGGAGGAATTGCAAAACAAGAATGTCCAACCGTTAGAAAGAAGCCCCTCTTTACAATTTATAGGAAGAATGAGAGAGAAAAGAGAGAGGAATTCGAAATCTGCCCCAACCACCTCCAGAATGCATTTAACTCATCTCATCATGGCAGAAGCGGCGGATCCTGGCGAAACGGCGGGCTGCCTAGCAGAAGCGGCGAGCTGTCTGCTGCATTAAAAATGTTCGTTGACGCATTACTTTTGTTTGTTATTCGCGCCAGAGGCGTTTCTTGATTTTCATCCTCCAAACTGAACCAAAATACAAGATTGGCCTTGGAAACGTGTAGAGAATTTTACCAGCTTTCCATTGGTATAAAGAACGTGCAAATCCGAGCTCTGGATCAAAAGTTATGGCAATCTGAAGATTTAGGGCACGGAACAGGTGAAAACGGCTTTTTGAATTCTTTCCCGCGCTCTGCCGCCTGGATGACACGTGGCGTACTCTGATTGGTTGAATAATTCTCTCTCCTCTGCCTTTTGGTGGGCTTTCCTTTGAAATTTCCTCGTGGGCCCCTAAATGAGACACGTGGCAAGATCCTATTGATTCGGCTCGGTGCTCGAAAACTCACCCTTTGACTTTTCTGACCTGTACTCTATGAGGACACTTGGCAGTTTCTGATTGGTCCTCGGCTCCTTCGGCTCCTTCGCGCATTTCGCGTTCATTTGTCCCAGATGTCCCATTTGATTTTGGACCCTCTGGACTCATTTCGCCGGGCCGGCGGTTCGGTCTATTTGACCCGCTTGTCCCAAACCGTTTAGGACAAAAAAACCTCCGATCCGCCCGCAATGGGCTTCCTTGTCCCTCATTTGGCCGATGACACGTGGCGCAAATTCATTGGCTTTCGGCTTTTTCGGCGATCCGCGTCCCGCGTGTCCCCTTGTCCCATTGCCTTGTGCTCTTTGTCCATTTGTCCCATTTCGGCCGAACCGGCCCTTTTTCACCTTCACGCCTTTCGGCCCGCTTGTCCCACAGGTCCGTCTCAAAGAGCTTAGTCAATTTTTCCCTCTTTACAGATCGGCTTTTCGCGCCCGCCACGCATACTTTTGTCCCAAATGTCCCATTTGGCACTTGACCGCCCGAGTCTTTTCGGCCGATCCGCGCATTTCTGTCCCAAATGTCTCGATTGCTCCTTGGACTAGGACTTAGCCGATTTTCACGATTTTCCCGGATTGACCTATTTGCCTTTCAGAACTTTGATGCATGTTATCGAAATTTACCCTGGGGGGGGTGAAATTTTGACAACAGTGTCTAAGTTTTTTTCATGATTCATCATGGTAAGTTCATGAATTTTCATGGTTGAGTCAGGTCATTCTAGGCCTATTCCTAGATCTAGAGCATGTGATTTATTATGGTGGCATGAGAAATGGAGTAGGGAAACTCTTTTAAAGCATGTTTAAAGAATTTTGATATTGAATATGAGGTATATGAGGATTTTAAGGTTTTTTCTTAGTTGTTTGAAGATGTTTCATGGTCCTTGGGAAGCAAGAATGTGAAGACTAGTCAAGAACACACATGTAAGTCACCATGGCCATATATTTCCAAGTATATTTGAGCATGGATGAGATTTAAGTCGGTTAGATGATTTTATTTTGGTAATAATTTGGGTATGTATGAGCAAAATAGATAGAGTAAGCGTGAGGAGGAATACTTATTAATGAAGGTGGAAGGTAGAGTACGTGCGTTACGATTTCCGATCTAGTGTTTATTGCAAGAACTTCCTTTTTTCTAGGAGGAACTACCTGAAATGCAAAACAAGACCACAAGAGGAATATTAAACACTATATGTCGGTGGACTACGAGTGTATTCTAGGTCCAAGAAGTGTGATACTTCTTAGATGGTTGTAAATCCACTGTTTGATACAATTTAATGCAAGAAATAACATAAGAAAATAACATCCTACTATAGTTGATATGATTTAGGTACCTCATTCAAATAAAATAAGAAAATTTAATCTAATATGTAAGGTTATGATCAAATTTGGAGGTGGGGAAGGTAGCCAAGGTGATTGGGATGGGTCGGGATAACGTTTTAGGTGATTTAGTTTATTTGGGTGAGTATTATGAGGTTATTGTTATAGGTAGATTTACTAGATACAGAGAAAGATGTCGATCTGGTATGACCGATGAAGATTGAGAGGAAACCAATGACATTTTGGGTTAACCAAAGGTTATCGGTAGGGTCGGGATGATAGAAACTCAATAAATTTTGGTTTTGGTGATTCTTTGTGATTGCACAGAGAATGAGAGAATGAGGATTAGGTTTCCAAAGATACTAGGAATTCTCATAGATGTCTGGGGTCAGGTATAGAGAGTTGGGAGGTTGTAGGTGGTTAGGTGGAGGGATTGACAGGAAGGTGGGAGGTGATGAAATGTAGAGGAGACTGGGACTCCCAAAGAGATAAAGAAACTAATCTAAATAAGTATGGAAAGATGCATATCCAAATGTACTTACTTGTACTTGTAGACTAGTGGTTGGATGAGGGTGATGATTGATCTATGAAAATGGTGGTCAGTGCTGCGACAGTGCTTCCTAGAATGTTACCGTGAGTGCTTAACCTTCAGATTAGTCTTGGTGCTAGTTCAAGATGTCTGGATGTGAAAGAGGGCTTTGGTATGTGCTTGTATACGATCTCTCTTCTCCAAAACTTGAATAATTCTTCCAACCTATGACACAAGGTTCCTAAATTGAATATATGGTAACTGATGATGGTTTAGGGTGACCAGCATTGGTTTCAAATTGACCAAAGTTCGATTAAGATGAGATATCCTAGGTTTCCAAAATAAAAATCCTAAGTATCTTTTGGCTAGTTCTGTCCATTGCTACGGATCCAAAATGGCATTTTCCACGTAAGCAAGTGTGCATGTAGTTAGAGGAAGAATAGGCATTTATTGTTAGGGTTAGACTAAGTCTCAATTAGTTATGGTAAGTGGAGATTGAGTCCTAGTTAAAAGGAAACATGCTAAGAATAGGTATATGATGAGGTTTCTAGGTGATGTGGTGGAGTGAGGTGTCTAGTGAGGTGGAAATTAGTTTAATTAAGGTATTTATTAATGAATATTGTAGGAATGGGCATTAATTTAATTATAGGTAATTAAATTAATATAAATGTGGGGTAAACGGGAAGTGTGACCCAAATTTGGTGTCTACATTTTGCACCTTTTAGTTGTGTATATTGTATAGGTAAGTGATGCTTGACAAAAATAGGAAGTGATTGCCCCATGTGTGGGTGAAGGTGATCCCCCTCAAACTAGGAATTGATGAGGTGTTATACGGAATCGATGAGTGGTTTGATAAATGTGTAGTTGGTGGAAGTGAAGGTAGGTGGGAAAGGGTATGAGTACTAGGGGAAAGGGTGATGGTCTACTTGGGAAATAAGGAATAGGCCAGGTCAAATTGGGAATGGGTAATGGTTAAATTGGGTAATAGGTAATAGGCCAAGGTCAAATTGGGTAATGGGTAATGGAAATTAAATGCACGCACAGTATATATTATAACACGGTACTAGGTTGAAGATATTTCAAACCGTACATCGTCCAAGATGTATAGGTTTATCGAAACAAGGGTGAAGTGATTCAGTATCCAAGGCATAAAATATGGTCCAAAACACAATGTAGGTCAGGTGTAGGAACGTTTAGGTATGTTCCAAGACAAAGAAAGGTTTGGTCGGGATAAACAACATGACAATAGGAAAGGTATGATTATTAGGATAAAACAATATATGTAACAACATCGTAAGGTATAACGAGTACATAAGGTCAATGGTCACACTAAGTAGGTCAGGTCTAGGTAAATAGGTCATGGCACGGGTAAGGCCAAGGTATAGGTAAATAAAAGATCCCGAGACACAACTAAGGAACAATAAGGGTACTTTGGGATTGTAAGTAGCGTATTATAAGTGTGGGTGAGGTGAAAGGGTATCGGTCGATGAGGAGTTGATGCCAAAATGGGAAAAATGGGGTAAAAATGGGAGTAGCAACTAACCAATGATGGTTAGAAAGTAACCGACATTTGTCAACCTAGGTAGGGTTGATAAAAAGAAAAATCCATATTTTACGGATTCATTTTAACTTGTTGCTTTGTGGGAAAATGATAGAGCGGTGAGGTAAAAGTTGGAAAATGATAGGATGAGATGGAGAGCTAAGTTAACAGGGGCTCACAAACTGGTGATTGGCATTCGGTAGGTGGGTCCACGAGATCGATTGGAGCCATTTGATTAGTTGCGAGTTGTGGAGTGGATTTGGTAATGGTGGAGGTGGGAGAGAGTTTGGGTAGACCACCGACGCAGCGGCAAAATGTACATGCACACTGATGGAACCAAGATGAGGTAAGATTCAATCCTCTTCTGTCATTTGGGTTACAAGAATGTTTTTAAAATTGGTTGGGTAAAAGAGGGGTTTGGGTGGAAAATGAATTTGTATTTGTAGGTAAAATGAATGGAATGGGGGTGGGTGGGAAGTCTAATGTATTGTAAATAGGGGGAATGAAGCTAGGGAAGGTTTGGGTAGGGTAGGGTAGGTGTTTTTAGGGTGAATGTGTTAATTTTTGAAAAGGAGGGTAGGGGTTTGCAGATTTTGACGTCTTGAAAATGACCAACGACGGTCAAGAGTTGGCCAACATCGGTTGGTCTTGGCCGGAATTGATTAAATATTAGGTGACCGTTGGTGTTTATGATGGACCGATGTTGGTCAATAGTGACCGATGCCAATCGGATATATGGGAAAATAGGTCAATAAAAGAGATAGGGTGGGAGGGGAAGATAGGCAATGAGATATAAAGGCAGGTTTATTGAGAATGGGTAGGGTAATAGGTATAAATGGTACGAGTTGAGGGATGTGAAATTGGGATGGGGAAAAAGGGTAGTCTTTAGGGTTGGGATGTGGTTATGGGATAGTAAGTAGTAAGGGTCTTGGGAATAGGTTGGTTGGTTAAGAGATATGTTGGGTATGGTCAAGGCTTAACAATGTTGTGGTTTTATTAGATGTAGGCTAGGGACCAGCTGTGGATGAGGGACAAAGTACCACCTCTATCATCGAGTGGTATGGTCGAGCATGAATGCAGAGGAGTGGAGGCACATGATGGACATTGGCCTAATTAGAATATGATACTACATGAATATAGTTCAAGATCCGAGCTTGATGGTTGCACTCATCGATAGATGGGATTCAACGACCAATACATTCCGCCTACCGACGAGTGAGATCACTGTCACCCTAGAGGATGTATACAAGATCCTGCAGCTACCTATAGTGGGAGAGCATGTTTATTCTATTTCATCATAGGCCTTAGAGGAGATGATAGTGGTGGTGTTTCTATAGGTGATGGCAAAGATGAGGTACCATAGCACAAGCCTGAGCTATGGGGATATGTACATGGCCCACCCTTAGGAGATGAGGTTTGTTGTCTTGATCATGGAGGTAGTGTGTTGCTTTGCATTGCTAGATGTAGAGGGTGGGAGATTCCCAAATGCACTGATGGGGGTTCTCCATGACATGATGGAGGATAGGACTTATTTTTCTTGGGCACTAGCATTCTTGGTGCAATTATTTAGAGAGTTGTGGACCTATGGGAAAATACAGAGGTTTAGTTTTTGTTTTACATTTCTTCTTCACTACTAGGCATATGAGCACATTGTATGTGTGCATCTAGTTGGTTTTCCTCAAAGCATGATGCATTTGATGCGGGCTTGGTTTGAGTTGGATATAGGCATTGGGTACTTATTAGGGGAGAGTGCGGGGTTGCTAGGGTTACACATTATGTAGCATATCATAAGCACATGTTGGAGGGAATATCGGGAGTTGATATTATTTGGAGGCCATATGTTTTCTTCCCTTTATATAGGAACATGGCCTTGGAGTTGATGAGCTACAACTACTCAAATGGATAGAGGGACGTTGTGTTGGAAATCACGAGATTATACCTATGGATAGGGTCGATGACGCTTAGGCTGCCCCAAGATGTGCCTCTACCATTCCCATAGTACAAGAGAGATGACATGGATAGGCCTATGCCTCTACCACAACCGACAATGCCAATAGGATAGGAGGAGTAGGTAATGGACTGGAGGATTGATGATCTTTTGGGGTTACGTAGAAAATACACGGAAGTGGTGGGCAACACAAATACCGGTAACACCACCGAGGCCAAGGAAGCTTGACTTAGCCACCATTATGGTTAAGAGGGACACATTATAGGGGTAGGTGGCTACCATTTTGACATAGTTTGGAGTAGTGTAGGGGCATCTGACAAGATTAGAGGCACATGTTGCTATGTTATAGGAACATATGGTAGCTTTGTAGACCCAGTTACATAGGGAAGGTACTGCATTGCACAGGGTGGGGATGGTGATGGGGACATGTAACTTCCTTATAAGAATAGGTAGCAGGTATGGAGGGTCACGATTGGCCACTACATAGGCATAGATTGTGCCCCTACGAGCATAGGTCATAACACAAGTAAGTACCCTCATGTCAGTCCAGGATAGGGTCCCATATTACAAGCAACAACAGGATAGGGTCCCACGGTATAGGGAGCAGGGAAGAGTTCACAGGTACAAGGGCCGAGGCCATTGTTAGTAGGATAGAGCTCGTAGGTTGCTTTATGAGACCTATGGTGCCACCACGTAGTGCCGATGGCAAGATTTAGGAATTCCCGAATAAGGCTAGATACTATCAGGATCACTTGACTATTACCAAGATAGATGTCCCCTCTTATGCAGAGTACATGGCATAATAGGCCTCGAGTGAGAGGATGAGATCTCGCATGCATAGTGCAGAGAGTACAGGGGTTAACGATCCTAGAGACAGAGGGGTCGGGGTGAGGCCACTAGTGCATAGAGGCTCGACCCAGTGTAGGTCGAGATAAAATCTGACCAAGACCCATGGAGGGTGGAGAGATGCTAGTAGGATGCTAGGATGGAGGAGAGGAGGAGGAGATAGATGAGACCGACCTAGACATCAGATGGGCCGATGATTGATGTCTTGTACATCGTCATTTTGATTATTATTATTATTGATATATACCATCCTCGCGTCGATGATAGTGAGGTCAGATATGAGATTTTTAAGATTTTGGAGATTTTTGATTATATAATGGCTATGTGCTTTGAATATGGTGAGGTTGTATATGAGAGTTTTGAGATACTTATATTATTTTGTATTAATTTATAGTTGATGGATACACAGAATTTCATAGTGATATAGATGATGATATTTATTGGATGGATGATGTACTTGTGTTTTGAAATTTCTATTGGTATTTGTATATGGATGGAAACTAAGTGTATTAGACATGGTGGAGTCAGAGTCGATTAGGCATGGTTAATTCAGGTTAGGGCATGGTTGAGTTAGGTCATGTTTAGGTACGATGGAGTCTTGTTTTTAATTTTAATTTAATTTCCAAGTTATTGGTACCATGGGAAATAAATGATGAGTTATATGTATGTGATGGTGTAAATTTCCACAATTTGATATCATGGAAATGTGAAATGATTGATTGGATGTTTCTATGATGTGATAACATAGTAGATACGTATGTGTGGTAAGTTTCCAAGTGTTATAAAAAATGGAAATTAATTATGGTAGAATGTTAATAGAAAATATGTGGGGAAAATGGTTTAGGGTAAGAGCATCTAAGCTAACCTCCAAGGGCCCCATGCCCTCGAAGTGCTGCCTACATAGCCCTAGTGAAAAGGGGCCTTAGGCCGATGTAGTTCTCCCATAAGCTAGGGAAGAATATGATGAGGTAGAGGAATGGGTTGGTAGATTTTAGGCATGATTGAGTCTAGGTCATAGGCATGGTTGAGTCTTGGTTTTAGGCATGGTTGAGTTTAGGTGAAAGAGGAAGTCTTTTAAAATGTAGGTGTCGATGGTCTAGTCCTATATAGGGTAATCAATAAGTAATGGAGAAGGTGAATGGTAAGAGGTGGTAAAAAGAGCCACCTAATTGATAAGAACCCTAATGAGTCTCTCATACCAAAGATTGACTTATGAATGTGAGATCCTAAAGGTGTTTCATAATGGATGATTCTAAGGGTGAAGAAAATCACATGATCACCAAATGTTGCACTTACAACAAGTCCCTTGAGAAGATAGAAAATTAGGGCAAAAATGCAATGAGGTGAAAATGGGTGATTTAGCGTAACTTAGTGTAGGAAAACATGTTTACTTGGAAATAAACCCATGATAAAAAATAAGCAAGTCCATGACAAAATTTTTATCATTTTCTTCATTTTTTTTTTTTATAGACTAGTCGATGTGGGAAGTCTATATGGGATGAGTATATTATCTCCTTGAGGCCTTTGTGAAGCTGATCAATGTGGTAAGTTTATGAAGCTAATCAATGTGGGAATCATGTCTTGTAGTGAGATGTGGAGAGATATAATATAGACTTCAAGAGGCAAGGAAACCTCAAGAACATATACCGAGAGAAAGATGTGGCTGTAGTTGAAGTGAGAATACTAGTGCGGTAAGCCCATAAGGTGAAAGGAATGTACGTATGCCAATCCTTCCCAAGATCATCAACTACTTTAATAAGAATTTTGTTCAATTTTTATTGGTTGATTGTACTTGGCCATTTGTTTATGGGTAATAAGGTGACCAGAACTCAGGTTGAATGCCAAAAGCATTGCAAATATTTTGTAGTTTTTTTTTGAATTGTTTGTCGTTATCGGTGATGGGGCGGTGAGGGACACCAAAGTGAAAAATGATGTAATGGTTGATGAATTCAAAAAAATTCTTATCTTTTGTAGAAATGAGGGGAATGGCTTATACTCATTTAGTGTAGTATTTAGTAGTAGTTATAATCCATTGATGGCATTGTGAAGAATGAGGATTAATTTCTCCAACAAGATCTAAACCCCATTGAGAGAAAGGAAAAAGGTATCATGTGATCTCGTAAGGCATGACTAAGTGTGTGATGAAGATTAACATGTTAATGAATTTCACACAATGTTTGACATAGTCACAACAATCATGATTTAGGATTGGACAATAATAGCCTAGGTGAAGAATGTGTTTAGTGACGGCTAAGCCACTACAAATGACCTCCAAAAATTCTATCATGAGCTTCCTTGATGGTGTAAGGAATTTCAGAACTTGTAAGGCATTGTAAGATAATACCGTCAAAGCCGCATTTAAAAATAATACCACCCATGATGACATAGTGAGAGTCACCTTTAAGGAATGTGCTTGTCCCTTATGAGTAGATATGAAGGAAGAATGGAAAGGGAAAGGTATTCTGCAAACTACTTATACCAAAGGTCATGTGGGTCATGCACAACGGTTCTAACAGAGTTGACCTCTCAAGATAAATAAGAGGGTGATTACAACCTTTTTTTGTGACAAAGATTTTAGAGTCGATAGGTGAAGTGGGTACCTAAGAAGCTAGGAAGGCCATGGTATCCACAAATTTATTAGTATAATGTGGAGTGGTTTGAATTTCATAATGGTGAAGGTAGTCGAAAGTACATCGACATGGTGTTTTAATTTTTAGAATATTTCATTACGACACTGGTATATACCATTGACTTGGTTTACAACCAGTTGGGAATCACCAAAGATATTAATTGATTTAACATCTAGGGAAATGGCATTTTGAAGGCCTAATACAAGCAATTCATATTCAGTGATATTGTTAGTACAATAAAAATCTAGTTTGAAAGATAAAGGCATGCGTTCACCATCAAGAGGAATGAGGATAACACATGCACCACCTCCATGCTTACATTTGGAACCATAAATGAATAAGGTCATCTGGTAAGTGGTATTGTCCAAAGAGAGGGTAGCAATGGATTCGTTTGGGAAATCAAAGTTAGAAAGATGATCTCTAGAGAGAGGTGTGTCTGCAAGTTGGTTAGTGATGGCTTGGCCTTTGATAAAATTTTGATGGATGAATTCGAGGTCAAGGTCTATAAGAAGCATGAGCCAACGTGCAACACGTTGATCTTGGTAGGGTTTGGTGTACATGTAATGTAGGGATCAATGTTAGTGATGAAAAAGGTTTTGTGGTTGAGTAGGTAATGAAAAATTTTAGTGGCGATAAAAAATAAGGCTAAGAAAAGTTTTTCAGCATGGTGTACCTTTTTCATAGTCCAAAAGGGTACAACTTATGTAATAAACCACTTTCTCCCTATGCTGCTCATTACGATGAGTGAGCATGGAACCTAAGGAATGGTTAGTAACATAAATGTATAGGTAAAAGGGTTGGTCATCTTTAGGGGAATGAGCACCGGTGGTTGAAGAAGGTATTGTTTTAAGGCATCAAAGGATTTGTGGCATTCATCATCCCATTTGAAGGAGACATCATTTTTGAGGAGATGATGAAATGGTTGACAATGGTTGGAAAGTTGTGAAATAAACCGATGAATAGATTGCAACTTACCTTGCAAACTTCAAAGTTGATGGAGATTAGTAAGTAGAGGCATTTCGAGAATAGCCTTTACTTTAGTAGGATCGACTTCTATGCCACACAAAGAAATGATGAAACTAAGGATTTTTCTTGAAAGCATCGTGAAGACACACTTTTTAAGTTGAAGGTGAACACAATACTTGATGAGGCAGCCAAATATGACCTTAAGGACTATCAGGTGTTCATCCTAATGTTTGGATTTGGCAAGATGGTGATCTACATAATATTCCAAGTATGCGATGCATTATGTCATGAAAGATATAAGTCATGGCTCATTGATATGTAGCACCAACATTTTTAGGCTAAAAGACATGACTTGATAGAAGAAGGTCCCTAGAGGAGTGATGAAGGTACTTTTTGTTGACCTTATGGAGTGAGTAATATTTGATTATATCCTAAAAAACCATCCATGAGTTATAGCATCTAATGGCTGATAATGAGATCAAACAGTTGGTCAATGCTTGGTAGAGGAAAGTCATCTTTAGGGAAAGCTAAGTTGAGGTCATAGAAATCCATACAAATGTAGAGTCCCCTTGCCACTTTTGTGATAAGAAAAATATTAGAAATGCATTTGGGATAGTCAATGGGTAGGATGAAAGAAACGAGAGAAGGCTCAAAGTTCATCTTTGATAAGAAGGGCAATGCAAGGATGCATTTTCCACAACTTCCATTTTATGGGTTTAGCATTAGGAATGGTTATGATATTGAGGACCACAATGTTTCAATAAATACTAGGCATATCAGCATAGGACCAAGAAAAATTGTTGCTATGGTCCCAGAAGAAAGAAGTAAAAGCTTCCTATTCAAGAAGCATCTAAAGATAGGCCTATCTTTACAATGTGCGGGTCGTCCTAAGTGTTAATGTTTATTTTAATGGTTGATTTGTTCAACATGGTTTACATCTCAAAAGGTAATGACCAGTGAATATAATAATATTCTACACCAAGGTAGGTGAGGATAGACTCATCATCCTAACATTGAACGACGTTAATAGAAGGTGTATCATCATTGATCATGTCAAGATACAAGAAGGGAAAAGAATAAGGAGCCTCATCATCTTGTTCATAAGTCGAGGTACTAGGGAAATAGTGTTCATGATAAAAAAATTTAGAGGAATAGATTCGGGATCTATGGACTCTGTGGGTGAAGGTGGTGATGTTAGTGAATGGGGTGGAGAATATTTATCTTCCTCAATAAGGACAATGTGGGCCTTCTTGGAAGATGGTGCGGTAAAGCCAATTCCACTGCAATCTTTGTGTTTACGGGTAGTACATGGAATGATGGAATGACGACCTTGTTCATAAAAACCAAAGCCAAATCATTTCCATGTGCATTAGTGAAGGAAAGTATGGGAAAAGTGGTGGTTAGTGAGGGATTGGAGGTCAGATGAAAATGGTCATGTTTGGGATGGAGGTTCGGGTGAATAGGTGGCAATATCAAGTCCCCCATACATTAAGTTAGTGTGAAGGTGGGGAGGACCATAAGGGAAAACCTCTCCTATGTGATAGTCATAACGAGGGTGCTTGGTGTAGGTTTCCATACTCTTGCGGAGTGAGGAATGTGTTAATATTATAGAGGCGGTACTCCCCCAGAGTGAGGTGTCGAAAAAAACTTCTAAGGGATTATTATTAGATATGTGGGTAGTGGGGATAGATGAACTACTAGACGATTTGGTAGGAGGAGTATCGGTTAGTTGGGAAGTAGATGGGCTAGCTATAAAAGTTACGATAGTAGTAAGAATAAAAGAGTTAGGTGTGGAAGAAGTGGTGGCGATTGGGGATGGGGTAATGGGTGAAGGAGAATTAGGGGTAGTGGAAGATGCCTTGATTGATACAAGGACATCATTAGGTTGATACAACATGTTACAAGTTTTGAATGGTGATGGGTCGGCTAGGATGGTATAGTTATGCCCTTCATGTTTGAATTTTACATAGTGGTGTAAAGTTGAAGGGACACAACCCATGACATGAATCCAAGGTCTGTCGAGTAATAGGTTATACTAGAACTCTCCCTCTAGGATATACAATAATTTTGGTACAGTGTGAGGGCCTATGTGAACGTGAACATGAATAATAATGGTGCTGAGAGTGGAGGTGATGTTTTCATTGAAGGAGCGTAACATAATCAAGTTATTATGCATATAATTTGAAGGAATGCACATTTGATTGTATGTGTGGGAGGATATGATGTTAATGAAATCACCACCATCAATCATGACACGTCATATGTGTATGTTATTGATATAGATGAAAATGAAAAGGGCGAGGATAAGGGTAATTTGATCCGAGAGGTACAATCTCCTCATCGAGAAACCGAGGGTGGTGACTTGTTGAGTGGGCATAGGGCTAGAATAAGGAGATGATTTAGTTAGTGAGGCCATGTGGTGAGTGGTGATAATGGAGGCCAATGGTGTGGGGTCATTGGGTAAAAATTTGATGGATTGAAAAACCTCCATAAGTGATTTTCTATGATATTCAGAAGTTTGGACGAGATCGTACAAAGATGTTTTAAAAGGGGATTGGTGTAGTTGTTTTATCATTGTATAATGGGTGACCCCATCAGAGATAGGGTATGTGGGTCCTTGAATGGTGATTTTGGGTGCGAGTGCAGATGGTATATTGGGCACGGGGTTAGTTGATGGGCTAGTGGTTTTCTCTTTTATTTTTTCCTTCTAGGCGCGGTTGGAAACTTGGACCATGTTAATATGAGGGGAGGTGGTAGATGGAGAAGGTGTGGCATGAGTAGTGTAACAAAATGATGGGAATAAACCTTATGGGGGGAAGGTTCTTGTGAAATAAGTAGGGAACACTGACATTTGGGTGGTGGTTTAGCCAACTCTCTGATATGGACCATGTTGATCTCAAATTTTCAAGGTGGAAAAATGGTTATGGGGGTGGAGATGCATGTTGTTGAAGAATCAAAGGATGATGATGTGTGGTGACAAGCGAAGGTGGAACATGGTCCTCATCAATAAGGTCATCCTTGTCGAAATTTCATCCAGGAGGAAAAAGTTGGAGAAGAATGGTTTTTAGAGCCTTACAATTTTCTACATCATGTCCTGACACATGATGATAGGAAAAAATCTTGGTTTCATCAAACCATTTTGGTTTGGGTTTGAGAGGGTCGTAAGGTCGAAGTGGCGGTAATGTGATGATGGAAGTCTCTAAGAGGTTGGTTAGAATGTTGGCGTAGGACCCTGCCAATGGATCACAATGGGAAGTGAGTGTGGGTTTGGGTAAAGGTGTGGATGATTGTGAGGGAAGAGGTGTTATAGGAGGAGGAATGGGTTGATCACTAGTTTGGTAAGTATTATTGTCTTAGGGTTTGATGATATCTACTTGGGTAAAAGTGTGGTAGAAGAGCTAGCAATGGAAGATTTTATTGGTTTAAATACCTTATTGGAGGTAGTTGGTTCTTTTCTTTAGGTTACACCTTCTTAGGTAAAGGTGATAGGGAGTACGTGATGCGAGAAGGGAAAGTGGATGGTGGAAGAGGATGGGTTACCCATGGGAACAATATAGTTGTGGTGGAAGTGGTTGGTACGGAGTTGGGTGGATGGTTTGGGTTGAAGTAGCATAGGAAAAGTTGGGGTTATAGTAATTGGTGGATGTATAGGTGGTAAGAAATGTATAGGTGAGGGAGAGGGTGTTTTTGTGCGGGTAAATGAGGTGTAATGAAGTATCATGATGAAGTAGGTTGCTTATCTTTTGAATGGCCTTGGGTAGGAGATTATTTTGTGAGGGTTGATATGTGAGGCCCTAAGATGGACGGAAGGGGTGAAGGTGACACAGGTGTGGTAGGTGAGACTGGCATATATGGCCTATAAGGTTGGGTCTTCCTTTTAGGTGGAGGAATAATTTTGGTGTTGGTTTGGGAAAATGTAGGTAATTCCAATTTGACGGGTGGATGGGTAACACTTGACGCGTCGACATGACACCCAAGGTAGTAATCGACCTAGATATGGAGGAAGATATAGGTGTGGGTAGGTTCTTAGGCATTGGAATGATTTTATTCATGGGTAAAGGTTTAGGTGTAGGTAGATGTGATGAGGAAGAAGATGTTTGAGGCATGGTTAGGGTCGATCAGTTCTTTGGAAATACCTTTGGGTAGATAATGGAAGTATCCTCAGGAAACATTTGCATTTGAGTCAAAAAGGGGAGCTGAAGATGTCCCTAGAGCATGGAATTATCAACATAATCCAAGTGATTGACCAGCCATGAAAATAGGACTGATGTAGGAGGAGATGTAATTGGTTTGGTGGCAATCCTTGTAAAATATTTCTATGATACAAGGAATTGGCTAGCCTCAAACTCTATGGGTAAAAGAGTAAAGATCAGGGCAATAGAATCCTAGGATGCTGAGGGAGAATTGTCCCCAATAGGTAGTGACATATCTAAAAAATCTCCCATGGGTAGGAGAGATGGTAAGTGGGGTGAGGTAGACTTATCCTTTGGTGGAGGAGAAGGTGATGATGATTCTCCTATGGATGGGAGAGTTAATATTATTGACTTTGGTAGGTTACAAGGTAGATGGTGAAATGGAATTATTAGAAAACGTGTGTTCGTCCATGGGTCTAGGAAGAGATGAAGGGGACTCCTATGAGGGTGAAGGAGTGGAAGAGGTATGTTCCTCTATGGGTAGAGGATCTTGTGCTAGAATTTCCTCAATAGATGAAATAGGTGGAATTTGAGGAACAATCGGTATAATATCAAAAACTACATGGACTTCACAAACATTGTTTTCATTGGTTAGAGGTTCACTATTTTGATTAGTTGATGTTTTATGGTTAGGGGAATGACTTCTTAAAGATGTACAAATTTTTATTTTCTGACACATTTGGTTTTTCCATGATGAGGTCTCCATTATCTATCATCTCCTGGAAAATGATCTTAAAAGTTATATAATTACCGTCACTATGGTCTTTGACATGATGATAATTACAGTAGTCATGTTCCTTATACCATGAAGGCATAGAAAGAATGGGATTGAAACCGGTATGAGGTTTTATGGGGGAAGTGTAATGGCTCCCACTTTAAGAAGCTTTTCCAAGACTGAATAATAGGGCTCTCCAATTGAAGTGTACTTCCTCTACTCCTACCAAAATTGAAAGGTCCGGATAGGGAAAGATTAGAGGAAGGTTTGGCTTGATTAGAGGGATGAGATAGAACTACTTTGAGAACTACCGCATTGGCAGGTCCTTTGGCCTTTGAATAATTATTTTAGGGTTTTTAAGATGAAGAAGAATCATTTGATTTGAATGAGGCATTCTTGTTTTGTAATTGGAATTTGTTTTCTTCAATGGGCCAAATTTCCAACTTCCATGCCATGGTAAATGCTTTGTCGAAGGTATGGAAGGTTTGTACCTGTAGATTTGGTGAGATGTTTCTAGCACAAGCTCTAGTGAACAACTCAATACGTTCACTTGAGGTAATCTGGAACATCAATGGGTTGGTAAGACTTCACCAACGAGTAATGAAATCTATGATAGATTTGTCATCCTACTGTCATGTCGAATATAGGTCGGTCATGGTGATTTTTTTGACTACATTGATTGAGAAGTGGTCTAGGAATCCTTGAGCCACTTGGTTAAAGGAGTAGATAGAATGTCTAGGTAAAATGTTGTACAAATCTAAGGCGGTTCATGTTAGGGACATGGGGAATGTTCGTAGAAGGAAAACATTGTCATGGGAAATCATGTAGCACCCATGCATGAATGACCGCAAGTGCTTGTTGTGGTTTTTCTTTATTGTTGAAGTGGTTGAAGTTGGGAATTTACCAATGCACGAGTATGGATGAATAGGAATGGATGGATGAATAGGATCATTATAGATTTCATCATAGGTTAAGGAGTTATGAGAGCCAGAAACCGATGCTTCTAATGTCTGCATATTTTCCATCATCATCCTAATGAGGTCATTGGTGGGTTGTGAGGAATGGGTGCCTCCTATAGTAAAGGGAGGTTGATGATGGGTGTATGATGTGGATGGAATCCCAGTACATGAGGGTTCCAAATATGAAAACTATGAAGGGGGGATAGATATAGGCGGAATGTACCCCGAATAAGTGATAGATGACATTAGAGGTTATTGGTGATGTGTGTAAATAGGTCGGTGGTCACAACAAAACTCGTGGTAATGGGTGGTAGAGAATGAGGGATGGAAAGAGACCAGGTTTTGAAATGGGGTGTGGGTTATCAACACTAGAGGTGGTTATGATGCAATTGGTGTATATGCGAAAAGGGGGCAGATGGGTCCATGTTCAAGGTGGTTGGTGAAGGAAAATTTGACACCACGAGTGTAATAGACATTGTTGGGGCAGAAGTTAAGGCAGAGGTGGGACCTAACTGCAAGGCCAAAGGGGGTAATGTGGATGAGGGCAGCGCCAAGATAGTGGTAGATGATGTAGAAGTAGGAGCAAGGGCAGGAGAAATAGATACAAGCATGCCATACACTAGTTGTCCTAAGGAGTCTCGGGTAGATGAGTGGGAAAGATAGTATTATAAGGCCATGGGATTCTGATCAAGGAGTATTTTAAACTCCTCATCACCGATAGAAATGGTGATAGGTTGAATTGGATCCATAGGTGACATGATGGAAGGTGGTGATGGTATAGGTGGGAGTGGGTGAAGAATAAAATGAAATATAAGAGCGTTGGCTTGGTTGTGAGTAAACACCATGTGAATTAGTGTTGACATGATGAAACTATATTCTGTAGATAATAAAGAAAGCAATAGGAATGGGATAGAATAGATACTGGTAGGTAGAATTGGTTAATTTTTCAATTAATAATTAAAACTAGGAAATCGATGTCGGTTAATGTGAGTGATGAATGTTAAGGTGGAATGATGATAGTTACAATGGCGTCACCCAAGCTTCGTGGGAAAACACTAGTTTGAGAAAAAGGAGTAGAATTGATGAAAAATGAAATGGGGAAACTGTACTTGACAGTGATATCAAAATGTTGGGAATATGATGATGTCCAAATGACTTTAAATAGAAAAGAGAAGGTGATGAAATCCCTTTTTGGGTAAAATAACCAAAAGAGCTAGTAACTAACACCGGTCAGGTACACCGACAATGGTCATATGGGAACCGATGACAATCGCTAGACCAACACCGGTTATTATGAAATTTGAAGAAGTGAAGAAAAATGGATTTCATGAATTAATTTTGATGAAGAAACAACCTAGAAGACCTGAGGATGATAATATGAGGCCCTGACACACTTAGAAATAGTCAGAATACTCCAACTATGATGGGGAGTGTGAAAGGAAGAAGAAAATGAAGAAACGTAATCCTCATAATTCAAAAGAAAATTCGAAAGAATGCTAAGAAAAACATGTAATCCTACGAGTGGATTTTATGTTACTTTAGCTTATGCTATTTGAGATTGACTTGTGAACTTAGAACAAATTTTTTTGGTTGGAAGGCGTCCTATGAAGAGGTAATCTAAAAGGTGAGGTTTCAAGTTATGTTTTTGTAGGGCACTCCTTTCTCTAAGATAATGACTAGACAGAGAAACCAGCTGGGCACCCACTATCAATCCTCTGATCATGTGATCATTGACAACTTCTTCTAGGTAAGGTGTTGTTTAAGAAGATGTGTAAATTTAGATTTGTGTAGTTTGGAAAAGAGAGAGAAGAGATAAATATGCTTTCTATGATTGAATTATGTCAACCATCAGTTGGGAATGACTTCCAGCGTATGGGATGCCCTCGGTTTTAAATGTGAGCTAATAATGCAACATACATGAATGAAATGCAACAAGTTTTATAACCCAAATTGAAAGTTATATTCAATGAATCAAATGATGAATGGGAGAGGGGATGATTTTCAGTAATGTAGAAAGAAAGAAGAATGATTATTTTTAAATGCATGAAAATAAATGTTTCATTTAGAACAATTAGAAAGAAGGGCAGATTACTAAAGAAGAAGATTTAGTGAATAACAATTTAGAAAGGAAAAACACAAGATGAAACCTATATAAATAGAAAGAAACCCACATATGAGCGTCCCACCAAGTGTGCTAAAATGTTTTTCCAATAACTTGGGTACATATGAGAAAAATAGATAGGGTAAGGGTGAGGAGGAATACCTATGAATGAAAGTGGAAGGTAGAGTACGTGCATTCTAATTTCCCGATTCAATGCCGATTGTGAGAACATTATTTTTCTAGGAGGAACTACCTAAAATGAAAACAAGACCAAAAGAGGAGTATTAAACAATATATGTCGGTGGACTTTACTAGCATATGCTAGATCCGGGAAGTTTGATACTTCCTGATGGCTATCAATCCACTATTTCATATAATTTAATGCGTGAAATAACGTAAGAAAATAACATCCTCATGTAGTTGATATGATTTAGGTACCTCATTCAAATACAATTAGAAAAATTAATCTAATAGGTAAGGTTATGATCAGATTTGGAGATGGGGAAGGTAGCCAAGGTGGTGGGACAGTGAGGATCAAGTTTTGGGTAATTTGGTTTATTTGGGTAAATGTTATGAAGTTGTTGTTATAAGTAGATTTACCAAATATAGAGACCAACGTCGATCTACTATGACTGATGACAATTGTGAGGAAACCAATGATGGTTTGGGTTAACGGCATTGATAGGGTCATTGGGCTAATAGAAAATCAATAAAGTTTGGTTTTGGTGATTCTTTTTTGCTTGCACAAAGAATGAGAGAATGAGGATTAGGTTGCCAAAGATGCTAAGAATTCTCAGAGATGTCTAGGGTTAGGTATAGAGATTTGGGAGGTTATAGGTGGTTAGGTGGAGGGATTGACAGGAAGGTGGGAGGTGATGAAATGCAAAGGAGACTAGGACTCCCAAACAGAGATAAAGAAACTAATCTAAATAAGTATGGAAAGATGCATATCCAAATGTACTTGTACTTGTAGACTAGTGGTTGGATGAGGGTGATGATTGATCTATGAAACTAGTGGTTAGTGCCATGACAAAGTGCTTCCCAAAATGTTACCATGAGTGCTTAACCTTTAGATCAGTCTTGGTGCTGATTCAAGATGTCTGGATGTGAAAGAGGGCTGCGGTGTGTCTTGCATGCAGATCTCTTCTCCAAAACTTGAATAATTCTTCCAACCTCTAGAACAAGGTTACCAAAGTGAATATATGGTAACCGACGATGGTTTAGGGTGACCGACGCGTCGATTTTGTGTTGACATTGGTTAAGGTGGGATATCCTAAGTCACCAAAATAATAGATCCTAGCTATCTTTTGGCCAGTTTTGTCCATTTTTGTGGATCCAAAATGGTATTTTCCACATAAGTAAGTGTGCATGCGGTTAAAGGAAGAATAGAAATTTATTGTTAGGGTTATAATAAGTCTCAATTAGTTATGGTAAGTGGAGATTGAGTCCTAGTTAAAAGGAAACATGCTAAGAATAGGTCTATGATGAGGTGTCTAGGTGATGTGGTGGGGTGAGGTGTCTAGGTGAGGTGGAAATTAATTTAATTAAGTTATTTATTAATGAATATTGTGAGAATGGGAATTAATTTAATTGTAGGTAATTAAATTAATATACATGTGGGGTAAAGGGGAGTGTGACCCAAATTTGGTGTCTACAAATGTTTTCATGATGTTTCATGTCAAAGTCAATAATTTTGTACAAGATATGTGGTTTCTTGAAAAACCTAGTTTTAAAAGAGTATCAAGCTCGAATTGGGAACTTGTTATTCTCACATGCTCACACATGTTGTGCATGGTACCTTGAGGATTTAGGGGATGTTTTTTCATGGAGTGTATAAGTTTTTTCAAAAATAATGAATTATTTTGGGCGTCCCATATTTATGAACAATCGTTAAAAATCGCTTTTTTTAAACCCTATTGAAACCCTCCTTGAGAGACTTCGGAGATTTGAATTCTTTGGTCTCCAAATGATGCTAGAAATTAAAATTGATGATTCAATATTGTAGATAATTCCTCCGTGTTCTTTCTAGTGATGGTTTTGTGTTCTGGGTATTCCGGGAAGTGAGAGAAAGCCCTAGTTTATGGAGATTTCCAATTTCAAGGTTGAGATGGAAGCCTAAGGATGAAAATTAAACTATACCAGAATCTATGGGATATTTGATAAGTAGTCATGAAAATTTTTAGATCATTTTTTCCAATAAAATAGAAGATACAAGTCCTCAAATTTGGTATATTGATTTTGGCCTTAAGGGCTAAGATGTTAGTCTTGAGGTTTGAACTAAGTTTGAAGAAATTGTTTGATGGAGCTGATATTTTTGGTAATTAATGGCTTGGTGACACATGGTATGATGTGTTTGAGATCTTTGAATGGTATGATGAAGTTTTTTAAGTTTAATACCTAATGGCCTAGAAATCCATCGTTGGCTTCTTGAGAAGGTATGAAGGAATATGTGTATTGGATCAGATTTCTCCACATGGCATATGCTTATTAGTGATTTTACATGTTGGTAAAAGTTTCCTCGTATGTGTTCAATTATTTTTTTGAGTTTGGAAGTGACTTTTAAGGTGTTTGTCCTTGTTTCTCTCAAGACTAGTTTTTGAGTCCTAGAATCCTGAATGAGAAGTTTTAGAGATTGGCTTGTTTAGAGGTTTTACACTATGAGTTTGAGGAAAATGTGAATTTTTACAGAAGATAGATTCAAATAAATTTCCAATTTTATATGAATTTATTTTTTATGATGAGATTTTCTACGTGAAGTTGGTCATTCTTGAAGGTTTAATTCTAGATGTTTGAAGACCTAGTTAGAATAATATGCTTCTTGGAGTGTTTCATGGCGAGAGATGGATTTTTATTGCTTCTTGTGCTTTTTCATGATGATTTTGAGATGTAATTGAATATTCTAGAGTTTATGGATCCTTTAAAAAGTTTTTTGATGTATTTAGAGCTATTGGTGCATATGTTGGAGCTTGGAGAGTGCATTTTGAGCATGTTTGAGTGTCTTGGAACTGTGAAGATGTCTTGACCCATGACAACCTACTTGGGTATTTTGTGTTTATTTATATGAATTTTTAAATCTATTTTAGAGTTGTGGTGACATACCTATATGTTTATGTATGACCTAGGGTTGTTTTGGGATAGTGACTTGTATATAAGCAAGTGTGTTCTGTCATTTATGACTAGTTAAGTTTGTAGATGTTTAAGCGACCTATATGAGGTTAAATAAGAGTGAAGAGGGTTAAAGATATATCCTATAATATTAATGAAGACATAATTAAGATTAAGGATCAGTGATGTAAGGGAAATTGACCTAATCATCCCATGAGAGGACATATTTGAGCAAGTTGAAGAAGAGCTTATTTTGAAGAGGATTTGGTGTTTTTAGATTAGAAATTAGATCACAATCAGTTTTGTGAGAAGTATATAATATATGATAATTCAATTATAAAATATCTTATGATGTGTAATATTCATAGGATTCCTTTTTTTGTGTAATATAAATAGAGGTTTTCAATTGGGTTTCTTCCCCTTGAGGGTTTCCCACCTACACCTAGTGTCTTTTGTTCTCTCTATTGTCTCATGTTCTTGTGAATGGTTAATGTACATCTAATATTCTTACATATGGTTATGTATGATGAATGGTTAATTGAATTATGAATGCTAATGCATGGTAAACCAAGTTAAAGTTTGGTAGGAATGATTCACCCCCTCTAAGTCCATTTTTATTCCAACAATTGGTATCAAAGGTGATCCTTATGAAGCAAGTTTGAAAACTTGAAGGAGATTCTCTTGAAGCACAAAAAATGATAAAATCATCTGATATTGAAGAAACCTTAAGAAAGAAATAAAAAGTTTAGAATTCCTTGATTCATGGTTTAAAATATCATATTAGTTGCCTGAGTTAGAGCATGGTAAAACAATAAAAGAACTGAAATCACAAGTGGACAATGTGACTAAAACCCTAAAAGATAAGGAAGAATATTGTATCAAACATAAAGATGATTCGAGAGCATTAAATTCAAAATTATACCATGTACATAGTAGGTTGACAACCTATGAGAGGTTAGAGAAACATTCTTAAGCCCTATATGATATGTTGAATAACCAAAGAGTAGTAAAATGAAAATTTTGGATTAGGTTACAAAGGAGAACAATGCGAGAGAAGTATTAAGATGAAAAATTTAGACCTATTAATCAACCATCAAGGAGACTAGAAGGATTGATTCAAGAAGGTATAACACTTTATTACAAAAACTAATGGAATGGTGAATGATTATTCATTTAGTGGTTATTAATACTCTTGTTATGGTTTTGATCATAGAGCTAGGGATTACAAGAATAAGCCATCAAGAAATGAGTATTCATGGAATCATGAAAGTTATTTTAATGGTCAATGCTATTTTGGGAACATGGTCACAAGGAAGCTAATTGTGGATGGAATCTTAGTGCATATCACCAAGAGATAGAAAAAGTGATGTATGTTACAATTATCACAAACATGGACATATTGCTAGATTTTTCCATCAAGTTAAATCTCCAAGAGTCAACGGTAGGTTTCAAGCTCATAAGAGGAAAAATAGAAGTATATTCAAAAGGAAGATCAGTTATATAAATGAGTATAATATTGTCATACCTATGATGATTTCTACTTTAAAAAAGGTACAAACATTAACAGTGATTTTGTCTTATGATGGTGTAATCTTATGACTTTGGAAATCATGTTTTTAGTAGAAAATAATTCATTCATTGAGAAGGTTCATTATGTCATGTTTTTTTATATTAATAAGAAAACCACCTCCTTATGCAAAATTAGTTTGCTACTTGAATTGAGAAATTCAATTTCTATTTTAATAAGCTCTTCTTTTAGAAAAAAATTACCTTGGATCAATTCCATTGATCTAAGGTGTGCTTTTAATTCATGATTTTTGTCATAATGACCAAGTCTTTTAGATCAGTTGATAATTGAGTTCGGAATGTGCTAGAGAATTGATGAAGTCTTCATATCTTGTTGTATGTTGAATGCAGATGCCATGACTGGTTCTTCTTTTGTTAGCATGCAATGTTTACTTCGAATGGGAACCTATTGTATCTATGTCTAAATGTTAGTAACTATATGTCCTAGAGCTAAGTCTAACCTATGTCCCTATGATATTTTGTTAGTTAGAATGTTAAGACTTAAAATTAGACCTACCTATGGACCTATGATGATTTCCTAAACTAAAGTTAACCTAACTTAAAGTATGGCTAACCTAAAGGGGGCCTAATGAACATGGGAATTGGGTGGTTGGTGGCATTGGTTTCTAGATATTAAATGGGATTTAATGCATTCTTATCTCTTCTTACTTCCAACTTTGGCATGGGCATTGGAAAAAGTTAGGGAGGCTGAGTTGGCACCTCCACCAAGTTTAGTTGCATGCAAAATTTAAATTTAGACACTTTGCCAAATGTGGAGATGGAGGTGGGATGGAAAAAGGAGGGAACTGACAGTCCTTGGCATTTAATGTTTTTGAACTTGGAAAAATTGCCTAGGAAAATGCATGAGGGGTTTTGCATGGTTATTTTGATCTTTCGGTTCATTTTTGAGCTCGAGCTCTACATGATGTTTTCAGCTCATTGAATCTCTAATTCAATTCTTTCTTGACTAGTTATTTTTGCATTACATAGAGCTATTATTGGACTCTATAAAAACTATAAGAAGAAGATAGAGTATTGGAAGTTGGTTGATGTTGCGTGGAGAAGAAGAGGCTATTGAAGTTCTGCTTGGAAATATTTTACAATCGGTGAAGGAGAAGCTCTATTAGGCATGATAGGCTCTACCCATTAAGTTGTTTTTATTTTACTTAATTGATTCATTAAAAGAAATCTGCTCTTCTTGGGAACAATCTGGTTTTCATGGTTGTTTAGATCATTTTTACATGTGTTTATTTTGGTGATGTTGTGTTTTATGAATATGTTTTGAATCCTCTGATAAGTAAGAGGGAAGAGTGATTTGGGTTTTGTTTTCTCTGATTTGATTTTCTTGGTTATGCTTTTATCCTTTTGCATGAGCTTGAGTTGATTTCAAAGTTGTTGGTGATCTAGTTTGGAACTATGTAAACTTTTAAGTGGCTCGGTTGCTTAAATTTGTGGGACTTGTTGTAGAATATCTTATCTCACCACTATGGAAAGATTTAGGTGCTAATCTATTTTAATATCTTGTTTGATGGTTTGACCTTGCATGAATCTATGTGAAGGATAAAATTCTGGAACTCAGGTTTTAGCATATTCTTTTAAGTTCTAAGAAAGGCTAAAAAATTAGAGGTTGTGTCTAATTTCTTATCACTCATGTGATTGTAATTTTGGGTTCTCGTTTTTACCCTCCTCATTGCAGTTAATTGTCATGTCCCTATAATTTTGAGGAATGATAAATTGTTCTGGGTTTTTGCATGGAAAGGAGTTTTTATTTGTTTAAGCTTCTTAGATCTATTTAGTTCTTTAATTTAAGGTCTATTAAAGAATCGTGTTATTATCTTCTTGAATGGAATTATTGCTTACAAAAGTGTAATTTTCTTGGAAGCTCCGTAAGGAAAGTGTTATTCTATTCTATTATTTTGAGTATTTGGGTAACCTCTGAGATTGAGGCAAACTATTACTAAGAAAAGAAAATTATCTTGGGTATTGGCATTATCTGTTCTAATGGGTTTTGTTGTCATTTTAAACTTTGTGAAGAAAACTTGATGGACATTGTTTGATGTGTTTAGTTTTCATGATTCTTGACCTGGGGCCATTGAACTCGGTTTCAGTTCATTTTGATTTTTGACAATATTATATTGATGAAAATAAAAAGGTGTCTCTGTTTGGTTAAATCACATTATATGTTTCCTTCCTTATATATTTAAGTTAGGAAGACTGAGTAGATTTACTCTTCCTAATCATCTTCCTTTCTTTTCTTTCTAAGAACTAGTTAGGAATTGGTTACTTGTTGTCTTGGGGATTTAGGTGTTAACTTTATTGTCCTCATTGATTGTTGAAAGGTAAATGAATGTTATGGTTCATCTTTCTTTCCTTCTTCGGACTTTTTGTCATTCAATTTGATCCTTGTTTAGTCATCTATTTGGGATTTTGGTTAAGGGACAGTAGATAGACTCGAGTTGTATTTTGGTCATGTTATTTTTATATCATTATCTTTTTCTAATCATGCTTAGAACTTTGAGGAAGTAATTGCTCTCTCTCTCTCTCTTTCTCTCTTTTTTTTTCCTTCTATTTCAAACTTGGTGAAGGTGTTGTCCTTCTTGGATACTTCCGTTAGTAAATTTCCAGACTTGTTTGAAAGAATTAAGTCCAGTTGTGATAGGAAATATAGCTGAAGTAGTGTAGGTTAATTAGATGGATTGTTGTGTTTGGTTGGAAATATTCTGAGTAAATCTTTGTGTTTAGTAGAAAATATTTGAATGGTTGATTGAGTTGAAGATTGTTATAAACCCTACCATTCTACTCTCTTGACTTAACATTGGTAATGTTGTATCTCTTTAGGGTTGTGTGTAGTCCCAATTACATGCCAATTTGATCTTACCTTTTTGAGATTTGTTTAGTGCTTCTGACTTTTAACTTAAATTGGATTCTAATTCTAAATTTGAGTTATAGGATTCTTAAATTAGAAATATTTTCAAGTTATGTTGTTTGACCATCCTAAAATTATTTCTATGTTTTAATTTGATCTTGGCATCTCAGATTTTAGGATGAATTTAGGTGAATGAAATGTTGAGATGGAAGTACTATTGTTCTATCTAATGCTGAACTATTCCTAAGAAATAGTTAGGATAGTTATCTTCTCATGTTAAATAGGTTTAACTAAGAAGTGAATCATGTAAAGTAATATATGAAAATCAAATTGGGATTGTGATGAAATATTACTTATCTGGATTATTGTTTTAATTTTTTTATGTAAGACAATAGTATGAAAGTTGAAGTTTACATCATGATCTATTCTTACTTATGTTATGGTTTATCACTTTCTCTCTCTCTCTCTCATTTGTGAATAGTAACTCCTTTTGGTATGTCTTTCTATATTGCTCAAGACTGTTTCATAACATCGAGTTCTTCTCTTTATGAAACAATTAGCTAAAAGCACATCATTTTAATGTTTAGTGCTTATCATGCTCAGTTCAATGAACTGACCCATGTGCTAGCAATTTTGTAGATGGAATTTGTAAGTGATGAAAGGAGAAAATATTTATAGGAAGTTACATTTGTTTACCAAAGATACTATATATTTTATGATAAAATATGTTCATTATTGAAATGTATTTGATGGAAAAATAAAGTTGTACTTGTATTTGGTTTTGTTATTGTTGTTTGACATTAGAAATGTCTGAAGTGGTTGGACTTATATTGTATGAATCATCTTGATGAATAAAATATTTGTGTACTTGTTTGAACTTGATGAGTAACCTTTTTGGGTATTATGTGAATGGAAATGTTAAGTATTTCTCTACTTTTCAGTCAATAACTTACTCTTATGGTTTGGAGTAGATTGGATAAAGATCAAGGGTATTAGATGTACTACCCTCTCTAGTGAAAATGTAACTTATTAAGTTGACCTTCGTGTATGGATATTCAACTATATCACTATGACTATATCTAAATCAAATGTTTTTGGGTGAATAAAACTATGATGATAACTTATAATATATTATGGGGTTATAAATGAACATTAACCCTTTATAAGAAAAAGGAAGACAAATTCCATGTAATGAATTATAGACTTGTTTTAAGACCTTTTGAAATGAATCCAAATGTTATCTTTGATAGTTAAAGGTGTGATTTCTCATGATTAGTTCCTTAACTAGAATATGACTGATGAAAAAGTAGATAATAGGGTTAGAATTCATTCCAATGAAGTCTAATATAAAAAGAACTGATTCAAAACTTATGTAAGCTAAGGCTTGGTAAGTAAGTAAGAAAACAACACTATAATGTGTGTTGGATCTATTATGTAAAACATAAATCAGAATGTTAATGGTATAAAAACATAACTTATGAAATGGTTAGGGAGTAGATGTATCTGCATACCTACTCCTATTGTAGTTTTAACTTGTAACCCTAATGGTTAATGAACCTAGTTGTTCAAGAGGACTAAGGCAATTAATCCTTAATGAGGAAAATTAATAAGTCATTAAATTTCTATCTAAGGTATGTTTTCCTAGATGAGGAAACTCATCATATGTTGGCACATGCCAACTACAAGCAAGTACCTTCATGAATACTTGGTCTTCATGAGGATACTATGTGTTGTAGTTGACATGTTGCAACACCCTTCAGAGTTTAATCATCTAGATCTACATAAATTTGACTTGATCACAATTCTACCCTAGGTAGAGTTAGGGCATGATCTAGTGTCGAGGTCAACTCACATGAATTAGGATAACTAGACACACATAATCAATGCAGGATGATTGAGTATGTATATGTACCCTTAGTCACCGTGAAAGTACCTCCACACTAGAGGCATGTTGCTAACCTTAGCTAGGGTTAAACCTTGAACAAGTGGACTGACAAAGTTAGTGAAGACCATTCTAGATAATAGATCAAGTGGGGTGAAGGATGTATTCCATTTGATGAGTATGTCATCTAGGAATATAAACATAAAAAATATGTTTAAAATCTTTGGCCAAAGTATCATGCAAGTTGCTAGTTGTGTTGTCCTATGTCACCTAGTTTAAGAAGTGGGATTTCAGATGAATATCGAGTAACATGTATTTAAATAGGCCTCTTAAATAGAACACTTAATACCCCAAAAGGGTAAAGGAACCAAGTATACGTAGTATATAAATTATTAAGTTAACATGAGAGATCGGTATGATACTGAGTCATGAAATGAGAGATCGTGTTCCACCGAGTCATTACAACATATGGTTTTTTGTTATGAGATTGATTGGATTTGGAATGTGTGTTCTAAATTAAGTTAATTTAGAATATAGAACATTATGAAAGTCTTAAAATGGGAATGTTACATCTTGGTATCATAGATGAAGGTTACAACTCTTGACCTATTGTGTCCATAATCTGATAAAAATTAAATTTTCTTGTTAAAAGAAAATGGTTAGAATGAGAGGAAATGCTGTAAAAAACCCACCACCAGGTGGAGAAGTAGCTACTACTCCCAAAAACTCAATGAGATCCTTGCTTCCTTGTTGGACACAAGAGATCATCTAGCTATACTTGAACAACAAGTAATGGGAAATGAGGAGGAGGAAGAAGATGTTGGTAATAACAATCAGCCACCTCCTGTGGACAATGCCAATATTAGGAATTTGGGTGTTGATAACAATAATGCAACCAATGCTAATGTAAATGCACCTAATCATCCTAAGAATAAAAAGGAAGATTGTAGTTGAACTCACTAATGATATAAAAAGGATAAGTCCACCCAAGTTTGATGGCACTACACTAGGAGATGGAGCTGAGAATTGGCTCAACAAAATGGAGAAGTACTTTTCTATAAGGAACTTCTCAGAGGAAACAAAATCAATATGGGGAGCTTATCAGCTTTCCCATGAGGCATCTTCTTGGTGGGACAACCATAAGGCTGAGTTAAACATTGATGAAACAAACATCACTTGGGATCAATTTAAAAATTATTTTAGGCAACGATGGCTGCCACAACTTTACTATGATCAAAAAATGACTGAATTTCAGAACTTAGCTCAAGGAAAGTTAATGTAACAAAGTATTGGGAGAGGTTTACTAAGATCCTTAAGTATGTACCTCAGTATCAAACTAATGAGAAATTAAGATACAAAAATTCATTATGGGATTAAATCCCATTATAGGTGGTGAAGTGGATGTTCACAACCCAACCACTATGGAAGGGGTTGTTGAAAAATCCATAAGGTAGAAAAAATTGAAAGTGATCTCTTCCCATAAGGAAGAAATCAAAAGAAAGTTCTAAATTATTCTTTCCTTGTACCTTGCACCCAAAAAGGGACCATGGAAAAGTTTGACATGAAAAACAAATTTTTTGCTGATAATAACAAGAAAACTATAGCAAATAAACTTGTTGCTAATGTACAAAACAACTTTTTAAGAACAATAATAATGGACATAAGTCCTATGGAGGACAAAAATGATAAATTTAAGGATGGAAATAAATTTGAGCCTAAGAAAGGACCTATATGAGGCTATTATAATTGTGGCAAGGATCATTATGCAAATCATAGTGTCCTTTGAGGAAGGATGACCACAATCAGTAACAACATAAGATACATGCTGCAGTAGCTGAAAAACAAGTTGAAAGAAAGTTACACCTATAGAAGTGCCAAGTAAGTTATTTGGTATACCTATTACTATACTTTTTTGATATAGAGCTACTAAATGCTTTATTTATACTAAATTAGCTTCAAAATTAAAAAGAAAAGTTGGAAAAATGGATAAATCATGGATTGTACATTATGGAAATAATGTTTTCCACATAATTAGTATGTGTCTTTTTGGAGAAGTCCTTGACTTGCCTAGTTTTTCCACTAAAGTTGATCTTTATGTTGCTCCTTTGGGGTCTTATGATGTAATCATAGGTGTTAATTGGCTAGCTAACATAAAGCAAAGGTTGATTGTTTTGAAAAACATATTAGTTGTCTTGATGATCTATAGAAAACAACATGAATTCAAGGGGTAAAATGAGATTTCAGTTAGGAAATTTTCAGCCATGCAACTTAAAAAGGCCAAAAACAAAGGCTACATTTTATATGTAGTAAAATTTCTAAAAAAATGAAGGGGATAGTGACTTCTTGGAAAGATACCCATGTTATGAAATTTCAGTGATGTGTTTCTAGAAGAACTACCCGGTCTTCCACCCAAACGGGAGTTTGATTTCATGATTGAGATCAAGCAGAACCAAACCTATTTCCAAGGCACCATATCAAATGACTACCATTGAATTGGTAGAGATTAAGAACAGTTGCAAGAACTATTGTCTAAAGGTTTGATAAGACCAAGTGTCTCACCTTGGGGAGCACTGGTAATTTTTGTGAAAAAGAAAGATGGAACACTTAGATTGTGCATTGATTATAGGATGTTAAACAAGGCAACAATCAAAAATAGATATCCACTTCCTAGAATTGATGATCTGTTTGATCGATGCATGGTGCATCAATGTATATTCTAAGATAGATCTTCATTTAGATATCATCAAGTTAAGAATCAAGGATGAAGATATTCATAAAAAACTTTTAGAACAAGGTACAAACATTATGAATTCACAGTTTTACCATTTGGTTTGACAAATGCACCTGTACAACTTTTATGAATTTAATGAATAATATTTTTCAAGAATACTTAGAAAATTTGTGCTTGTATTCTTGGACGATATTCTCATATATTCTAAAAGCATTGATGAGCATCATGAGCATTTGAAGATAGTTCTAGAAATCTTAAGAAAGAGAAGGTTGTATGGTAAGTTGTCCAAATGTTCTTTCTACGAGACAGAAGTGCACTATCTAGGACATGTCATAAGTAAGGATGGAATAGTATATATCCCTCAAAAATTGTTGCAATAACTGAGTGGCCTACACCTAAGAATGTACATGAAGTTAGAAGCTTCATGGGTCTTATTGGTTACTATAGAAAGTTTGTTAAAGACTTTTTAAGGTCACTTTGCACCAATAACTTCATTGCAAAAGAAAGATAAGAAATTTGTGTGGAATGAAAAATGTGAATCTGCATTTAAGACTCTAAAGGATCAGTTAACATCTACACCTATTTTGGTTGTACCTAATCCTAATGGAGACTTTACTATAGTAACATATGCTTCGGGGAAGGTCTTGGAGGTATTTTATTGCAAAATGAGCATGTTATAGCATATGAAAGTAGAAAACTCAAGTTACATGAACTGAACTATGCTCCCCATGACCTAGAGCTTGTTGCCATTGTTCATGCACTTCAAGTATGGAGGCATTATCTTCTTGGTAGACCTTTTGAACTAAATACTGATCATCTTGGGCTGAAGTATATTTTCACTCAGCCAAATCTGAATGCAAGACAATGAAGATGGTTAGAATTTCTATCTTAGTATGATTTTGACATAAGTTACATAAAAGGAAAGGAAAATGAGTGGACATATGCACTAAGTCATAGGAAACATATTTATACACTTATAATGTTGAGAACTCAGTTTAAGGATGAAGTAAAAATTGTTATGGAATCAGATTCTTATTTTTAGCAAGTAAAAACAATACTTGCTTGCAGATCCAAATGATGTGAGATATAAAGGTTTTCACTTTGATGACGAAGGAATCTTGAGATATGAAAATAGAGTATATATACCTTTGGTAAATGAATTAAGAAGAAAATTGATAACTGAATTTCATAATTCACCTTTTTCTGGACATCCCAACATTACAAAAATGCTTGTGATATAAAAACAACAATATTTTTGGAAAGGGATGAAAAAGGATGTGATTGATTTTGTGACACACTACTTAGAATGTCAACGCATGTTAAAGGCTGAACATATGCATCTAGTTGTTTATTGTACCCTCACAACATACCATAGTATAAATGGAAAGTAATTAGTATGGATTTTGTTTCAAGGGTTGCCTATGTCAAGAAATAAACATGATGTTATTTTAGTTGTTGTTGATAAACTAACAAAAGTAGCACATTTTATTGTTGTAATCTTAAGGATGATTCACCTATTTTAGCAAAAATATTTGTGCATGAAATTTTCAGATTGCATGGAGTACCTAAATTGATCATATCGGATAGAGATCCAAGAATGACATCTAGATTTTGACAAACACTTAATGCAGCCTTAGGAACTAAACTGAATTTTAGTTCAACATATCATTTGAAATGGATGGGAAAAATGAAAGAGTTAATCAAGTTTTGGAAGATATGTTATGAATGTATTACATGGATCAACAATATAAATGGGAAGAGTACCTCCCATTATTTGAATTTTCTTATAATAACACATGTATCATGCCTCTCTAAAAATGGCACCTTTCAAAGAATTATATGGAAGGAAATGTAGAACTCCAGTAAGCTAGGATAACATAGAGGACAAAGAGGTAATTGGACCTGAGATCCTTATTGAAATGGAACAACAAGTTAAAATGATTCGTGAACATTTAAAGAAGCAAAAATAGGTAAAAAAGTTATGTAGACTTAAAAAGGGTTGACAAGAAATTTGAACTTGGTGAAAAGGTCTTTTGCGGGTTAAACTAAAAAGAGTTCTATAACTTTTGGCAAGGATGCCAAGTTATCACCTCTGTTATGTGGGACCCTTTGAAATTGTTGAAATAATCAACCATGTAGCTTATCGTTTAGCTTTACCTCCTGCTTTATCACAAATGCATGATGTTTTCCATATTTCTTTACTTAAGAAATACGTTTTAGATTTATCACATGTGTTAAATTGGAATTCCTTGCAGGTCCAAGACCCAGAATAATCATGGTTAAACCCATCCAGTGTTGGAAACTCACCAGTTGCACTTAAGAAATCATGAAATAAGTCAATGTAAGGTCTAGTGGGACCAGTTTAACGAAGAAAGTGCAACCTGGGAAAACCTCAAGATATGAAAATTAATTTTCCATTTTTATTTGAATAGAATTGATTCTGTTGATTAATAAAACTTGAAGATTTTATTCTTAGTATATCAATAAACCTTCTAGTTTTGGGTAGATACTAAATTCTTTAGTATTAAAACAACTATTTTAATGCTTGAATAATTATGAAAATTTGAATTTCTCAAATCTAGTTTTATTATGAACTTACGAATGAAAGAATTATATCTTGGTTATATTCTTGATTGATTTATTTTTGACTAAGTTAATCATCGGGATGATGATGCTTTTTAGGAGGGAGGTATGTAACGCCTCCAAACATGACTAGTACCTATGATGATTTCTACTTTAAAAGGTACAAATTGATAGTGATTTTTCTTAAGATGGTGTACTCTTATGACTTTGGAAATCATGTTTGCAGTAGAAAATAATTCATCCATTGAAAAGGTACATTCTGTCATGTTTTTTTCTTATTTAAAAATGAAGCAATCCACCTCCTTATGTAAAATTAGTTAAATTCACTATTGAATTGAGAAATTTGAGTTTCTTTTTATAAAATCTTTATTTTAGAATAAAATTACCTTGGATCAATTCCATTGATCCAAGGTATGCTTTTAATTCATAATTTTGTGGTCATAACGACCAAGTCTTTGGATTAGATCGGAGAAGTTCTAGATTCGAGTATGTAAGGGATGTAGAATGATGAAGTCTTCATATCTCTATTGTATGGAATTTCATATGCCATGGTTGGTTCTTTTTTTTTTTAGGATGATATGTTTACTTCAAATGGGAACCTATTATAACTATGTTTTAATGTTAAACTATGTCCTAGAGGGTTAAGTCTAACCTATGTTTTATGATCTTTTGTTAAGGAAAAATGTTAAGACTTAAACTTAGACCTACCTACTATGGACCTATGTTGTTTTCCTAAACTAATGTTAACCTAACTTAAAGTATGGCTAACCTAAAGGGGGCCTAATGGAATGACATGGACATTGGGTGGTCAGGTGGCATTGGTTTCAAGATATTAAATGGGATTTAATATATTCTTATCTCTTCATACCACCAACTTTGGCATGGGCATTGGAAAATTAGGGAGGTTGAGTTGAACCTTCACCGAGTTTAGTTGCATGCAAAATTTAAATTTAGACACTGCTAAATATGGAGATGGTGGTGGCATGGAAAAAGGAGGGAACTGACAATCCTTGGCATTTAATGTTTTTGAACTTGGAAAAACTACCTAGGAAAATGCATGAGGGGTTTTGCATGGTTGTTTTGATCTTTCGGTTCATTTTTGAGCTCGAGCTCTGCATGATGTTTTTCAGTTCATCAATCTCTAGTTCAATTCTTGCTTGACTAGTTATTTTTACATTACATAGAGCTATTATTGGACTCTATAAAAACTATAAGAAGAAGATAGAGTATTGAAGTTGGTTGATGTTGCATGGAGAAGAAGAGGTTGTTGAAGTTCTTCTTGGAAATATTCTACAATCGGTGAAGGAGAAGCTCTATCAGGCATGATAGGCTCTACCCATTAAGTTGTTTTGATTTTACTTAATTGATTCATTAAAAGAACTCTACTTCTTGGGAATAATATGGATTTTCATGGTTTTTGATATGATCATCTTTACATGTGTTTATTTTGTGATGTTGTGTTTTATGAATACTTTTTTACTCCTCCGATAAAAAATGATTTGGGTTTCATTTTCTTTGATTTGATTTTCTTGGTTATTTTTTATCCTTTTTCATGAGCTTGAGATGAAGTCAAACTAGGTGATCTTTTTGAACCATGTAAATGTGGTAATGGCTTTGTTTTGCTTAAATTTGTGGGAACTTGTTAGAATATATTTGTTTCACCACTGGAAAGACTTCAGGTGTTAAACCATTTAAATATCTTGACTGATGGTTTTAATCTTTCATGAATCTTTTGGGATAAACTTTTAGAACTCAAGCTTTAGCATATTCTTTTTAGTTTTGATGGAAGGATTTAAATTTTGAAGACATGTCTAAATTTTATCACTTATGTGGTTATGATTCTAGGTTTTGTTTTAACCTTCCTCGTTATCATGTGTCTGCTCCCTATGATTTTGAGGAAAGATAAATTGTTATGGGTTTTTATTGGAAAGGATTTTTTCCTCTATTAAGACTTGTTAGATATTTTTTGTTCATCATTGGAGGATCCGGAAAGAATCCAATCGTGTTAGATTCTTGAAAGGAATTAATTTCTTACAAAGTGTAATTTAAAGCTTCAAGTGTTAGTTTTTCTATTCTATTCTTTTTTAGTATTTGGGTAACCTCTCAAATGAGGCATTTGATGCTAAGAAAGGAAAATTCTCTCGGGTATTAATTATATGTGTATATTTTTTTATCATCTTAAACTTGTAACTTGAATGTCCTTTTATTTGATGGACATTGTTTGATGTTTTTATTTTTCATGATTCTTGACCATGGGCCATCAAACTCGGTTTCAGTTCATTTTGATTTTAAGGAAATATTATATTGATGAAAATAAAAATGTGTCTCTATTTGGTTAAATCATTATATGTTTCCTTCCCTTTTTTGAGTTAGGAGGAAGTTTGTTGTAGACTTATCTCATTTGGTTAATCCTCTTCCTTTCTTTTTGAGATTAGGAATTGGTTACTTGTTGGATTTAGGGATTTAGGTGTTAAATTTACCATATCCTCATTGATTGTTTGGGTAAAATGAATGTTTTGGTTCATCGTTTTTTCTTCTTCAGGATTTTGTCATTCAATTTGATCCCTATTTAGTCCTCTATTTGGGATTTTGGTTAAGGGAATAATATAGACTTGATTTGTCTATAATGTTGTTCATTATATCTTTGGTCTCTTTTTCTAATCATTCTTAGAACTATGAGTAAAATATCTCTCTCTCTTCCTTTAATTTTCCTTTCTGTTTCAAACTTGATGAAGGTGTTGTCCTTCTGGTCTACTTCATAATAAAACTCTCTGGGACTTGTTTGAAAGATTAAGTCTAGTTGTGATAGGAAATATAGTTGAAGTAGAGTTAATTAGATAGGATTGTTGTGTTTGGTTGGAAATATTTTGAGTAAATCTTTGTGTTTAGTAGAAAATATTTAGATGGTTGATTGAGTTGAAGCTGATTGTTAAACCCTTCCATTCTACTCTTTTGACTTAACATTGTATTGTTGTATCTCTTTGGGGATTGTGTGTTTAGTCCCAATTGCATGCTAATTTGATCTTACCCTTTGATGAGATCTATTTTAGTTTGTTGTAATTTAACTTAAATTGGATTCTAATTCTGAATTTGAGTTTTAGGATTCTTAAATTAAAACATTTTAAGTTATGTTGTTTGGATCATCCTAAACTTATTCCTATGTTTTTAATTTGATTTTGGCATCTCATATTCTAGGATGAATTTAGGTGAATGAAATGTTGAGATGGAAGTACTATTGTTCTATCTAATGTTGAACTATTCCTAAAAGATAGTTAGGATAGTTATCTTCTCATGTTAAATAGGTTTAACTGAGAAGTGAATCATGTAAAGTAATATATGAAAATCAAATTGGGATTGTGATGAAATATTACTTATTTGGATTATTGTTTTAATTCTTTTTATGTAAGACAATAGTATGAAAGTTGAAGTTGTTTACATCATGATCTATTCTTACTTATGTTATGGTTTATCACTTTCTCTCTCTCTCTCTCTCTCTTTGTGAATAGTAAATCCTTTTGGTATGTCTTTCTATATTGTTCAAGACTGTTTCATAACATTAGAGTTCTCTTTATGAAATAGTTAGCTAAAAGTTTTTTTTAATGTTTAGTGCTTATCATGCTCAGTTCAATGAACTGAACCCATGCTAACAATTTTGTAGATGGACTTCGTAAGTGATGAAAGGAGAAAATATTTATAGGAAGTTACATTTGTTTACCAAAGAGACTAGATCTTTTATGATAAAATATGTTCATTATTGAAATGTATTTGATGGAAAAAGAAAGTTGTACTTGTATTTGGTTTTGTTATTGTTGTTTGACATTAGAAATGTCTGAAGTTGTTGGACTTATATTGTATGAATCATCTTGATGAATAAAATATTTGTGTACTTGTTTGAACTTGATGTGTAACCTTTTTGGGTATTCTGTGAATGGAAATGTTAAGTATTTCTCTACTTTTTAGTTAGTAACTTACTCTTATGGTTTGGAGTAGATTGGATAAAGATCAGGGGTATTAGATGTACTACCCTCTCTAGTGAAAATGTAACTTATTAAGTTGACCTTCGTGTATGGATATTCAACTATATCACTATGACTATATCTAAATCAAATGTTTTTGGGTGAATAAAACTATGATGATAACTTATAATATATTATGGGGTTATAAATGAACATTAACCCTTTATAAGAAAAAGGAAGACAACTTCCATGCAATGAATTATAGACTTGTTTTAAGACCTTTTGGAAATGAATCCAAATGTTATCTTTGGATAGTTTAAGGTGTGATTTCTCATGATGGGTTCCTTAACTAGAATAGAATGTAGAGAAAGGAAATTAAATAGGGTTAGACTTCATTCCATTGAAGTCTAATATAAAAAGAACTTTTTCTGAACTTATGTAAGCTAAGGCTTGAGTAGGTGAGTAAGCAAACAACACTTCATGTGTGTTGAATCTGTTATGTAAAACATAAATCAGAATGTGAATGAAATAAAAAAACATAACTTATGAAATGGTTAGAAGGCAAGATGTATCGACATACCAACTCCAATTATAGTTTTAACTTGTAACCTAATGGTTAATGAACCTAGTGTTGAATAGGACTAACTACAATTAACCCTTAATAAGGAAAATTAATAAGTCATTAACTTCTTTCTAAGGTATGTTCATCCAGATGAGGAAAATCAGTCGATGTTGGCACATGCCAACTGCAGTGTAGTACCTTCATGAAGACTTGGGTCTTCATGAGGATACTATGTTGTAGTTGACATGTTGCAACACCCTTTAGAGTTTAATCATCTAGATCTACATAAATTATGACTTGATCACAGTTCTACCCTAGGTAGAGTTAGGGGCATGATCTAGTGTTGGGTCAACTCACGATGACTTAGGATAACTAGACACACATAATCAAATTAGATTTGATTGAGTATGTCTATGTACCCTTAGTCACTATGAGTAGTCCTCCACACTAGACCATGTTGCTAACCTTGGCTAGGGTTAAACCTTGAACAAGTGGACTGAATAGAGTCAGTGAAGACCATTCTAGATAACAAATCAAGTGGGGTGAAGGATGTATTCCATTTGATGAGTATGTCATCTAGGAATATAAACATAAACAATATGTTTAAAATATTTGGCCAAAGTATCACAAGTTGTTGGTTGCATTGTCCTATGTCACCTAGTTTAAGAAGTGGGATTTCAGATGAATATTGGTAATATATATTTAGATAGGCCTCTTAAACAAAAAACTTAATACCCCGAAAAGGGTAAAGGAACCAAGTATACATAGTATACAAATTATAGAGATTAGTGTTCCAAAAAGTCATTACATATGCATATGGTTTTTTGTTATGAGATTGATTGGCTTCTGAATGTGTGTTCTAAATTAAGTTAATTTATAACAAAAACATTATGCAAAATTTTTTTCCCCTTATTTCTATAGTCTTAAAATGGGAATGTTATAAGATGAGAAAAATACCTCAAACCTGTCATATTCATTAAGAAAGAAGATAAGAAATATTATATATTACATGGTTCTAATCCATCTACCAGTCAAGGTGAAGTGTTTTCCAAGGTTGATAAGGCTAAGAAGGAAGAAATGAGGTTTGAAAATCCTAATGCAAGTCATGAAGGACTATTTTCTCTAACTAATAGAGAGAAATTGAATGAGATGTATCATGAGTGTCTACCATGTATCCAATCAAAAGATGTAAGTTTTGCAGATGAAATTATCATACCTAAAAGGTCATCTAAGAAGAGTGAAAGGATCTCAAAGGAAGAAAGAGAGAGGATAGAGTCTTTGGAATCATTTTATAACTACATCTTGTTTTAGTACCCTAAGTTACTTGAAGTGTCTTCTTTAGGCCACTAGAAGAAATTTTATTGAAGGAAGCATGAGTGTGATGATGCTTATAGTCATACAAGGTATAATTTTAAAGTCTTGTGGTTTGTCAAGGTATGATTAGTCTACCCTTTTTAGTTTATCATGTGTTTTTTTTGTAGAAGTGTGGTCTCAGTAAAAGTTTCTTTGATCTATGTGTGAGAAGTAGTTTATGTTTCCATCAAAAAGTTGTTAGTATATTTGGTCAAAGTGATATGATTTTCTTCAATTCTTTACTTGAATTTGTGTCTCATTTAGTGTCTTATCATATATCAAAAGGTTTATGGTGTCCTATATTGAGTGACTACCAAGTTATGTCTCAAGTTAAAAGTATGATTTGGGTTGAATATGAAGTCGTGGATGTCCAAGGTCTTAGTTTACATCATTCTAGAGAGAGTATGGTCCGTGTCAACTAATCGTGTGGGCAAGTTCACAAAGATCGGGGCTAAAAAGAAGACAAATCCATTTTCTGGCCATTTTGGCCACAACGCGCTCACGTTATGGCTTAGATGTGTTATAACATGATAGAGAAAATTCAAGGTCATGATATAACATGAGCATGTTATAATAAACTCATGTTCCTCGCTTGTTATGTGGTATATGTGCTTGTGGCATGCTTCTATTTACAAAAATAAATGTTTAAGTATAAGTTTTTCTTTTATTGTTATTTATATTTTATTATTATTTTAGTAAATATAAGATGTTAGGGTCACTCTACACCTTATGGAACTAGTCTCACAGCTCCATCTGTCATGGTTTAGAAGATAGTTTTTCAGATTCTAATCTAGTTAGTACATAGGTATTTTTCAGGATTTCAGCATTCACCTTCAAGATTTTAGGGTCCTTTTGGATTGGTTATTGAAATTTTTAGGAGTTTTAGATGTGTCAAAACTATATATTCACAAGAACCTCTTCTTCCTTGAAAGTTCCTAGTTTGTTTCAGTAATGATGTCTCCCTGTATCCAAAATTTGAGGACTAAGAGAGTCTATGGCAGGATTAGACATTCATGAATCACTCGAATGTCCGATTCATAATTTCATTATATCTAAAGAAAAATTTTCAAACATGGGAGTAATACATCTTGGAAAATAAAATTGAACCTCAAAATCATCTCAAATTTCCAGCTTACACAAGCAATGGACATATCAAGCTCTATTATTTGAATGAAATCTTCAATATTGATAGATTGTAAGTAAAAGAATTATTCAAAAGAGCATAAAAATGATCAAATTTTCTTGGTATCCTAATCTGTCAGACCCAAAAATACCACTAGAATTTTTATTCTCAATTTAGGGTTTAGGGTTTAGCATTTAGGGCTCATGGTTTAGGGTTTAGGGTTTAGCACTTAGGGCTCATGGTTTAGGGCTTAGGGCTCAAGATTTAGGGTTCAGTTTTATGTTTTATGGTTTATGGTTTAGGGCTTATTGTTAAAGACTAAATGTTTAGGGTTAGGGTTTTAGGGTTTACGGTTTAGGATTTAGGTTTAAGGGCTTAGGGTTGAGGTTTTAGGGTTTAGGGTTTAGGGTTTAGGATTTAGGGTTTAGGGTTCAGATCTTAGGTCTCATGGTTTATGATTCATGGTTTATGTTTTATGGTTTATGGTTTATGGTTTGTGGTTTAGGGTTGGGGTTTAGGGTGAAGAAGGTTTAGGGTTTAGGGTTTATGGATCGGTTGAGGGTTTAGGATTTAAAGTTTAGGGTTTGTGGTTTAGGGTTTATGTATGAGGGTTTGATATTTAGGGATACTAGTTTAGGGTTTAGGGTTTAGGGTTTAGGGATCAATACTCCAGGCTCAAGGTTTAGGGTTTAGGGTCTAGGGATCAACTCCCAAGTTTTAATGTTCAAGGCTTAAAATTTAGGGTTTAGAGTTTAAGTTTAATTGTTTAGGGTTTAAGACTTATGGCTCATGGTTGAAGGTTTAGGGTTTAGGGCTCATGTTTAAGGTTCACGGTTTAGGTTTTAGGGTTTAGGGTTTAACATTTAGAGATTAGGGTTTAGGCCTCAAGGTTTAGGGTTTAGGGTTTAGGGATTAAAGTCTAAGAATTAGGGTATATGGTTTAGTGTTTAAGGTTTAATGTTTAGGGTTGAGAGTTTAGATTTAGGGCTTAGGGTTTAGGGTTAATAGTTTAAGGTTTAGGGTTTAGGGCTTAGGGTTAAGGGTTGATGATTTAGGGTTTACGGTTCGTGATTTAAGGTTCTGTGGTTTAGGGTTTAAGTCTATGGTATATGTTTTAGGTTTTAGGGTTTAAATTTCATTATAGAAGTTTCGTCACTCAAAATCGGTGATAGGACAATCAATGTCTACCATGTGCCACCTCTGAATTCCAAATTTTATTTCATTTGAATTCACTTCAAGAAAGGTTTGAGGAAATGAACTTGTCATTTTATTCATGCTTTCAGAGGTCCAAAATGTCAATTCGCCCCAAATTTAGCAAATATGGATAGCTTGGAAAGCCGAATTGTATTTATAAAGATAAGTTCAAACCGAAGGAATGCATTTCGTAAGTAATTCTATTCAAATTTGTTTTCTTTTTTATATTAATACCCACTAAAACTATTCTTGCAATTTCATCCTGATAAAAAAAAGTTCTCAAGAGACAAGGGATATTTTAAACTTATCACACAAGCATGGGGAGTTCTCTCCGATAATACCAAAAAGGCTACCTATGACATCATGAGAAAAAAACCCACAAGGAAAAATCCCACCTTCCACCAACTGAATTCCACAGGAACTTCCACTTCCATTGGCATTACTAAAAATCTGAATGGGAATAATTATTCAAGTGTGGATTCCTGTCCTGAAACTTACATATTTGATGACCACGACTAGAACCAGAACTAGAAATAGAGAAATCACTTATTGGACCTCTGCCCCCCTTTTCTATGAGCTCAAAAAATTATATATGACTTATTATACCTCTACCCTCCTTTTCCTTGGTTCACATTCCTATGAAACTCCTTCATATTCTCACCGTCAAATCCTTTCTCTTGGCACGGAACATTGATCAAATACATAGTCCTATATGGATTCCAAAAACATGGAAAATCAATATCAATTCTTGTAAAATTTAGTCATTTTCATTCCATGGGTGGCTTAAGCTTTCTATTACACCATGATATCCCTTCCTTTGCATGTGAATCCCTCCTTCTATCACATGTTTCTCATATTGGTAAGAAGAAACAACTCCTATAATGATGCGACTACTACCACATTTGACTCAACAAGAGTCTAGACTTAGAATATGACAAAATCACTTTTATACACATGCTTGCAAAAAAATATCATATCTTTACATGGCTTATATGGCTTGAATTAGCCTATACCCACCTTATTTAGACATTTAATCCTTTTACCAGGCCTATTTACCTTTACAACAAATTACATACATAATTGAACTTGACTGACCCCCTATGGAGGGAAGACAACTTTTCAAACCTTCCTACACCTATGGACACACTTGAAACATCTAGCATCAATGATGCTCCTACATCACCCTTTGGGTTCTTAGCCCTTCCCGTATTGTTATGATTATTTTACACAAGCGGACTCAATGACAGCTTCTAGGAACGAGAATAGGAAATATGGTACTAATATTATCATGCCCTCCTAATCGAGTAGTCGAATCCATATTAGTCTTGTTGATATTTAGTACTAATTACCATTGAAATATAATTCTCCAGCTTTCATTTTTTTCTCATCTTCCATGTCATATTGACTAACTGATTTTATGGGGATCTCCCTCTTTGACGATGATACACTGAATATGAATATGATCCTCGAGAGGGGAGCTACACCTAGAGAGGTCTCATCTAATCCTACACCTAATCCATAAACCTTAATCCCCAAAATCTAAACCCTAAATCCTAAACCCTATTTTTACCACCTTGAACCCTAAACCCTAACCTCTAACCCCTAACCCCTAAACCCTAAACCCTAAACTCTAAACCCGTAACACCTTGAACAAACTATTATATTTCTCTTTGCATTACAAGCGTTGGCATGTGATTTTCTTGAATGAGGTGTGTTTCCTTGATTGTTGAAAATCATGCTTGTTATGGATAAATCATCTCTACTCTTGGATTCATTGGACTGAAATGATATGGCTTTCATGAATCCATTTTCACTTCTTGTTAATAAGTTGTAATCATATTTTTAGAGTTACAAACTTATCTCTTTTCTTGACTCATCCTTGGATCAATTTTAGTGATCCAAGGAATGTTTTAAATATTCTTAACAAACTAAATGGTAAACTGACATTCAATAGTTTGAGAGGCATAGCGGACTGAAATTTTGTGTTTTAGCAAATTTTATGGTCTTGTGTGAAAATGTCTTCATTCGGTTGTATGTTGTGCTTGGGTCTTCGAGATTGATCTCTGCAAGACATTATGGCGTAACAAAAAAAATAGTCTGCTTCATGACTATGAAGGGGATCGGATCCTAAAGCTAAAGGACTATCCTAATGGTATCCTAAACTAGGTATGAATGCCTACTTCCTAGCTATGTCTATTTAATCGGGTTATAATCTAACCTAAGCTTCTTATTCTATTGTGTTGGGGGTGACCTAACCTAAGATCTTGTGCTAAATGAATAAGGGAAGGGGAGATTACTATGGTGATACTATACTATGTTAACCTAATGCCTAAAACTAATGGTTGTGAATTTGATATAACCTAAGGTGGTACTACATATGGCAATGTTTATAAACCTAAGGAAATTATTTAGGAAATAATTGATGGACTAACCTAAGTTTTGGGAAATCTAGCCTAAACTATTTGAAAGGGGCCTAGGGTCGCAAGTCACTACGATGATGGTTCCAATGGATTTTATTGTGATTTGATTGGATTTAAATACATGGAAGTACTGCCAGTTTGCAAGGGCTAGTTAAATTTTAGCGGGGCTTACGTGGAGGATTCACTAAGTATGGAAATGCATGTTGAATTGGAATTGGTATCTCGCCAGTTTTGGGAGGCGGTGGCAAGGAGAGATAAGTGGGAGAATTAGGAGTTATGGCATTAATGAATCTCATTTTTGTGTGCAAACCATCTTGGAAACTCAGGAGGTGGGTTTGTGAGAGGTTGTTTGGTTTTACATGCATCACAAATTTTTCTCTGCATGGAGCTAACTAGTTCTTTGAACTAGTAGTTCAAATTCTTCTTCTTCTTGGCTATTTTTGGTTTCTCTGGTCTATTTTCGATCAAGGGAATGTATAAGAGGCATTCGAAGAAATTTTTTTGGTTGTTTATTTGTCATGGGGAAGAAAAAGGGTTGGAAGATCAGCCGGAAGTCTCCTTCGAATTGGCAAAGGAACTATCGTGCTTGATACGCTCTACCCTTTAAGATTTCTTTCTTTCTTCTAAATGATTCATTAAAACAACTCTGGTCACTTGATATATATATTTTTGCATGATGTGTCTGGTTATTTACTTGCATGCTTTCATGAAATCTATGTGGTTTTGGGATGTGAATCCATTACTTGTTAATGGTAGTTTTTGGGAACTTTCTTTGTACTAGTTATTAGTGGTATTCGTGCAAACATGCATTTGAAGCTCTGTAACTTGTATTTGAAGCTCTGTAACTTGTATTTGAAGCTCTGTAGCTTGTATTCGAAGCTCTGTAACTTACATTCAAGACTAGTATCGACTGAACTGGCTTTGTTGCTTGTATGGTTCTAAATCTTTGTTTTAGTCTTGTGTTTAGTTGAGCTTGTGTTGAAGCTTTATGATTTGTTATGAGATTTTAATGGGACTTCGTGTTGTTCTGAACTGAGCTGGAACTTGGTGTAGTTCTTAACTTTTGGTTGAATCTTCATATTCAACACTGTACTCTTATTCAGTTCTTGTGAATGCTGAACTTATAGTCGAGTTGTTGAGTTTTTTTCTGTACATATACTCTGAGCTGAAGTTTTATTCTTATTTGAGGAATTGAAAATACTTGACTCATATTTGATCTTGTGTTTTTCTGAGCCGGTGTTAGAGCCTTGTGGGGTTCTGAACTTATGTTCAAAGCTCATATTTGACACTATATAGGTATTCCATTATTGTGAAGTTTTGAACTTGTGTTGGAATCGACGTGTTGATTCTTTACTTGTATTGTGAGATGGGTTTTGTTGGTTTTAAGGATTTGAGAAGCTTTAATCTCATTTAAGGACTGTCTATTCAAAAAGAGTCTTGAGAGATTGTTTTGTTTAAAAGTAGAGTTGGTAATCTCTTTTGAGACCTTCTTCTTGTAACTTCTTTTGGCTCTATTCTCGGTACTTGCTTTTAGAGACCGCACCGGCCTCTTAAAGTATGACAGGGCATGTGAATATGAAGTGTTTCCTATTCTTCTCTTGCCCTGAGCAAACCCATGTCCTATGGAAGGCTTTATTGTTGTTGTAGAAGGATTAAGGGACTATATTTATATATTGTTATGGGTATATTTGATTTTTAGTTCATTTGAAACTGTTGTATCAATTTTTAGAGGGATCATGGAATGTATTATTTACTTCCTTTTTGTCATTGATGTTGAAACAAATCCTTACCTGTCATAAGCTTTTAACTAGAACTCAAGAGGCTTGTGGTGATTCTATTCAATCAAGTTGGAAGAAGTTTGGGATAATACTTTTCTTAAATGAATTGTTTAGTTTTCTTACTCTCTTCTGATCTTTCATCTGATTCGTGGGTTTTAATAGAATGTTGAATATAAAACCCAATATACTGAGTGTAGTATGAAGGGATACAGTATCACTGTTCTGAATGCTTAGTAATATTGTTCTTATTTGGGTTCATGAGTTGTATTGACCCTTGTCTATCTTACACTTTGTTTGTGTATTTCTATTCCTTGTTGGGTTCATTGAACGAATCTCCGGGTTTTAGACAGAGAAATGAATATGATCTCTTGGGGACAATATATTGTTTAGAGACGATCTTGTGAATTTCATTTTGAGATTTGAATTTGAACTTGAGCTTGGTGAATGGAAATAGGTAATCAGTTTGTAAGTTTTGTAATGGAAAGTTTGTAGTGTGCATTCGGTTTTGAGTTCTCTTTTGGGAACTAGCTAAAGAATTTCTAAGTTTGTATTAGATAAGGGATTTCATTTCATAGTATAAATGAAATGAAATATGGATTGGGTCTTTTTTTGTTTGAGATCCTTTTTCTATAGATTGTATAAGTTCATTGACTGAACTTCTCTTTAATTAATTCTCTTCTGAGATGGGAACTTCTTGTGGATTGGTTAAGAGATTTATTTTTCTTGAGTATAGCTTGGATTTGTGGACAGTCTGGTTTCAGACCTTTGAAATATAAACTACTAACATACAAAAGTTAGTAAGACTTTCAGTTAGACTATTTTAATCTGCTTGGATTGAATTGGGATTCTTGTTTAGATGTTTCCTCCTTATTTATGGACTCCTTATATTGTTATCTTTGGACTGAGGTAGTGTTGTGTGTTCTAAACTTGATTCTATCCTTTAGATGAATTATGTCTGAGGAATAGGTATGTATTGATTCTCTTCTTTTGTTTATATGGAAAGATGAAGCATACTAATTTGAGCTATGTTATAACTAACTTCTTTTTTTCTTAGAAAAGATAAATGTGTATTTCTATTCTTATGGAATTATGAAACAATTGGATGATAAGACTTGTTGATTGTTTTAAAGTAATTTATCGATCAATTAAATCTTGTGAAATAATTCTAATGTTGCGGATTATATTAAGTTCTTTTCTTAAAAGTGAATTCATACTCTTTTATGGTACTTATTTTCTAGATGTTATTACTTACGATTTTTGTATGATGTATATTAATTGTTTCATTAAAGCAAATTTGTTTAATGAAACAATTAGTGGAATGCACTTTACTTTAATGCTTAGTGATTATCATGCTCAGTTCATTGAACGACCCATACTAGCAATTTTACAGATGGACATCGTAAGTGATAAAATAAGACAAGAACTTTCATGATGTATTGGCTTATTTAATTCAGAATCTTATGTAAAGAGTTTAGAATTATTCTTAAGTTGTATTGGAAAAGAAAAGTGATGTTCTTTTAAGATCTTAATTAAGATTGACATGCAAAATGTCTGAATTGCATAGTATTGTAAATGTACATTTTAAATCATGAATTGAAAGGTTTGTGTTGGACTTCAATGTGTGAAGTGAAATATTTGTACCTATATGCTAGAAATAATAGTGATATCTTTGCGGTATTCTTTATATCTGTTTATATAATTTTTTTGTAATCAGATATTGAGTAGGAGTAAGGAGATAGTATAATCTCCGCTATTACAATGAACTTGTGAAGTTGTAAAAGATGTCATTCTTTAACTGCACAATTATAGTTTAATAATGAAATATGCATGGGACATACAATTAATCTATATGTGTAACGAATGATTAAAAAGGGTTATGTTAAAATCTAACATTTAACCATGTAGAGGAAGACTCTTCCTCTCCCAAATAATCAAAGATAAGATTATTAGTGGTTATGATCCTTAATCTTTATAACTTTGTTTATAAAGTAAACACTAGTTGAATCTAGGTGGATGTCACACTTGATTTGGATAGCTAAGTTGCATTAGGAATTAAACATTGATGTTTGTTGTCCTATTTTGGGGATATCTACTTGTTATGCCACGTTAATGAATAATAATGAAAACACGGTTTAATGAAGTTCTCCATACCTAATCAAGATAAGTACGGGTAAAGAACTTAATGAATGTTGGAATTAAGGTTAGGCATGGTTGCTGTAATCCGAATCTTAATTCAATATAATTATGATTAATGACCACTAAGGGGGTATGTACATCATGATGAATCAGTTCTAACAGATGTTGGTAGATGCCAACTATAGGAATGTACCCTCGAGAAGCCCTAAGACTTCTTGAGGATACAATGTTGTAGTTGACATGTGGCAACACCCTTCTATATTTGTTCATCTAGATTTACGCACATCTGGATTTGAACTTAGTTTCACTCTAGGTCAAGTTAGTAGCATGTTTAGGATAGGTAATAGATTTCATTGACTTAGGGTACCTCCACATATCTGGTTGACTTGGGTGAACCGAGTATACCCATACACCCTAAGTCATCATGAGAATCTTCTTATAATAAATTATGTTTCTAACCTGGGCTAGGGTCAAACCTTGTGCAACTAGATTGACATTAGTTAGTAAAGACCATTCAAGATAATGGAAGAGTGAGGTGAAGGACGTATTCTGAAATGATGAGTATGACATCTAGGAATAGTAACATGAATAGTATGTTGAAAATATTTGGCCAAAGTATCACAAGTTGTTGGTTATGTTGTCATATGTCACCTAGTTTAAAGCAACATGATGTCAGATGAATATTGGTAACAAATATTTAGATAGGTTCTTTAAATAGATCACTCAGTACCCAAAATAGGGTAGGAGAACCAAGTATATGTAGTATACATAAAGTATTCTATACTTTAAGTTAACATGAGAGATCGGTTGGTAACGAGTCATGGAATGAGAGATCGGTAGCATACCTAGTCATTACAGCTTCATATGGTTATCTATTATGAGATTGATTGACATGGAATGTGTGTTCTAAATATGGTTTTATTTAGAAAAGAGAAAATTATGTTTCAAAAAAAAATTCCTTGTTTCTAAAGTCTTAAAATGGGAATGTTACAAAACTGTTGTTGTAAATCAGCAAAGCACTTCACGGATGTTGATCAGACTTCTAGTTGACATTTTGGACATCCAGTGTGATTGCACAACACTGAATCTTTTACCCAAGTGTGGGACTTGTAAAATGGGAAAAGAATCTCTAGTTTAGAGGCTGGTTCCTCAACTCCTCTGATCAGATATATCACTTACAAGTTGTAGGTGTTTGAATTCCTAGTTCCTACCCTAAATTCCAAGGGGAAAAAGATAGAGAATGCAAGAAAATGAAGCTAATGCTAATGAGGTGATGCACCAAAGGAGTTACAGACACCTGATACTGCAATACATACACAATCCACAAGAAAACACAGCACAAAGCATACACAAATTTCTCAAAATGTAATGAAAGATCAGGAAAACAATGGTAGATATATGAAAGGATTGAGGGATTTTAATCACAAAGCATATATTAACATTCCAGATCCAATACAATGCATTACAGTGATCAAGAGGCAAAAGGGGTGCTGTATTACATGGAAAGGTAAAAATTTCCACAAATTCTACCAAGAAGGAAGAAAAGGGAAGTTGCAGAGCTGAAAAGTGTCTCCTTCTTTCAAAAATGAACCCATTCTGGCTTTTACAGTGCAAACCATGACCCCAGGAGAGAGAAACGTGGGAAAATGTGGGAGAGCTTCAACCACTGACCCAAAATGCATTAAAATAGCATGGGCATCCTTACAGGCCCATCCCCTGACATTTTTTGCCATGCTGGGAGAGAATGCGAGCCATTCTTCATTAAAAATGGTGGTTGAAACATCATTTTTGTCCATGACCACATGCCAGAGGTGTTTTTCAATTTTATCTCTCCAAAATCCATAAAAATTAAAAAGACCTCGGAATCTTTTAGATAATTTCACTATATTTCCATTGATATAAAGAACGTGAAAAACCGAGCTCTGGATCGAAAGATATGGCCATTTGAAATTTTAGGGCAAAACAGGGCCAAATCGGATTGGCGGGCAATTTTTTTAAATTTTCCACTTTTTGGTCATTTGGAAAATTTTCCAAAATTCCCCGCTCTGCCATTCTAGGTGCCATGTGGCATGTTTTGATTGGGTGTGGGCCTTTAATGCTTCATTTTCCATTGTTTTGCCCTTTGGAAAATTTTCCAAAAATCCCCGCTAGGCCGATGATCTGAGGACACGTGGCACGTGCTGATTGGGTGCGGGCCTGTCCTCCTAAATTTTCTCGTCGCTGTTTGATCCTATTCCTTGACTCGGACATGTGGCAAAACCTCATTTGTTGTGGGCCTTTCCCTTCAAATTTTCCATGTGGGCTTGTCTTGTATCTTTTGCTGCCACTGGACACGTGGCAAGATGTGATTGGTTCGCGTTGGGGGTGATTTTTCCCTTGAAATTTCCTTCTTTTTCCTTTGGGAAAATTTCCCAAATTCTCCTTCCTTCTACCGGTCTAGGACACGTGGCATAATTTCATTCACCATGGACCCTCTGTAAACATTTTTCCTTTTGCGTAATCCCTTTGGGAAAAAATCCCAATCTTCCCCACGCCCTGCCATTCCGGGTGCCCTGGGACATGTGGCACTGTTTCAATGGTTGGTGTGGGCTGAGTGGGCCAATTTTTTTCCTTTTGAAATTTGGAAAAACACTTTTCCAAAATTCTAACTTCTCCTCTATGCTCCACCGGTCCGATGCCATAGGACACGTGGCAAAACGTGATTGGGCGCAGGCCTTTCCTTCAAAATTTTCCATGTGCCAACACTTAGTCAAATTTTTCAATTTTCTCCCTTGGACACATGGCATAATCTGATTCATCGGTGGGCCTGTGGGGAAAAATATCCCTTTTGAAAGCTTTGCCAAACACTTGGTAAAAACCAAGTTTTCCTCCGACCCCCGCCACTTCCTTGGACACGTGGCGCCATTTCATTGGCTGCGGGCCTTTCAGGGAAAATTTCCCATAAAAACTCCATCGGGCCATAACTTCAAAAATACATGGAGTTAGGAGGAAAAATTTACCTTTCTGGAAAGCTGAGAAAGAGCTCTATCCAATGGTGCCATTTCTAGAAGGTTTTGAGTTCCTGAAAATCAAAAATTATGACTGAGGCACAAGAGAGGGAAGAATGAAAGGAGTTAGCCACAAAATGAGCAAGGGGTACATTTTGGATAACAATTTTGGCAACTCGTAGGGTCATCTCACTTTCTTGGATGAAGTTACCAGTTGCCTAAAGCAATCCATTGGGCATGGAGTCATCAAATTCTCTGTTTGGTACCCCAACTAACTAGAACACTGCAAGGAGGAAGATGGAGGGTGGAACATCACCTGATTAGAGCAAGGCCTGCCAACACATTTCCAGGAACAACAAGCTTATGCCAAAGCACTTAGGGAAAACCAAACTAATCTACGAAAAAAAATGTGCACAAGCACTTGGAGGAATGAAAACCTAAGCTAATATGTACAAGGTGGAGAATTTCCTTTAGTAACAATGCTTTAGATGGATTCCATTGACTGGAATCTACAGTTCTTCGCCATCCAATGAAGACAATTAGAAAGCATTGCTATCCTTACACTTTGTGACCATGTATGGGCCACTCCAGATGGCATCAAATTTTGAGTGCCTTCCCGGTTTTTCTCTATCTGCATCCCATTTTAACACTAGATCTCCAACTTGGAAAGATCTATTCTTGGCCTTTCTATCAAAGGTCTTCTTTATCAAAGCCTGATCCTTCTCCATTGCTTGGGATGCCTGATTTCTAATTTCTTGGAGCTCCATCAACTCTGCATATCTAACCTCCATGGGCCCAAACTCCAACAACTCCAACTGTTTCATGAGTTCTAATGTTGGCAACTCAAGTGACATGGGCAAGATTGCCTCTCTTCCATAAACAAGCTTGAATGGAGAGTTACCTGTAGATCTCTTGGGAGTTATCCTATCAACCCACAAGGCTGATTTCAACCTAGTATGCCAAGACCTCTGATTTTCATCAAGAGTCCTCTTAATGATCCTTAACAAGTTCTTGTTTGTAGATTCATCTTGGCCATTACCCTGAGGGTAATAATTTTATGAAGTGCTTAGGTAGATCCCATTCTTGACACCCATTCGGCTTACCTTGTACCTAATGAATGCCAATGCATTATCTGATATTATTGTGGTAGGTATGCCGAATCTGGTTGTTATTCCCTCATAGAAGTCTAGGATGCTAGATTCATTTGCTTCCTTGAGTGCTACTGCTTCAGTCCACTTGGTGAAGTAATCTGTGGCTATTAAAATCCATTTGTGCCCTTGGCTTGAATTGGGATTAATGACTCCAATGAAGTCCAAACCCCATTGCATGAATGGTTGGTCAACTGAAATTGGATGCAATGGAAGGGCAGCCAGCCTCTCTTTACCTATGAAGAATGCACAATTCTTGCACCTCTTGATCCATGCATAACAATCACTAAAAATCTTGGGCCAATAATAGCCAGCCCTCATGATCTTTAGGGCTGTTACTCTTGGTGAAAAATGACCACCAGCTGATCCACCATGGAACTCTTCCAACACCCTATGAATCTGATTTGTGCTAATGCATCTCAGCAACACTCCATTCACATCCCTTTTGAACAAAACACCATCAACAAGGGCATATGGGATAGCCTGCAATCTGAAGTGTCTTCTTTTGGTCTTGTTCATCTCTGGAGGGCATAGACCTGTGTTTAGGAAGTGCATTATGTCTTGGGTCCAACAAGGAGTGAGGGCACCATCATTCTCCTCTTGAGTGCTTCCTTGCTCATGGCTATCTTGCAACGCCAAAACAGCCTCCTTCTCATTGCATGCTTCCTTTTGTTTTCTCAAAATCAGCTGCTCACACAATCCTTTTCCTCTAACCAACTTGGTGACTTTGATCTCAATGTCATACTCCATGACACGAGTAATCCAACCTGCTCTCTTTTCATTCAAGTCTTTGTTGAGGAGGAAGTCCTTAACCCCACATGAGAAACCAGCAATTGAACCTTGTTGTTTGAAACTAGGTGCTTGAACTTCTTCAAGCTCCTGATTACTGCAAGAACATGCTTCTCAATGAAATAATATCTCACCTCATAGTCATCCAAGCTTTAGCTAAAGAAAGTAATTGGCTGCTCCTCACCTGTCTTTGTTCGTTGTACCAAAATTGCAGAAATAGTATCATCACCCCAAAATGCATAGAGGATGAAATCCTTGGAGAAATCTAGGTTGATGAGAGTTGGGGCTTGAGAGATGGCTTCTTTGATTGCTTTAAAAGTTTCCTTTCCTTCTTCCCCATTGGCTCGCACATTCATTCCTTGCACATGGGCAGCAGCAACTGGCATTTGAGTTGGCCTAGGAGTTGTCTTAGGCAGTCCTTGCGTGTTTGGGACTACACTTTGCTTGCCAATAACTTGTGGAGTAGTAGGAGGTTGTGGATTACTTGGAGCCAATGGCTGTTCTTCACCCAAATTTCTCCTTTTTGACCTTGTGTTGGCTGCAACACTTTGGGAAACTATTTGATTCATGCCACAAAAATCTTCTTCCTACCAGTTTACAAGTGTGGTATCATTTGGAGCTGATTGTTGCTGGGATGTTTCTTGTTGTTGGTTATTTCCTTGACTACCTTCACCCTCCACACTAGTAGTTGTCACCATTAATGCTTGATTCAAGGCACCATTGAAGCACATAGACTAGTTGTGAGGTTCATTGCATGGGAAACACCAATCATACTCTTGAGCTATGTTGTTTTACACTGGCACTAATGCCTTAGAGGTAGATGTAGCATGGGGATTATAGGGCTGAAATGGTCTGTTGGCAAAGAAGAAAAAGGAAAGGGTAATGTGTGTCTTGGACCAAAAGACAATCACTACTAGACATGAGAGCTATAAAAGATATTTGGTATAGTGGGAAGAATTGCAGCAAGAAGAAAATACTTTTATTCCTAAGTGGGAGTTGAAGAAGATTGAAAGTTCAAAATTAGATGAATTCCGTCAACCGAATTCACAGAACTCGAATTCTTTTCAACTAGGGGAGAATGATGTGGGAGCATAACTTGTAGAGACCATAACTTTTGATCCGATCATTGGATCTTATTGAAATTTTACAGGGTGGTAGATATACATTAGTACTATGTTGGGGTAAAATTTACTTGTTAGTTTTATGGCCATTTTGGCACATTTTTGGGGCCCGGTTCCTTCATCTAGTGGCCTAAAATTGGATCCAATGTTTTTTACTTTTGACTAGGTCTAAGAACTCTAATAACATTTGTTGTGCTTGTTAGAATAAGTCAAATTTTTGTGTGAACCTTAATTTATGAAGGCATATTTGGCATGTAAATTTTGGGGGCCCATCCATGTTGTTTTTCTAGTAGGTAATTTTTGGCATTATAAGGTTTTTAGAGTAGACATGAAATAAGAGGTGGATTGTAATCATGTAAAAGATTAGTGTGGATTCCGAATGGGAAAAAGCTATTTTGAAACTCTTGGTTTTTATTTGTAAATATATTTAGTTGTTTTTTGAGGTATTTCAACCTCTTGTAGCTGGATTCACATCAAAACAAATATAGATAACCGATTCATTATTAAATGGTCCAAAATGAATTAGATACACCTTTATATTAAATATTAAACTAAATCTAAATCATAACTGAAATCAATTACTATCTTGTTATAATTTAAAAAGAGAAAACATCATTACTAATCTGCAAAATAATATATTTATTAAATTACATTCTCAAGTAAGAGTGATCTTATAAAAATCATCATCAAACTTATAACACAAAAAGATCCCTATAATAGAGTAACTACGACTCACTCATGAAATTAAATTTTTGGATAACACAAACTGTTGGGATATAATAAACCATTTTTTTACCAAAGCCAAGTGAACTCTAACTACTTAATATCAGTTTTATATCCTATAGGACTTGATAACCATCAAGTATCAATTTAACTAATTTAAATTTTCTATTAAATAGTAAGATATGTTAGTACTCAGCTCAAGCAAGTTGTCTAACCATTTATGCTCTTATTGGCGCGAGCTTAAGGAGCTCTACACATTTCAAATGAAAGGTCAAAAATATATAATACTTATTTTCTAGTTCAAGGATAAAAAGTAAGGTATAAAAGTATATTCCAAACTTGACCCAGATCCGTAATGTTGGGTTAGACAATTATCATTTAAAAATAAATTTCAATAGGATATAAACACATCCATTTAGTTACAAAATGGGTTTACTAAATATATAACCTCATAAACGTATTCACCCATGGATATCTATTTACATAATACATAACATCTATAAGAATATTTGTAATAAAAGATGTATATATATATATATATATATAACCGAAAAGGGTATCGACATAGGATTTATTAACAACCATGCCGAGATCATATGAATATCATACAACCAAAGCACTACCAAAAACCATACAAATTTAGAGAACAATAGGCTACAACCCCGAACATTATTATTTATAATTCAACATAGTTCTAAACCGAAGGGGAAATTTTATTACCTTTCAAATGAAAAACATCATGAAACAGTAAACAATATGGCATGCGTGAAATCCCATACATGAAATAAAAAGAGCATATTGTATCCTCTACACCCATTTTATATATGGGTTTGATAAAAATCGACAGCATTCGGTTTGTTTTAAGAAATTATAGATGTATAAATTAATATTATCAGTATGTATCTAAATAAAAAGAATGAATCAACCTAATGATACAATATATAATTCACACCGAGATCACATACATCAAGAACAAATCAAAATCTCCAATATCTATATGATAAATATGTTTTTTTTTAATTTCCTTATCAAAATTTTTATTATTGTTTCATACTCAATTATAGATTAATACTAGAGAAATAAAACCAATTAATATTCTATAATATATAGTAAATAAACACATTTTTATTTTATGTTTCTTGTTGTTGGTTATTTCCTTGACTACCTTCACCCTCCACACTAGTAGTTGTCACCATTAATGCTTGATTCAAGGCACCATTGAAGCACATAGACTAGTTGTGAGGTTCATTGCATGGGAAACACCAATCATACTCTTGAGCTATGTTGTTTTACACTGGCACTAATGCCTTAGAGGTAGATGTAGCATTGGGATTATAGGGCTGAAATGGTCTGTTGGTAGGAGGTCTTGCTTGGTTTAAATTTGCAGCTGGATTGGGTGGTCTTTGAGGTTGGTATGGCTACCTGTTAGGCTGAGCTTGAGGCTGGAAAGAAGGTCTAAAACTTTGGGCTTGCTGCCTCTTGAGTGTGACCAGCTCATTGCCTAGATTTTGCAATTGCTTCATGACTTCTTGAAGTTCATTTGAGGCACTAGAAGATGAAGTAGAAAATTCACTTGAATTCTAATTTCTAATAGTGGGAATAGGAGCTAAAATAGGCACTTGACTAGTATTTGGGCTCTCTAAACTTGGAAACAATGGCATTAGAGGCCTAGGAGCTAGCTTGCTAGCTTGAATCAAACAATTTTTGGCTCTAATGGCAATGCTATAAGTAATGAGATAGTTGTGCCTCCCATGGATTGAATCAACATAGAAATATCAGAATTTAAAGCTTTAAGGTAATATAGAAAAGCACCTTCTGCTGCTGGCCTTACTGCCACTGGAATCCTCTCCCAAGTCATTTGAAATCTGAAGTTGAAGTCAGTCAGCTGCTCATTGGGAGCTCTCTTGATGGTTGTCAGTTGTTCTAAAAGGGACAAGTTATCTCCCTTTTCTCCAAACTGCTCATGGAGGGCTATACATAGCTGGTTCCAATTTTGAATAGAACCTGAGGCAAGACTCCTAAACCATTGCAAAGCTTTCCCTTTGAATGAAGATGCCAACAATTTGATAGCAACTTGCATCTCATTGATCTCATGGATTGCACAAATATTAGCAATATCCTTAACATGATCACCAGGAGTGGTATGATTTTCTCCAGTAAAGTATGGGATGTTCTTCAATGCTGCAACTGGGATTGGATTTTGTGCATTGAGAGCAAGTGGGCTGCTGCCAGTGAAATTGACATAGGGGTTGTTTTGTGCCATTCTGATTGGCCTTAGAACCCTTGTTGATTGAATGAAAGGCCTACTAGGTGGAGGAGTTGAGAGAGTTCTGTTTGGTGGAGATGGAGACCTTTGAATTCTCCTCCCTCTTTTCCTTCTTCTTGGAGATAACTGCAGATATTCAAACAACACTTCTTCTCCAACTCTTGACCTTGTGGTGATTCTTCTCATGAGTTTTTAGGCTCTGCACTGCTAAAACCAGCTGATTCTTCTTCCTTGGAGTTGCCAGATGTGTAATTTAGGGCTCTTTTAAGCAAGAAACTTGCAAAAAATGCACATCAATTTGTTGCAATGAAGATGAAGACCTCTAAGGTCCCACCGGCATGCCAAAACTATTGTTGCAAATCAGCAGCACCCCTAGATGTTGATCAGACTTCTAGTTGACATTTTGGACATCCAGTGTGATTGCACAACATTGAATATTTTCCCCAAGTGTGGGACTTGTAAAATGGGAAAAGAATCTCCAGATTTAGAGGTTGGTTCCTCAACTCCTCTGATCAGATATATCACTTACAAGTTGCAGAGGTTTGAATTCCTAGTTCCTACCCTAAATTCCAAGGGGACAAAGATAGAGAATGCAAGAAAATGAAGCTAATGCTAATGAGGTGATGCACCAAAGGAGTTGCAGACACCTGATACTACAATACATACACAATCCATAAGAAAACACAACACAAAGCATACACAAATTTCTCAAAATGTAATGAAAGATCAGGAAAACAATGGTAGATATATGAAAGGATTGAGGGATTTTAATCACAGAGCATATATTAACATTCCAGATCCAATACAATGCATTACAGTGATCAAGAGGCAAAAGGGGTGTTGTATTACATGGAAAGGTAAAAATTTCCACAAATTCTACCAAGAAGGAAGAAAAGGGAAGTTGCAGAGCTGAAAAGTGTCTCCTTCTTTCAAAAATGAACCCATTCTGGTTTTTACAGTGCAAACCATGACCCTAGGAGAGAGAAACATGGGAAAATGTGGGAGAGCTTCAACCACTCGACCCAAAATGCATTAAAACAGCATGGGCATCCTTATAGGCCCATCCCCTGACATTTTTCGCCATGCTGGGAGAGAATGCAAGCCATTCTTCATTAAAAATGGTGGTTGAAACGTCATTTCTGTCCATGACCACGTGCCAGAGGTGTTTTTCAATTTTATCTCTCCAAACTCCATCAAAATGCAAAAATGACCCTAGAATCTTGTAGAGAATTTCACCATCTTTCCATTGATATAAATAATGTGAAAAATCGAGCTTTGGATCGAAAGATATGGCCGTTTGAAATTTTAGGGCAAAGCGTAGGCCAAATTAGATCAAGGCAATTTTTTTAAAATTTTCCACTTTTTGGTCATTTGGAAAATTTTCCAAAATTCCCATTCTCTCGCCATTCTGGGTGCCACGTGGCATGTTTTGATTGGGTGTGGGCCTTTAATGCTTCATTTTCCATTGTTTTTCCCTTTGGAAAATTTTCCAAAAATCCTCGCGGGCCGATGATCTGAGGACACATGGCACGTGTTGATTGGGCGCGGGCCTGTCCTCCTAAATTTTTCGTCACTGTTTGATCCTATTTCTTGACTCGGACACGTGGAAAAACCTCATTCGTTGTGGGCCTTTCCCTTCAAATTTTCCATGCGGGCTTGTCTTGTATCTTTGCCACCACCGGACATGTGGCAAGATGTGATTGGTTTACGCTTCGAGGGGTGATTTTTTCCTTGAAATTTCCTTCTTTTTCCTTTGGGAAAATTTCCCAAATTCTCCCCACCTTCCACTAGTCCAGGACATGTGGCATAATTTCATTCGTTGTGGACCCTCTGCAAACATTTTTCCTTTTGCGCAATCCCTTTGGGAAAAAATCCCAATCTTCCCCGCACTCCGCCATTCTGGGTGCCCGGGGACACGTGGCCTATTCTGAATGGTTGGTGGGCCTGCGGGCCAATAATTTTCCTTTTGAAATTTGGAAAAACACTTCGCCAAAATTCTAACTTCTCCTCCGTACTCCACCGGTCTGATGCCATAGGACACGTGGAAAAATGTGATTGGGCGTAGGCCTTTCCTTCAAAATTTTCCATGTGCCAACACTTAGTCAAAATTTTCAATTTTCTCCCCGACACATGGCATAATCTGATTCGTCGGTGGGTCATGGGGAAAAATATTCCTTTTGAAAACTTTTCCAAACACTTGGTAAAAATCAAGTTTTCCTCTGACCCCCGCCACTTCCTTTGACACGTGGCACCATTTCATTGGCTGCGGGCTTTTCAGGGAAAATTTCCCATAAAAACTCCATCGGGCCATAACTTAAAAAATACATGGAGTTAGGAGGAAAACTTTACCTTTCTGGAAAGCTGAGAAAGAGCTCTATCCAATGGTTCCATTTCCAGAAAGTTTTGAGTGCCTGAAAATAAAAATTATGACTGAGGCACAAGAGAGGGAAGAATGAAAGGAGTTAGCCACAAAATGAGCAAGGGGTACATTTTGGATAACAAAACCCTAAGCCATCAAACCTAAACCCCAAATCCTAAAACCTAAAACATAAACCGTGAACCTTAAAACTTTAACCCTAAGCCATGAACCTTAAACCATGAGCCCTAAATCGTAACCCCTAAACCCTAAATCCTAAATCCCGAGTCTTGAACCCTAAACCCTAAATCTTGTTCCCTAAACCATAAACCATAAACCTTGATCTTTAAACCCTAAACCCTAAACCCTAAACCTTAAACCTTAAACCCTAAGCCCTAAAACCTAGACCATAAACCCTAAACCCTAAACACTAAACCCTAAATCCTAAACCAAAAACCATAATCCCTAAGCCCTAAACCACAAATCGTAAACCCTAAACTCTTAACTCTAAATCCTTAACTCTAAACCCTCAACCATAAAACCTAAACCCTTAACTCTAAACCCTGAACTATAAACCATAAACCCCGAGCCCTAAACCCTAAACCATAAACCCTATTTTTACCACCATGAACCCTAAACCATAAACCCTAAACCCTAAACACTGATCCCTAAACCCTAAACCCTAAACCTTGATCCCTAAACCCTAAACCCTAAGCCCTAAACAATATTTATAAATCTTCCTAAATTACCTCCAACACTTCCAAGATTTTCTGACATCACCTCTAGATGCTTAATATATTTCTTGAACTATCCTAGAGGGTGTTTAATTAGCTCATAATGGTGTTTTTAGGCCTCTAGAGGAAGTTATCTTTGATCAAATCACACTAAACTCATTAATCATTATATCCAATCATCCATGCACATTGAAACAAAATGAAAAAAACCTTGTTAATTATTTATTTTGATCTAGGTTGAGAGTGGTACTAAGGTGGGCTGGCCGAGGAAGGACAAACATTGACTAGGAAGAAAAAGATATATTCCCTAAGCTTGTAAAGTACGTACTCATACATAGTATGATTTTACCATATTCTAAGATAAATTTATGGATTTAACTCCATGTTCATGGGAAAATTCATGAGTCCATATATTCAATCAGTTGTCATTACCTTTGAGAATTGTAAGATTTGTAAATTCTAATTTCGACACATTTAACACTCTTAAAAATATAAATAACCAATCCAAAAGGCCCCAAAACCTAAACAATGACTATATTCTTTCAAAAATAGATATCGATTGTATAATTTAAACCATAACAAATGAAGGATGAATGTTGAAATCACGAAAAACACCTATGTATCGACTACATTAGAATCTAAATATTATCTTCTAAACAAAGTGATAGATGGAGTTGTGAGACTAGTTCCATAAGGTGTAGAGTGAGCATAACTTCTTATATTTACTAAAAAAAATATAAAGTTAACATTTATTTTTGTAAATAGAAGCATGCCAAAAAAACATACACCACATAACAAATAGGAACACGAGAAAATTATAGTATGAGCACATTATAACGAGCTTGCATTTCACCTTTTTGGGTTTAAAATTCCTAATCCATAGGCTTGGATTTTCCTTAGGTTTCCAAACCAAAGGTTTGGACTGTTTTACGTGATTAAAACCATGTTTGATAGAAAAACATCAAAATTTCACGTGTTCACCCCAAAAACTCATTCATTATAACATAATATTAAAAATAAATTATACTACAATATCAAGCTTAGTTTTACCTTGATGACGATATAATTCTTTCTGAAATCTAATTAGTTTAAGGTTTTCATCCATAATTTATTTTACGAGTGCCTTATTTTCTTACAAAAACCTATGCATATGTTTTGGTGTATATGTTATCCAAAATTCCCCCCCCAGGGTAATTTTGATAACATGCATCAGAATATCCAAATCCCAGGAAAATTGATTGATTCGGGGCCAAAATTCATGTTTCCAGGGTCCCTTCAGGTATTTTTCTAACTCCCCTGGCCGAAGAAACAGGGAGCAAGCTCTGAGAAAATGCAAAAAGGTTGCAGAAAGGCAAATAGGTTGACCCAGGAAAAAGTGTGAAAATTGGCTAAGTCCTACTCAAGGGAGCAATTGGGACATTTGGGACGTCAAGGCGCGGATCGGCCGAAAAGCCTCCAGGCGGCCCAAATTGCATTTGGGACAATCGGGCCAGAAGTACGCGGAGGACGCGAAAAGCCGATCCGGCCGAAGGAGGAAGAAAAATTGGCTAGGCGTTGCTCGGGACGTTTGGGAAAAAAAGACCCGAACCGGCCGGATCGGCCGAAATGAGCACGAAGGGCCCAAAATCAAATGGGACATCTGGGACAAATGGACGCGAAATGCCCGAACCGGCCGAAATGAGCACAAAGGGCCCAAAATCAAATGGGACATCTGGGACAAATGGACGCGAAATGCCCGAACCGGCCGAAATGAGCACAAAGGGCCCAAAATCAAATGGGACATCTGGGACAAATGGAGGCGAAGTACGCGAAGGAGCCGAAGGAGCCGAGGACCAATCAGAAACTGCCACGTGTCCTCACAGGAGAAAAAGTCAAAAGGTCAAAGGGGCGAGTTATCGAGCGCTGAACCGAACCAATGAAATGGCGCCACGTGTCCAAGTTTAAGGGGCCCACAAGCAATTTCAAAAGGAAAGCCCGCGAAAGACGGAGGACAGAGAATTGCTCGTCCAATCAGCACGTGCCACGTGTCGTCCAGACGGTGAAGAGCGGGAAAACATTTTAAAATCTGTCTTGGTCTGCTCCGTGCCCTAAATCTTCAGATCGCCATATCTTTTGATCCAGAGCTCAGATTTCCACGTTCTTTATATCAACGGAAAGCTCATGAAATTCTCTACATGATTCTGGGGTTAATATCGAGTTTTGGTGCAGTTTGGAGAGAGAAAATCAAGAAACGGCTCTGACGCGTGATACAACAGAAGTGACGCTTCAACAACCAGCTTTAATGCAGCAGACAGCCCGCCGTTTTGCCAGGATCCGCCGCTTATACCATAATGAGATGATTTAAAATATGACCTGGGGGTGGTTGGAGTAGATCTGACTTTCCTCTTTCTTCCTTCTCTCATTCTTCCTATATATTGTAAGGAGTGGCAAAATAAAAGGTGGTTCATTCTTTCTGCTCTGCCCTCCCTTCTTTTCTTCTCTAGGGTTGAAAATGGAGTTCGAACCTCCTCCCTGCTCTGTAATGGCGTTTTTTGCCTTTTACTAATGGAATGATGTTCTGTGCAAACTTCTGGAGCAACAAAACGTGTTTTGTGATGCATCTGTCCATCCTTCCTCGTTTTTGCTTGTTCTCTTCTTGCCTCTCTTCATTGCAGTATTTGGCATGCTTGAATGTTCATGCAGTCCTGAGCCGTGTTCATGGAGTTTTGGGACATTTTCTCGTGTGAAATCTATCCTTGGGCTCGTGATGCATCTCGTCCATCCTTCCCATTGCTCACCTCTTTGTCCCATGGCGCTTTGATAGATGTCCAACATTCTCCTTCTCTCGGTGTATCACCGTTTAGTGTAGGCTTTGCTGTTTTTCCTTTCTCTCTCTCTCTCTCTCTCCTTGGCATGGTTAGATTAGGATTAGATTAGCTTGCCTCGCACTGGAATAGCTTGTGGCAGGGTAGTTTAGGAGCAGAACCAGCCTTCTCTCGGAGATTCCTCTCTGGTTTTACAAGTCCCACGCTGGAGAGAGGTTTCCATGTTGTGCAATCACACTGGATGCCCGAACATCAACCTAGAAGCCTGATGTGCGTCCAGTGGGGTGCTTGATTTTGCACTAACAAAGATAATTTATGATTTTTTCATCCAAATTTCATTAAAAAGTGGTTTTTATAAACTCCATTCTACATGGAAAAAACAAAAATGACTTTTTTTTCTCTCAAAGTTATGGTGGTAAACACACAAATATTTCATTTTTGGGATATCTCGCACTTTGAAAATTAATAAAAATTATATATTCATCCAAAAATTATGAAAAATTAGTGGGACCTCGCACATGGTCTTAGATAACTTTGTAATAAAGGGATTTGAAAAATAATTTATAGAACTCAAAAATGGGGTGGCACACACACAATAGGTTCTTATTTTTTTGACACAAAAATAGACATACTTTATGCATGCAACACATTTGGCCATCTTAATCTCAACCATTTTTAAAATAAAAAGTAGTTTAGAAACTAGATTCTGAGATCTATGGTACTTATTCTTATCAGTTTGTCAAATTTTGAGCATAGGAATGCTGAATTATTTGACAAAGTTTAGGTTTTGCTAATTTTCTCGGGAAAAGTTGTCCTTTTTTACCCCCTTTTGACCCCCCATTTCCATGTACTTACCTAGGTGTCTTGTCAAATTATGAATTTTCTTACATTGTTTAGTTTCATATATAATTGGTCTATGCCAGGTAAATTTTAGGGGTGAATATTCTTTAAAAGACAAATATAAGGAATTTTGAATTTTGAATTTGGTGAATTTTGTACTATCGTATGGTAGCATGTTCGCCAAAATTTTACAGACCTAAAAAAATTTAATATAATTTTGCCTTTGTGTTTCTACTAAGGGTCGAATGATGTTAGTATATTTTCCTTCATGTTATAACATTCTAATATATAGGATTAATTCACCATAATATAGTCCTATTTTTTACATTATAAGCATGTGAAAAATATGAAAGTATAAGACCACAAGCCAAAGGATTCAGGAAAAGTGAAAGACTCAAGAGGTAAGTGAAAAAGAGAACCTTGTCTATATACTAGCAAGGTTATTTTGTGTTGATGGACGACAAGGCAAGTGTACAAGTGTTACCAGCAGACAACATGTATAAGTGTTACATGCCGGTAATAGATATATGTGTTACTAGTTGGTAATGTATATATCTAATACCAACCGGTAAAAATATGTGTTGTTGGCCAAGAATAACTATATTTGATACCGACTGTAACACATATATCTATTATAGGCCGGTAACACATACATCTATTAAGAGCAGCTAGAAGCATTATTTTCTACATCCATCCTACATATCAGTATAGTCATTCAAGTTCTCATTGTGTTGTCATCCATCATTCTTAAGTTGTGTTGGATTACATTTGGATAAAGCTTTGTTACTATCGGTATTTTAAAATTATATGTTTTTTTCACATGTGTAGACTTCAAAATCATCCATCCGATGACCCCTGTCACAAATGAGAAAAGAAATCAAGGAAAAATAAAAAATAGTATGGATATTTTAAAATATTTCACTATCCAAAGATTAACCCCAAAGGAAAGAGGTAAGCAAACCAATTTCTACTATGATAATGTTACTTTCTTATTTCGATTTACTTAGGAAGTTATAAACAAAACAATTTATCTTAAATATAGAAACCCCTAGTAGCGACCTTTTAATCTAGATGAAATATCTAGTCATTAGAGTAATAAAATTCAAATTGATAGTTCTAATAATCCCATTTCCCATCTAAATAAATTTTTTGATAAACATTCCAAAACATAAGAGTGGGAAGTGGACTATAGGAAGGACTTATAAATTTAAATGTCAACCAAATATCCATTCATTGAACTCCGTTGAACTTAAAAACAATACCGATAATCCTACGTAATGTAGATGTACTATCTATTGTTGGAAACTTGGAAGAGACCAAAAAATGCAATTGAAGTTGGACAAAATAGAGAGGCATTGTGGGAAGGTATATGATTCTAAAAGGAAAGATGATGGAATAGTTATAAATATAACTAGATGGAAAACTAAGGAAGATTGTTTTCATATGAGATATGTTGCGTAATATGATAATCACCATAAAAATCTTCAGAACTAGTTGAGAAAGATGGAACTACAAAGGATATATTTTAAAACCTACTGACATAAGTCTTCAAGATAAAATTATTCAATTTAGAACAATCTTTCACATGTCATTAATTATAAGACATTGTTTCAATCTAATGGATTTCCAAATATACCAACAACATACTGGTCACATACCAGTTCATGGGAGATGGAAAAGTGTATGGTAGAAATAGAAATAACTAATTTGAGAAAAGGTAAAAAATGAAAATTTTATCACTTTATCAATTGATAAGGTCACAACAATAGATAATACATCTTGGGTGTGCATGCATGTCTACACTTTCAATTTCAATAACCATTTTAGAGAAAATAATCTACTAAATATGCATAAAATGATGGAGAACTACAATGTTGAGAACATCTGCAAACTTTTTATTAAAAATTTGAAGGAAATAACTAGTATGGATGATCATTCAATCTTTGCAAAGATGATTTGTGTAGGAGCTAATGGCACATTTGTCATGCAAGGTCATAAAACTAGAATTTGTATTCATCTACAAACAAGAGTAGCCCCTTACATGATACCTATTCACTGTATGGATCACCGAATGAATTTGGCTTACAAGATTGTAAGTAATTTCGAAAATGTTGCTAAGGTGGAGGAGCCGATGCGTAACTCACATTAATATATGTCAAGAAGTCTTAAAATATTTTTGGAGTTTCAAATATTTTTGGTTGGAATAAAAAATGGTAAAAAATTGCTAAAAGATGTTGACATGAGATGGATATCATCAGCATTTAACTAGCTTGTGGGATTTTTGAGAAATACAGTCCTTAGCAGATATATGTTCAAGCATCGAACACAAGTGGACAAGGACAAATATCTATTGTATCACTTGAAAAATTTAGAGACATTATTAAATTTATGTGGTATTTTTCCAATTCTAAAGGAAATAAAACTCTTGGTGAAACATGCTCAGAAATATTCATTTACATTGTTGATTTTCTAAAATTAAAGAGACAAGTATGTATGACTTTAGATACCTTTTGTATCACACAAGACCGGATTCAAAAGAACATTTTTAGTAGCTTCAAGGTTTTGAAAGACACCAAGATGTGAACAAATATTTAAATCTCAATATCAATGGTCATCTTTGCATTTCTGTTTATGGGAAAAATATTAAAATGAACACTTTATAAAAAGATCCTTATGTAGTTGGTTCTGAACTTGAGGAAGTACATGTCCTAAGCTGTCTTTTTGATGTTGCATTTTCTGATGTATGTAAAAAATTGATGAAAATATCTAAAACATTATCTTCTAATATTAGAAATAATTGTCAAAATAGTGATCTCATTAGAGGCCATGGGAGTTGTAAATCCCATTTTCTGAAACCCAATGATTGATGAAGAACAAAAGCTACAATCTTTGGGAAATCCATGACTACACTTATGGAATAGTTTTTCAAATATTCACATGTTGAGAAACATTGTTTATATATGAGATATGTTGTAGAATATGATAATCACCATAAAAATGTCTAGGACCTAGTTGAGAAAGGTGGAATTATAAAGAATAGATTTGAAGAAGCTACCGACATAAGTCTTGAGGCTAAACTTATTCAATTCAGAACAATATTTCAAATTTTGAAAAAGGGTAGACCAATTTCAGATATCATTGATTATAAGACATTTTTTCAATCTAATAGATTTCCAAATATACCAACAACACAAGAATCACATACCAAAGGTGCATGGGAGATGGAAAAGTGTATGTTAGAAATAGAAATAATCGATTTGAGAAAAGGTAAAAATGTAAATTTTATCACTTTTTTTATTAATGAGCTCACAATAGTAGATAATACATATTTGGTTTACATGCATGTCAACACTTTAAGTTATAGTAACCATTTTAGGGAAAATAATCTACTAAATATTCACAAAATGATGGAGAACTGCAATGCTAAGAACATCTACAAACTTGTTAAAAATTTGAAGGAAATAGCTGGTATGGATGATCATTCAATCTCTTCAAAGATGATTTGTGTAGGAGCTAATGGCACATCTGTCATGCAAGGTCATAAAACTAGACTTTGTATTCATCTACAAACAAGAGTAGCCCCTTACATGATACATATTCACTGTATGGATCACCGAATGAATTTGGCTTATAAGATTGTAAGTAATTTTGAAAATGTTTCTAAGGTGGAGAAGTTGATATGGGACTTGCATTCATATATGTCAAGCAGTCCTAAAATATTTAAGGGGTTTAAGATATTTTCTTTTGGAATAAAAATGGTAAAAAATTGCTAAAAGATGTTCACACGAGATGGATATCATTGTATGAACCAGCTTGTAGGATTTTTTATGAATACATTTCCTTATCAAGATATATGTTCACGCATCGAAGAAAAGTGGACAAGGCTAAATATCTACTGTATTACTAGATAGATCTAGAGACATTATTTACTTTATGTGGTATTTTTCCAATGCTAAAGGAAATAAATAACTTGGTGAAACATGCTTCGGAAAGATCCATATACATTGTTGATTTTCTAAAATTAAAGAGAAAAGTATGTATGATTTTAAATACCTTGTACATCACCCAAGAATGGATTCAAAATCAAATTTTTAAAGCAGCTTCAAGGTTTTAAAAGAAACCAAAGATCTGAACAACTATTTAATGTTCAATATCAGTGGTCATCTTTCTATTTCTATTCATGGGAAAAATATTAAAATGCACACTTTATAAAAAGATCCTTATGTAGTAGGTTCTGAAATTGAGGAAGTACCTATCATGAGATGTCTTTTTGATGTTTTTTGTGATGTACATAAAAAATTGATGAATATATCTGAAACATTATCTTTTGAGATCAGAGAGCATTTTAAAAATTAATGATTTACTGGGGGACATAGGAGTTATAAATCCCATTTTCTAGAACCCAATGATTGATGAGGAACAAAGAGCTACAAAATTTGATAAATCCATGACTGCACTTATGGAGAAATTTTGTAAATATTCACATGTTGATGGAGGGTAATTAAATTGTATATTGGATGGAAAATTACTCATATCTCACCACAACATTTTAGATTTACAATGTCCGATTAATATAAGTTTATTGCTAACCCAACATAAATGGGAGTTGTCACTATTGTGGAGAAAGATGCATGAGAGTAAAGATCCCGAGAGAGAATATAAGTGAATACTTCAAACTATATGAGCCCATACAAACAATTATTTTTAGGTCTCATAAAGATGAAAGGGTATTTATTAAACTTACATTTGTGAAATCAAAACTTTGCAATAGATTGGACAAGAATTTGGAAACTTTTTTGAGAATCCTTTTTTAAGATATAGGGTGGACATATTTCCATTTGAAAAAGCACTAGCTATATGGATATCTCTTACAGAGTGCAGAGTTGTTAATTAGATAGAGAATAATGAAGTCTCTAATAATGGTGAAATTGACTTGGACTCTGCTAGAAACAATACTATAACATATATAAGAAGTGATGAAGGACCATCTAGGATAGGGTTGTTTCAACTACTAGATAGTTGATGGTATTCATTTTCTAAAATATATTAATATATTCTTACACAAAAAAATTATTTACATATATTTTGCATATAATGTTTGAATTTTTTTAATCCCTTCTATATTTTTTATAATGTTTGAAAATAACAGATAGTAGATAGTTCATATTTCTCCAATATTATATATGTAAACTGGATGATGTAATAAACTTAAAGTTTGTTACTAATAAAGCATGTCCAATATGGGGACCACATCGAGTTTGGGATGGTGATTGAAATGAAGAGCTCGGACTCTGGGAAATCTAGAGAAAGTGGCCTTGGATTGGGAGGGGGAAATAGATATATGGTAGGGGAATTGGCTATTAATCTTGGAGGAGTCACCATGGGTCCCGCGAAACTAGGGCAGAGTGGTGGGTTGCAGAGAAGTTGCAACAAGGCGAAAGAGTAGATCCCCTCTAACCCTAATCTGAATCCTTCTAAATCAGTTAGGGATGTGAATGGGTCAAAGGTGGGAAGGAAAAAACATGAGCCACATAGTAAAAAAAAAAAATAAACTTATGATGCTTCTTCTAAGTCAACCTCTTTTAAAGGATATCTTGGGAGCTCATGGTGGTTATACTCCTAAAACCAGCCCGGTTGATACTTGTAGAAAATAGCTCGAGATGTTGTGATCAGGTGTTTCAATGGCCTTTTTCCTTCCTCTACTAAACTATATCAATGGATATTTGAAAAATGGACCAACAAGTATGAAATTTCACTTTGTTCCAGGGGTTTCTTTATTGTGCATTTTAAAGAAACCTGAACATTATCAGCATTTCCTATATGGAAGACCATGGTTTTGGGATAATTCCGGTATGTATTTGACTCCTTGGTTTCTAGAATTTGATCTGAATTCTCATTCAGTTACCAAAATGCCTATTTGGGTAAGGCTTCCAAATCTCCCTCTACATCTATGGTATGCCCTGCATAAAATTGGTAATTATCTGGGAAAGTTTATTAAAGAAGATTTGGATAGAAATCACTCAGGGTTGTGCACTTATGCTCACATATGTGTTGAAATTGATCTGAGTAAAGGATTACGAGATCGTATTTTATTAAAATTTGGAATAATTCAACATTCACAGGTTTTGGATTATGAAAACACCGCCTTTAGATGTAGATTCTACAAAAACTTGGGGCATTTTCAAGATTCTTGACCTTTAAATAAAAATGGAGATAAAAGTGAACTTGTCAACTCTTAGCGGTTAGGGAACTATGAATCCAGATCTAGTTTTTTTCTTCAACATTCAAGGGGGGCTTGGAGTATCAGACAATAGAAATAACAAAAATAAGTAGTAGGTTTTAGAAGTGGGAAATTGGGAGAACGTGGAGTTAGTGGGAGGAATGAAAAGAGGACACATATCTGAAAATTGAATTCGATTAAGAGTCTTTGCTTGACTTAAGGGAAGTCCCAGGAAATCACAATGATCTTATGATTATTGTTCCATCTGACATGGGCATTTGGCATGAAGTAAAGAATAAGAAAAGTAAAAAAGGTTGAATGGGTAATATTGAAGACTTCTTCCCATCCCAGGTTGGGAAATAACAAACTATTGGCTATTTTTCTTAGTTAAGTGTCGTAGGCTTGTTTTCTAGGAATTTGGCTTGGCTGCTCTTGTTTATCTTCTTGGGTTTTAGACCTTGCTTTTTAATAGGGAACGGGTCCCTTCAACCTGCATTATCAATAAAAAAATAAATAAAGCATGTTGAATATTTTATTTCTCACTATCACAATTCCATAGAACATTTGTTCACAAAAATATTATAATCCATATATGATATATAACATCGTGATTATTATGGTTGATAAAAAAAATAACAGATTACAACTACATCCCATCATGATTATTGGAGATAATGTTTACATTATGAATCAAGATTAAACTGTCATGATCAAGAGCAACATACACATTCAAGACACAAGTTTAACTTTTTGAGTTATACATATTTGAAACTAAATTGAAAAACGTAAATCCAAATTCCATAATCCATGTGTACTATTCATCAACTATTTCACATAAAGATAATAAACCATTTCATATGAGACTCTGAGAGAAATAAAAAGATCAACAATTTCACACAAAGATAAAGTTTTCAAATTCCAATTTTCAAACACTGAATACATCAATAGTAACATAGTTTAAAGTTTTAATAGAAGTTAATTGGACCCTTATCCTTGAACATATTCAACAACACCTATAACATTTGAACTATCTTGGATTACACTAGAATCTACTAATTATTTTGTAGCAACATTAATATTTTCCAAAATTTCTCTATCTTCATGAGTTGAATCTCCTTCCGAAAGGATAGAAGGATCGTCATCATTTTTTTCTTCAGAAGAATTTCTGAATCTAGTTTATGCTCCTTGATAATCCTTTGTAATGTATTTTTCTTCTTGTTTAATAGAACAAGTTTTTATTTAAATAGAATAGCCCCGTGGACACTCTCTCTCTCTCTTTTAAGGTTCTCAACTAACACATGCACCTTCTGTCTTCAAATTCTGGTATTTTTACTACAATTAAAAAAAATCCCATAATTAGTATTTATAATAAGATAAAGGACAACTATATATTTATTTTAAAATCTACAAAAAAATAGAACTTACCACGACCAATTATTTTTATGCATTAGCATTAGTGACAAGGTTCTTGTCACCACTCCACTTGTAGTAATATTTCACCCTGCATTCACATTAGCCAATATTTTCAACATTATTATCAATACTTCATTCCTACCGTAAACATTATCTCGTGACTAAAATTTCTTGTTGTGCTTGAGAAAGTATAGTGTCAATCACCAACCGTTGATTTTTAACCAATGAATAATTTTTTTCTCTATTTTCAAAATCATGATATCTATCATTGATTTCTTTTATAAGATATTATTCTCTCGATCTCCCACATTTTCAAATCCTTAAGATTAGAAATAAAATTCTCTATGGTAAGGGTTATAATATTATATAACACAAGGAGATCAATTGAAAATAGGTCTTTACATCATCATCCATTTTTCCTAGCTAGTTGGGGAAGGAGGATTTAAAGCGCCTAGACTCGGCCCTTGCATACGAGAAGATTACAGCAAATCCTTAGCATGTCTCCTAGATTTTGCCATGTAAAAATAGCTATCAAACCCTAGATACTCCTCATCTATTTCTATATTATTTAAAATATAAGTTCCTCTCACACTCATCATGCCATCAATCTTGTAAAATTGGGGAACTCATATGTCAGAAATTATGAGCTTCCCTTCTCGTAGTCATTCAAGGGTTAGGGAGAAAAGAATTTTTCCCCTACCATAAAAAGGTGAAGGAGGTGGAAGGGGAGGTCAGACTGATGTAATACTTGTGTGATGAGATGGAGTCAGAGCATAAAAGGTGGATGTTGGCATGGCCAAGGGATCAATTTCAGATTACAAAAGATCTGAAAGTATCAATACTTTAACAATTAATCGATTCAATAATTAGTATGTTGAAAATTTAAAATTAATAAGACAACAAAATTAACAATAAGAATTTATTACAATGTGAAATTTGTCCGTAATCAACATAATGTGGTACTAGGTGGTGGCATTGGAACAAAAATCTTGAATTTAACAAAACCAATTAAAAAGAATTTTTAATCAGAAAAGCAATTCAAAGGACTAATATAAATAAATTTTAATTCACTATTTATTGGTTCCTTTGTATCATAACTCAAGGGCCTGGTGATTATATGGTAGCGGTGTAAACCGATACGCTTTATGTTATTTCTCGTATACATGTAGTATGTGCACCACCACCAAGCAGTGAGCAGATACTCTCGAGGTTGTTGATGTGGATATGCTGAAAAGGATGCACATTAGGATAACAAAATTAGAAATTTATCATTGTCAAGAATTAGATATTCATATTATCATTATTCTATAAAATAATATCATAAAATTAAAACTATTGTGTAGTATATTAAACTTAAAACCTTGATTTTCCTCTCCATCATGATCGAAAGCGCAATGTGTTCTCTCCTTTTCTAGGACCCGGACGAGTAGGAGGAATCCAAAGAACCATGTATCCATTTGCATGGTCTCAACTATGTTAAAGAGTCAGCGGACATGGTGATATGAACATTGTTATCTCCAAAGCCCTCAAGCCCAATAGGGTTATGCGAGAAAACATCCACATGATGACGTTTCAATGTTTCACATTATTTTACTTGTTCATAACACAATTACAGATTACATATTTATAAGAATCAATTTAGTAATGATTTTGTTTTAAAAGAATCAATATTAAATGCTTTTGAAAAAAATCTCACCAACTATTCATCCAAAGGAATTACATGTTTATCCATCTTCTCGTGAAGAGCAATTGGAATAGCTATAGATTTGAGTCCATAAAAACCATCATAATAGAAAGAAATAACATAACAAGAAGAACAAATAAGTACAGTAGGATTAAATTTGGCTTTGTCAAGTTTAGAACAAATCTTTGATGTAAGATATGAGAACCAATCGAATCGAACTCCACTAAGGATTTGAAGAAGGTAGTGCATTGCCCACTTAGGAATGTCGCATGTATCTTCCCCCGTAGAATGATACGAGATGGTAAAAATTTTACCATGGCCAGGAGAAAGGGGTATTTGATAGATTGAGAGTTAATGCCTCTTTTGGTTGGATTATTAACATCAGCCCCAACATGCATTATGTTTTCATGGGGCATGCCTATTAGACATTTAATATCTTTACTTTAGTTTTTATTTTGATGTGAAATTCATGGGATGGTAATTGAACTATGAAAGTGTCATCTGAATTATTATATACTTACATTAAATTATTTAATAATTTGTGGTATCTCTGATATTGGGGCATGTAAATAAGTCCATACAAGCTTGACTTAGGAATCCAATCGGAAAGACTAATTATTTCAAGGTTTTCGAGTAGTTGTATCAACTGGGGATATAAAATGTTTCGGTAGGCATTGGAAGTTGGTTTAATAGTCTTTTTTCTTAGGGCCATTATTCCTTAACATTGATTTCTTAAAAAAGAAGAGGTTGGAAAATGACATATAAATATACCTATATATGAGCCTTGAGGGTTGTAGAACAAATCATATGGTAGGTGGAACTAGATATTATCTAATACTAGAAGAATGGAAGTGGAATTTGATGAGAGGGCTAGAACTCTCTAAAAATTTCTCTCTAAGAAAGATACATGAAAAACTAGTACAAAATGAATGGGGAAGGTTATATATAGGAAAGGAAAGTGTATTAGATTTGGGGAGTGGAATACACGTGGAATATTCAATTCTAGAAAACCATTTATGTTACCATCCGAGAACAACATATCTACGTTACACGGGACAAGAACAACATACATATGTTATTATCGTAATAATTTCTCGAATCGAAGCTTCTTACCAGCTTGACAACATGCGTTGTCAAACAAGAATAATACATTACCAGCTAACAATACCATCAAAACTCAAAACAACGTTATCGAATGATAATGCCATGTTACCAATCAAGAATAACATCACTCTAGATGGTAAAATGTGTTACCAGATGGTATCATCACGCTACCAACCGATAACATCTCGCACCGACCAATAACATCACATTATCAGCCGATAACACTAACATTTTTTATTGTTCGGTAACATACCATACGTGTTGTTTGGTAACATGTTATTTCATCCTTTCTAAAAATTCTATTTTGTTGAATGTAAGAATAACATCACTCCACTTGGTAGCATGTGTTGTCAGTTGGTAACTCCATGCTCATCAAGGCTAGAACACCGACATTTTAATATCATTTGACAACATCCTGTATGTTTCAGATCAAGAACATATTATTGCTTCAACTTTACCAAATGGTAATAACCACACCTTTTGTACCATTTTTTGAAATACGGCTTCCTTTTTCCACCTTCACAAATTTCATTTTCGTGACAAACACCTACAATGCAAATGGCTATTTGGTTAGATTCTCCACCTATTTTAGAATTATTTTTGTGGGGGTCTTAAAATAAACCATTAAGTCATATTATCGAACTAGAAAGCTCTTTTTGTCGGCCTTAATAGGTTGATAATTGGTCAATATCATAAATCCTCACACTAGGGGATACTTTGAAGTTTGGGTAGAAGAGAAAACGATGAAAGAGAGATAGTGAGGGTGACTATTGAGCATTCATGTGAGTGTAAAAATATTCAAGGCCTAATACATGCCTACTATAATCCTGACCCGATATATTTGGGGGTGTATGAACACCCATAGAATAATGGGAGAGGGAGAAGGTGGAAAAATAAAATAGAGACTAACAATAGAAATGAGAAGAATCTAGTCCTTCATATCAGGTTCATTATAATTTATACATAGGAAAATTACATGGGATATCCTACGTACTCGACTTCCTAAGTGTCATGTCAAGACAACTCGAAATGTGGAAGACGATATTGGAATAAAATATGTATAGGTGATAGGTTTGGTATAGATGGGGATAATTATATATCAAGGTTTTAAGCTCAAGCTAATCATATTATGTTGGGATGAGAAAGTGGTTAAGTATAAGCCACACATAAATGTTGAAGACCACACACAAGAGGGCACACATGTATTATGTGGAAGTAAAAAGGACCAAAAGGGAACATGTAGGAGCATGTGTGATAGAAGATAAATAATATGTGTGTGTGTGTGTGTGTGTGTTCATGTATGTGTGTGTGTGTGCGCGTGCAAAAAGGATTACATACACATAGAGATAGGTTCCAAGAGTTAGTTGGATTCCCAGAAAGGCTAAAAATAGGAAAAACAAAGTTGGCATATTAAGAAATACAAGTACGTAAATAGAATCGGAATGGATAGAGAACATGTGAATATGGATGAGGACGATGCATGGATATAGCTAAATATAGGATCAAATAATGGATGAGACCGAGCTATTTATAGCATGAGGTGGATAATAAAGAAAAAGTAAAAGAGGCACGTGGTCTATAGATAGGAGGTCTATTTGTTATGTTTTTGGAGCCTATTTTCATGTTAGATTGTGGTACAACTTCTATGTGTTACACTCGGATATTTTATGACGGTCCCGCCACCGGTGAGCGGTCGGGGGATTCGGTGAAGCCCCTAAAGCAAATTTTCATGGGTGGTTTATTAACCCATGGGTAATGGGTAACCATTATGGGCTGTTTTTGGGCCCATGGTTTTTCGGTACCCATTGTTTTGATACCCATGGTTTTTTGCCCATGGTTTTGATACCCACGGTTTTGTATCAAACTGCTTAAGAAATTGTCTATTTATATGATCTTATGAATATGATACATAGACAAGAAAATGTATTACAGATGTGTTTTGAATTTGGGTGTGAATTCTGTAGATTTTGTTGAGCATAGCTCCAAATGGATTTGGGTATTGTATTGAGAGAGTGGAGGCTTGTAATAAAATTTGAGCAAGTGATTCTTGGTGGACGTAGCCCAAATGGGGTGAACCATGTTAAATCTTGTCTCTTTGTGTTGTGTTATTTATTCTGCACTTTTATTTGAGATCTGTAATCTTTTCTGCATATTAGTTTCTACTGCTATGCGATTCTCGTAAGGGATTATTCTCGCATATTTTATCTCTTATTTCCTAATAATTGTATCGAGCCTGGTTTGGTTTGTCAAGTGTTGAATCACAGGAAAGTTTTTAGCTTGAGTGGGAGATATGGCGATGATGGAAGATATAGGGTTGATAAATTCAACGGAAGAATTTCAGTCTTTGGAAGATGCAGATAGAAGATTACTTTTATTAGAAGGATCTTTATACTCCACTGTTCGAGAGAGGGAACAAACCCTCAAGTATGGCAGATGTAGAATGGGATTTGTTGGATCGGAAGGCACTTGGAATGATCCGCCGTGTCTTGCATCTTCGTATTATTTAATGTTTCAAAGGAAAAACTACAAAAGATCTAATGGATGCATTAGGGAAGTTGTATTAAAACCCTCCGCCTCTAACAAGATATTTTTAATGAAAAAGTTGTTTAATATGAAAATGTCCGAGAATAGTTTAAGAGTTGCATCATTTAAATGATTTCAATACGGTTATGAATATGATAGCTTTGGTTATAATAGAATTTGATGAAGTTAGGGCTTTATTAATTCTCATGCTCTTTACCCGAAAGTTAAAATAGCCTGTAATGGCGGTAAGCAACTCGGTTCCAAATTAACTCGAAGTTGAAGTTTGAGGATGTCAGTAGGGGTGATTCTAAGTGAGGAAATGTGAAGAAAAAGATCCGGGGAATCTTCTACTTTAGGGAATGCTTTGACAAAGGAAACTAGAGGGAGATAGAATAATAGAGGAAACCGTAGAAAATCGAAAGATAGGGCAAGGTCAAAATCCAAGAGCAAGATTGTATGTTGGAACTGGGAAAGTCTAGGCATGCAAAGAAGGACTGTTGGGAGATTTGAGACAAGAAGAAACAATAGAAGAAAACAAGGAGGCAAATGTGGCATCGTGTAATGTATGTCGATGCTTTGATTATTTCTTTGCATAATATTACTAAATCTTGGGTTTTAGATTCAGGGGGCTTCTTTTCATGCTACTCCACATAGGCATTATTTTGTTGATTATGTTCAAGAGGATTTTGGGCATGTTTTTCTTGGTGATGATGAGCCTTGCAATAGTTGGAAAAGGTTCTGTTGTGTTAAAATGCGAAATGGGAAAACATGGCTATTGAAGGATGTCAAACATGTGCCTACACTAAGGAGAAATTTGATATTGGCGGGGCAATTGGGAAGTGATGGTTATACTATGATATTTACAACTGACTCTTGGAAGGTTACCAAGGATGCTCTTGTGGTGATAAGAGGTAAGAAGGTTGGAACCTTGTATTTATCCACTGATAGTAATAATGATTGTAATCTTGTGGCTTCAGATGCAGATACAACATTATGGCACTATAGGCTCGGTCATATGAACCATAAGGGCATGGACATCATAAAGAAGAATTTTCTTGGATATACAGAAATAGGTTTGGATTTATGTGAGAACTACATATATGGGAAATAGAAGTGAGTAAGGTTTCTCAAGGTTGGACCTATGAAGAAAGAGAGTAAGTTAGAGCTGGTACATTCTGATGTGTGGGGGCCACTTAGGTGTCATATTTTGGGGGTTCAAGTTATTATGTTACTTTTATTGATGATGCAACAAGGAAAGTTTGGGTTTATTGTATTAGAAACAAATCTGATGCATTTGATACTTTTGTTAAATGGAAAGCATTGGTATAGAATGAAACGGGTCTTAAGTTAAAATGTCTCAGTCGATAATGGAGGGGAGTATTATAGTAATGAATTTGATTATTATTGTTATAAGAATGGAATCCACAGGCAAAAGACAGGTTCTAGAACTCCACAAAGCAGAATGGGGTATCAGAAAGGATGAACAGAACAATAATGGAATATGCTAGAGCATGAGGTTACATGCAGACCACCTCTTTCTTTTTGGGAAGAAGCAAGTGAACACAATTGTGTACTTGATAAATAGAGGACCCTCAAGTTCCTTGATGGAGGCATACCCGAGGAGGCTTGGTATGGTAAGAAAGTTGATTATTTATTTCTTAGAGTCTTTGGATGTGAGGTGTTTGTTCATATAGACAAGGATGATAGGACCAAGCTAGAGGATAAATCGTAAAATGTACTTTCATTGGTTATGGTGGTGATGACTTTGGATTTAAATGTTGGAGTATTAAGGACAAGAAAATAATTTGGTCTAGGGATGTGGTCTTTAATGAGAAAGTCATGTATAAGCAATAGTTACAGGAAAATAGGGAAGAATCCAAGAAATAATATACAGTGGTAGAGGATCTTTCGGATGGGACAAAGTGACCCATGAATCGCCTCAGAACCTACTCAACATGAACCCAAACTCCTACAAAGTGAGTAGGTCTTCTAGGGTAAGAAAAGAACTCCGAACATTTTTCTCCTTCTCTTTATTATTTATTACTCACTAATAGTGGAGAGTTAGAGAGCTTTGATGAAGCAATGTAGGTAGATGCCAAGAAGAAGTGGGAGCAAGCCATGGATGAGGAGCATAAGTCTCTCATGGAGAACTAGACTTGGGATTTGGTGAAGCAACCGAAAAGAAAAAGAGCATTGCAGAACAAGTGGGTGTACAAAGTTAAAGACGAATAAGGAGGAAAGAAAATATATAAGGCCCAGCTTAGTGGTCAAGGGGTTTATAAAGAAACAAGGTATAGATTTTGATGAGATCTTTCTCCTATAATAAAAATGAATTCTATTAGAATCTGTTTCTTGGAATAGTGGCAGTGTAAGACTTGCACTTAGAATAGTTAGATGTAAAGCCTATATTTCTCCATGGTGATTTGGAGGAGGAACTATATATGTAGCAACCGAAGGGCTATGAGGTTAAAGGTAAAGAGGAGATGGTGTGAAAACCGAAGAAGAGCTTGTACGGGCATAAAACAAGCTCCACGTCAATGGTATAAGAAGTTTGATAGCTTCATGATGAAGCAAGGTTATATTAGATGTCATTCTCGACCATTACGTGTATACAAAGAAATTTGAGGATGGAAGTTATATTATCCCGTGTTTGTATGTTGATGACATGTTGGTCAGTAGTAAAAACATGCAGAAATAAAAATACTCAAGAAACAACTAAGTGAATCCTTTGATATGAAGGATTTGGGGGCAGCCAAAAATCCTCGCTATGAGGATAACTCGGGATAGGAAGGAATGTGGTTTCCACTTTATCTCAGAAGATTACATTAAGAAGGTATTGATAAGTTTAACATGCAGATGCTAATCCAGCTGGGACTCCTTTGCAGACATTTTAAGTTATCAAAGGAGCAAAGTGTCCCAAAACAGAGCAGAAAGAAACCAGATGTCCAAGGTACCTTACTCATCATGCCAGCTTGGTAGTTTGATGTATGCTATGGTGTGCACTAGGCCCGATATTGCCCATGCAAAGGGGAGCTGTGAGTAGATTTATGAGTGATCCAGTAAAGAGCATCGTGGCAAACAAAGAAAGTGGATCCTTCAAGATTTGAGAGGGACTATGGGGACATTTTTGTGCTATAGTGGATCGACACCACTTTATATGGTTATGTAGATTTAGACATGGTTGGAGATGTAGATAGCAGGAGGAGCACAATAGGTTATATTTAAATTGTAGGTGGGACAACAAAGTGAGAGCTCGGATTTCACGACTACGTAAGCTAGTGGCTTTGTCAACCACAGAGGTTGATTATGTTGCTGCCATAGAGGCAAGCAAAGAGATGATTTGGTTACAACAATTACTTAAGGAGTCAGGGCATAAGCAGGAGGAATGTAAGCTCGCATAGTGATAGTCGAGTGCTATACACCTAGATAAGAACTTTGCTTTATACTCCGTGATGAAGCATATACATTTGAGATATCACTTCATTAGGACAACTTTGGAAGAAGATAAGTCAAGTTGAGAAGATTCATACCACTTAATCCTACACACATGATGACCAAGGTGGTCACAAGGGATAAATTAAAGCTATGTTCAGCTTTGGTTGGCCTTCGTGGATGATAGTGAAGGGTTGAGAAGCTTGGTTAGTGAAAATCAGTCTCCAAGTGGGAGATTGTTATGTTTATGGAGCCTATTTTCATGTTAGAGTGTGGTACACCTTCTATGTGTTACACTCAGGTATTTTTACGGCATCCGCTCCCGCCACCTATGAGCAGTCGTGGGGTTCAGGGGTGAATCCTCAAGCAAATTTTCATGGGTGGTTTATTAACCCATGGGTAATGGGTAACCGTTATGGGATTTTTTTGGGCCCATGGTTTTTCGGTACCCATTGTTTTGATACCCATAGTTTTTTGCCCATGGTTTCGATACCCACGGTTTTTTCCCATGGTTTTGATACCCACGGTTTTGTATCAAATTGCTTAAGAAATTGTCTATTTATATGATTTTATGCATATGATACATAGACAAGAAAATGTATTGCAGATGTGTTTTGAATTCGGTGTGAATTCTCAGAGAGTTTGTTGAGCATAGCTCCAAACGGATCTCAGTATTGTATTGAGAGAGCTGGAGGCTTGTAATAAAATCTGAGCAAGTGATTCTTGGTGGACGTAGCCCAAATTGGGTGAACCACGTTAAATCTTGTCTTTTTGTGTTATGTTATTTATTCTCGCACTTTTATTTGAGATCCGTAATATTTTCTACATATTATTTTCTCACAGTGATTTTGTAAGGGATTATTCTCGCATATTTTATCTCTTATTTCCTAACACTATTATTATTGTTAGAGCATGTAAGTGGTGAAGGACATGCTCCCATCATGTATAAATATGTGTCACACTCCTTTGAAAAAGAGAGTTGAAGTTATGAGTAGTATGTGACTAGAGTGACATATATAGCTTGTGCACATGGATGTAATCAACTATGTGCATATGTTATTTTGATTGTAATGGATAACTTGTTATGGATTGCAAATTTTAATGGATCTCATCATGGTATAATTGGTCTATAGATTTTGTTTTTTATTATATATGTTAATGAATGACTAGTTAAACATATTATTGCACCCTATCTTTGTTATCTCAATCATATTGCAATGATATCCTTTACCTATGTTATAAATGGTTAAGTAAGAAAGAGAAGGAACCCGGTAGTTTTTCTTACTTGGGGTGAGCACTTAGGATTTTCTTGAGTGAAGTGCTAACACATTTGACTTTGTAAGGTGTTGGCTACTAGACTCTAACATTTTGGCTATGTTGACCTTATTTTATACTTACCTATCTATAAATGAGATAAATTTACTTGGGGTTCCATTATTAATTTGATTATATTTTAGAAATAGGAGTGCCAAATATTAATGAGAATAATATTTGGGATCACCCTATCGATAAGAAGTCACCGATGTTAAGTTTTTTCAAGTATATTTTTGATGGGTCAATATCCAATCCATATAAGGTAGGCCTTGAAAAATGGTATAAAACACGATGCCTTTTAAACTAAGTGGTGCATGCCTAGATAGCTTTCATCATTATTGATAAATAGGAAATGTTTTCTATGTTATAACACTTCAATCTTGGCATATTTTTAGCAAATTTGAGTGATAACATTTTGCTTCTATTTCCGAGACATTCTTCAATACTTACCTATAAGATGTGGCATACACATGTTCTAGTTATCACCGGAGAATACAACATTGGGTACATGATGGCCAAGATGAATTTTGTCAGTGATACAACATTAGACATGGTTTTGATGCACATAAATGGGTGGAAGATAATTTATATGATTCACTATACAAGACATTTTTTAGTTTCTTCCCAATAGAGTTATACGAGCGATTAGTAGCTTATGCATAGAATAGGGGTATCTAGATGGGAAAGAAGAAAATTTTGATCTAGGATAAGTACCACAAAATCTTTGATTTTTGATGAACCATGGATCCATGTAGTAGACCATTGGTGGGAAGGTGTGATGTGGAATTATACGTTGGAGTATAAAATTTCAACATACTCATGCCCAAAAGAAGGAGAGTTATAGTTTTTACATAAACCAAGAGAATCATACCGACATGCATTTCCATTAGAAACCAAGATATCAATAATTGAGCTAGGATGGATAACTTACCTATGGTAGGATAAAAACCCCATCACATGTAGGGGAAGGAAATGGGTTTCATAAGGATGACATTGGTCAAAGAAAGAGAAAGAGATAGAGAAGAGAGACTTCGTAGATATAATTATGCATGAGAGAGGGAAGTTGAGGAAGCTCTAAGAATGAGAGGAATGGGGCCAGGAGGAAGTGATGAGAACCTTGCAAAATACAAGGGACCATAGGACCATGTCCTTTAGATATTTAGGAAGTGCAGATAAGGACCCCCTTGTCATCATGATGAAAGCAAGTCTAGTGAAGAAATGATGAGATCCGTTAGCACACATTTAATCCACCCTTGACCCCTATCGCTTGTTCTTGTTTCTTAGAATATGAATGTTTTTATAAAATATCATAATAGTGATGGTGAGCAAGAAGGAAATTGAGAATATCCTCGTTGGGTTAGAGATACAAGTAAGAATATTTTAGTATCAAAGACATGAGGAATAACAAATAAAGGTAGTGTATATGGAAGCATAACAGACTTGCGTATTTGGGTAGAATTTGTTTGGGAGCAATACGATAAGTATGACACAAGGATAGAGAAGCAAATCACTACCTATTAGAGGTACTCCTATAGGTGGAATAGTGGGACATATGGTTGGGGTGTAATTTATCACTACTATGGGGACACATGGTAGTACTTCTACGCTTCCTCAAGTAGCAGTAGGAGGCTTGGGAGTCTCGTGCCATTCCCACATGGAGGAAATCCTAGTGAAGGATTGGGGTCAATGTCTAGCCCAATTCTAGGAAAAGGACCAAAAAAACAACCACAATAACCTCAAAGAACCACAACAAGAACTATACGCACCCAAAATCAGTAGGGTACCGCACCACCGGAAAACGCTACATGTGCCCCAATAATGATACAGGTCTCCTCGCAAGGTGTTTGGGATCCGGAAAATCTCTCCAAGCATGCATTAACATCCCGCATGCCCCACTTAGCCCCTACATGCTTCGATTTTTCCTCCCCCTCTTTTCTTTGCTTTTCGGTCTTCAAAGATGAAACCGCCGCCCGCTCGGCGGTGGTTTCATGACCGCCACCCTACTCAGGTGGCGGTCCTTCACGTGTTTTCCAGAATTCTCTTTTTAACGTGACTCATGTAAATTTTCAACGTTTACCAACTTTTTTCACTACCTTTGCTTGTATTTATGATTCTGGTTCCATGGAATAGTGTTTTGGCATTGTTTATGGTTTAAGAGATCAATTTAGTTTTCACCTTTGGGTAAATGGGATTCTATAAATAGTTGGCTTGTGCTCAAGAAAATGGCCCCTCAAAATTTTCCTCTAAATTTCTCATTTCAATAGCTTAGCCTTTCAATTTTTCTTAGGATTCATAGTTTCATTTATTATATGCATGGTTAGTATTGTTTAGCACATTGTAAAGCCACATATTCTCCTTGTGTAAGTGTTGTTATTATTTCATCCAACCAATTGGAGTAGGATAGTTTGATTTTCAGTAGGAATCCATTAAACCGTAGGTTCCGCTCATCAAATATGATAGTTTTAGGTTCGGACGTTTTATTTTGCATGACTTACAATAAATCCCGCTAGGAATTGCATAAGCCAAGCTCTGTTCTCTTGCACTATCCCTCTCCTACTCACATTGTATTCAGTCTGCATCCTAAGCTACCATTGTCTCATATCTACTTTTGTTGATGCTAGCATTACATGCTTTTCTAGATCCACGTGAGCACAAAAGAATGAGGAAATCACACTGAGGGGACAAGGCCACACACCATCGGATTCACCATTGTTCTGCAAAATCTAGGTTCAAGCTTTCAAAGTTCTAGTTAAAATCATATCAAGTAGAGTAGTCAATCATTTCATTCTAGTTAATTTTATTTTCGATATTGCCAGGAAGATGTGGGGATTGATAGTTTCTGAGAAACTATGATTCACTCCTCACTTCTGAGGTAGGATCGAGAGTCTTTCAAATAGATTAAATCAGTTATTTGGTTACTTAGAATATATTCACAACTGCACAAACAAGTAGCTATACTAAGTTGTTTTGTTTGTTTTAATTTCAAGTTACTAGTTTAGTTGTCAATTTCTAGATATATTGATAATTACTTTCTTTTAAGTTTATCAAAATATCGATTTAGGAATATACATAGATATATCTTGCGTAGTTGATTTTTTCGTCACATTAATTAGCTTTATATCACTTCCATTTGTATGACAATCATGGGACCTAGGGATCCCAGAGAATACATATTCGAGCCTATCATTCCTCAACCCAATCTTGTCACAGCAATAACCAATATAGACCAGAACCATAGAATCCAAGTCTTCCAAACAACACCAGACTTACAATAGATCAGCTCACAGTTAAGAGGGTTAAACATAGAAGATGACCAAGCACACACATTCTGGTCAAACTAGCCACACTACAGATTACCCTAGATAAAAATCCACATGACTGTAGAAGAGCTTGAAAGAGAGTAAACATTCGGTTGCGACCCTTTGGTCCCACTACCCAACAAGTCCATAGGTCAATTCGATGTTGATGCCGGGCTTACACACATTAGTATTTCTCGACTAGATCGGAGAATCACCCATAGAGTCCACTATATCCATCATCCATCCTATGACCCTATTAGTATCCAACAACCTATGACACTGATTACGCTAGAGCTCGATATTGATTAGAGCCTTCGAGCACCATCCTCACCGATCGATCTATCATGTCACCAGTTAGGAGGACCTTCTTTACCTTAGATTCACAGATTCCACTAGTGCGTTTCGAAGACATAAGATTGCCTAAACTAGCTTGTCTCGCATCCCACGCATAGTCCATTCCTAGCAAAATATCTTGGTACGACCTCAGGAGGTCAGGTGTGAGGAAGAGTTACTTGTAGATTCCCATGCTCACTTGTCACTTTTCCATTGTACAAAATTGGTGAACCCAACGTGAACACATAGTGCTTCCTTTTATTTATTAACTCTTTCTTCCACCTTCACTCTTTCCCATTATTCTGCGGGTATTCATATACCCTCCAAATATGTCGATTCAATGCATATGGTAGACATCTCCTAGGTCTTGAGGTATACTACGCTCAACCGAATGGAAAATCATCGCCTCACTTTCGCATGGGGTGACAACTATTCAAATAACCAATTATCAACATAAGCTCCACCTCTAAGGACTAGATATAGTTTGTCTTTCAAAATGGAGGAGTTGGATCAATTCGTACAAATGCAACAAGCATAGCCTTCAGACTCAAACAATATGACATTCACAGGAGAATCTGGTTCGTCTCCTTAGGTGCTGCTTAGACCACAAATTAGTAGACAATCAGATCCATACCTAGTTTTAAATGATGAACATTCAGTATGTTACGCCAGGAATAAACAACACTCTGGGAGTATGTACCCACCTATAGGAAGTTTACAAACACAACCTGAGGTCTCTTTTCAAGAAAACACCTCCATACCACTACCTATAGAAAATGCCCTCAATGAAACTTGGTAGGGAACGATCAATTCATAGCGGGGTATCACATGACTATACAACCTTAGAATATACAACAAACGCCACCAAGGAAAAATACTAGGACTTCACCAAATGAAGTCATTTCGACTTTAGTAGAAAGAATTAGAGGGTTAGAACTTGCTCAAGCAAGTCAAACATCTCAATTCATGTAGGCAGGAAATTCCAATCCTCCACATCATCCTATCTAAGTAGACCTCCTCATAGGAATAGGCACGTTGGGCATGCCTCCTCAGTATTCACAACAAACACCAACTAGAACTGCCACCTCCAACACCATTCGGGTGGAGAATATGATACCTCTCGTCTTGTACAACACAATCCACTCTTGGGGAATACTCCTTCATACTTAAACATATACTCCAAGTCACCACAAGAAGATATGTTCTCCTCTCCCGACATGCTTGCTCAACCACAGGGGCTTCCTTATGCCCCTGCAAATGCATATGCTACGCCGTATCAGCAACCCATTCCACCTCCTCCCCCTCAATAGGCACCATCAATGGTCAAACCTATGCGATAGGGACTTACTCAGAGTACTTGAAAGAGCCCTTAGACTTCACCATACGAAGCATCATGCTTTCGAGACCTCTTCCCGATTTTCCCAAATACAAAGGGGAGGGAGACCCGAATACACACATTAAGGCCTATGCTACAGACCATTCAAGAATTGCTTCCTTGGGATGGGGTTGTTGCCAAAATATTCCCAAAACCTTGGATGGCATCACCCTCGATTAGTATTACAAAATACCTGAAGCTTCCATCCATTCGTTTAAACAACTAGTTTCAGAGTTCATTAAGGCATTTGACATGAACAAACTGTTAAGAATAGGAATCAGGGAATTCTTACACATTAAACAAGAACACAATGAATATGTCACTCATTTCATCCAGAGATGGCGTACAGTCCTTTATTCTTCGGCTAGTGCTCCAAACATGGACCAAATGGAGCTATGCGATTTATTCCTTCATTCTCTCAGCAGAGAAGTGAAGGAAGAATTCTAGAAGTTCCCACTAAGGATTTATGATGAAGTACTTAAGAGAACTCTCCAAATAGATCAAATGGAAATAGATAGCAGTTGTAAGACGTATGGAGAAAACGGGAGGTTAATCACCCCCAACCAGAATACTACGACTTACCCTACTGCCACAAACGTCAATCAAGGACCTAAAACCCTTAACAAAAATCACGACGCAACAACCAATGGGGTAATTGACCAAGATAAAAAGGTCAATGTTATAAATACTCCACTGTTGGTTAACAGTCAACGAAACAACAACTTTACCCCAACAATCAATTCGGTGGATTTTAATCATCCACAAAAACAACAACAACAACAAAGGGATCCGCATACGTGGTCCAAGCCAAAACTCAACTGGATATCAAAACCAAAAACAACAAATACAAAACCTTAATCCTAATAGACATTGGTTTGATTAGAGTCTTGGACCGCAATATATGCCAAAACAACAACCTATAAATTACAATCCTAACTCGTATTGTGGTTTTCACAAGATTCGAGGCCACGACACTAGAATGTGCTTTGTGACTTTAATAAATTTATGCAACATTTGCTAGAGGAGAAAAGAAAACTTTTCATAGATATGTTCTTGGTGGATCCTGCATCACCAACACCAAATGCTTTTACAGGGGTAGTTTCCCCTCAAAATTCTCCCCTCAAGATCTTCAATGATCCACTCCCAAGTCACAATAATAGAAAATTAAATCCAAATGGGATGAACAAAGGTGTAATGGTAGGAAATAATGATTATGAAGCCTTGACTTCACTAAATCCACCTGTTGCACCACAATTAGGAAGTCAACCACGGCCCAAGATAGTTGGTTTAGTAGAATTAGATACTCGAACTACCCGTGGAAGCCATAAAAAGGACATGAGAGTATTCCTCTCAGCCAAATCCAAGTTTCTCGCTAGAGACAGATAACATCCAACAAATATTAGTGAAACTCGTAGGGTGCCTATGATCCGATTAGTGACCTAACAAAACCTTCTCTCACATCTCCTTTTTGGATTTGCTTGAGGAAATCTCTTGCCCACAGTGGCTACTTTTTTAGAGGCATTAGGGTTAGGTCATTTAATTAGCATCACTCCACCTCCCGAAACACGATAAATCATATAGACTTTGATATCTACCCTCTAGGGTAGCCGAGAGAGGGATGCCAGTTTATATTCAAAATAAACAAAATGCCAACAGACACTGAGATTGCATGCAGAGGTGATCCGGCCTTACATTTGCAAGTATGGGTTTATAACAATTATGTTAAACACACAATGGTTGATGATGGGGCAACAGTTAACATAGTCCCCTTCTCTTTCCTTCAAAAGCTAGGGTATGGAGAAACAAACTGTTCCATGACTCGGAATACACTAAGAGGCTATGATAGCCTTAAGGCCACTTTGATTGGAACTATAACACTACCAGTTACCTTAGGACCCAAAACAATCCTGACTGAGTTTTATATTATAGATCGGGAAACCAATTATAATATGATCCTCGGCCAACCATGGATACACCGTATGAAGGCAATCCCTTCTACGTTATTTCAAGAAGTAAGGTTCTTGCACTTAGGAAAGGTATTCGTAGCCAAAGGCAATCCAAAACCATTTGATATACACCTAGTTGACTTAAAGAAAAGACCGGGCATTCACTCTGAGTTTGAACTCCCAACAAACCAACTTAATAAACCAACCGACATGAAACTAGAAGAAAAGTTGGTACCTACAACAGATCTTGAGACTATGAGCCTAGTCAAAGTTATCCCAACCCTCAAGGATGAGACTAACATTGTAGAAGTAGTATCATTAGGAACTACTGTGAAGATTGTCGACTTACTAGAGTAGGATCTACCAATTTTCCTACCATTTGATTCTATAGGTATGGGATATACCCTAGGTGTTGGTGCTCTTCCAGCAGAGGATCTCTGCATGGTAGAAGTAACCGAAGTAGAAAAAATTGACATAGCGAATGTCCCAATGTCCATCTTCCCAACTAAATATTGGACTCTCCATTTCGATGGAGCAAGATGTCGTTATGGGGCTGGGGCAGGTGTGATCTTTACTTCTCCTAAGGGAAAGATCCTACCATTCACCTTTAAACTAAATTTCAAATGTACAAACAATGGCATGGAGTATGAAGCCCTCCTCCTTGGCCTCATCATAGCTAAAAGGCTTGGTGTTAATGACATCAGGGTGTTAGGAGACTCTCAATTAGTAGTGAACCAAGTCTCTGAGGTGTATGAAACCAGAGTTGAACACTTACAACTCTACAAAATAGTGGTATTAACTTTGAGCAAAGAATTCAACTTCATATCCATTGAAGCAATCCCGCAAGAAAAAAATCTTCTTGTGGATTCTATAGCAACCTCAACATCACGCTTCACCCCAAACAGTGAGTTAGAAGATACCCATTTCGTGGTATCCCTTCGTACTAAACCATTAGTGAAAACAATGTCAAACCCTCTTTTAACAAACATAGCTGAGAACAACTCTATTATCCTAGACCACGTTGATAGTGATAGATCTACTCTGGATTACTTAAATGCCTATGTAATGTCACATCTCAGCCATCATGAGGTAGATTCATCCTTAATCTGACATTCATCTTCCTACTTCAGAAATCCCATGATAGAGCTTCCCCCACAAAAGGAACTCAACATGTACACAGTAGAGAATGGAGACGATCTAGAATTACCTCCAGCCCCACCTGAGTTTGAAGAAGGTAACACTTCTTTAATCGAAGAAATAATTGATATTAACATTGGAATGGAGGAAGACCCAAGGATCTTGAAACTAGGATCTTTGTTAACTCCAGAAGAAATAGAAATACACACTTGAATCCTCAAAGAACATCAGAATGCTTTCACATTTAATTATAAACAAATGACAGGGGGTTACACCACACATTTTGGTACACAATCTCATCACCAAATCAGATGCAAAGCCAGTTAAACAAAAATCGAGACCAATGAAACCCAAGGTAGCTCTCATGGTAAAGGAAGAAGTAATGAAACTCCTCCAAGTAGGATTCATCAAACTAGTCGATTATTCTCAATGGATATCTAATATCGTTCCCGTTCTCAAAAATAATGGGAAGATACACATTTGCATAGATTTTCGAGACATTAACAAAGCATGCCCCAAGGACGACTTCCCATTAACATATATTAACATCATCATTGGCCATGCAACAACTGGATTTGATATTTTGTATCTCATGGATGGATTCTTAGGATACAATAAAATCAGAATATCCAAACAAGACCAAGCCAAAACCATGTTTATAACTCCTTGGGGAACCTATTGCTATGCTGTTATGCCATTCAGTCTCAAGAACGTGGGTGCCACATACCAGCGGGAAATGACATACATATTTCACGATCTTATTCACAAGATCATGGAATCCTACGTAGATGACTTATTGGCCAAGGCCAAGAAGCGTTGTGATCACCCGGAAGTGCTTCGTATTATTCTTTCACATTTGATAGAATACGGAGTCACACCAAACCCAGAAAAATGCGTATTTGGTGTGACAGGAGGGAAGCTCCTAGGTTACATTATATCATCATGAGGGATCGATGTAGACCCAGTTAAAATCCACGCTGTTCTTGAAATGATCCCACTATCGGATGAATCTAGAATCAGGTCATTTCTTGGGAAAATCAAGCCATCAAGATTCATCCCAGATTTAAGCTTTGTCATTAATCCAATCAACAATCTACTCAAGAAAGAGTACAATACCAATTAGACCAAAGACTACAAGGAGGCTTTCAAAGCAATTAATCGCTTCCCCGTTGTCACCACCCACGCTAATGCCACCTAAACCAGTCACCTTTTAATCTTATATTCACAAGCTACCAATGTCTCGCTAGCCTACATGCTGGCTCAAGAAGACGATGACACGAGAGAACGCATGATTTATTTTACAAGCCACACATTACTTGATTATGAAACATGTTATACGCAAGTAGAATGAGAATGTCTTGCCATAGTCTTCACAACCAAATTCTTAAGACATTACATGTTAAATCAAGAAACGAGGGTCATTGTAAAAATAGACCATTTACGAACCTTTCTCATGCAAGGGTCCTTGTCTAAAAACGCTGGATGCTTTATGACCTTAATGGGTGAATTTGAATTAACTTTTATAAATCAAAAGTTTGTTAAGGGACACATCATAGCAGATTGGTTAGCTGACAACTCATTAGACGGAGGTGATCTAGTCGATTTGGAATTTCCCGATGAATGCATATATTACATCGAAACTAGATCTCCCATCTCTGAATGTCCTTGGTATACTGATATTATTAATTATATCATGATCCATACCTATCCAGAAAGTGTTACGCCACAACAGAGAAGACGGTTACGCATTATCATAGATAAATACGTTATTATAGAACAAGTTCTCTATCGTAAGGCTTTTGATGGAATGCTTCTAAGGTGTGTTGACACATAAGAATCCAAGAAGATTCTCCACGAATATCACAATGGAATATGTGGAAGCCACTTCGGTGGTCATGCCACCGCCCATAAAATACATCGATGGGCTATTTCTGGCCCACTCTAGAACATGACGTAGTAGAGTTTATACGCAGGTATCATAAATGCCAAGAATTCTCCCACAAGATTCACATGCCGGCACAAGCTCTATAACCAATCTCTACTCCATGGCCCTTTTCTATGTGGGGGCTAGATTTGATAGGGAAATTCTCTCCCTCATCTACAGATGGCCATAACTTCGTAATCACGTCCACCGAGTATTTTACCAAATGGGTAGAGGCTATGCCTCTCACCACTGTACCAAGTTCTGTGATCACCTAGTTCATTTTGAACCAGATCATTTACAAGTACATTGTCCCACAAACCATTATCACAGATAATGGGACTTCTTTTAAGAATGACGAGGTTCATGAGCTATGCAATAAATTTAAAATAAACCATCATACAACCTCCCTGTATTACCCTCAAGCCAACGGACAGGCTGAAGCAACAAACAAAACATTGAAAGCCATTCTCCTTAAAATGGTAAAAGAAAACAAAAAATATTGGCATTTAAAGTTATACCCAGCCTTGTGGGCCCACCGAACCTCAATAAGAACACCAACAGGAGCAAATCCTTTCTCGCTAGTATTCAGAGTGGAAGTAGTTCTCCCACTTGAGGTTGAAATACCCAGTCTCTACATCTCATTACAAGGGATTCTGGATGAAGAAGCTTATAGAGAAGCATGTCTCTCTTAACTAGAAAGCCTAGATGAGGCCAGGCTAGATGCTGAATAGCGGCAAAAATTCTATGTTGACCGGATGTGCCAACAATATAACAAGGAGGTCTATGAGCGAGACATATGCGAAGGTGATCTAGTTCTAAGACTAGACAACTGGATCGATAAAAAGAACGGAAAAGGGAGGAAATTCTAGCCCAAATGGTTGGGCCCATACCGAGTCATGAAGGACTATGGAAATGGTGCATATCTCTTATGCACACTGGAGGGTGAGGAATTTGGTGAAACTGTCAATTCCCTACACCTTAAGCGATTCTATGCATAAGTGACCAGCACTATCTATATAATTATATCTACATTGCATCTTCATGTAGTTAGGTTCATTTCGTCCGCTTGTTTTGTACAAATCTTGTGATCAAGGAACTTATTCCCAAAGTAATTCATTACAAACTTCTGATGATATTGACATTAGCTTTCAAATCATACTTCTTCATTTTCATAACATCATCACCATTTCAGAATCATTTCATCCATACAAAGCTAGATATGACAAAGTCTTAACGGTAACCATACCAAGGTCTACATGCTTGTTCTCACTTTTGGTTTCTCCCTAGGATAGGTGTCTTGCCTATGGTTTGTTCTAGAAGCTTCATCATGTCACATCTATCCCATGTGCATAACTCTTTGGAAGTAAGAACATAATGACATTTTTCTCAAATAAACAAGTCAAGTATAGATCAAATAGAAAATTTTATTTTTACACATTTCCTTTCCCTACCAACCTTCGATGATAAGCTTGTGTCTCTTACTAGTGACGTAGGGTTGGGAAAGGATGGGAATGCCCTTACTCACCTATACCTTGTCCATGGTGATAAGCCCACGCTTCTGAATAGTAGCATGGGGTAGGGTATGGAGGTCCTCTTAACAATAAACGTTGAAGGTAGTCAACAAACAACTCAAATGAACCTTTTAAATCTTGAGTCAAAAATGAATGAATCGATGTCTAAAATTCCAAGAGAGTTGAAAACCCTAAAAACTAAATTTTGTCAACCATGTGGCCATCTACGGATCTAAGTCGAGATAAACTACAAAGTATGTAGCATTCTAAACTATGGAGTCATTTGAGTAGATTAGGTTTGTATCATCCTAATTTGGTTCCACAAAATCTTTGTCTATCTCTCATCACTACCATTCAAAAAATTTCACAACTTGTGCCCTTTTTAGCTCTCGGTGATGAGCCCTCACATCTTACTAGTTGCGTGGAGATAGGAATGGGGCAAGTTCATCTACTCATCATACCGGTTTATCATCTCATTTTCTCAAAACAAAAATGAAGTACCAAAAATTGCTTATGGAAATTAAAGTTCAAAATCACATTGTGTCTACATTATCATACATCAGCATCACGAAATACAAAAAGAAAGAAAACATTTGTATCATGTGTTCTCCATTACATACATTCTGAAAGGCATATAAAAACAACATTGTAATTTACATACAAAATAAAATCACAAGAACATTGATACCAAGAGTCTAATCCAAAAAGAATATCTATATATATATATATAATCAAAGTTTCTTGTACAATGCCATCATGTGCTAAGCATGGTCAAAATGCTCAAAGAGCTCGGAAATAAAAATACATCATACTAATGATCTACGAGAGCTAATGGCCTCTCAACCCCTATGAGATCCCTCCAAAGGTGCACGCCCTCATCTAGGACTCTAGCTACACCAGTGCTCTGAGTGCACAAAGGGCTCACGATCCCAAGGAGCAGTTGTGGTCTCACCATGAGAGTGACTCCTCATCAGGTGATCTCCTGTCTTGTATCCAGCTAACTCGGTATGGAGGGTAGACACCATCCTAGCCACATGCCAGATAGGGGAAAATTTTTTGGTATGCCTACCGGATGCTGAGGGCTCCCCTGCATCCACGGATAGCTCCACACAGGTCTTCTCTATAGGGATCATCAGGGTATCAATGCATACCTGAAAAATCAAGTCTTACCACTCATCAACAATCTCTACAAGCAAAGGAGAAAAACCTGATTATAAATAATCAAGAGATAGAAACAAATGTAAACAAAATGAGAGATAGCAACTAATGCAATTCTAACTAGAACCAAACATTAAAAGGAAGGATGATAACTCACTCGGATCTCTGGGCCTCCAAGATGGATCTCTAGGGTCGGCACCTACCATAGATGTCGCTACTGACTGGTGCACTCCTCCTATGCCTGGGGCCACATAACATCCTACTACGGACTCATCCTCTCCACCCAAGCCCCGAGAGAGTGGATCCTCCAAACCGGACTCATCCTCTCTCGCACTCGCTCCTCCCTCTCTCGCTTGTAAGATGTCCCGAGTATTATACCACTCAAGATCACTATCCTCCTCTCCACCTGATTCAATAACCTTAGCCTCGGTCTCCTCCTCCGTCTCCCCACCTTGAACTCCTCGAACTCGAGTCTATGTCAATGGGGTCGTCACTGCTATAAGCAGGACCGGAAGAAATCAAGCAAGGGTGTCTCAAGAGCACCGGCTCTCCTCGGCTTGTACTACCCTCCTAGTTGTAATGGGGACACCAGGAGTAACAACTGTCCAAACCCGCCTCTAGGACCTCCTCTAGCCTCCCGTGATCGATCACTATACCGGTACCACTAGGGGAAGCATACCCACATACAGAAGGCCAAATTGCTGGGGCACTTGAACAAACGGATGTATCTCCACCCTCCCCATCTTGTCAACAAGCCACCCTATGGTGGAACAAGAAATCAAAGTAAGAGCCTCCTCACCCCATAAACCTACCATGGCCTGATAAGGTGTGGCCTCCATGTCATCAGTGGTCAAGGAGGTGACTAGCTAGTGAGGTTCTCTGAGCACCGACATGTCTATCCATCTAGCTACCCTCACAGCTCCGGGATCTCCCACCTCTACACCTCTCCCATAAGGGATGAAATGCTCATAGACCCATCTCATAACCAAGGTTGGATGGCTCAATGACTACCCCTGTAAACGGACCACCCAGTACAAATCATGATAGGTGGTCCCAAGAATGTCGGCTCCCTAGGCATAAATCCGGCCATGCCCCTTAATCTGTGCAATGATGGGGGACCAGCAATATAGTAAGGTGTCTCCTCCCTTGTCCCTGATCAATCTCAAGGCAAGGATCCCCATAATGGCCTGAAGAATCAAGGGGATAGGAAGACTAGGAATAGATCGGACCCTCACCCCCTTCTTCAAACTAGTGGAGATAACTACATCTCCCATATATGAGGCCCACTGTGTTGACTGAGCCCGTGACCTTGTTGTCTCAAGAGTGAGCCATCTCCTAATAATTGGGACCCCTAAGATACAGTAAACATCCTCCAAAGTAATGGTCCACTCACCCTGGACCCCTGGTAATCAAAAAGTGTTCTGATCTACATCCCAATATGAAAATAAGTCACAAAGTATGTGACTAGATGGTGCAACATGCGGGACCCATGAAATACGCAGTATACCAGCCCTCTGAAGAGTGTCCTACTCATCCTGAGAAAGGGCATCCAATACTGCCAGAAGCCAATCACACTCCCTCTCCCGACTCCATCGGATATACTCCTCCTTCGCCTGCATACACCCAAAAACACACAAAATAGAGTAAGTTAGTATCCAAGTGATGTTAGAAAAATCATGAAAGTAGGAAAGGATGCTAAAAATGCAACAAAAATTCAAATAGGTATTATTTATACATTCTATGTAGAACTCGCTGCCTTGATCGGGGTGGCGGTTCTATAATCACCACCTTAAAGGTGGCGCCTTGAACCGCCACCCTAATCGGGCGCGCGGTCTCGTAACTACTTGCGCCTTGCTTAGGGCGATGGTCATGTCTCAAAACCCACGTGGGTCATGTGCTCTAAAAGCAAATTTGAAAACACAAAATAAAGACCGTTTTGACTCAAAACAAAGCCTACCCAGTAGGTGCACCCCCTAGTTGACTCTATTAAAACTAACATTTTCAGAAATAATCCCCCCATGACAAAGATTTCACCATTTTAGCATTTTGGGGGCAAAAATGGTAAATCGAGAAAAACTAACTTGTGATCTCATGGGTCGGTGTTTCACTTGTGGAGGCATGATCACGATCTCGTCCTAAACGTTTTGACTATACTCACATGAGAAACCATCACCGTGGGTCCCAGAGCTCAAAATCAACCAAATCAACATGCGTAAATGAATAGGAAAATGGGCCCACTTTTACATATATAAGCAACCTGACTTGTTTTGAATGCCCTTTTTGCAGGTTTGGAGCACCAACGGAGGTAAGTTCTTATCCCCCACAAATGGTACATCCTCATTTCATATTATTTTAGTATTTATTTTTCGATCTATTTTTTCTATCTGCACTTGAGTCCTCTTTTCATTTTGTAGGTGGCGGAATTTTGGATGGCATCATTCTGACACATGGATGTATCAAGTATAACTTCTAACTTCCCATTTCAGACCACCATACTCGGACCCACCGTTTTGCACCTCTTCATGGATAAAACGCTTCTCCGAGGGGGAAATATGTACGCACCCAAAATTGTAGAGGGTACTACACTTTGCCGTAATAATGTTACACGTTCCCCAATGATGATATAGGTCTCCTCATAAGGTTTTCGGGATCTCGGAAAAGCTCTCTAAGCATGTGTTAACATCCCGCATGCCCCACTTAGCCCCTGTGTGCTTTTCTTTTTCCTCCCCCTCTTTTCTTTTCTTTTCGGTCTTTAGTGATGAAACCACCACCCTTCCTGGGTGACGGTCTCGTGACCATCACCCAGCAGGGCGGCGGTCTTGTAACCGCTGCCGTGCTCAGGGCGGTGGTCCTTCACGTGTTTTCTAGAATGCTCTTTTTAATGCGACTCATGTAAATTTTCAATGTTTACCAACTTTTTTCACCGCCTTTGCTTGTATTTATGATTCTGGTTCCCTGGAATAGTGTTTTGGCATTGTTTATGGTTTAAGAGATCAATTTGGTTTTCACCTTTGGGTAAATGGGATTCTATAAATAACTGTCTTGTGCTTAAGCAAATGGCCCCTCCAATTTTGCCTCTGAATTTCTCATTTCAATAGCTTAGCCTTTCAATTTTTATTAGGATTCATAGTTTCATTTGTTATATGCATGGTTAGTATTGTTTAGCTATTAGAAAGCCACATATTCTCCTTGTGCAAGTGCTATTATTATTTCATCCAACCAATTGGAGTAGGATAGTTTGATTTTCAGTAGGAAGCCATTAAAGTTGCAGGTTCTTCTCGTCAAATAGGATAGTTTCAGGTTTTGGACGTTTTATGTTGCATGACTCACAATAAATCCCGCTAGGAATTACATAAGCCAAGCTCTATTCTCTTGTGCTATCCCTCTCCTACTCACATTGTATTCAGTCTGCATCCTAAGCTTCCATTGTCTCATGTATAATTCTACTAATGCTAGCATTACATGCTTTTCCGAGATCCACATGAGCACGAAAGAATGAGGAAATCACACTGAGGGGACAAGGCCACACACCATTGGATTCGCCACTGTTCTGCAAAATCTAGGTTCAAGATTTCAAATTTCTAGTTAAAAGCATATCAAGTAGAGTATTCAATCATTTCATTCCAGTTAATTTTATTTTCAATATTGCCAGGGAAGCTGTGGGGATTGATAGTTTCTAAGAAACTATGATTCACTCCTCACTTCTGAGGTAGGATCGAGAGTCTTTCAAATAGATTAGATCAGTTATCTGGTTACTTAGAATAGATTCACAACTACATAGACAAGTAGCTATACTCGGCTATTTTGTTTTTTTTAATTTCGTTACTAGTTTAGTTGTCAATTTCTAGATATATTGGATAATTGCTTTCTTTTAAGTTTATCAAAATATCATATTTAGGAATATACATAGATATATCTTGCGTAGTCGATTTATTCTATCATTAATTAGCTTTATATCACTTCCTTTTGCATGACAATCATGGGACCTAGGGAGCCCAGAGAATACGTATTCGAGCCTATCGTGCCTCAACCCAATCTTGTCGCAGCAATAACCGATATAGACCAGAACCTTAGAATCCAAGTCTTCCAAACAACACCAAACTTACAACAAATCAGCTCACAGTTAAGAGGGTTAAACATAGAAGATGACCAAGCACACACATTCTAGTCAAACCAGCCACACTACAGATTACCCTAGATAAAAATCCACATGACTGTAGAAGGGCTTGAAAGAGAGCAAACATTCGGTTGTGACCCTTTGGTCCCACAACCCAACGAGTCCACAAGTCAATCCGACGTTGACATTGGCTTACGCACATTAGTATTTAGATCCACTCCACTTCTACCTATCATCATCACACAGTTATCCTTGTTGGATATAGCAACTAACGAAGCTAAGGGTTTCTGGACTAGACCGGAGAATCACCCGTAGAGTCCACTATATCCATCATCCATCCTATGCCCCTATCTGGAGATATATATGAGACAATCCCAGGTCATTTTCCCCGTATCCCACAACCTATAGACTGGATTACACTAGAGCTTGATATTAATTAGAGCCTTCAAGAAGTCATCCTCACTGATTGATCTATCACGCGAGTTCAAAGTTAGGAGGACCTTCTTTTCCTTAGATTCATAGATTCCACTAGTGCGTGTCGAAGACATAAAATTTCCTAACTAGCTTGTCTACATCCCACGTATAGTCCATCCCCACTAGCTATCTTGGCACGACCTTGGGAGGTTGGGTGTGAGGAAGAGTTACTTGTAGATTCCCATGCTCGCTTGTCACTTTTTCACCATATAGTAACCTCCTCTAATTTTCTTCAAGATTTCCCTTCATTTTCTAGAGTATCGAGGTGTAGAAGATACAACAGATAATGTACATAATTGTGAAATTTTATGGAGGGCCAAAGCAATAAAATCCCTAGACATAAAAGCTATCAAATTTTCCACTTCACTTCAATACCACACATATAGTTGGTATAGGAAGTATGATCCACACCATATGGCAAAGGACTATGATGTTTTTTACATTGCTTTCTTGACATATTTTCATATACCTAAATTCGAGCATTAGAGTATTAGTGCATTAAAATATATTAAGTAGTGTTTGGCTGAACGCGCGTCGAGAGTAGAAAATGAAAAAGGGAATTTTGTTATCGTATAGATGATGAAGAGGTTGAGGACTTTAACATTGAGCACATAGAAGGTGTGTGTGAAGTATTGGATTCTATAGATGAAAAAGTGCGTGCATATCATGTGCCATTAAAATTAAATAAAGTTAATATCGGGACTAATGATGCATCAAAGGAGGCCATGATTGGTGACTATTTGTATAAGGCATAGGTCAAAAAAATAATTAAAATATTGTGTGACTTTCAAGATCTATTCCCAAGGGGTACCATGAGTTAAAGGGTGTCCATCCATCATTAGGTGAGATGAAGATCAAGCTCAAGGATGGCATACGACTGTTCAAAAGAGGCATTACCAGATGAATCTGATCTTATTCTTTAAGGTGAAGAATGAAATTGAAAATATGCTCAAGGAATGTATTATAGAGTGTATTGAAGAGTTAGAATAGATAAGCCCTATGGTCAACAACATAAAAAATAATGGGAGGATAAGGATTTGTTTTTACTATAATGTTTTGAATGCTTCATGTGTCATTGATCCCTTTCCCACACCATTCACCGAGGAGAACGTAGAAGTGTTATAGGGCACAAGATTTATTCTTTCATTGAAGGATTTTCAAGATATCATCAAGTTAGGATTTGGTGTGAATATTAGGAGAAATCAATGTTTACAATTGAATGGGGATGTTTTGTTTACAAAATTATTCCTTTGGCCTAAGGAACATGTTGAATGTATTCTCATGCATTGTTGTTCAAGCATTTCAAGATTTCATTCACAAGTTCCTTTAAGTATATTTAGATGATTGGACTATTTATGGGATGATTAAAGACCATTGTGACTATTTGAGGTTAATGTTTGAGAGATGTAAACAACTTAACATATCCTTAAACATTAAGAAATGTATCTTTGTGATATCATTTAGTACTTTTATTGGACACATCATCTATAAATAAGGCTTGTTGGTAGATCCCACCAAGATTGCAGTCATCTTGGGGTTGGAAGAACCAACTAATTAGAGTGAAGTGCATGGATTCCTTGGACATACTGGTTATTACCACAAATTCATTAAGGGGTATGCCAAGATTTATACTCCTCTAGAGGATTTGCTAAAGGAAAAAGAAAAATTCTAGTGGGGTAACATGTAACAACTAAAATTTGAGACTTTAAAGGAGAAGCTAACCACCATGCCCATCTTACGCTTCCCTTCTTGGAATAAACCATTCCATGTTCATGTAGATGCTTCCAAAACTGTAATTGGTGCAATAGGCCTAGCTAGGGGAAGATAATGTAGACCATCCTATCTATTTTGCAAGCAGGAAGTTGACATCGGATGAGAAGAATTACACAACCATAAAGTGTGAAGTGTTTTTAATGATGTATGTGTTTCACAAGTTTAGATAGTATCTACTAATAAAACCATTTATATTCTACACCGATCACATGACACTTAAGTATCTAGCTAACAAGACATTTTTATAAGTACACACATATTATTAGATCCTTTTATTCCAAGAATTTAATTTTTCCATTATAGTCAAGCCTGGAAAAAGAAATTTGGGACCGTAGATCACTTGTTATGGATCAAATCTGGAAAGGACATGCAAAACATAGATACACTATGTTATATGTTAATATATTCAAATTACAATGCATGCCTATTGATTTATAAGTCATTGCACTTTTCTTGCGTACGGAGTTGTTCTGACGGAATGAACACACTAGAGAAGAAGTCACTTTCCATTCACCTTTCAACCTACCAAATTAGTCGGAGGACACCTATATAAAATGGGTAGAGCTGAATTTATGTGCGAGATGCATCTTGGAGCATGAGAGCCATGTCATCATGGAAGGAGTGCATGGTGGGATTACTAAAGGTCATCATGTAGGCAAAGTGACAACGTGCAAGATATTACTTGCTAGATTATGGTGGGGGACACTTTATAAAGATACTAAGGATTTTGTCAAGGCATGTGATCATTATTAAAAAATAGGAAACCAAGAAACCATGATTAAATGAAGCTATAACCTATCAAAAATGTATAACCTTTTGAGAAATGGGCAATAAAATTTGTTGACCTAATTGCACTAGCTACATTGGGGATATAAGTGCACTACATTATCACATGCAAAAATTATTTGACAAGATGGGTAGAAGATTATACCATAAAGGATTTCACTACAACTATAAGAACTATATTTTTATGGGAAAACATCATTGTTCATCATGGCGGTCCATTGAGCCTTACCAGTGATAGGGGCACTCATTTTCTAAATGAGACAAGTAGAATACTTTTAGTAGACTTTATGGTAGCCAATCATAAGCCTACCATGTTATCACCCACATGCCAATGGTATTGGAGAGGCTTTCAATAAGATCTTGGGACATACATTGAAAAAAAAATGTGATGTAGGAAAAAGGATTAGGATGACAAAGTATCAGTTGTTTTATAGGAATACAAGACTACATGCAAGAGGTTGAATAAATCCACACCATTTTAATTAGTGTTTGGCACAGACAATCCTACACATGGAATTTATGTTACCCTCCCTACATATTGCATATTACATGTATAGGTGGACTTGACGATGAGAAATCTATAGAGGAGAACATTGTTAAATTGATGTAATTGGATGAGCAACACACAATTGCATGGTGGAGTCAAAAGACATAAAAGGAAAGACAAAATGCTTGGCATGATAGGCACATAAGAAAAATGTATTTTACAATTGGAGGTCTCATGCTTTTTTATATTCTTCTAAGTTTGTATGCCACACTAGGAAGCTCAAAGTTCATTGGTTGGGACCATTTAAAGTAACCAAGATACTAGAATCGGACGCATGTCGATTCTGAGCATTGGATGGAACCATGTTTCCTGGTTACTTCAATGGGAGTAGGGTGAAACCCTACTATAAATAATCTTCAATATTTATGATTGTAATAAGGAATTATTTCTAGTAAAATAGGTTCCCTTTCATCTTTTATTTTTATTTTTGTGTCATAATAATTGTGTTCACGCACAACATATGATCAATCTTTTTAGACTGATGTGTAGAGGACTACACATGATTTTCAATGTGGGGATAGACATGTAAGGTGTGCAATGAAAAAAGGTGAAAGGTGTGTACTTAGGATATACGTAAAGGCATTCAATAAAGTATTCTTCTTATTGGGTTGATAAGGCATGAGTGTGTGGATTGGTGGATTTTCTTAAATCGATGACTTAGTGATATTGCTCGATGAAACCATGATGGAAGACACAACACACGGATAAAGTGATGGAGGAAAGGTGGATGGAAACAACCTAGAAAGTGGTACGAGAGGAAGAATGTGTGCAACACATGAGGAGGCCACAAGTGAGTCTAAACCCGTGAATTAGTAGTTCATCAAAAAGTTATGGATTTATGTGCATGGAAGAATCTTGTGGAAGAAAAGAGTAAGAGAAAAAATGCTTTAAAGCTAAAAATAATTAAAGAAGTAGTAAGTGAGTGTAATTAATGTAGTGAAAAACTGAAATGGTTATAAAAGGAGGGTGGGAAAAGTCATTTTTACCTTGTTATTTGAGAACTAGTGTGCAAATGAGCTCTTGTAAACCAAAAACTAGTGTGAAGTGCAAACCATATCTAAAAAAAGATGTGAAGAAGAGAGAACAAGTATAAAATCTTGAGAATAGAGATCTCTTTTTGAAGAAGTGGAAAATAGGAAAAAATGGGTTGGAGGTAAGGAAACAAGTTCAGTTTGAAGATGAAGGACAAATTTATGGTACAATGATTCATATGTTGAGCTATGGCACAAATTTGGAGTAAACAAGGACAAAGAAACAAGTAAGGGAAAAGGAATGAAGCAATGTAAGCACGATTTAAGAAAACAACGGTTTTATTTTAGGTTCCTAGGGCACGTAATTTACATGTTTAAGGATTAAAGAAGTTGGAGTATGATACATGAGTTATAATGGTGCCAATGAAGACACAAAATAATAGGAAGCCCACATAAGAATCATGTAAATATTGGTTATCTAAGATGTAGTATCTTCAAAAATTAGTTATAGGGAAACCATGGGTATGAAAAATTTAGAAATTAAAAATCAAATAATACTAGCATAAGCACAAGCCCATGATGTAAACATCAATAACAATTTCTTACGATACATGGGTAAAAGGAATATGGAAGGATATATAGTCCTTGATGATAAAATATGTAAAACCTTGGAAGGGGTTGGGGTACTTCAACTATATGAGTTTCCCTTCTCGGGGAAGCATAAGTGCTTGTACTAGTGGTTGATTTCACACATCCACAAAGATTACTTATATTTTTAGGTATGAGGATGCAATTGAATGATAAATTAATTAGCATAGTAATTGGGCTAGATGACACTAGAGAGGAAATAGAACTCAACCTACAAGATAAAGTAGTGATAGAGGAAACAACTATAAAGTTACAATACCAATGAGGAAGTTGCACCTTTAGCATTGAGAAAATTTCTAACCTAAGAACCAAAATGGTTGTAGACCTGATAAGTTGTAAATTGGGTGCCTATGAGAGATGGATAGAGGTGAATAATAAGTTTCGTATATTGCGCATAAGATGGCACACAAGACCAAGTATAACATTTCCTTATATATAGTTAAAGGAATCATAGAGGAGGAAAGGGCATAAATAGAGAAAGGATATAAAATTACTTGAGGTTTTATCCCTATTTTGATTGTATTTTTGGAAATAAGAGTGCTAGACAGTCTATAGGATAATATTTGGGAGCACCCTATCGAGAAGAAGTTATCGTCACCAAGGTTCACCAATTATACGTGTGATGGGGCCATCTCTAATCGATATAAGGTGCACCTTGAAAAATGGTACAAGATAATGTGTGATGCCTTTGAAAATGAGTAATGTGTTCTTAGATATTTTCCATATTTGTTGGATAAATAGGCAAATGTTTATGTGTTGCAAAGCACTTCATCCTTGGCGCTTTTTAGCTCTTGCTCTACTTCTATACTTACCCTGCAAGTATACTTGTGATGGGCCCATTGCTAAGTTATGGAGCCTATTTTCATGTGATAAAGTGTTGAAGACTGTACACTAAGAGTACTATACACTTTCCATAGTTATCTTTTTGGGGTTTAGGGTTGGCAGCCCCTAGTAGTAGGGGTTCAGGAGCATAGCCCCCAAATTTTTTTTGGGCCTTAAAACATGCCCGATCAATCGGGAAAGATGATTTTCTCATATGGGTGGGATTTTTGACCCATAGGTTTATGGGATGGTATTGGCCCATGGTTTTAATACCCACGCTTTGTAAAATTGCTTAAGCGATTGTCTACTTATTTGGTTTTATGCATATGATAGGCATAATGTAACATTGCAGAGATATGTTTTGAATTCGGTGTGAATTCTGTAGAGTTTTTTGAGCATATCTCCAAACATATCTAGGTATTGTATTAAGAGAGTGGTGGCTTGTAATAAAATCTAAGCAAGTGATTTTTGGTGGACGTAGCGCAAATTGGGTGAACCACGTTAAATACTGTCTCTTTATGTTGTGTTATTTTATTCTCAGTAACTTTATTTGAGATATGTAATATTTTTATGCTTATTAGTTTCTAGTGTTGTAATTCTATGAGGGATTTTTCTGCATATTTTATCCGTTATTTCCTAACACACATATCTAATCCATTTAAGGTGCGACTTGAAAAATGGTACAGTAATAATGTTTGATGCATTTGAAAATTAGTGACATGTGCCTAGAGAGTTTCCATCATTATAGGATGAATAGGAGGAGTTTTTCATGTTACACCACTTTAGCCTTAGCAAATTTTTATTGAATAATGGGGAGATGAGAACATGGTGTAAAATGCCATCCGAATTCACCACTCCGTATTTCAAAGGAAAGGTAAATAGTTAAAGGATACACAACAATTAAAATCCAATGCACAAATGGTAGATGAAGACTATTATACATTGTGCAAGACATATGGTTATGAGTCAAAGCCACCATATGTTGAAACTATGGAGTTGGATAACATGGACATGAACCCTATTATGACCTTGGCGTAGGCATAGAGGATTGTAAGGTCTACATTTATCTATGGAAAAGATTAAGGATGGGAAATTGGTTAATGTGCATGACCTCGAGCTGTTACATCCATTAAATAAGCACACATTGAAGATTCCTAAGTGTAGGGATGAGAAAAATCCTGTAGAGGAAGAAGAAGAGGAAGAGGGTGTGCTAGATAAAAGTAGAAGAAATAAAATGTATAGAATACACCAAAAATAAAGATCCTCACACGTGGATAAGGAATATCCAATAGAGGAAGCATGAAATCCCTGTCATACCTAGGAGGATAGGCCTCATGTTGTTCATACTATCGATAACGAGGAAGAATCGGAAGAGCCCGTGTAAGAAGAGAGGCATCGAAAGAGCCCATGCAAGAAGAAAAGGGCCAATATGAGGAGGATGTGCATAATAAAGAGAAGGTGGAATAATGTGAAGAAGAACATTAATACATGTGTGATGAGGAAGAATCCCAAGAGTAAGGAGATGGAGAAGGGATAAAAACTAGGGAAGGAAAATACCATGCACAATACAATGTTGTGCAATAGACACTACAAGGGCCATATGTAGGAGGAAGAAAGCCAATACAATCTCTGAAGGCACCAAAAATTTCATTAAGGGTAAGTTTTAGAGTTTGGTAACCACAAGAGAGTTATTTTGTTGGGATATGTTTGACAGGGTTGAAGCCCATCCATGCACAAGGAAAATATTATCTTGGAGCTTACATGTTTATGGTGTTTTTTGGTTAGTAATATACATGAATAAAGTACCACAAACTCAAATAAGGTAGGGTTTAATGATACTTACACCGAAAAATTACAATTTGAGGATAATCCAACATGGGAAATGTGAAAAGATCCTCCTTTAACCAAGTGAGAAGACTTGTATACAAAGATAGATACATAAAGACACATTAGATAAACATTATAATGAGTTGCTCAATGAATGTGATTCCCATGAATCTGAAGGAATTACTTGAAGGGTGTCAATTCGTTTGATACAATTAAGTGAATTGATAATGACAAGATAAATGATAATAATGATTTAGAATTCAAGAGGGATGGAAATATCCTGTTCAATGTTGTAAGTGGCTCGTGGTAAGGTAGTGGCAAGTTATAAATCTAAGAAATAGTTGAACCGATACTATTTAGTTGTGTCTTATATTTCTCGTATGATTTCAAGTTGATCTTCAATGTATTCAATTTCTAGTGTGAATGCGATGGTGCATAGGTTGATCTCATGTGCAATATTAAACTATTCCCACACAAAGGGCTGTCAAACTGGTGATGGAGTGTGAAGGACCTAGAACAATCATCTACATAACATACATATTATAAACAACTAATTAGACCAAATACAAATTGAGGGAAGTATAGTTAAATTATGTTATTAGGTAAAAAAATAAATTGAAAAGGATCATTGGAGATCGTTAGGGATCGTAGGAATTGATATAATCTTTGGTGATTAAGTAAATCATCGGCGATCACTATAAAAAGTTTATATATTGATCAAAGGAGGTTCTATCTAAAGAAAAGACTCTAGATGATTGATTGGACTTCTATCATGGATGCAAATGAAATGAAAACAAATAGAAATGAGGTTTGGATTACCTTGAATGTAAAAATGGGCTAGATACACTTGCAAGTTCTCACAAGAGATTTGTATAGTGTTTAATGTCTTGAAATTTCAACAATGAGGATGTATGGGAGTTGGTAATGATGTCACCTAGTTTACTAATATAGCAGAGCTTCATTGTAATAGCCCTCAATCCCTACAAAAAGGAGCCTTTAGGTCCTATTTATAATCGTTAGCGATCTATTAGGGTCATCGGTGATCCGTAAAATTCATAGAAAGTAGCTTCTAAGTCATTTCAACCACTTCTAAGTTGGGATTTATTCAGGTAGGGGTGCAAGGTAATTTGGTTAAGGATGTTAAGAGGTTAGGTAATGGGATAAAAATGGGTTTAAAAGGGTGATAGATGGTTAGGGAGGTTAAGGTAGGTAAGTAAGGTTTACGGGGGTAAAAATGTGATTTTCCAAGGATGGGGGTAGTAGTGACTAGGATTATAATAGTTTTAATGATTTAATGTGTGTGTGTGGGGTATAGGTGGGTTACCTAGGGTGACGAAAAATCTAGTGTCTACATTTTCCCCTTTTTGTCAAGTGGTTTGTGATGGAAAAATGCTAGACAAAAACAAATGACATGATTTGATTGTGTTTGGATAGGTGGTCCTCCCTCAAAATGGGTATTATTACTATGAAGTGAAATGATCACTAGTTTGGAAAAATGTTTTTGGATGAGATAGGTTTATATGATGGTGTGTTTGTTTTAAGATGCCCCAAGACTAGGCATGAAAACAAGATTTCCACAAAGGCAAAGCTTGCACTATTATAGAGTCAAATGATAGGGGAACCAAGGGGTTTGCAACCTATAGATGTATGAATCATGTGCGTGAAGCTGAGGGAAATGATATTTTCTAGGTATGATATCCATGATGTATCATGATACACAAGATTTGATAAACGATGCTTTGAAACCTGAACATGGGCTTATATGGCAAGGAAGAAAAGCTGATAGGGGAACCAATGGGTTCATGTCCTATAAACATATGACTTAACGATGTCAAAGGAAATGTTTTCTTGAAGGGAATGTGAGATCCAAGGTGGATTTGAAAAGTATAGATTTGTTGTTTCTGATTTTAAAATAGAGATTGGGGCCCAAAAAGGAGCACATGGCTGAAAAATGTGTAATTTTGGCAAGGCATGATGAGAATTATGGCTTGATGAGGTCAAAGCACCAAAAATTGATTTTGACAAATTTGATGATGATTTATACTAGATCGTTGGTGATTGAGTGGATTTTCGATGATTTCATGGATCGCTAGCGATCGGTCCGCATAAAAAACAAAGGGTATATAAATCCATTTGGAAAGCTTATTTGATATCGTTGGTATTTTGAGATTAAGACATCTAGAGAGCTCAAATTCATGATTTTTGATTTTTGAACATGATGGAGGTAGCTAGAGGTGTACGAAGCGATGTCAACCGACACGTGTTGAGGTAGGTGATGTACTTATGATTTTTTCATCATTGTTTTTGGATCTTAGCTATGGGATTGTCGACAATTTTCGTATGAAATTGCTTCATAGGATAGATGGAAATTGGGGGTGATTGATAACAATCTTGTAGGATTGTTGGTGATTTAGTGAGATTTGATAATTATTTAGATAAATGTTAAATTTTATTAAGTGATTTTGATTGGTTATGGTATCTTATGTTTGTTTTTTAATTTTTGTGGATGTAAGTGAGAGACCTATTGAATACACGAGACATGGTTCCAAAAATCCTTGATGAGGTCTCTGTGAGTAGTTATCGGATGAGGAGTGGAGGCATCTATAGGAGGTGGGATTAGGCAAGATGTTTCATTACCGACTTATCCATAGGGATGATAGATTATTGTTGGATTTTTTCGAGAGGTGGGAACCTATTACATGTACTTTTGGTTTCCCATGAGAGATGATAGTGAATTTGGAGCATGTGTACTAGATTTTATTTTATCATTATAGGGTGAGTAGATTTATACTAATGATGAGGAGGGAAGGGAAATTGTGATGAATCATTTATATGGAGATGAGAGTTTAGAGGTTGTATTTTATATTTGAGGGTTCTCATATGGGTCTTCATATTGTGATGAGGAGGAGGACCGTGCTTTAGTGATTATGATGATGTTGGGTATTAGCTGTTACGCCTTACTGGATTCAACCGGAGGGAAATTTTCATGGATGTTAACATGTGTGGCAAGGGATATGGTGGAGCATGGGACAATGTTTTCTTAGGATCCTACTTTTTGGTGGAGGTTTAAAAAGAGTTGTGATTTTAGAGGACCAAACATAGATTTGGTGTTGATGTAGCATTTTTGCTAGAGTGTTAGGCTTACGATCATACCGCAGAGCTCGGTCGAGAGGAATTTCATGGATGAGGTAGGTGGATTCAAATTATCTGGTAGGTTTTATGAGATGGATATCAAATCATGGGGCTATAGGACTGGTCGGGGATGAGGATTACTATAGGAAGCTCATGGCTAGCCTACAGTAGATAGTGTGATTTGGAGGTTGTATACAATATTCTCAATATAGATTGATACAATGTGGGAGCTAGTGGTTATGTATTAGGATCAGCGTGTGTAAGGGGAGGGTAAGTGGGATTTGATCCAATTTGGCCATGTTATATGACAGATTTGGTCTTGGATAGGATGTGTCGAAGGCGGCAAAGTGTGGCTTACTAGAGGGATGATTCCAAGTTAAATATAACACTTCCAGTTGTTAGAGAGGTAATATATACAAAAGATGAGGAGGGGTTTGGTGTAGTGGTGGATGCATAGGGAGTAGTGATTGTGCATGATGATATGAGGGTGATGATAATAGCCTATGTTGCATGGTGTAAGGGGTATCTAGGTGGTTTTGATAAATGGGAGTGAACTCGTATCAAGATGGCACCTCGGAAGGGTGATAGTGGTGGTGAGGGCGGAGATTGAGAAGATAGGGTAGTAGTTTTAGAGGCTAACATATCTTTTTAGGAGACAAAGAAGGCCACATTAGTTGCTAAGACAAATGGGCTAACTCAAAACTCACCAGTGTATAGGCAGAGCTTGCTCAAGCTATAGATGACCAAGATCAATATCGGAAACAAAGAGAGGAATTGTGGAAGGCTTTGAGTGATATATACTTTTATTTTGGGAGCTAAGATATGGATGGTGAGATCTCGGGATAGTGGTAAGATGGGGCCACATGGTAGTGTGAGTTTGGCCAACTACTAGTTGTTTCATAAGGAGCTCATGTATTATGATGAGATAGTACAATAGAGGTTACCCGATGAACCTCACTACATGATATATCTAGCATAGAGGCAAGTAACACAATTAGGTAGTGTGTGTGAGTGTTGGTCGGTACTAAGAGGACTAGATAGAGGACCAAATGGGGTCTTGGTGGTGATTAGGGAGTAGTGTATGAGGGAGTATCTCGCTTGATGGATATTTAGTTCACTCATAGATATAGATGTGATGATATTTTTATGTATGTAGAGGCTCACTTGAAGCTTATGTTTATGTATATTTTTGATACACGAGGTTTTTTGAGACACATGATGATGTATATTTTATTTTTGATATATCCATATGATTATTATTACGTTTCATGTATTATTGATTTATTTTGATGAAATGTGTTTGTGATGAAATTTTGAGATAGTTTAGATGTTTTAGATATATTTGATATGATGTTAGATGCGTAGATGTTGATATGATGTTCAATATGATGTGACTCGAGGTAGTGATCTTGATGTGTGTTTCAAAATGTATTGTGATCATGGTTTAAAATAAATGTTAAATGTTTGCTTTTTAAATTGGATTTTATACATATATAATCTTATGGTAAATTAAATATGTATGACAATGCACTTGATACCTTGTAACAAATTTAAGCATATAACTAATAATAATTAGTCACATGTAGGATTTTGGATATATGTGAAAATGTGCATATATACCTTCTTATACGTGGGAAGGGTTGATATGTAGTTTGTATAGGGAGTAGGCTCTCTTTTGATTGTTGTAGATTTATACCCCTACTATATTTTATTGTCCAAACCGATAAATGTGGAAATTTTACTTTTTATGTGAAAGATGATTGATGCGGTAATATTTCCTAGGATTCTTTCGATATTTGACTTTGATATGAAGGTTGATTAATATGAGAAGCATTTTTTAATGATATGGGCAGTAAACATTTTGAGGGAGTGGTATATAATTTTTATTTTTATTTTTAGATAACCATCCTTCAAGGGATCAATCTATAATTTCATAAGCAATTGTTCTTTGAGGGATTAGTTTGTATATTAATAGTATGATTAATAGTTTTCCTTCGAGGGATCAATCTATATGTTTTTGATAATGTGCATCCATATGTATATTTTTTTATTTTGTTTTTAGTTGAGGGAATTCCTAGTAGACCACTTGAGGAGGGGGAAAGATGTGTACAAACCACATATCTGAAAATTAACATGTTTTTAGTTATTAGACAAGGGAAATATAGGAGTAATGAATGTGGGGTTCCTACTTATAAAGAGGAACTTATCAATGTGGAAAATGTGATGAACATATCTATGGTTTTCATATTTAACGTTGTGGATGTAGGATACTGATGGATGACCACATAATTCCAAATCATTACGATCTTGAATGACATGCTAGTGATGGAATGAGATATTTGATATGACTAATGTTATGGTAGTAGATGTGTTAGCACTATAAAGGCCAAAAGTGAAAGGAATTTAGAGGTTTATTATTAGTTTTACCATTGAGGAAGCTAAGTGATATTATCTCGACCCATATTTATGAGTGATGACATATGGACCGATCTAGTTAGGGGAAAACTTTCCATGTTTACTCATTTCCAAAGTAGTGACATTTTGATTCTCTTTGAGGACAAGATCACCAATGTTGAAGTCACGTTATTTGACATGTTTTTTGTATGCTCATTTTATGCATTCTTAATAGACATGATGATGTTCAAGGGTTTTTATGTGGCATTCATCTAACAATTCAATCAGTATTAGGTGTTATTGATGATAGTCTTCATTAATGATAAAATATATGATGGACACGTGAAGGGATGGAATTTGAATGTCAAGGGTGGAACCTCTTCAAAGCGAAAAAATAAAGAGAAGGGTGTAGAACCTATAGAACTATGGATGCTAGTTCGATAGGCCCATAGAGAAAACAAAATTTAGAGATCCCAATTCCTACCTTTTTTGTCGACGGTCTTCATGAGGATTTTGTTGAATGTTTTGTTAAAAGATTTTACTTGTCCATTTTATTTTGGATAATAAAGAGATGAATATATTGGTTTAAAGTTGAAAGTGTCCCATAATTTATTTAATTCCTTATTTTGAAAGAGTTTCCATTATCTCGTTATAATATTGTGAGGGATGTCAAAGTGAAATATGATATGTTGATAAATGAAATTGATGATTTTATTTTCTTTAGTGGAGACCAGGGGAATAACCTCCACCCATTTAGTGAAGTATTCAGTAGTAGTGATGATAGAGTGATGTTTATTATGATGAATGAGGGTTGATGAGGCCAATGAGGTCAAGTCCCCATTGTGAAAAAGGTGAAAAATCTTGAGTGGGTTATAGGGCATGATTGGGAATATGCGTGAGGCTGGAATGTTGTTGACATTTAACACATTTCTTGATGTATGTACAACAATATTGATTAATGGTAGGCCAGTAATAGCCCATCCATAGGATACGTTTAGCAATAACCATATCGCTAAAGTTCCCACCACATATACCATCATGGAATTCCCAGATAAATTTAGTGGATTCATGAGATATGAGGCATTGGAGAAGGAGGCCATAAAATCCAAATTTGTAGAGAACACTGCCTACATTGACATATCAAGAAACACATTAAAGAAAATATATTTTAGTGTTTTTAGAGGGAAATTTTGGATTGAGAGAGATAGTCATAGGTTTTAGTGTACCAAATATTTGTTTGATTGTATTTGACAAGGTTAATAGAGGGGATTTTTTTAGTATGAGATGGTTGATCAATTTGATGCAAATGAACCACTTGTGATATTTGATTGATAAAGGGATAAGTGATGTAATAGAAGCCATAGTGTCCATGATTTTTTTTATGATCAATGAACAATTTAGATCATATACTAATTGAATCATTCTAAAAGTAATTCAACAATATTCTTATATTTTTGTAAAATTTCATTTTTACATTAATAAATTCCTTTGATTTGATTTATGAAAAGTTAAGAGTCTCCATAGATTTCCACGATTTGAACACAAAACATGACTACAGTTTAGAGATCCATGACAAAGGGTTTCGTAATCAACCATGTTATTAGTGCATTCAACATTTAATTTAAAGGATAGAGGGATAAGAGTCACTCAGGCAGGTATGATAATGATACAAGTACATCCCCTTGTTGGCATTTAGAACCGTTGAAGAAAAGTGTCATTTTAAGAGGAGTGTACTCTTGATCAATAGTGTTAATGGATTTGTCGGGAAATTATTTGTGAGGTAGTTGATTATTAGGAAGGGGAGATTTTACAATTTTTGGGTGATGGATTTACCTTTAATATATTTATACGACATGAATTCTAGATCAAATTCAGTCATGAGCATGATCCATCAAGTGATATGGTCATTATGGTATGGTTTAGAATGCATATATTTGAGAGGATTGAAATTGGTGATGACATGAGTTTTATGATTTAGGAGAAAATGACAAAGCTTGGAAGTTAAAAGTAGAAGTAAAAAAATAACTTTTCTTCTTTGGTGTAATGGGTTTCATAGTCATGAAGAGTGTGACTTATATAGTAGATAACATGTTCTCATCTTGATGTGCTAGCATAACACCAAGGGAATGATCAGTAGCAAATATGTATAGATAAAATCGCTCCCCCTCCCATGGAGGTGTGATCATGGGTGGTGATAAAATATATATTTTATGTACTCAAATGCCTTTTTTGACAGCTTGTGATCCCATTTGAAATGAACATCCTTTTAAAGGATATGATGGAAACGTTCATAGTGATCCAAAAGTGAGAGATGAATTTAGAGAAATGATTGGAGTATACCTTAGATAATACAAAGATGTTTGATATTAGAGGGAGGAGGCATCTTGACAATAGCCACGATGGAAACTATAAACCCTAAAAGTTTACTAGTAAGGACATAAAATACACATTTAGCAGGGCTAAGGCATATAAAGTATTAGATAATACAGATTAATATGATGTCAAGGATGACCATATGGTCTCTTTGGCACTTATATTTACCTAATATATCATCTATGTTGTCTTCCATAGTCTTATGAATGACATCATAGAAGATGTATCTTATGGCGTGTTGATAGGTGACCCCTACATTTTAAGTCCGAATGGCATGATGCAGTAGGAAAAGGTCCCCCAAGGATTAATGAAGGAGTTTTTATGTTAGTCATCAGTTGTGATAAGGATTTGATTGTATCCAGAGAATCCATCCATAAGATATAAAATTTCATGGACTGCCTAAGGTTGAAAATTTGATCGATATTAAGAAGAGGGAATTCATCTTTAGGAAAAACAAGATTAATATCTTAGAAGTTTGTGTAAATTCTTAACTTTCCATAGGATTTAGTTATGAGTACAATATTGGAAACCCATTGTGGATAGTCAATGGGTAAGATGAAGTTAGCGTAGAGGAGGCATTTTAACTCTTATTTCATGAGTAGGGCTACGTAAGGGTGCATCCTATGTATTTTTTTATAAGATTAATGTTAGGGATTGTGATGATCTTATGAATGAAAATTTTAGTTTTAATACCTGACATGTCACTATACAAACATGTGAAGGATTGAATATGTTTGGAAAGGAAGGTAGTGAATTCTTTTAATTCTTTTGAATCTAAAGATAGAAAAACTTTAACTATGTAAGGATCTTGTGAATTCCCTATGTTGACGTTGATAGTGGATTCATTAAGAAGTGTACATGTGTTAGAAAGTAAAGTATTTTTAAGGTAATGGTCCTCTTTCCCCATATAGGATAAAATGGATTGGTCTTTGTGGCATTGAATAATATTGACGGTAGGGGATTCTTCCTCTACCATTCATGGTAATAAGAGTGGAAGGGTCTTAATACCATCATTAGTTTGATAAATGAGTGTTCTAAGGTGATCTTATTGAGTAAAAAGGTTAGGGGATATAAATGACATCATCCATGTTGATAGAGTGGTCATGTGAAGATGAAGAGGATAATCTCGTTTTTCTATGGGTAAAAATATGGTGATCATGGAGGTGTATGAGGAAGGTTTGTTAAAACCTAGTTTGTATTTCTCATGGGGTTTGTGGGACAAGTTAAAAAATAAGTCATGTATACCATGTTTGTAGCATCCTAATCTGAAGCCTTTACAAGATAAACAATGAAGGTACATCTATATGATGCATTGATTATATAGGAATGAGAAATCAAATATAAACAACTTAGAATGTAATGATTGTCATGATATAGTGAAGTATAATCAATCCTTCCATTTATGAGGTTAATTTTAAAATGGGGAGGACCAAAAGAGATTATATTTCCAATGTTGGCTTCATATGTTGGTTGTTTATCAAGTATCCCATATGTTTTCGGTGTAGGGAGTGAATTAAGGGCTAGAAGGAAATACTCCCAAATGAACAATGTTGCATAACATCCTCAAAGGAGCTATCATCTAGTAGCTTAGATGTGGCAATGTAAGAACTAGAGGAGGCTTCGTTAGAGGAGCCCAAGTTTGTCTTGTGAATGAGGGTGTCATTACTCCTATAGGTCATGTGACATGCTTTAAAAGGGTTTGAGTCAACTAGATCAGTAAAGGTTTTACCTTCATGTTTGTATTTTAAACAACGATGTAAGGTGGATGTGGATGTGGTGTTTGATGGTGGTTTATAAAGTGTGGCTTTAGGGGTCGACAATTTTTTTAATTTTATTTGGATCTATAAGATTTGTAAGGATAATCCCTTTACTAGAAAGGCTTTAGATAGTAGCATAGAGGCTTTACAATCCTTAGTAGAGTGTCCTGAAGTGTGATGATATGCACAAAAAATTAAAATTTGTAAGATGGTTTCCACCCTCAAGAGCGAGATGAATCTAGAGGAGGTAAGGTTATGATAGATAATTGGATGATATTTTTGAGGTTTTAGTACAGTATCTTGTCAAAGCCAAGGTTGAGGGATTTGTGTTTTGTTTGATGACCTTGAAGTTGGGGCGGATGAGGTAATTTTTTGTGTGACATGTTTAGGTGTAGGTAAAGGAATGACCTTGGATTCAATAATAATGACTATGAATTTGGATGAAGGATGACACCCTAAGATAAAGGGTAAGGGATTTATATTTTGTGATGAGGTTGTTTGATGAATTTTGATATAGTTTATTTTTTCCTATATAAGTGGTTTGTGGGTTGTATAGTGGATTTATTGAGGTTCTACATGTGATGTTGGGTGGCATGATCATCAAAAGATATTTTTAATATTTCCATGATGGGTTTATTTTATGATAATTTTGAAGAGGTCATGAGAAGGTTTAAATCATATGTGGTAGATGCGAGAAGGGTCCGTTTTCTTTTCAATCAACATGGTAAATTTTAGGGGTGACTATTCATGAAAATATGAATATTATGAATTATGAATTTTGAATTTGGTGAATTTTTCACTACCGTGCATGCGGTAGCGCATTCACCAAAATTTTACAGACCTAAAAAATTGAATATAATTTCACCTTCATGTTTCCATTAAGGGGCGACTGATGTTAGTATATTTTCCTTCATGTTATATCATTCTAATATATATATATATATGATTAATTATCCATAGTATATTCCTATTTTTTACATTATAAGCATGTGAAAAATCTGAAAGTATAAGATCACAAGCCTAAGGATTTAGGAAAAACTGAAAGACTCAAGAGGTAAGAGAAAAAGAGATTTTTTTTGTATATTAGCAAGGTTATTTTATTTTTACAAATGAAAAGGGAAATGTACAAGTGTCACCTCGGTCGACAACATGTATAAGTGTTAAAGGTTAGTAACAAATATATGTGTTACCAAATGGTAATAGATATATGTGTTACCATTCGGTAACAAATATATTTGATAGCGGTGGGTGACATATATATCTCTGCCCAGATGGTAACAAATATATGTGTTTCCAGCCATAAAAGATATATCTCTGTATGCGGATGATAACAAATATATGTGTTGCTTGATTGGTACCATATATATCTATTATCGACCCAAGAACACATATATCTCATTGCAGGTCGATAACACATACATCGATTACCATCGATAATAGTTAAGTGTGTTACCATCCGGTAGCGATATTTTCTCGCAACCATCTTGCATATTTCTTAGTTGTTTAAGTGTTTGGTTGTGTTGTTTTCTGTCATTCTTAAGTTGTTTTATCTTGCGTTTGGATAAAGATTTATTTCCATCAGTATTTGAAAGTTCTATGTTTTTTTCACGTGTGTAGACTTCAAAATAATCCATTCGATGGCCCTTGTTACAAATGAGAAAATAAATCAAGGAAAAATAAAATGCAATATGGACATTTCAAAATATTTCAATCAATTAGAAGTAACCCCAGTGGCAAGAGGTAAGAAAACCAATTTCTACTATGATAATGTTACTTTATTTTTTTATTTACTTAGGGAAGCTATAAGCAAACCAATTTCTCTCAAATGTAGAAAACCCTAGTAGTGACCTTACTCCAAATGAAATTTCCAATCACCAGAGTAATACAATTCAAATTGACAGTATTGATAATCCCATTTCCCATCCAAATAAAACTTTTAATAAAAATTCCAGAAACTCACATCAGAAACGTAAGAGTGGGAAGTGGACTATATGAAGGACTTATAAATTTGAATGGTCAACCAAATATCCATTCATTGAACCTGTTTAACCTGAAAATAGTACTAATACTCCTACAAAATGTAGATGTACTATCTGTAGTTGGAAACTTGGCAGAGACCAAAAAATGCAATTGAAGTTGGACACAATAGAGAAACATCATGGGAAGGTTTACAAGGCTAAAAAACAAGATGATGGAACAATTATACAAATAAATATATGGAAAAATAAGGAAGATTTTTTACATCGGGTATATTTGCACAATATGATAATCATCATAAAAATCTTCAAGACCTAGTTAAGAAAGATGGAACCATAAAGGATATATTTGAAAAAGGTACTGATGTAAGTATTCAAGATAAACTTATTCAACTCGAACATTATTTCACATTTTGAAAAAGGGAAGACCAATTTAAGATCTCATTGATTATAATACATTATTTCAATCTAATGGATTTCTAAATATACGAACAACACACTAGTCAGATACTAGTGCATGGGAGATGGCAAAGTGTATGGTAGAAATAGAAATCATTGATTTGAGAGAGAAGGTAAAAAATGCAAATTTTATCACTTTGTTGAATGATGAGGTAACTAGAGTAGATAATACATATTGGGTGTGCATGCATGTCTACACTTTCATTTTCAATAACCATTTTAGGGAAAATCATCTACTAAATATGCACAAAATGACAAATAACTGCAATGTTAAGAACATGTGCAAACTTACTATTAAAACTTTGAAGGAAATAGATGGTGTGGATGATCATTCAATCTCTATAAAGCTTATTTTTGTCATGCAAGGTCACAAAATAGGACTTTGTATTTGTCTACAAACAAGAGTAGCCACATACATGATACCTATTCACTGTATGGATCACATAATGAATTTGGATTACAAGATTGTATGTGATTTTGAAAATTTTGCTAAGGTGGAGGAGCTGATATGGGACTTGCATTCATATATGTCAAGTAGTCCTAAAATATTTTTGGAGTTTCAAAGATTTTCTGTTGGAATAACAAATGGTAAAAAATTACTAAAATATGTTGACACGAGATGGATATCATTGTATGAACTAGCTTGTAGGATTTTTGAGGAATACAGGTCCTTAACATTATATATGTTCAAGAATCAAAGACAAGTGGACAAGGCTAAAGATCTATTATATCACTTAATAGATTTAGAGACATTATTAACTTTATGTGGTATTTTTCCAATGCTAAAGGAAATAAATAGCTTGGTGAAACATGCTTAGGAAAGATCCATATACATTATTGATTTTATAAAATTAAAGAAAAAAGTATGTATGATTTTAGATACCTTGTATATCACGTAAGACTAGATTCAAAAGCCAATTTTTAGCAACTTTAAGGATTTGATAGACACAAAATATCCCAATAGCTATTTAAAGTTTAGTATCAGTGGTCATCTTTGTATTTATATTGATGGGAAAAATATTAAAATGCACACTTTATAAAAATATCCTTATGTAGTAGGTTATGAACTTGAGGAAGAACCTGTCACAAGATGTCTTTTTGTTGTTGTAGTTTGTGATGTACGTAAAAATTGATGAAAATATCTGAAACATTATCTTTTGAGATCAGAGAGAATTTTAAAAATAGTGATTTTTTGAAGGCCATGGGAGTTATAAATCCCATTTTCTAGAACCCAATGATTAATGAAGAAAAGAAAGCCTCAAACTTTGGGAAATCCATGATTACACTTATGGAGCAGTTTGTAAATATACATGTCAATGGAGGGGAATTAAATGGTATATTGGATAGAAAATTACTCATATCCCAGTCACAAAATTTTGTATTTACAATGTCTGATCAATATAAGTCTATTGCTGACCCAACAGAAATGGGAGTTGTCACTCTATTTTGGAGAAAGATGCATCGAGTAGCATTCTAAGAGATAATATAAGTGAATACTTCAAACTATATGAAATCATACGAGATAATTATTCTTGGGTTTTTGAAGATGAAAGGGCATTTAGTACACTTACATATGTGAAATCAAAACTTCGCAACAAGTTGAACAAATATTTGGAAACTAGTTTGATAATCCATGTTTCAAGATATAGGGTGGACACATTTCATTTTGAAAGAGCACTAGCTACATGGACATCCCTTACAAAGCACAGATTTGTTAATAAGATACTGAGAATAATGAAGTCTCTAATAAGGGTGAAATTGACTTGGAATCTACTAGACAAGATACTACAAAAGTTATAAGAAGTGATGAAGGACCATCCAGGGATAGGGTTGTTTCAACTACCGGTCGAGTTAATTGTATTCATTTTCTGAAATATATTAATATATTGTTACTCAATATTTTTTTCATTTACATATATTGTGCATATAATGTTTGGAATTTTTTAATCCCTTCTATATTTTTTATAATGTTTGCAAATAACATATGGTAGATAGTTCATATTTGTGCAATATTATATATGAAAACTAGATGATGTAATAAAATTAAAGTTTATTACTAATAAATCATGTTCAATATTTGATTTCTCACTATCACAATTCCACAGAATAATTTTTCGCAAAAATATTATAATCCATATATGATATATAACATCATGATTATTACGATTAATAAAAAACATAGCAGTCTATGACTACATCCCATCATGATTATTGGAGATAATATTTACATTATGAATCAAGATTAAACTATCAAGATCAAAAGCAACATGCACATTCAAGACACAAGTTTAAATTTTTGAGTTCATACATATTTGAAACTAAATTGAACAATGTAAATCTAGATTCCAGAATCCATGTGTACTATTCATCAACTATTTCACATAAAGATAATAAACCATTTCACATGAGACTCTAAGAGAAATAAAAAGATCAACAATTTCACATAAAGATAATGTTTTCAAATTCCAATTGTCAAACACTAAATACATCAATAGTAACATAGTTTAAATTTTTAATAGAAGTTAATTGGACCCTTGTCCTTGAATAGATTCAACAACACCTACAACATTTGAACTATCTTGGATTACACCAGAATCTACTAATTCTTTTGCAGCAACATTAATATTTTCTAAATTTTCTCTATCTTCATGAGTTGCATCTCCTGCCAAAAGGATAGAAGGATCCTCATCAGTTTTTTCTTCAAAAGAATTTCCAGATCCAGTTTTTACTTCTTGATAATTCTCTCGCAATGTATTGTTCTTCTTGTTTAACAGAACAAGTTTTTCTTTAAAAATAATAGCCCCATGGACACTCTCTCTCAATTTTTTTAAGGTGCTCATCTAACACCTACACCTTTGTCTTCAAAGTCTGGTATTTTGACTGCAATTAAAAATCCCATAATTAGTATTTAGAATAAGATAAAGGATAACTATATATTTATTTAACAATATACAAAACAATAAAACTTACCATGACCAAGTACTTTTTCTGCATTAGCAATAGTGACAAGGTTCTTATCACAACTCCACTTGTTGTAGTAATATTGCACCTCAAAATTCAGATTAGCCATTATGTTCAACAATATTGTCAATACTTCATTCCTGTTGTAAACATTATCAATGACTGCACTTCCTTGTTGTGCTTGAGCAAGTATAACGTCAATCGAAAGCGGTTAATTTTTAAACCAATGAATAAAGTTTTTCTTTGTTTTCAAAATTATGATATTTATCATTGATTTCTTTTAGTAGAGATTTCACTTTGATCTCCCACATTTTTAGCTCCTTAAGATCAGAAATAAAATTATTTGTGATAAGGGATGTAGTATTATCCAACACAAGGATGTCAAGTGAAAATATGGTCTTTACATCATCATCCATTTTTCTTGACCAATTGGGGAAGGAGGATCTGAAGCGCTTACCGCCTCGACCCTTGCTTATGATCAGATTGTGTTAGATACTTGACATTTCTCCCGATGGTGTAGTGTAAAAATATATGTCAAACCCTAGATACTCCTCATCCATTTCTATATTATTTAAAATAGAAGTTCCTCGACTCTCAACACGTCATTAACTTTAAAATTGGGAACTCATATGCTATGAAATTATGATTTTCCTTGCTTGTATTCGTTTGAGGATTAGGGAGAGAAAGCCTTTTCCCCCAGACCATAAGCGGTGAAGGAGGAAGAAGGGAAGGTAGGACTGATGTTCTTCTTATGTACCGAGATGGATTCTGAGTAGAAAAGGTGGATGTCGGCATGATTGAGGATGAATTTCAGATTGTAAAAGATCTGCGAGCATCAATACTTTAACAATATCAGATTCAATAATTAGTATGTTGAAAATTTAAAATTAAGAAGACAAACAAGTGAACAATAAGAATTTCTTATGTTTTGAACTTTATCTATAATCAATAGACTATGGCATTAGGTGGAAGGGTGGTGGTGGCACTGGCACAAAAAATCTGAATTTAACAAAAACCAATTAAAAAGAATGATAAATTCGTAAAAGCAATTCAAAAGACTAATATAAATAAAGTTTAAGTCATTATTTATTGGTTGCTTTGTACTAGAACTTGAAGGGCCTGGTGATTATATGGTGGTGGTGTAGACTGATACTCTTCATGTTCTTTCTCAGGTATGTATGTCATGTGTGCACCGCCACTAGTGTGAGCAGACACTCTCGAGTCATTGATGCAGATATGTCGGAAAAGGTTACACATTAGGATAACAAAATTAGAAATATGTCATTGTCAAGAATCAAAGATTTAGATTATCATTAGTCTGTAAAATAATATCATAAAATTGAAACAATTGTGTAGTATGTAAAACATAAAACCTTGATTTTCCTCTACATCATGATCAAACATAGAACATGTTCTCTTCTTTCTCTTGGACCGAGCGGAGTGGGATGAATTCAAGGAACCACGCATCCATTTGTCTGGTCTAAAATTTTCCAAAGAGTCATAAGAAATTGTGACATGAACATCATTATCTCCAAAGCCCTAAAGCTCAAGAGGGTTATGTGAATGAACTTACACATGATGATGTTTTAGTGTTTCATTTACTTTTACATGTTCATAACACAATTATAGATTACATATTTATAAGATTTAATTTAATAATAATTTTGCTTTTGAAAGGAATCAAAATTAAATTATTTTGAAAACAAAATACTCACCAAATTCTCTTCCTGTGGAATTCCATGTTTATCCATCTTCTCGTGAAGATAAATTTAAATAGTTATGGATTTGAGTCCATAAAACCCTCATAATAGAAAGATAAAAACAAAACAAGAAGAACAACTAATTACGTAAGGATTTAGTTTGGCTTTGTCAATTTCGAATGAATCTTTTATGGAAGATATTAGCACCAATCGAATCTAACTCCAGCAAGGGTTTGAAGAAGGTAGTACATTTCCCACTGAGGAATGTCAGTGTATCTTCCCTGTAGAATGATACAGACTGGAAAAATTCCACCATGGCTAGGAGAAAGGGGTATTTGATAGATTGAGAGTTAATGCCTCTTTTGGCTAGAGTATTAACCTCAGCCTCAATAGAGAGATTGTAATGAGACTCTAAAAAAAAAAGTTCTCACAAAAATAATATCTTTGGTGCTTACAGGGCATTACATTTTCATGGAGCAAGCATGTTAAACATTTAATATCTTCAGTGTTATTGTAATGTGAAATTATTGGGATGGTAATTGAGTTGTGAAAGTTCCATTTGAATTATTATACACTTATATTAAATTATTTAATAATTTGTGGTGCATGTCGATATTGGGGCGTGTAAATAAGTCCATAGAATCTTGAGTAAGAATCCAATCGAAGTGGCTAATTATTTAAAAAAATCGAGTAGTTGTATCAACTGGGGATATAAAATGTTTCGGTAGGCATAGGAAGTTAGTTTAATGGTATTTTTTCTTGGGGCCATTATTCCTAAACATTGATTTCTTGAAAAAAGAAGAGGTTGGAAAATGACAGATAAAGATACATGTATATGAGCCTTGAGGATCGTAGAACAAATCATGTGGCAGGTGGCACTGGCTACTATCTAATACTAGAAGACTGGAAGTGGACGAGAAGGCTGGAACTCTCTGAAAAAGTCTATTTCGAGAAACCTGCACATAAAAATGGGACAAAATGAATGGGGAAGGGTATATATATAGGAAAGGAAAGTGTATTAAATGTGGGGAGTGGAAGACATGTGGCGTATTAAATTCTAAAAAACCATATATGTTACCATCTGGGAACAACATATCTACATTACCGATGAGAACATCATACATATGTTAACATCTGTAACAATGTCTACATTGGTAGCTTTGTTACCCACCAAAAACATGCATTTGTGAATAGTAACAATATGTTACGGGCGAAAACACCATCAAAACTCAACACAACATTACCCACCGACAATTTCGTGTTACTAACCAATAAAAAATAACACTCTAGCCATAAAATGTGTTACCGACCAACAATATCATGTTATTGACCGATAACATCATGTTATCGGCTTGTAACACCGACATTTTTGTTGTTTGGTAGAATACCATACACGTCATTCAACAACATGTTGTTGTTTCATCTTCTTGACGCTGAGTGTTATGTTTTCAAATGGTAAGATCATCACTCCGGTAAAGTAGCATGTGTTGTCACCGGTATCTTGAAATTTTGTTGTCATTTGAAAACATCCCATACATGTCATTTGGTAAGATATTATTGCTTCACCTTACCGCCAAGAAAAACCATGCCTTCTACACCATTTTTGAAAAATGGATTCCTTTTTCCATTACGAAACTCAATTTTATACATTTGTCTATGGTGCAAATGGCTTTTTGGTCGAGATTCACCATCCATTCTATTAACTTTTTGGGGAGGGGGTCTTAAAATGAACCTTGGTTTGTGCCTTGAGTTAGTGTCTCAATTTCAAATATTTTTGAAGTTGTATTGGAAGTCTTCAAAATATTGTAAAGGTTTGTGAATGATATCACTCAAGGTCATAAGGTAGCACAACCAAGTTTATGATCATGAAGAAGTCTTTATAGTGTTGTCATAAGGTCTAGTAGAAGTTAATGTCTTGATAATTTTTGGTATTTCCCTAAAGTAAAGGTTTTTTTGATAGTTCAAGAACAAGAGTTAGGTTGGTTGAAGGATTCATAAGTATCATATACCTCAAGTTGTGTTATCAAGTATAGTTGTAAGAAAAAGTACTCTATGATAAAAAGTTGATCTTGATGAAGGTTCATGAAGATTGTAATGACATAGATTTCACTTGAAGAAGGAAGTCATTCGTCAAATTATTGAATTATGGTCTTGTTGCATGATATTATATTATCGAGTTTAATTTAAAGATCATTGAATTTGAAGGGTGATTCTAAACATATTATCTAGGTCTATGTATTCTAAGATAGAATAGAGAAGACAAATCTAGAATATGTCTTCTAATTAGTGAATCTTAAGGTCTTGATCATGTATTAACATGAGTAAAAGGTATGTTAAGTATCATTAAAGGAAGAGAGTGAATTCTTATCTCGGGGGAGTAGGTACAAATTTTTGACAAGGTGTCAAATCATGGAATGTTTTAGCAAGAGGTTGTATGCTGCAAGTAAGAAAGACTATATGTATGAGTTTTTCTATCAATCATGGTTTTAAGGTCTATGAAATGTGAATCAAGCATAAAATTGGTTCAAGGAATGTTGTATGCTAATGTACTTTGAACTATGTGTAAGTTGGTTGCATCAAATGTATGAAAGAAAAAGAACATGGTCTACAAATGAAGATTTGAGTGCAGGTGGTAGAGTACAATGATGTAGACAGGTTAAATGTCACAATGTTGAAGAAGATATATAGTTAAGAATTTACATCGGGATTATTTAAGACTCAAGGTATTACAAGACATAGATCCAACTATGTAAAAGAAGATGATGATCAAAGAAGACATGAGTTTGCATACGAGGTTTCTATGGTCAAGATAGTGCATGTTAAAAGTAAGATATGGTGACATTGGTATGTAAAGTTTATTAAGGCTTAAGTATCATGAATCTTACTATCAAGGGAGACTATGTGGTCACAATTTTCTTGACATATCAAAGTAACACAAGAATATGGAATTCCTAGATGTCTGAGGAAAACAAATTTATTCTAAAATGTGTATTCAAAATATTATCTAAGTCATGTTAAAGATTATTCCATCGATCTATATGGCTCCATCTATATAGTTCGGGGTAGGGTAGAGCACCCTTGGCCCCAGAGAGGGAGAGGGGCCTTATTCCTAGACCCTCTATCCCATCCCTATCCCCGAACTAGTTTAGGGAAGGACCCCCACCCACTCTATCTATGGGTGAACAAGAATTGGGGATTGGATGCGGGCGAAATTACTCGAAAGATTATTCCATTAGGATTATATTATCTAAGTCTGTGAAAGAATTGCATGTACATTACATGATTTATTATAGAGTTGTATCTAGATGTGTTTACATGTTCAAGTTGTGACAATATCCTAGATGGATAGAAAATATAAAAGCCAAAGTAAAATGAAACTTTATAGGTATGATTATAAGTTGAACAAGTTTATTTTGTGTGACTCAAGTATTTGAATCATATGTTGAAGATGTAACAAACATGTTCATACACCATGATTTTTTTGAAGAGTGTACAAGACATGATTAGGATTACCAAATCGTAGATATTATATTCCTTAATTAAGATTTATGGTCACATGTATGTATGTGGATGCCTAGGTATGTAGTATTGTTTTTAACAAAATTATAAGAGCGATAAGAGAGTTTGCAGGAATAATACTTGTCTTGAGTAAAGGTTGGCATCTTGATGAAGGATTACAATGATGGTGTATAATCATATAAATCTAAGGTATGCTTCTTGAGTTATTTCTGAAGAAATTACATTGTTGTAAGAACAAGTATGCATGGTCACATCCTGGACATGGAGTTTTGCAATTATTTGTATTGGATCATAAGGTTGAGGGGGAGATATAGTGCTTATTATATTTAGTAGAGAATTAAAGAGTTACAAGATAGATATAGATTGATCTAAATCCTCATTATAAGGGAAAGTAGCATGTTGTGCACTATAATGGTGTACTACAAGTCTAAGAAGGTGTTATGAAGTAGGGGGAGCAAGTATTATCTTTTAATCAGGTGTTCAATGTGTCAATAAAAATTTTAGATAGAATTTTTGGTTATTAAAGGCACATTGAAAGGTGGAGGTTGTCAAATACTTCAATAAGTTATATTATGATAAATCAAAACAAAGACCGCTTTGAAGGATTAACTAAGAACTATGACACTTGAGTTGACCTACTTCCATGAAATATATGCAAAGTATGAAGGCTTAGTTTTACTTAGGTAGTTAGAGAAAGATGGTATGATCACAAGTGGAATAATAAGTTGATGATTCATGACATCAGTATGCTTATATGGAATGATGAAGTTTGTAATTTTTGGACTAAAAGAGTGCTTTAGGGACATTGGTCCTAAAGGTGATTATGGAAGTATTGAAGGAAAATCTTGTGGATTTTACATGATATGAGACCTAGAAGAAGTTGTAGAACATTAATTAAGACAAATTTTGGAGATTATACACTTAGGGGATTCATATGCATGATCCTATCAAGTTCATGGATCATTTGTTGGTTCTATTTGAAGGCAAGAAGAGAAAGTACAGACCAAGGGAGAGTCAAGTCAAGTCAGTAAGTTGTTTTGTGTATTGTTACCATTTTGTGTTGCCATTTTTCATTTTATGTCATCATTATAACCTTTTTCATAGATTTCAAAGGGGGAGAGAAGCTTAAGAAACATGAAAAAGAGAGTCATGTAGGTGTGTTTTGTCTTGTTGGTTGTCACCAACGTTTCTTAAGGTGGCTACAATCAATGAAAAACAAAGAGATTGTTGGCCATTAAATCTCGTTGTTGTCATTGATGTCAAAGGAAATTAATGGAAAAGGGTGTCAAGATTTCATATGAGTCTCTATGAGGTGTAATTCAAGATCAAACATAAATGTTGGTTGGTAGTGACTTGTTCTGGTTAAGTCCTATGTTGTTCTTGAACATGGTCTAGTAGGCATGGTCAAAGTATAATGTATCCAAAGTTGGTTAAAGGTATTCATGAGGTATATAATGTTTGATATGTTATATGAGATGTGTCTAAGTGTTTTCCATGAGTCATCATGTCCATTTCATGAATTGTCATGGTTGATTCAAGTCATTCTAGTCTTATTCCTAGATCTAGAGCATGTGGTTTGGTATGGTGGCATGAAAAATAGAGTAGGGAAGATTTTTGAAGTATGTTTAGAGAATTGTGAATTTACATACAAGGTATATGAGGATTTTCAGGTTTGTTTTCAGTTGTTTGAATATGTTTTATGGTCATTGGGAAGAAATAAGGTGGAGACTAGTCAAGAACACATAGGTAAGTAACTATGGCTGGAGTGTTTAAGAAATATTTTATCATGGATGATAATTGGTTTAATTATAGGATTTATGGTTTAATTATCTTTATGAACAGTTGTTAAGAAGTCATACGCTTTTAAACCATAGTGAAACCCTCCTTGCATATTTGAATTCTTTGGTCTCCAAATGATGCTAGAAATAAAAATTTATGTTTTTTATATGTATATAATTCCTCAAGGTTCTTTTTTTTGGTGGTTTGTTGTTCCAACTATTTTGGGAAATGAGATAAAAACACTAGTTTTGTGGAGATTTGCAGTTTTAGGGCTAAGATGGAAGCTTCATGATGAAAAGTAATTTTTTTCTAGACTCCTTGGGAGATGTAATAAGTAGCCTTAAAAATTTCAGATAGATTTATTATATAAAATGGAAGATGTAATCCCTTAAATTTGGTCTACCGATTTTGGCCTTAAGGGCTAAAATGCTAGTCTTGAGGGTTGAAGTGAGTTTGATGAAATTTCTTAATGGAGCTGATTTTTTTAGTCATTAATGGCTTGGTAACACTTGTTATGATGTTTTTGAGCTCTTGGAATGGTATGATTAAATGTTTTTTTAGTATAAGACCTAATGGCCTAGAAATTTGTAGTTGGCTTCTTAAGAATGTGTGAGGGAACAAGTGTGTTGGATCAGATTTATGCACATGGAATATGATGTTTAGTGTTTGTACATGTTGGTTCAAGTTTCCTTGATGCGTTCCATTATTTTTTTAGCTTTGTAGTGAATTTGAAGGTTTGTTTGCTTCTTTCTCTCAAGACTGGTTCTTGATTCCTTGAAGCCTAAATGATCGGTTTCATAGATTGGTTTGGTTGGAGGTCTTGAACTATGAGTTGGAGGAAAGTGAAGTTTTTATAGAAACTAGATTCAGAGAAATTTCCAATGGTATATGAATTAATATTTGATGATTATATTTTCTATGTGAATTTTTTCATTCTTTATGACTGAATTCTAGATTTTTAAAGACCTAGGAATAACATGCTTCTTGGAGTGTTTCATGGTGGAGATGTATGTTTTAGTGCTTCTTGTGATTGTTGATGATCTTGTGGAGATATAAATGAATTGTGTAGATATTTTTAATCCTTAACAAATTTGTTTGATTCTTTTGGAGTTGGTGCATTCGTTGGATCTTGGAGAGTGCATTTTTATGTAGGAAGATCTCATGCATGTTTAGTATGATCAATATGGAGTGTGTGAGTCATGTGGGATAGAAAGGTAAGAGAAAAGAGTTTGAAAGTTTGAATAAGGATGTTTCCCTCCAAAATGTACTTAAGTTGTAATAGTCATATCTAAGGGTGATTAAGGTTGTGAAGTGTGTTAAAAGTTTAATTAAGTCAAAAGGGTGTGTGATTAGTCATAACGAGTGTCAATTGTGTGTATGTGAGTGGTTATGTTGTAAAGGGAGTCCAAGAGTCACTAAGTTGGTAGGTTGAGTCATAATAGCATATGTAAGAGGAGTTACATTAGAATAGTTACATGCATGGAGAAGTATTATAATAAGGAGGTGATGGGAGTGAGTCAAGGACATTATTCCTCGTATGGAGGAGGAAGAAACCATGAAAGGTAGAAAAATGTAATGTTTTGGTGTTATTTTGTAAGAAATATAGATATACCCCTATTTGTGTGTGTGATTTCTTAGCATAACAGTTAGTAATGCATTCTCATGCTATAGTAAGGTGTATCTTGCATTGGAAAGGTACTTCTAAGAAGCATGATCTCTCCTTTTCCGGGCATGAAGGAAAAGTTATAGGTATCTTCATAGTATTGGTTATGAACTTGAATTTTGGAACATTTTTCTTAATATAGGATGAATTCTTGATTGTGATGTTGAAGTTGATAGTAATATAGAATCTAAATGTGCTTGGATAAGAGGTGAGATTCTTCTTTGGACTTATAATTAATTCTCTCTATGACTAAGTGTTAAGTTGATACTAAGAAATAATATGACCGTAGTGAGGTAGAATGACTGGTATATGGCTATGTAGATGCCTAACTCTTATTTTCCCTGGTAAAATTAAGGAAGATATGTTGCATGTATAAATTATGTCATGGTTGAGACTCGGTGAGGTAGGTGGAATAGATAAACTCTCTTAAACTTGATGACAATGCAATTATTCAAACTCACTTGACTAGAAGCAATATTTCAGTCATATGCTCATGTGAAGGACAATTTTTTTGATGTTGAGTGCTACCTAGGACTAGGTAGTGCCATTTTGTATTTGAAAATGCTAAGGAATAGTTATGAGATCTATTTTTAAGGTTCACAAGTCATTCTTTAGTCGAAATCACAAATTTTATACCCTAAACCCACGTGCATAGTCCATATTTGATGGAAGAAAAAGTTATATTTGAGTTTCTTAGATGGTGTAGAGCCTCACTATCAAGATTTTCATGTGCATGATTTGTAAACATACCTCTGTAATGAATTTAAAACCTTGAATTGATATTTTTAAGAAGTTGTAGTCAAAATACCCTTCTTGGGATCTAAGAGAAGGTTTCAAATAGACTGAGCTAGGGCTTGACCATTTGGCACGTAAAACTATGAGAACAAGAATGAAACTTAAAAATAATAATGACCAATAAGTCCTCTAAGATATTATATAGGAATTTTTATTTTTCATTGGTTTCTTTGAAATTTATCTATGACAGTGTAGAAGGAGGAATGTTCAAACACAATCAATGGCTTATTTGAAGGGTGGATTTGCAAAGGAGGTGGGTGAAACCCTTGGAGATGTGTAGTGAAAATTTATGGTAATGTTAAATAGCTTAAGGGGTGTCCAAAAACTCTTTATTATGAATTGGTACCTCACAAAAATGAAGATATGGCCGACAATACCATGTGGGAGACCTAGTAAGGGTTTGTAGACCAAAACACAAAAAGAGAGATAAAAAGAGTTAGACAAAGAGTTAAGATTTGAAAAATTACCAATGAATTAGAGGGGTTGAGAGGAAAATTTTGAAGATTTTATATCCTTTTGGGTAGGTCTAGAGGTTGATTTACATTAGTTGAGAAAAAATCTAGACTTGAGAATCATATAGAGTTAGTCTTGTCTAATGGACAGAGACATGAATTTTCTAGGTTATTTGATTTCATTTACTAAATGTGTTTAATGTGTTATTGAAGAGTTTACCTAGGGAAAATGAATAATAAACCTTGTGAGAATTATATAAGGGATGCTAAGGTAGGACACGGTGAAGATAGTTAGAAGTGACTAGTTGGTAGTTAAAGGGAAGAGTTGGGAAGGATAGTTTTCTTTTATGATCATTAGTAATCATACTAACTAAGATTGATCTGTGAAGAAGGGAAATAGAGGATAGAAGAAATTAGAGAAGATAGAGACCTTAAGTGCAACCTTGATTAGCCTAGTCAAAAATTAGGAACTTGTGCAATTCAAAGAAGGCAAGTAAGTGTTCTTATTTGTAATGCATAGTGATCATTTTGATGATTAAGTGGGAAGGAATGAAGATGAAGAGCATGATCAATAGGTGATTGAAGTGAGTGGAGCCTAATTTGATTTTATTTGGCAGTGATAACTTAGTTCTAAGCCTTTTGGGGCTTGTTGAAAATCCTCCATGTAGAGCTAATGAAGTGAACTTTTCTAACCCTCTTGTGAAATCAGTTATATGAATGATATTTTCTTTTTCTCTGCATCAATTTTGAGCATGTTTGAGTGTCTTAGATATTTTAAATATTTCTTGACACCTTTTGATCTAATTGGATATTTTCTGTTAATTTATATGATGTTGTTAATCAATTTTTGAGTTTGGTGTCCAACCTAAGGGTGTTTTAGGTTAGTGACTCGTATATAAGCAAGAGTTTTGAGTAATCTATGACTATTTGAGTGTGTGGATGTATAAGAAACCTATAGGAGGTTAAAAAGAGTGAAGAAGGGTTATGGATTGAGCATAGAAGATTAATTAATAAGTGAGGAAGATTTAGGATCGTGATGCTAGGGAAATTGAGCTAATGGGCCCATGAGAGGAAAATTTGAGTAAGTTGAAGAAGAGTTTGTTTTGAAGAGGATTTGGTGTATTTGGAGCTGATCTTGATTCATAATCAGTTTTGTAAGAAACATAACATCTATGAACATCCATTTATTAAATCTATTATGATTTGTAATATTTATAAGAGTCCTTTGTTGTGAGTAATATCAAAAAGGTTTAGGGATGGGTTATCTTGAAGTTGGTGCTTTACTAAATAAATCTTGAAAGATGTGTAATATTCTTGAAGTCCTTTGTTTTGTGTAATATAAAAAAAGATTTTATGTGGGTTTTATTTCCCTTCGGGTTTCTCACCTACATCTGGTGTCTTGTGTTCTATCTCTTATCTTATGATCTTTTGAATGGTTAATGCACATCTAATATGCTCACATATGGTTATGTATGATGAATGGTTAATTGAATGATGAATGTTAAGACATGGTAAATCAAGTTAAAGTTGTGTAGGACTAATTCACCCCCAGTCCATTGTTCTTCCAAAACTCATCTGAAGTAAATATTTTCTACCCTCAAGGGTATATTTGGTTTTATGTATTTAGTATAATACATAAATTAATATTTCTTCACATGTTATTTTCTTAAGGTTTTAGAGATTATGTGGTAAGTGTTTACACAAATTTAGTATCCATGGATGCAAATATCCCCTGAGATTTCATGCTATTTTGATTTCTAATTTTATATAACATAGGATTACTAGGATAACATGATGAAAAATTTTATATTTCCCCATTAGATCCCCATCCCCTTGTTCACCCAATCTCTATTGTACCATATTGTCCTACCCCCGCAAATCACATTCCATTTGTACATCATACATGTGTTTTCTTGCAAGCTAGATTTCCTCTATATATTTCAAGTGATCTTGTCCTTGATTTAAAAAGATAATAATTATGGATATCATTTCATTTAAATTTTTATCAACACTCTCTAAATGATGTCCATAATCACATACCATTTGTCTTTAGTAGTTTGTGTCTAAATGCTAAGTATTTTCAAAGTGCCTTTGTGACAACTCTCTTGAGTGATAATTGCATCTTGTGGCTATACTTTATTTAGATTATCTTACCAAGAATCATAGGGGATATTGAACCATAAGGTCCCTCCCCTTTCAAGATAGTATTTGGTTCCTATCACCCTGGTTTAGGAAGAGCCAAAAGTAACAAATGACTAGCCACTCCATTTGTACATGCCTCGGTCATTTCCAAGACTTGGTCATGGAAGAATGATAAATTTATCCCTGGTTAAAAATGAAATACATCAAACATCTATCATTATTCCTATATTTTCCCTTTCAAAATTGTAGTTGGGTATCTAGGGTGTTAAACTGGGAACCAATAATGCATTAACCCCACAGAGCATCATATTATTTTGTATGCCAATATCTTTGATTAACATATACTAGTTTCTAAACAATAGTAACAATATTATCATTATTAGACTATGCCTGACCATTTCCTTGTGGGTAATAATCAACAAATTGTGAAAGTGAAATTCCATGATTGTATAAAAAAATTAATCAACTCAACAAAAAATAAATAAGTAGTATTATTAGTTACTATCTTGTTTGGAAATCCAAATGTGACAATTACATTTTCTTTCCAAAATATGCACATAGTCTTTGAGTTAGCATGTTGGGTTATAATGGATTCCACCCACTTTGTGAGATAGTCTACAGTGGTGAGGACATACATATGACCCATACTAGAATTTGGATTCAATATACCTATGAATTCCAAACCTCAATCTTAAATTTTTTTAATGAGTATGGGCCGAAGTGGAAAAGTAACAAGCCTTGTCTTTCCTGTAAATTGTTGGGATGGATCACATTTTTATACCCATTTATAGGTATCTCGAAAAATGGTAGGATAATAATAACCACCTCTCAGGATCTTGTGTTTTGTTACCAATGCTGAGAAATTCCCTCTGTATTCCCGATCACTTTGAATGCCTTCAAAATATTATTTTATTTTTCATCTTCAATGCATCTTAAGAAGGTTCCATCCAATCCTTTCTTGTAAAATACAATCTCCCAAATGACATAATTTTTTTCCTTTAGGATAAGAGTACATATTTTTATAATCCATACACGGGGGAAAATCACTATACATTAGGAAGTATGAAATTTCTTAATTCTAAGGATTGGTAGTACTTATAAATACCACAAGAGGGAGGTATTTGATCAAACACTCATAAAAGTTAGAACAATCTTCACATTATTATCTAGCAAGAAGTTCACATAAACCATTACCTCGTACTAGTTTAGAATGCCTAATATTAATATCATACTCCTAAACCTTTGATACCTAATTCCCTCTTTTTGCACCAATATCCTTTTTCATCGAATGGACTTGACAAACAGGATAGGAACCATAGAAATGGTGTGCAAGTTCAAGAGATAAAACTTGAAATTATTCATATCTTAGAAAACTACATATGCATGCTTCTCATGGTGTGAATAATTTATTTCACGTGATTTCAATGGTGCATTCATGAATTCAATAGGTGATTTAACTTTTTCATCATTCTCTTAAATAAGGATGACTAAGATATTATGCTCATAGGCATAACAAGAAACAACGAATTCCTTGTTAAAGTTTAGAAAAACCAAAGTGGGTGCCTTTGTAATAACATATTTGACTGATTAAAAATATTCTTTAAATTATTTGTTCCATCTTAAGGATTACTTAGGCTTCATCATGTCGATAATCTCCTTAGTGATATCGGCAATGTTAGGAAAAAACTTCTCAATAAATTCACCTTTCGAGAAAATGAATGTACACTGGTATTTTCATGGGAAGAGAAAATAATTGGATATATTTAGCTCTATCTAGATCAATTTTGTACCCTCCTTACTCAAAAATGTCCAAGGATATTTCCTTCTATTATGAAAAATATTAACTTCTTCGATTAAGAGATATATGGTGTTTTCTCGTAGTGGATCACTTTCTAGGTGGTTTAAATAATTCCATTTTCCTTTGAAAATTTTCACTGATATTAGTTAATTTGAATGGATTATGTAGGTATGTAAGGGTACACCAAGGAGTGGTGAAATTAGTTTTGAATTGATCCTATTTGGCCACCTCAATTTGGTTGTATCATGAGAATCCGTTAAACATATACCTCATTTTTGAACCATTGACCACTTGTAAAATATGATTCAAGACTAATACGGGGTAGTTATCCTTTAATGAATATTGATTAAAATTTTGGAAATCCACAAAAATATGGATCTCACCTTTCTTCTTTCTTATCGGTGTAATATTGGTTATCCATATTGAGTGATGGATAGGGAATATGATGCGAGAATTGAGTAACTTTTCAACTTATTCTTTAATGGTTCCAAAAATTTTGGGATTACACTACCTTTACTTCTACTAGAAGTCATTTGAATTAGGATTTAAGGGAATAGATTGTGGTTAAAATAACTTAATATCTTCATATGAGTAAGAAAGTACATTAGAATACTTCTTCAACAGAGTTGAAAAGATTCTATGTTCCTCAGTGAACAACACTTGCCAATGTTCACCATCCCTGGCTACTCACTTATTGCAATATTTATTTTCTCATATTTAGCAGAAGATGTTGGCTGATCCTTGGCTTTGATATGGATGAACCTATCATGTTTATTAAATAATTCCTCCAGTGAAACTAATCCTTTTAGAATTCTATTTCCTTTCAGCTAAATCACTCCATTTTCATCAATTTGATCACTTTTGGCACTATCACTATCATTAGTAGTAAAATCTCGTGGGAGGGTATCAATTCCTTCAAAATATATAGACCTGAGATCATTAGTCTGTTGTAAGAAAGAAAAAATATGACCATCATCATTAAACACTTGCTATCTCTCTGATTTTTCTGGCACACTTAGATGGAAAACCATTTATACCAAATACTTATGTTCACCAAAATCAAGATGAGGAATCATTAGAGAGGTAGATACCACCAATGAATCATCTCTATAATTTTAATCATGAGGGAATTAATTTGTATTAAATGCATCAAAATCCTTTATATAATCACATAATTTATTTCGGTAATGACAGAGATGATGATTTTTTAATTGAAACAAATATTTCACTTGTGTTACAATCATCTCTGCATCTCCTTGCACCATGAGATTCTTGATTCCCATTTCCTCATAAAATTGTAACCCAATCAACAATGCCTCATATTTAGTAGTATTATTGGTCTTAGAAAATAGTATATTATATGACAAAGGAAATAAATTTCCTTATAGAGAAGACACAATAATTCGGCACCTAACCCTATTGATGAACAAATTCATTAAACTCTATACTTCAAACCTCATCATCAATTTCTATTGGTATTTATTAAATTATGGGTAGCTCTTTATCTCATTTCAAACTCATGAAATAATTACCATTACCTTTGTACTCGTATATAACCTTTCTAATTTACCTAGTTTGGAATAGGATGTGTGCTCTTAGATCATCGATTTATGAACCGTATATTTCATCTTTGGTTCGGGAGGACTTTTTTATTTCATTCTTGAATGTTATTGAAGAAGAAGACCATTCCATATGTATTTCACCTCCCATATCCCATAAGAAACTTCTTCTAAGAATCATACCATAGGTAGATGACATATCTACCACAAAAATCTTTTCCTTGATACACTTTTTTGGAAAATCCACAAAAGTAAGTTGTGCATCCTTGATCCTACCAACAAGAGGAACTTCCTTTGTTTCCATGGAGTAATAATGACCAAATGCTCAGGAGAGACTCAAACCAAGAGCTTGGGAAACCTTAGTGGGCATGACATTGTCAGATGCCCTAAATTAATAATGTAGTTATTTAATTAGAATCTATTGTTTAAATGGGAAACATAGAAATGATCAATCTTGTGGGTTGATGAAGGAGAATAAGCTATAAAATTATGTATTTTTATTTATAAAAGAGTGGGAAGTACACCTTTAGAATTATTTGACACATTTGATTTGGAGTTACTACCTTTGATAAATTTGACCAACTTATCAAATTGTTCAGGATGAGTTTGTATATATTCTGATTCAAAAATATGAACCTTATCTTTCTTTACATGATCTATGATATCAAAGGTATAATAATAACTTTTGAGAACATTAGAGACAATAAGACTAGGTTGAAGTTTTTTAGGGAAGTAGAGGAATATTTTTTACTATTTTTTTGATATGCGAAGTATAAGCATTTGCCATTATTCCTAGAATGAGTGGAATTATTTTAACTACTTGGAATAGAGGATGTTTTAACAGAGGATGCAGACTTGGTATTATTCTTAGTTGACTCAAAAGATGCATGAAGTGGATAAAATCTCTTCGTTATTATTATTTCTAGTTACAAAGTCTCCAGTTGAAGGTCCTCTTTCTCCTTTTCAACATGCTTAGATGATTTATCTTTTTCAATAGTTTTGGAATTTGTGAAAACACCACAAGAATATCATGTAATGATTTATCTTTGGAAGAAGATGCATATTCAAAGAAACCAACTTGAGGATCATATCTCTTAAATGAGAAATTCAACTTCTTCCTCCTCTTCATCTAAAGAAACATCTTCATCATTTTCCTCATCTAAACATGTCCTATAAGTGGAATTAACAGGTGGATATTCAAGTGTAATACTTTTATGTGTAACAAAAATTCATTTCTTGTTCTGAAAGTTCTTCCTTGAATATCTCTATATGGAATGCTTAAACATCATTACCAAGTTTTTGTATTAAGGGATATATAGCTTTAAAATTATAACTCTAAGCCTTATCTTTGTTTACCCTTTCTTGATTCTTCTAGACATGATGAGGTAATCATATACATCTATAGTAAGTTCTTGAGCCTCATCTAGGTTATTGGTTTGATATATTCTTAGGATGAATCCCACCTATGGAAATTGAGAAATTTTTAAGAACCTCAATTTTTATCTTCATAGGCCTTATAAATTCAAGCATCTTGTAGAGAAACCTATTGAATTTGGAAAAAAAGTCACTCATATATTAATTTGGGACCATTATGTAAGTAGCGTGCGAGAATATTTATAAGGCTTGAATCTAGCCTCAAATTTTGTCTTCATCTGTGTCCAATTTGTGATGGACCTCCTTGGAAGGTGGTAGAACCAATATGCAGTAGCTTCTTGCAATGACTCCACAAACAAACATACTAATAAATATTCTTTTTAGAATCCTAATACACCATAGGCTATGATGAATGCAATAATGTCCTCATGTGGGTGTTTTTTCTATCCCCTCTGAACTTGGGGAAGTTCTTCCTCAATCCTCTAGGTAACTCATGAAGTGAAGGAGGTAGAGCTAACAGATTGTATTATATCCCCGTGGTAAAGGTGTAGTCATTTATTTTTCGTTTTTCTTCTTCTTCTTCTTCTTACGGAGGAATGATATTTAATGGTGTTGCAACTGGTTATTCAAGAGGATATTCAAGAGGAAATTCGGGAATAATTATTTCCCAATTTGTCTCGCTATCTAGAAAATATAAATTTTAGAATCGCTTATTGTTGTTATTCAAATTTAAGGTCAATTAGGCCACTTAATTGATTAGATATTGTATATATTCTTTCGCCATATTGTACAAGTATTTTCAAAAGGAATATGAAAGTGTACAAATGGAATATGAAGATACACTATGGAATATGAAGGGTTTTTTTAATAGAAATCAGTAGCAAGGCTCATAATCAATGGATTTCATAAATTTTTAGATGTGTATTTTACCAAGTTTTATGAATGGTTTGGTTCACTATAAGGTGTACAAAAACCAAAATTCCCCATGGTGGGCACCAAAAATCTTGGAAAAAAAAATTGTAAGGGAAAATTAATGATTTTAAGTAATGTTTTGATACTAAGTCCCTCCTCTTCAAAATGGGGAGGCTATCATTTATTTAATATAGGAAAAATTTAAATATATGTTGTATTTAATCCAGGATCAAATAGGGATACTCCACTAAACCTATGTAAATGTTCTTGTACTAAATACAAGGGGGAATTTGGTAGGATATGGGTAAAGGGGATATAAGAATAGAGAGAGTGTGTGTGTTAAGGTAGTGATTATGAACTTTCAAATTTCACCGACATTAATTACAGTACATCTACATCCAATAGGAAGAAAACAAATATTTAAACAATATCAAGATTAACAAACCCAAGAAAAAAATTTCAATTGATTTATTCCTCAAATATATGAAGTTATTTCTTGATTGTTCAATATTATAATGCTTGCAAATTTAAAATTAGTAGGTAGAAGAACATAGACAAGAAAAGAGAAGAAATATCCTCTTGCTTGTATTATGAAAAAAAAATCTATCAACCCCTTTGGAAAGAAGAATCCATCCCAATATATATACTTAAAAATTGTCTCATCATCTCCCCCTTCCCACACCTTTTCACATTCCTACCACTTGTGACCTTTCATATTCCTATAGGAATAAAGATGATTCATTTTATTATTAATGAAAAATAACTCTTATAATGTAAAATTAAAAGGTCACTTAAGTGAATAAGATGAAAAATCCAAAAATTACATTCCCAATGAATAATTAGAATGTATAGAGAGGGAAGAAGAGAGACAAGAAGAGAGTGATCAATATAAGGATGAAGATGCTCCTAAAATGAATATCTTGCTCTTAGTGTATTCTATGGAAATTATCCAAGGATGAAATCCTTTCCTTTGACCTCTTTGTTGAACTAAAACTCTATGAGTTCCACCTTCTCTTCCCATGAAATGAAAACATGAGCTAAACCACTTATCAAAGTCTTGGGAATACCTCCAATGGTCTTTTATTATTTGAACAAAACATTATGATCTCTTGTAGTATTAGATATTGAGCCTCTAATCTCTGAGAGGAATTCCAAAGTATCCTCATTGAGAGAGAAAGGATCCCATGCTTCTTTCTAGACCTAAGCTTTTGCACAATTTTGTTGAATTCTTCCATTATCTTACATGCATGTTCCCCCACAAGACCCAAGTTCTGAAATAGCATCATTTATCAAATCACACATGACACTCATAATTAATGACCACATGGGGAAAACATATCATAGATATATGTGAATAAATTATTTCTCACCAAGGAGTGAGAATCAAGATAACTCATCTCAAATACCAATGGGAAAACACTATCCTAATGGTCCTTTTCTTTCTCAATCTCATCCTTTTTATGATGAATTTGGATCAATTTTTCAATGATTTAACACATGAATTTTCTATTGTATATTTACATTACAAAATTCTTACTAATACACGTAGGTATGAGACCAAAAATATAGAGAATATTTTTTCTATAGTTAGGAGTCAACAACACATGATTCTCTCTTAGAATCATGTGGTTGTTAAACATGTACAAATGATAATATATTAAAAACTATGTTTGTAATATATTAATATAACCATATATAATTTTTTGTTACATAACAATAATGTTTACTAGCTACCATACTATAAGTACAATTCTACCATATGGTAAACAATTAACTATTATGTGAACATTATTTTCCTAACATTCCCCCTTAGTGTTTACATGGTAGAAAAAAATTCACACTTCTTTTATGGATTTTTCAACTTTTCTCACGCATGATCTTGGCACACAAATGGAACTAAAGGTAGAAGAAGAATACATAAAATTATTATTAACCATACACTTCATGGAACACATATGACGGATCTAGTGTCGAATTCATACAGAACCATCTACAATTAATCATTGTAGGGAACACATATGACCTACTTAGTGTGGGAACTCAAGAAAGAACCATCTACACATCCTTCAATGGTTTTACAAAGGTTTACCACAAACCTAGGTATGAATAGGAACACATATAACTATTTAACCTCTTCAAGTATCATGATGTTGCATTTCACTTTGATTTCTATTCTTCACTATGTTATTTCATCAGGGAACTACACATGGATCACTACTAAACATGAACACAAGAACAATTGAACACAAAAAATATAGGTACCATGAAAATGATAAATACCATAGCAAATACATATCTAAAAATAAAATACCACCTCATCTTCATTTGGCCCCGTCATTGGTGAATGACTCTCCATCCTCATGTGCCTCCATCCTCTAGTGATGTTACTACCTTAGCATAATTTGATCATGTTTCTCAAAAATAATTCCACATTGTTTATTATTCCCCTCCACAATGTGAAATATTTTATTTTATAGGATGTTGGGTTGCAGACAAAATGCATCAGCAAGGTAATTTTTATGTTTACAAATTTTACAACTATTTTTGACATTAACTAGATAACACATACCGAAGATACTATGATGTCACACTTTTGACAAGTTGGTGAAATAATTTTTTAGTGCATATTATTGGTTTTCACCAATGGTCATAGGGTTAAGTCCATCCTTGTGTATGGGGAGGCTCCCATTATTGAATGTAAAATAACTAAATTGTGGGGTGTTTGTTTGGCTAGGGATCACGTAAGAGTACTTTGCTAAACATATGGAAAATAGCTTGTACGATGTATAGGGGAGGAATTTGCAGCGAAGGGAGATAAATCACGGTTGGAGAAATAAGGAGAGACAGAGAGAGAGAGGGTTAATGATATGAGTAGGCACTATTAGATTATCACTAATAGTAACCAGAGTAGGTCCATATTCAATTAGAAAAAACACAATAATGTAAGAAATCAACAAGACTAATAAAAGAGAGACACAAATTTATGAAGATTCATCAATCAATGACAAAAATTTCCTTCTTGTTTATACAATATCAACATGCTTGCAAAGTTGGGAACTAGAGAGAGAGTAGAGGAACATAAGAAAGGAAATAGAGGAAATGTATATTTCATTTCTTGATGTAGTGGTGATACAAATCTCAACAACATACAACCATCAACAATTACCAACCTTTGGAATAGAGAAGCCACCCAACTTATAACATTACAAACTATCCTTTTATCTCCCCCACATAAATTTTCACCTTTCCTCATAACTAGTGACCTTCCATATTCCTATGAAATGAAAATGAAACTTTTTATTCTTAATGAAAATAAATATTATAATGTTAAGTGAATAAGATAAAATAGGGAAAAAGTGTATTCTTAATTAAGTATTAAAATATGGAGAGAGAAGAAGGAAGATAGAGATAGAAGGGTTAACCAATTTGATGAAGATGAATCCTTTGTTGATGAATACATTACTATCTAAAAGTATTGTGATCAAAATATCCCTCTTATGTGAGGTATGAAAACATTCTAGAGCATCTAATAAGTGTTTAGATTCATGTTTATGAGACTGTAATGTGATAGGAACATGATCTCTTTTGATTACAAGCAGTGAGGATCACTTTATTACTTCTTTAGTATTTCACAATTAACCTCTCTGACCAAGAATCAATTATGTGATTCTCAAACCTATTGATGCTTATCTTTCACTCACTGAAATAGGTCCTCACTTTGGCGATAAAATATTTCTATGTAAATGATATTATCATCCTATGACCATCCATTGAGCTGAAATGAGGTGATTCCAAGGTACTTCCACCTTGAGGTGTGATGCCACTACAAGGCATTAAATGAGTGTTCAAGAACACTATCAAATGAATGGAATAAACTGAAATTGAGATGAATTCCCATTCTTCCAAACAGGTACTTCACCCACTTTCCCTTCCCGGCTCCAAAATCCTCCTTAGATGGAATCAACTTTAATATGTTTATACACCTCCTATTCACATGTTTCCCATGGGAGTAGATGGATTTTGTATCCTTCACACATGATGTTCCTGCTTACCTTGATAGATTTATTAGCCCATTCTAACTTGTTCCTCAAAGATATTTGGACATGATGGAAGATTCATGATATGATTTTCCCCATCCTACTCCATGAGATTCCCATTTAAATTTTGAACATGATGTCCCCTTTTGATCCTCATAATTCACCTCTCGACCAAGATGCCACCTGAGTGGAAATATACCTATGGTACCTAGACCTCCCTTTGATCAATTAATCCTTAGGGAGATAGGTTTCCTCCTCCACATAGAAGGATTAATATATATATATATATATATAATGTATGAAAATTAGCTCCATGTTCTTAATCTCTAAACTACATTGAAACACTACCAATTCCACCTTTCTAACTTGTAAGATGTGAACACATCACCAAACACTCATTAAGTGTTTAAAAACGCTCTTATGAGATATGCATTATTTATGTTCTTGAGATATCTTCCATTATCAATCATGGTGAGTTTTGCTAATTGTTCCCCTTATGATCATTCCCTTGATGACTTGAAATTAAATTCTTGATGCTACGAATCCTTCATAGATCTCACAATGCTCCTAATTTCACATGTTTCCTAAGTGACCGTATTTCACACCTATTGATTCACTTTCATCCATTCCTTATCACAATGTGATTCATATATGGTGGATCCCATCTACCACAATTGAGATGATTTGGATCATCTAGATTCTTTCATCAAGTTGTGCCTTGCAAATTCACCTTAGAACCGATGCTTTAGGAGTCTACGAAGGTTTTTCTTTCATTTTTAGACCACATGACAACTTCCTAGCCTTCAATGGTGGAAAAAATTAGTGAGATAAGTAGAATGGGAGTTTCCACAACTTTCTGATCTCAATTCCAAGACTTATTATTTTTAGTAGGTCTTATCCAAGACTCCTATTTTTAACAAGTTTTCACATTTTTCACTTTCGATGTTTATTTTTGCTAGGATATTATAAATGCCAAGGATTCATTATTTTTAGAAACTTACTATTTTTATCCACCCTTCTAAATACAAAATATTTTTCTAAAGTGCACTTACATGTGTTAAGTTGCAACAAAACCACTATCAATTTTTTTTTACACCAAGACCTTGTGCTTCGAATTTCATGGTTTTTTTCTCATGATCTCTCGTAAAATTAAAAAGGAAGGTTAGAGTTTGTAAATTTAAGTTTTATATTGTAAAAATTTAGGGCATTAATGGATTTGATGTAATAGTCTTCCCAAAGAAATTTTAGAGAGGAAATCATGAGCAAAATTTCAAGGTAAATGGGTGTATGAGTGAGAAGTTATAATAGAATCTTTGTTTTGATGGCTATAGATGTATGGGAAAAAATTGTCATCATGTCTAGATGAAAATGAGGTTTTGGAGGATGTTGTAGCAACACATTTCATGAAAAATGGTTAAGAGTTTGATGAATGAGAGTTAGTGAATTTTTATTATGAATCTTAACTCACCTGTTAACTGCATTCCTTAGCCGAGGTTTGATTGGAGTGAATGTGAGGGAGAACATGGTAAAATGGGGAAAAGGAGACATTAGGGACACTAAATTGCAACTTTCACAAGATGGTGACAATTTTCATCTTTTAGTGTGTGGTGGATGAGATGCAGGGGTTGGGAAATGACACGAAGGAGCTGGAGGTGGCCACATGGGGTCTATAGCCTACATGCATGAGATGGGTCACACTTTTTTCCCCTTTTCCCTTAGATGATAAATGGTATACCGGGACACCAAATTTTGACATGGGAGAAGGAGGTAGGTCACACTTTGGTGTCCCCATTGTCCCTTTGCACCATGGTGACAGAGGGGATACAGGACACTGGGAGTCCAAAGGGTGACTCAGGGGAGTAGATGGAGGTAAAAATTTGGTGTCCCCTTTATCCCTTTATCCCTTGGGTGACATGTGTGTGTCAAACGTGAGACTTTTCCATTCTAGGAAAGTAGATTTTTCCTTGGATGTCCAAATTTAGACATATGACTTGATGTTTTTAACCACGAAAGCTTAAGAAAATGTTTTGGGGTCAAATATTATATGATTTTAACTCTAAATAAAATTTTAATATAAATGGAACCATTCTTAAAATATAATTAATACTAAATTTCCAAATTTATGGCCTATTTCATTTTGGACTAAGAGGACCATCTATAGAGTTTTGAAACATCTCAGGAAATACTTGAGCCTTGGAGAAAATTTAATTTTTCCAACTTGTAGAGGATTCCAATGGATTTATGGTGCCTATTTTTATTCTTAACTCATTTGATAACTTCCAAAATCATCCGAAGAAGTCAACCTTCATCGTGGAGTATTCCTTTCCGACACCCTAAATTGGATCAAATTTTATTTGCTAAACTTTCCTAAATTGACTTGAAACCTTAAATATCATTTTACATCACCATTACATTCTTTATAATTTCCCTTAACACTTCCAAAGGGTGTTCAATTAGCTATAGAATGGCTAAAATGGCATTTTTAGGCCTCTAGAGGAAGTTTCCTTTCATCAAAACAGAATGATTTGATCAATCACCTTAGGCACTCTTCCCTACACACTAAAAAACATTTAATAATATTTTTTGGAATTTCCTCTGATCCTAGGTGAGGGTGGGATTGAAGGCATAATAGAAAAATGGATGATGCACAATGACTAGGAAGCCCAATTTTTAATTAGGGACTTAGTGTCATGCTTAAAATTTTTAATTTTTATTCTTAGATATTTTGCATGACAACATGAAAATATTGATGACTATTTACAATAATTTTGACGACAATAATTAAAACACAAAAAATTACTTGACACAATATAGTGACTATTATAATGATGAATATAAAATTATAACATGAGTAATATAACTTTATAATGTGGCCCACATGGAATTAACACCACGTCTAAGACTTTATTTTAATACAATACCTATAAACATTTACATTTCTTATTAAAGATCATCCCACTTATTATTAAACTAATAACTATAAATTATTATTAACATAATTAAATATGTAATTGACCATACTTCTAATTACTAAGACCAAAAAAATAAATAACAAACTAAACTCTTGATCATTGACAATTAAATAAATTAAGCATTTACAAGATCAACTTGATTTAAAAATATCTTGGGAGGACTCAATATGGTTTGGAAGATACATAATTTTCTCTCGCTTAAAGCAACATGATTTATTTTGACTTACTAAGTTGATCCATAACCTTTTTGTCATCCCGAAACTTGGAAATATCTTGGCGCATAAGTTTGGTGTCCAATGTGAAATCCACTGTAATGATAGAAATGAAACCAAGCCTCTATTTGAAGTTGATTTGGATTCAAATATATATGATTTGAGCTTGTAAATGTTCTCTTTGTCAAAATTAATGGTTTCTATAATCTCGACCCATGCGGAGGTATTAAAAATTGTCTCCCCTCTCTGTCAACCTCCTTGTTGATAGGAATTTATATGTTTTTGCTCATTGAATTTTAAAATTATAGAAAAAGTTGCGAGACAAAGTATAAGATTAAAGTCGTGGATGAAAGAGTGTTTTGGATTCATGAGACAAAGGTGAAAAAATCCATGCAACATTGCAAGGATCTCGGCATAGAGGGAGAAAATACGTGTCAAATTTCTCGACACCTCCTTTTGTAGATATTTCGGGCGGCAGATGTGAGTCTAGTGATCAAGCTATAACTTATATATCCTTCGAACATGGTTTGATTCAAGGTTAGTCGGTGGTCATATATCAACCGTCTAAGGTAGAACACGTGCCTTCATTTCCATAAAGGAAAAATTTAAGTCAACCAAGTTTAATATTGAGATGCAAAGCCACAATCAATAAATGACAAGTACGAATGCAAGATAGTTTAAAATTCAAAATTACATGGAGTAATCTCATTGGTTCATAATTTGTGTTCTAACAAGGTCCGAAATTGGTGAATGACAGCTACCAAAAACTTGGAGCTTTATCATTAGTATTATCTTCACGTCGAGAGAATGGAAGTTCTAAAAATATCAAACCCGCTACCGCTTAAGGACAAATAAGTGGCAGCATTCTGTCTAACTTTTGGGCATTTGAATTTGGCAGATTGAAATCCCTAGACTATGCAAGTTATAGTAAATGTTTTGGGCCCATGTTGAAGGTCAATGAAGTATGAAAGACATGGGGAAGTATTTTATATGGCATCATTTATTTTATCAAAGAGACAGAGAGATGTAATTGATGAGGATCGTCAATCCTCGCCATTAATAATGTCAATCCAAGGCTAGTGTCCGATGGTTGTATGCATTAAGAGAAGAAGATCTTGGAAAGTAAATCCTTTAAACACAAACCAAACTTGCATAAAATAAAAGCACACATGCAGAAATTTAAATGCACACTTGCAGAAATGTAAACACACTTGCATAAAGGAAATCACACTTGCAGAAATGTAAACACACTTACATAAAGGAAATCACACTTCACACTTACAAGAATAAAACACACTTGCATAAATTGAAATTTTTGAATGGGAAATAAGTAAAATTAAATGAAACACCTGTAGGTTTACAACAGACTGAATTTTCACAATACGAAGATAAAAAACAAGACAAATGTAATGAATGGAAGACAAATGAATAAACATAAACATAAATACAAAGATCCATATTCCTTGAAATGAGTGGCCAACTCATTTCTTGGAAGAGGATTTAAATCATATTTCTGAGATCTTAAAACTACATAATATTTGAGAGGAAAGAATAGATCTTTATTTCTTGGGAGAAAAGCATTACATATTTGAGTGTGGAAGGTTGCATTTATAATTTATGCATCCAACCAAATCCTTATTTTAGAAAATACAATATGATCTTATCTTTATTCCAATCCTAACAACTAAGATCTCCATCTCCACAAAATATGGAGAGAGATATATTATTGAAGTCAAAGTCTTATCTCACTTATTTTAGGAAGATTTGCTCCCAAATCTTCTCCTTGCTTTTCGGTAACAAGAATCATAATGATTTTATTCCTCTACATTATTGGAAGGAGGATTTCCCTCAAAATATGATTTTGAAAAATATCTTTCTCGGGTTTTCCATTCGAATTTGTTGTTTTTGATCATGGAACTTTTGACGCTTATCGATACACTTTTTCCTTGACTGAAGTTCACCGAAAGTTAGATTTATCTTCATTGGTAAAACTCATTGAAAATATGAATGAGGTTTTTGTTAAACACATTACTATAAAAAAACCTCTCTTAGATTTTCTATTTTACTTTTTAATTTCTGTTTATGGAACTTTTAGCACTCGTCGATATAATTTTCCTCGACTACGATCACTAAAAGTTAGATCTCTCTTCATTCATAAAATCTATAGAAAATCTGAATGAGGTTTTTGTTTAACACATTGCTATGAACAAAACCTCTCTCATATTTTATATTTTAATTTACTGTTTTTTTTATGATACTTTTAGTGCTCAAATCGATACACTTTTCCTTGGACTACAACTCACTAAAAGTTAGATCCCTCTTTATTGGTAATACTTGTAGCAAAAATCTGAATGAGGTTTTTGTTAAAAAAATTGCTATGAATAAAAACCTCTCTCATATTTTCCATTGGATTCTTTGATCTTTCACAATTCCTCAAAAACTTTCAAAATTTTCTTAGTTCCGAACTAAGCCTGCGAGTTCCGGAACTAACTCTGCGAGTTCCGGAACTAACTCTGCAAGTTCCAAAACTAAGCCTACAAACTTAAAACAACTATAACTTTTGCATACAATCTCGGATTGAGATGATTATTTTTTTGAAATTGCATAATTTTTCAAGAGGAATATGAATATGAAATCATATTTGAGTTTAGATATACCATCCATGATCAATTTCACTTTTCTCAATACTAGCATTATCTTTCTTTTATGGCCTGCATACATAAGACATTACATATTTTCCTAAATAATCAATAGGATTAGTAAAAAAATAGATAAAAAATATTTCTAAAGAATGAACAAGATATATATCCTATATTCTATCTTAAGCAAACTATAAGTTCCTAGATTACATTTAAATTCACTTTCAAAAGTAATCTGGAAGGACAAAATAATGGTAATTTATGGCCAATTTATGGCCTCATCATTACCCCACACTTAATATCATGCATGCCCTCATGTATTATATTATTATCTTCTCTTCTTAGATTCTTCTCCGAATTGAGCTTATGCATGTATGCATTCCATATATAGTTCAAAGACAAGTTCTTGTGGATCTTTTTCTGTTGTTTTTAATTTTCTTTCTTTTACGGCAGGTTCTTGTGTGGATCTCCTTTTACTATTTTTTATTTTCTTTCTTGTAACAATAGGTTATTGTGTGGATATCCTTCTACTATTTTTGATTTCCTTTCTTTTGTAATAGGTTCTTATGTGGATCTCCTTCTACTGTTTTTTATTTTCTTTCTTGTACAACAGGTTCTTGTGTGGATCTCCTTTTGTTGTTTTTTATTTTCTTTCTTGTACAACAGGTTCTTGTGTGGATATCCTTCTATTGTTTTTGATTTTCTTTCTTGTACAACAGGTTCTTATGTGGATCTCCTTCTACTATTTTTGATTTTCTTTCTTTTACGGTAGGTTTTGTGTTGTTATCCTTCTACTGATTTTGATTTCCTTTCTTGTACAATAGGTTCTTATGTGGAGATCCTTCTGTTGCTTTTGATTTCCTTTCTTGTACAGTAGGGTTCTTGTATGGATCTCCTTCTATTGTGTCTCATATCTAAAATCAAAATGCATACCTCATGCTTCTCCTTCTCTCCTGCACTTAAGCTCATGCATGTTATTTATTCATGGCTACCCATAAATTAGACTCTAAAAGTTTGATTGCAAAGAGGTGCACATATTTTTCATATAAGTAGGGGAGATATGAATTTTATCTTTCCTTCCTTGGAGATCTTAAAAGTGGATCTAGTTGTAATAAAAAAACTTACAATAAATCTTAAAAATAAAATAGTAGAACAAAATAACTTGATCATACCTCTAGTTGTCTTTGTCATCCTATTGTTAACATGGTCAAATAGTGTTGAGAAAGAAGCCACCAGGTAACAATTGATTTCTTTTGAAGAAGAGCTGCCATTTTTTTGCCTTTGATTGGCCAACAAGCTAGTTTTCCAATCAAAGTTGTTTTTTTTGCCTTTGATTGGCCAGCAAGCTAGTTTTCCAATCAAAACTTTTTGATTTTTTTTTGCCTTTGATTGGCCAGCAAGCTAGTTTTCCAATCAAAGCTTTTTGATTTTTTATTTTATTTTTTTAATTTTTTTGTTGAAATGATAGCATGAGAAGGATTAGAGAAAAATTGATCCATCATCAAACTATATTCATCAAAGTACAACTTGTGTAAAATAGGAAGCAATGTCTGAGATCTCATAAAAACCTTTTTACATACTTAGTAACTCCAAGAAGATTTCCAAAAATTGTGTAGACAATTTCTAGGTCTTCAAAGCCCATCTTGAATTGTGCATTATCGAAATCACCATAGTAATCTTTAAAGCCCAGACTAGTGATCTCAAGATTGTTAAAAGAGAGAGTGAAGGTATCTGTGTGTCCCTTCAAAATTTGCATGCTCCTTGGTTGATATTGTTGGTGCTCCAAAATCTGCATGTTGGTATCAAGAACAACTTTAGAAATTCCTATAGATCTAGTCCTCAGATGTTAGTACACAAAAATTTCTTGCCTTGATATTCACCATAATTACTTCTTAATGTTATACAAGCATATACAAAAATGAAGAAATTGAAAGACATGAAAATAAATTTTTCTAATGGATATGGTTTAGGGATTGAATTTTATTATGGGATGAAAACTAATTTGGATGGGTGGATTTATTATGAGTGAGTTTTTATTTTGGATCTAATGAAATCCCTAAATATGGATGGAGTTAACTAGAAATGCTACCACTTCATTATTACAAACTAGATAAGTCAATTTTTGACTAAGGTTATGTGTAATAAGATCACTGAGCTATTAGTTGATACAAGGGGAAATGGTGGTGGTTATCAAAAATGGCATATGATATTTCATCAACTGGATCTACTTCTAGATTCAATATCATATTATACCATTTCCAGATCTGAATTATTTGTTCATACCATTATACCTCTTGATCAAACATCACAGTCATTTTTCTTATACACAGAGTTAGTTTGTGGGGATATATTTACAATCTAATATTCCTAATTACAGAAATGAAATTTTAATCTACTTGCAGGAAATAAAATTCTAAAGAAACTACTTACCAAATTCTTCCTATCACAGAATTGCTAAAAGGTATTCTATTGTCACTAGAATATTCTTTTAGAGAACTCTGAATCTCCTAATAACACTGTGTCCCCGGAAACAACACCAAAATGATGAGGTTCATCAATCCTCACCATTAATAATGTCAATCTAGGGCTAGTTTCTAATGGTTGTATGCATTAAGAGAAGAAGATCTTAGAAAGCAACTCCTTTAAACACAAACCAAACTTACATAAAATAAAAGCACACATGCAGAAATTTAAATGCACACTTGCAGAAATGTAAACACACTTGCATAAATGAAATCACACTTCAAACTTGTAGGAATAAAACACACTTGCATAAATTGAAATTTTTGAATGGGAAATAAGAAAAATTAAATGAAACACCTACAGGTTTACAACAAATTGAATTTTCACAATACGAAGATAAAAACAATACAACAAAATGAATTAAAGATAAATGAATAAACATAAACATAAATACAAAGATCCATATTCCTTAAAATGAGTTGCGCTCATTTCTTGGAAGAGGATTTAAATCGTATTTATGAGATCTTAAAACTACAGAATATTTGAGAGGAAAGAATAGATCTTTATTTCTTGAGAGAAAACATTACATATCTGAGTGTGGAAGGTTGCATTTATAATTTATATGTCCAATCAGATCCTTATTTTAGAAAATACAATTTTCTCTTATCTTTATTTCAATCCTAACAACTAAGATCTAGATCTCTACAAAATATGGAGAGAGATATATTATTGAAGCCAAAGTCTTATCTCACTTATTTTAGGAAGATTTGCTCCCAAATCTTCTCCTTACTTTTCGGTAACAAGAATCATAATTATTTTATTCCTCTACATTATTGGAAGGAGGATTTCCCTCAAAATATGATTTTGACCAAATACCTTTCTCAGATTTTCTATTTGACTTTGATGTTTTTTACTATGGAACTTTTGACGCTTGTCTGATACGCTTTTTCCTTGGATTGAAGTTCACTGAAAGTTAGATTTATTTTCATCGGTAAAAACTATTGTAAATCTGAATGATTTTTTTGTTAAACACATTTCTATGAACAAAAACCTCTCTCATATTTTTTGTTTCTATTTATGGAACTTTTTATGCTCATTTGATACACTTTTCCTTGGACTGTAGATCACTAAAAGTTAGATCTATCTTCATTCATAAAACCTGTATCAAATTTGAATGAGGGTTTTTTAAACACATTGCTATGAACAAAAACCTCTCTCATATTTTCTATTTGAATTTTATGTTTCTGTTTATGGAACTTTTAGTACTCCTCTGATACACTTTTCCTCATACTACAGCTCACTAAAATTTAAATCCCTCTTTATCGGTAATACCTGTATCAAATATGAATGAGGGTTTTGTTAAACACATTACTATGAACAAAAACCTCTCTCATATTTTCCATTGGATTCTCTGATATTTCACAATTCTTCAAAATCAAAATCTGCTTAGTTCCAAAACTAAGCCTACGAGTTCCAGAACTAATTGTGTGAGTTCCAAACTAACTTTGTGATTTCCGAAACTAACTCTACAAGTTCTAGAACTAACTCTCGTGAGTTCCAAAACTAATCATGTGAACTAAAAATCTATAAATTTTGCATACGATCTCGGATTGAGATGATTATTTTTTAAACTTGCATAATTTTTCAAGAGGAATCTGAATATGAAATCAGTTTTGAGTTTCAATATACCATCCATGATCAATTCCACTTTTCTAAATACTATAATTATCTTTATTTTATGGCCCGCATACATAAGACATTGCATCTTTTCCCAAATAATCAATAGGATTAGTCAACAAAATAGATAATAAAATATTTCTAAAGAATGAACAAGATATATATCCTATATTCTATCTTAAGCAAACTATAAGTTCTTAAATTACATTTAAATCCACTTTCAAAATTAACTTGGAATGACAAAATAATGGTAATTTATGGCCAATTTATGGCCTCATCAATAATACGTGCAACAACACATTGCAAAAAAGAGGTAGAAAAATAAGGGGAAGAATATAAAATGCACTTGAAACAACATAGAACTAAAAGAAGAAATAAAAAAAAATATTGCAGAGTTGTAGCTATGATATTGTATTATTTTTTAAATTAAATATAATATATACTTGTTTTTTTGTGTTCTAGTTGTGTTCTTTCCTGTCTTGGTTGTTTTGGAACTATATTTTGCCAACATTCTTGTGTAAATAATGTTAGAGTAGGTAATTACCTTAGCTCATGTTCACCTAGGTACTTTATTTACCTTTATTGTATTTATCCTCACCCACTTATGTGTATGGATATTTATTTTTATTTATTTAGATATTAGGGGATATTATCTAGTTGTTAGGTATAGTTCTTTCCTTGATCTATGGTATCGACTAGATCCTTGATGTCTAGTTCACTCCTAAATCTATGATCTTGAGTAGTTCTTTCCTTGATTTATGGCTTGATCTACGACCTTGATTGTTCTTGGATTTTTATTCCTTTCCTATACAAGCAAGACCCATTCTCATTGTATTTCATTGAGTTCCATAATAATATATGATATTTCGCTCATTTGTTTACAAAGGTTTATGTAAATTTATTCGTGAATTGCTTTCATTTTATTAATTGTGGTGTTTGATTAGCATATGTGTTCTTGGATAGAGTACGATCTAGTTATTGTTCCTTTTATGGTATCGAGTAGGATATTATTGTTGACATGCATCTGTAAGTTTTAATTGGCAAGCATTCTTTGTATATTCATATATCCGGGATTTTCTTGTATTTTTTGCCGCATGCATTTATTATGTGAAATAGAGTCTTCCATTAAATGTGGAAGGTGGAAAAACCCTAAGATTGAATGTAAAATTTACCATTTCTTGAGGTATTCATTTTTTGGTGTTGTTTTTGTGGTGTAGATAAACGTGTTGGTTTGCCTTAATATTCATGTTAGACAAGAAGAAAACCCAGAAAATTATTTTCTGGGTTTTTTGGGCTTTTAAAGATCTGATCTAGTTTTTTTATGTGAGTGTAGTATTCTCGGTTGGCATGTAGTAGACGGTTTCCATAATGACATTTCTTTCCTTTTTTGGAAAGGGTCCATGGGTGGCTACGCATGATTTGCTATTATGGGAAATTCAGCAGACTACAATTTTAGGTGGTGAAGGTCATTTTCGACATAGTCCAAAAATAGTATTTTTACTTAGAAGAAGCAATTGTGACCCATAATAGTAAACACCCATTGAAATCCTTAGCCTCTGGTCATATGGTATGGTCATATGAGGGCTTAAAGCTTGTGATTCCTACTAGTAGGTGCTTAACTCTAGCCCCCTTTCATTTTATTTGTGTGGTGAAGGAAAGAACATTTTATTTTGTTTTAGTGGCAGCTAAAATAAATAGTAGAGCATAATATTGAAAAGCTTGTAACTTTTGATCAGTAACTCGATTTTGAGTGTCATTTTTTGTAAAAGTGCTTGTTTTTTCCTGGGGGCTCTTATTGCATTGCTTGGTTCTTGCATTTCTTTTGGTGATTTTTTGAGGATGGCATCTACTTCTACATTAGATCATATTAATCCATTAATAACACATAATTACCACACATGGAAACAATAATTAAGCGAAAGGATTATGGGCTTTAACTTTTTAGAACAACCAGTTTTCACTATAGAATATGAGAAATTTCACTACCAATACAAATTTGATGAGTGTATGGGTTTGATAGGAAATTATGTAAGTGATAGTCTTTTATTTCATTTAGAAAAATGTGAGTCTCCTTTCAAAATATGGGAGAAATTGAATGATTTATTTGGTAAAGTGAATCATATGAGATCCATATAAATTGAAATTGAGATCACCTCTCTTAATCCTAAAGATTTTCCAACAATTACAAACTATCTTACCAAGTTCAAGCATTGTATGTCACAATTGAAGGGTAGTGGAAGAGATAAGAAAGATGAAGAACGTGTTTACTTGATTCTATCCAAGTTGAGAAGAACATTTCAAATATTTTCTTCTACTTTTTTCTCTAGCATGGATGTTTTAGGTGACACATTCAAAATTCCCGACTTAGAAACATTTTGTGAAAGACTTAATAAGGAAGAATCTAAATTTTCTCACCTTGAGTCTTCTACCTCTCAAAAGGCATTAGTTGCATCTAATTCTAAGGGCAAGGGAAAACCAAGAAGTAAAACCAAATCCACCCCTTCTCCATCTCAAAGTGCTCCTAAACCCAAATAAAACAACTCTAAACCCAAGGAGTCTTCTAAATCCAAGACTAAGTCTAGCCTTTCATGCTATTTTGTGGGGGTATTGGTGATGAAGAATATAGGTGCTATAAGTGAATGTAAGCCTTAAAGGATGCAAGTCAAGAAACAATAAATTTATATCTCCACTCCACATCCTTCTAATCAGCATGGAAAATCACTTAATGTTGTTGGGAGATCTTACTCACCACTTGCAGACAACCGAGTTATAGATTTTGGTGTTTCTCATCACATGACTCCTTCCAAGGAGTCTTTTGTTTTATAGGTTTGAGTTCTACTTCCAAACTTGAGGTTGGAGATTCTTCCTTTCTTTTGTTGAGGGAAAAGGTGATATACAACTTTATGGCGGTAGCATCCAAGATGCACTATATGTTCCTAACATCACTACAAATTTTCTTTACGTAAATAAACTTTTTCATTCTGGTCAAGGAAAAACAATGAATTTTACACTACATGGGGCAGAAGTAAGAAATTTTTTGGAGCCTTATTAATTTTTTTCTCGGGTATTGTTGATCATAGGTCTATACTATATCACTCGAGGGTTTTATGACACTTCTTCTATAGGGAAAGGATTGGTTTCTCATGAAGATTCAGAGAGTAAGATTTGGCATGAAAGATTTGGACATCTTAATTATAGATATTTGAAGAAGTTGAGAACTCATGGTATGGTAGATGGTCTTTCTAGATTTTATTGTGTTGAGGAGTTTTCTATAGTTGTGCATTAGGGAAATAACACCAAGATCCATTCCCTAAGAATTTTTCTAAGATAGCTTCTTCACCACTTGAGCTTGTGCATAGTGACTTGATGGTGTTTCCAACCCCCTCTTTCAATGGAGCTAAGTATGTAATTACCTTTATTGATAATTTCTCGGGGCGTACTTGGGTTTATTTTCTCAAGTACAAAAGTTATGTTTTTTCACACTTCAAATTATTCAAGGCTTTGGTCAAGAAACAATCTTATAGTTGCATAAAAAACCTTCATACTGATAATGGGGGGAGTAATTCAGAAATGAGTTCTCTAACTTTTTGGAAACTCAAGGCATTATTCACCAAAGATTACTGTTCCTCATACTCCATAATAGAATGGCTTAGAAAAATGGAAGAATAAAACTTTAAAGGAAATGGCTAACTGTATGATATATTCTAGAGATATACCTCCTATCTATTGGGAAGAAGTAGTTAATTGTGCTAACTACATTCAAAATCACACACCACATAGAGCACTTGAGAATTTGACTCTAGAGAAAGCTTGGTCCAACACTAAGCTAGATGTCTCATTTTTTTTATTCTTTGGGAGCCATTCTTGGGACTTTTTACTAAATAAAAAATGAAATCTTTGGATAAAAAGAGTAAACCCTTGATCTTTATAGGGTATTGTGAGAACATGAGAGCTTATCATATTTTATATCCTGATACACATGACATTCTTTTTCAAACACATGTTCAGTTTTATGAGCACTTCACTCCTCATGATTCTTCATCTTCTTCCATAACTCCTTCTTCTTCATCTTATCTTGAGGATCCTTCCTTTAAGGATATTGATGAGGAGGTTATAGATGTCGTTGAGGATATTATCCCCATTGATGTTGTCACTATGCCTAAGTGAGATCATACTAGAGTTTCGAGGTAATACCTTTCATACAAGATCTTCCACCCACTAGGCATCATGACACACATTCTACAGGTTCTAGAATTTTTTTGTCAAGTAGTTTTGAGGATCCGCAGTCTTTTTCAAAGGCTCATGGGATACATGAGTGGGATGATGTGATAACAATCGAGTATTATTTTTGATGAAGAATCATCTTTGGGATTTGGTATCTCTTCCTAAAGGAAGAAATATGGTTATGTTTAAGTGGGTATACCAAATCAAATACACAACCGATGGGTCTATTGTCAAGTATAAAGCTCGTGTTGTTGTAAATGGTTTTTCACAAGTTGAAGGTATTGATTACTCTAAGAATTTTTCACCATTGCAAAGATGGATTATGTATGCCTTATACTTACAATTTCTACATCATAGGGTGGATCGTATACCAAATAGATGTGAAGAGTGCCTTCTTACATGGAGATCTACAAGAGGAAATATACATGGAGTAGCCGACTAGATTTGTTCAAGATTCTTCTCTTGTTTTTAGGCTCAAGGTCTCTCTATGGTCTCAAACAAGTCTCTCTATGGTCTCAAACAAGCCCTCAAGATTGGTATGAGAAGATGGATTCTTTTCTTCTATCTACTGGTTTTGTTTATTGCCACTTCGATCATATAGTGTATCTCCAGCATGCTAAGGATATTGTGATACTTGTCTTGTATGTTGATGATTTGTTACCTCTTTGGAAGTTCTTCTTCCCACATTAAGAGTATTCAAAGGGCTCTTTCTGCATAGTTTGACATGACATATCTTGGGTTATTACATTATTTCCTTATTTTGCATATTTCTCGAGATAGATTTAGGGATTCATGTGAGTCAAGAAAAGTTAGACCCATGATCTTCTTAGGTGCTTTGATATGGCTGATTACAAGCCAAGTCCATCTCCTTTTTAGTCCTGGAGTTACACTTACTTCTACATGTACCACACCACTTTTTGATCCTACATTGTATAGGCGGTTGGTTGGGATCCTCATGTACCTAACCCATATTTTCCATAATATTTCATTTACAGTAATGCTTGTATCTCGGTTTGCACATTATCCTCATAGTAGTCACTGGTAGGATACTAAAATGATTTTGCGTTATTTGCATGACACTTCCCACTTTGGCCTACACTACACTAGGGGTTCTACTTATTTGGTTGGGTATACAAATTCAGATTGGGCAGGTTCTATTGATGATAGGAATTCCACTTCTAGCTATCATTTTTGTCTTGGTTCTTCTCTAGTTGCTTGGGCATGCAAAAATAAATAGGCTATTGCACTTTCATCTTTAGAGGTAGAGTACAAGGCAATAGTTACAACGAGTCAACAGATTCTTTGGCTTTGATAGTTATTGACAGAGTTTGGATTCCTATACGATACATTAACTATACTTTGGTGTGACAATCAAAGTGTAATTCACATTTCTCGCAATTCAATTGAGCACCAGCATACCAAGAATATTGAGATACACATCCACTTCATTCATCAGCACATTTAGGATGGAGTTATTTTCTTGGAGTATATTCCGACGTGAGCAAGAGGTTGAAAACATATTTACGAATATTTTTGCATCACCTTTCTACCTTGAGTTGCATGGAATGCTTGGGGTTTTGAAATTTATTCTTAGGGGTGTTCATGAGAACATCTTCCTTCTTCTTCTTCTTCTTTCTCTTTCCTCCTAGAATGATTCTTTCCTTCTTTTGGTTTGATATTTCTTCAAGGATATATTGTACACGAGTGCCTCATCAAGCCTAGTTTTTTGGGACTCATACTATGGACATGTCACTTCTATTTTTTCCCCTAGCTTCACTTGAGTGGGGTTATTAGAGTAGGTATTTACCTTTATTGTATTAATGCTCACTCACTTATGTGTGTGGATATTTATTTTTATTTATTTAGATATTAGGGGATATTATATAGTTGTTAGGTATAGTTCTTTCTTTGATCTATGGCATTAACTAGATCATTGATGTCTAGTTCACTCCTAAATATATGGTCTTGACTATTTATTTTCTTTATTTATGGCTTGATCTACAACCTTGACTGGTTCTTAGATTGTTATTCCTTGCCTATATAAGCAAGACCCATTCTCATTGTATTTCATTGAGTTCCATAATAATATATGATATTGTTGCTCATTTGTTTGCAAAGGTTTATGTAAAGTTATTCTAGTGAATTACTTTCATCGTATTGATCTTGGTGTTTGATTAGCATCCATGTTCTTGGCTTGGTACGATCTGGTTATCATTCCTTTTAAATAAAGTAAAGGAAAACTTAAGTTCATTACACCAATACAGATGCATATAACACTAACACTTTTCAAATAAATATTCTTCTACCTAGACACCAACAATAATATGGGATTGCACATAGAGAAAACTTGATCTAATTAGTCGAAGAATTTTGATGATTCTTAAAAGTATATAGATCAATATGAAAATCATTTTTTCCAAGAAATTATTGCTAATATTTTGTGGAAAATTCAAGCAAGTTAGAGATAATGGGCATAGAAAGTAGCACAAAACAAACAAAAACTTAGTATAAAATAGTGATTCCTAATAGAAAAATTGAAACACATGACTAAGATTAGGCACATGTGCTTTGGTAGATGAAATGGAATGTGTAGAAAAAGTTTTTCTTAGAGAAATATGACTTGGAAGATTCACGATAAAATGATGGAAAATGCACAAATGTTTCTTGAGACTTCAATTAGTGAATAGAGACACAAATTGGAAGAATTTGAGCACAAACATTTGATGCTATAATGACTGATTTTATTCTCTTTAATAGTAGCTTTCTTGATTATTTTTTTATAATGGTGCCATCCTCATCCACTACCTAATCTTTTAACATTTGGGTGTTTATATATTTCTCCACCTCCATTAAAATTGACCCAACTAAAAATATGCTAAACCGATTTAAAAATAAATAAATACTCAATTACAAAATATCATCTAAGTGGGAAACCATGAACTAAATTGGTTATTCCCCTAAAATTTCTAAAGATCTCATTCTCGATCTAACACCAAATGATGAATTTGGACCAATTTTGCAATGATTTAACATATGAATTTTCGGATGCATATTTATATTATAAACTTCGAGTAATACAATTAGGTATAATACCAAATATATAGTTAAGCGATGGCCTATAGTTAGGGAGTCAACAACGCATGATTCACTCCTAGAATCATGTGGTAATTAGACCTATAAAAATAATTATATATTACAAACTATGTTTGTAATATATTAATATAACCATATATACATTATTTTTACATAATGATAATGTTTACTAACTACCATATTGTAAGTACAATTTTACCATACGGTAAACAATTAACTAATATGTGAACACTATTTTCCTAACTTTTCATATTTATCTTTGAAATAGTGGAGAGGAAAAAATTAAATAAAGAGATAATCTTAGGTAGTAATACCTTCCCTTTTTCAATGATCTTCTCCACCCATTTATCATTATATTTCCATGCATAGTTTACCCTTGAGATTTCTCGATCACTTGGGGATTAAAACTAATGATACGAGAGATAACCTCAGGTGGAGGAAGTGATGTTGCATTCAGTTCTAGGAATGAATGCACATAAGTAGTGAGGGTTGTCATGTTCTCTTCAAGTTGTTCCATACTCTACTTATTCTCTTCATTTCTTACGATAAATTGGGTTTTGGAATCCTTGAATAGATGTACATATATTTTATGTGTGGCTTTCCCCAAAGAAATATTAGTAAATTCATGATCATATTATGTTATTTATCCCATGGTTTTAATAAATTTTGGATGTGTAACTTCCACATATTAGAATCTGAAGCCTTAGTGAAGAAAAGAGAAGTTTTCAGGCTTTCTTGATATGCTTATTTTTCATGTACTTTGAGATGGCCTCAAATTTAGGTGTTGTGGCTTACTTCACCATTTTTTATTATTTTCCAAGAAACTCTTGTACACGTGGGAATGTATCACCTGGTGTAAACATGAATTCAAGCATAAAAGAACTCTTAGGTGCTTGATAAGAACCAAAGCTTTCCTGAGATGAGATGAATCATCTACCTATGAAGAAACAATTGGATTATAGGGATGATTAGGAGATTGGATTGATCAATTTCTCCTAGCTCAATTGTATTAGTAAAATTTTCTCCAACCTTTTATTTTTTTGAACCCTCCTAGGGAAGAAAGTTCAATGTAATGATATTCTACAATATTAATCTTATAAAAAAAATTTGAATGAGAAGATTCAGTTCCGCTATTAGGTTCCTTCAGAGAAGAAGTGAGGGATACTTGCATGGATGGAGCTAGTATTCCACTGGATTCAACGAAAGAGGACCTCTTCCACTTGAACCAATTATTTGACCTCTAAATCACTTTCATAGTTCTTTCTTTGATGTAACTAGATTCTCATATGTTCCATGGGGTGGGAGGAAGAATAGATGATTTTACTACTTACTCAAAATCAAATGGGTCACATCCATCATTGTTCATTCCTTCTACAAACCACTCAAACTAGAAGTCCCTCATCTAATCCACTATCATTCTCATGTAGTCCCACATATTGACCTCAAAATCATTGGTGTAGATGGCCCAATATTCCTCAATCCATGGAATGTGATGTAAACCTAACACAAATAAAGTCTCGGTGGTATTCCTACTATCAAAATCTAATTGAGATACATAGGAATAAAATTGAAGGATGGAAAGGAGGATTTAATGTTTTCTACATATATTATACTTTACATGAGAAGATCCCAAGGGAAATAGGTAAATAATACGTTTCTTCTTTACACTTTTGCACATAGTGTGAACATGGGAAAAATTCCTACATAATTCTATCATGATGATCTTGTATCTTGGGTACCTTGGTAACCTGCAAGGTCCAAGATCAAACCCTCTGAATTTGATATAGGTGAAGGTGGGAAACTGAATGAAATAAATTCCATATTTCTTGATCCATCCAGCTACTTGCATGAAATTATTTTCTCATTATTTCCTTTGAGTAACCCGATGAAATACATGGTAAATGCATCATTCACCCTAGAGAATTTTGAGTTACTATCCCGATATGTGAGATGTGGTTATTTTGGATAAGTTGGTGACTTCTGTGGCACATTAGGTGTAGTGGAGAGACCTCATAAAGGACTTGTGTATGCAAGGGCATACACTAGATAGGAATTCATGGTGAAATTATTGGAGGTAGGTGAGTACAAAAATATTTTGATGAATGTTATTTCTTATGATCTACCGCAAGTCAATCATTTGATCTCCTTTTGTGACCACCAAAATGAATTGGGCCATCCAATCTTGGAATTCCTATTTTATTTCCTCCCCCATCACCCTATTTAGTATGACAATGTCATCAAAGTATGATTCATGAAATTCACTTTGAGACCAAGTTTCAAGAATCTGAGAGGGTTTCCTTCCTTTTTAAGCCAAGAACCAATTACTAATCCCCTGCAAGTATGATTATGTTCTTGCCCATTCCTATGAGGAAAATCCCAAGTGATGATTACCATGTTATTATAGGTAGGAATTTTTAGGCATTGAGAAATAAATTTTGGTGTGAGGGCTTTAACTATTGAATTGTCATCTTCCAGGATTGTTCTTGGATTTGGGTCATATTGTTGTGCACAAGATAGGACTAGCTCAGTGCTTTCAATAAATAAAGGATGAGACCCTACTCTGAATATATCATTCAAGAAGATATTTTACTCCACATGTTCATGAGGTTCACTCAACATCCTTGCTTTCAAATATTCTAGATCCATGTGTGTTACATCATTGTCACCCACATTGGGATACTCAGTGTTCAATGTGGAAATTAGCTCTAAACCCGAGTATTTTACCTTCATGATGATGGGAAGTAGTGAAACAAATGGGGAATGAGTGGATATGAATTATTTGATCCTAATCCCAACACTTTCTATTTTTAGTAGACACCCTAAATGGCTATTTTTAGTAAGTTTCTCAAATTGTCACTTTTTAGTGTTTTTGACTTGAAAGGAGTGATGGTGACATTGAAATTTTTCTATTTCTGAAACTTACTATTTTTAGAATGTGGGGAATTGGAACAACTTAATATTTTTATAAAGTGTACCGTTGGATGTCGAATAGATTGAAAATAGTCTCAAATTTTTAGGCTTTTTCCTAGATTTCTCTACTCTAATTTTTAAAGGTTTTCAATCACTGAATATTTATAAATATGAAAAGGAAAGTATAAAGGATGAAAAATTCATCTGGATGTATGAAATTACTTATACCATAAATGGATATGATTTATACTCGATGTAAACATGTTTTCAAGAGGAGGGGATATGTGAAGTTTCATGGAAAACAAATGCAAAATTTTATAGTTATGATTAAAATTTAATTTTCGAGTATGGGGGTGTACTGAAAACTTCAGAAAAATATTTGGTCAAAAATGGAGTTTGGGGAAGAAAAAATCATTTAAGTAACATGAAAATCTACTAAGTATTGATATTTTAAGCATGTTCACTCCATTTGCACATTTTAACTCACATTTTAACCTACGAGTCTTAACCCAAGTCATTTGAGGGTTAAAGGGTGAGTTGTACCCATAAAAATATGGGAAAGAAGAGGAGAGAGAGAATATGGGACACCAAAGTTCACTTTTCATAATATCATGACAAGTGACATAATGTGAAAACATGATAATGGGATGAAAGGGGTTTAATTTTGAGTCTTTGTGGGTTGAAAATAGGTCATGCATGTGACCAAGGGTTATCAAATAGGTGGGGCACATTTTTTTGTCCCATATGTACCCTTTTCTATTGTTAAAATTGAACAATGGATATATTTCTCTTGAAATTATGTCATCGGGTCAAATTGTCATGAAGAGGGGGATATGGTGACTCAACACAAGTTTATAGGTTTCCTAGGACATAACTTGTAAGGTCTTAAGTGATGAAAAACAAACCATAGCAAGGGGCACACTTTGATGTCCCTGATTCCTCCTTACACCAAGGAATAAAGGAAAAGGGAATTCCAAGGGTGAAAAGTGTGCCAAGGGTCCATGTGGTTATGTTTTTCAAGTGAAAAATAAGTTAGGGAGCAAGTTGTGAAGTCTTAAGTGACACAACTTGACTTCTTAATAGGGGTGAAATATTACATACATAATATCCCCTTGCACAAAGGGATAAGGGACATATGATAGTTAAGGGTGAAAAGCATGTTCAATCTTATAAACTTCGTTGATGTCATCATGCTAACATGAAGTGCAAACATAGAGAATGCTTTTTCCACCCCATGAGAAATACATGGAGTTTGAAGGGAAAAAACTTATATGATTTAGAATCCAAAAAAAAATTTGAGTTCATTCAAACCATTTCTAGGAGAAAATTCTTCTTACAATTTGATTTTTATGCCTAGACACTCTTTTAGCACAAAGGGGCAAGTGTAGTGAATCAGATTATCATGGACAATTTTGAAATGTTGGACCAAAACTGATGTGTCTACCATTTGGTGAATTCCAAAATATTTCCATTTACTATTTTTTTATCTTCCAACTCCTCTCATAACTCTCTTAATCTTCATAACAAGTCCATTTTATATGTTAAAGCTATTATTCTGTGTACCCGCAATGACCCTATTTTGCTTGAATGAATCATGACACCATATGAACCCATGTAATTCTTTGAAATTCTATGGATTTCTTTAATAATCCTTTATCTGACCCCCATATGGTTTTATACCTTTCAATCATCCTCTGGAAGGTATTCCTTTCTTGAAAATGGATAAAAATATCCCATTTTATGGCTTTGGGAACAACTACTCCACCTTGGATCTCAACAAATTCATGAGTAAAACTAGGTATAATTACACATGAAACACACTTGAAGACCAATTTATAACATTATTCTTATCCGAATACGGATTACATAATTAATAGGATAGCCAAAAGAAAGGTTTATAATGACCAAGGGAGGAGGTTTTCAAGTGGGGGCTTGGTTTTCATGACCAAAATTTTAAATTTTTCATGCTAGAAATTTATCATGACAACAATAATAGAGAAAATAAATAGAAAATCCCCACACATGATAATTACATCTTATTAAGGGAAACATAAAACTTTTGATTAACCCCATGAGCCTTCTCAATTATCGTTAGGGTCTAAATCATCTATGTGGTAAGGATACCATCAAGTATAAATTCTAAAAATGTCATGACATAAATGAAACAACAAGATTTTAAATGAAAAAGAATTATTGAATACATATAATGGAGTCATGAGACCAAAAGGGATCACCTCCACATATTCTAATCTAATCTTATATTATATATAATTACACAATCATGTCACTTAAATAATTCTATAAATAAAGATTATGTAACAAACAAGTAATAGTAGTATTAATGCAAGATCACACTTTATTCTTCTCAACAATAACTAGTCTTAATAACTTCAAGGATGGTAAAGCTACAACTAGTACTTGATATTAGCTTCCGAATATTATAATATTACAATCTTGGGTCATTTTAAACATATTGATTCCTATCCACATTCACCTCTCATGTTATATAATTGTTCATACAGTGATCTTAAAGATGATCTTAAAGATGAAAGTTATATTTAGGGATCTATGATAGAGAATAATTGACATCTATAAGACCCAATGATACACAAATATTTGCAATAATGATTGCAAGAACCATAAATGAAGTGAGCATAAATTCCATATACATATCAAAGTGAATATAAAAAGTTTAAATTTAGAAAACAATTCCTTTTATTCTTAATAATGTGTTCCATTATATTTTCATCATGAATACAATAACCCAAAGAAATAGAGATTCCACTTATATCAACACAAACATGTGAATAGATATAACCTTACTAATAGAGTGGGTTCCCTTAGGTGGTAATAAATCAATATAAACTATCAAATCTCTAACCAAAAAATCAACCAAGTATTTTCCTCAACCTTATACACTTGAATATTTTCTTGTAGTCTAAGATCATATTACATGGGCCCCAGGCATTATAATACAAAGTGAATAATTGTACAACTTAACATTGAATAATATCAACCCATGACTATTACCCATTGATCTTGTGATCTAAAAAATTATTCAACAAGATAATCATTATATCATTAATCCTCACTTGAACTCTTGAGTTCCTTCCTGACATTAATATCATTCCTAGCCAAGAGAATTCACATGAATCTATAAATGCAAGATAATATTTCACACCTAATTGGTGGAATCAATGATGCATTAATTGGAGTAAGTTAAAATAAGGACATACCATCCCTATCCATTAGAAATATGATAATATGAGTATCACATATAAATACAATAAATTAAAATCCAAAACAACATATTTTTATGACGAAAATAGGATGGTACCTATGTAATTTTATTGATATGAGAAAATGATAATTAAAAAACAATGTATATAGGCATTGCACATATTCTATCTAGTCCATATAAAATGGATTGAATCAACATAAACTAAGTAATATGTAGAAATAGCATATTTCCCTAACAATCACTAGAATTTACTACCATAAATCATCTAGGAACAAAAATGTAGAATCATCCCACAAACATAGGGATTGACTATTATCACTTAGTTGACAAACAACTAATGAAAACTAGGACCTATCCAATTAAGCTAAAGTAATCAAAATAAATTACTTTAACATGATTAAATTTTTCAAATGAGTCTAATGATGAATTAACTAGGTACTATAACTTAAAATCCCCCATTAATTCAACATGGTCTCAAGTGAATAGGAAAGAAATTCATTGAAGCCCTTAGTTTTTTCTCAAGTAAGTGACTTTGTGAGGACATGTGCATGTTGCATATCTATCGGATAATCTGGAGCTATATTTTGTTATTTTGACTATGCTTTTGAATGAAATGTACTTGTAACTTAATTTTTTTTGTGGTTTCATGAGAAACTAGATTCTTAACAAGTTTCAATACTCCTTTGTTAACAACATGTAGGATAGTTAGATATTTCTTTGGTATTCCCAATCATTAAAGTATAAATCAGATCCATATTGATTCACAAAAAAATCCACCTATTGCACAATATTTTGATTCTATGGAGGATCTTGAAAAAAATTCTACTTGTTACTCCCCCATATCATTGGTCCATATGCAAAAAATATTATAAATCATAAAGTGGGTTTCATGTCATCTATGTTCCTTGCATGATATGAATATGAATATATTTTCAAGAAGAATTTATCATTCTTATTTATTATAGGCCATAATCCATAGTTCCTCTTATGTACCTCAGTATCTACTTTGCTTATTTCTAGTGAAAAATATAGGTTCTTACATGAACCAAGAAAGATAGTTGACTGCATAGCTGATATATGGCCTAGTATAGGTCAAGTAGATAAGATTCCCAATCAACTATCAATAGAGAGTTGCATTTACTTGTTGTGATGGATTTGTTTGAGATAAATGAAGTATTTTATCCATAGGTGTGGAAATTGGTTTGCAATCCATCATATGAAATTTCTTGAGCACTATCTTGGCATATTTAAATTGTGATACAAAGTTATGATTTTATCATTTCCAAAGTTCAATTCAAATAAAATTATATAGAACCACAAGATCAGTCATATCAAATGATTGAGTTAGATATTTAGTTTTTGACTCAATCATCCTCATTAAACCTCTAATGATGACTAGATCATAGACATATGTACTATAATGATCACTATATCCCACTTACTTTTTTGAGATAGCGATTAGGATTGTATGGAATATTTTTGAATCCATGATGTGTGAGATGCTCATCAACTTTGATGTACCATGACTTGGGATATTATTTTAGAACATACAATGATTTTATAATTTCACGTACCTTTTCCTATTTACCTGTATTAAAAACCTTCTACTTGAGTCATGTTAACTTCTTCCTATAAGTACCCATTAAGAAATACACTTTTAACATCCATTTGGTGGATTTTCCAACCAAATTGTGCAGCTAGAGAAAAAATTAACATAATTTTTTTATCTTAGATGTGGGAGGAAAAGTATCCTCATAGTCAATTCCTTATTTTTAGCATAACTCTTAGAACTAGTATAGCCTTATATTTATCAATTCTTCCATCTACTTGTGTACTTCATTTTGATTCATTTGCATCCAATTGGATTTTTACCTAGTGGAAGATCTATCAGGTTGACATGTTTTTTTCTTCGCAAGTGACTTAAATTATATATTCTTAGCATATCTCCAATGTTTAGGTTGTAGGGAATTTTAAATTGTGGACAGTTCAATAGATTCAACAACTTTACTCATTAAGGCCAAAATGACCTCATTCCAATCCAAAATGTAAGTTCTCATTCTAGTGGTAGATGTGTCGGTGACACTATCTTATTTTACATCTTGTATAATATTTGTCTACTACTTAGGCATACATTGAGCTATCTTTTTGGGTGGTATATTTTCACCATCATCCCCATCATTGCTGTCATTAACAAGGTGATCACCATTCTCTATTTTCACTATAGGATTATTTTTTCATCGGTGAGTGTATGGAAGGAAAATCTTCTTCTTTCTTCTCAAATAACTCAACATTCCTTATAGTGTAAACCTTTGCATTTTTTTAATCCACAAGTCTCGTACCCAAGTGCTTCATCATTTATCATAAGAAGATAAGTTTTTCTAGTTTCATATCAAGTTTACTTCTATGTTTCTTAGGAATGTTCATGATAGATTTACATCCAAACAATATAAGGTGTAAAATTAATGGCTTTCACCCCGACCATGCTTATTATGCTAAAAATATATGTTGTATTTTATATGTGTGCATGTGTTTGACTATTGCTACCTTTGACCCGCACCCATTACCTAGATTTCCCAAGTATATCTTTAACCCTTTCTCCCCGTGCCCATCTACCTTTTCCTCCCATTTATCTTTTATCAAACCACTCACCGATTCTCCCTTTTGCCTCATCGGTTCCTAGTTTGAGGGGATCACCTTTACCCACACATGGGGCAACCACATCTTATTGTTGTTAGCGTCACTTACCAATACAAACTACGTAACAAAAAGAGGCAAAATGTAGACACTAAAATTAGGTCACACTCCCCTTTGGTCCCTCAACAAATAAGCACCCTTCATCACATTGACCTAGCCATGACCCCTTTCACCTCACTAATATTAATTTAATTAAATTAATACATTATCCTCACTATATTTATTATTTAAATATCTTATTTTAAATAATATCCACACATACAGTTCACTTAGACACCTCACCAAGCTAACTCAACCTAAGACTTGTTCTTAGTAAGTTACATAATTAACTAAGACTTACAAAAACACTAAAAATCAATGCCTACATTCCCTTTAACCACATTCCCGCATGCTTACAAGAAGCTCCCAGTCTAATCCATGGGTTAATGACATGAAATCTAAGAAAATAAAGAGGATCTCCCTAGTTTATTAAACTTAGGAAATCCTACCTTGACTGATGCCGGTTACCCATAATAGTCACCGATTAAGCGGAACCGCCGTCGGTTACCCTTTGACCCGAAAACAACCTTATTCTCAAGGTTGGAAGTTGGAAAACATTGGCAAAAGGTTGGTGAGCATTGAAAAAACTTCAAAGACCGAATTCTAGTGAGAACCCACATGCAAGGAAGGAGATAAAGCATTTTCTCTTACACAAGCATCCCAAACCAGATCTAATCTAACCAAGAAAAGAGAAACTTACATGCAGCCCATGTAGAAGCTTTCCTTCAGTTGGTGATCACTTGCAACCTTCAAACCTCTCATCATCACCTCTATCCCTCACTCACAAGTGTCCAAAATCAAAATCCAAGTAAGTATAACGTCATATTTCTCTGGTTTATTTCATTTCATAATCATTTTATCATTTATTGTTTACCTACCCACCTATTGACCTTCTCCAACACTTCCACCTCCATATACCCAATAAAACCTCACCAGATCCCTTCCAAGTCACCCAATACCTCATCATGACCAACCAAAATCCTTTGTGAAATCACAAAGGAGACCCAAAGCTTGTTTTATGGCATTCCCAAATTTCCACAAGAATGCTTAGTACACGGTTACACCTAACTCATTCGTCAGCTACCCTTAACCGACATCGGTCTTTGTATTTTCCCATACATCCTAGAATAGACCTACCCACCTAATTTAACCTCACCGTAATTCACCTGTGATCTACCTAGGACCTCTGTCAAACTTGTAGAACCCAGAACCAGCCACTTGACCTTTGGATCCTATTCTGACTTAGCCTGTTAGATTAGATCTATTTCTTATTGTGTTTTAAGTGAGATACCTAAATCATTTTGAATTACAATAGGATTTACTTTGTTTACCGCATTAAATTGTTTAAAATAGTGGACTGACAGCCATCTAGGAAGTATCACACTTCTCGGATCTAGCATACGCTAGGTAGTTCACTGCATATATTGTTTAATTCCTTCTGGTGGTCTTACTTTCTATTACAGGTAGTTCCTCCTAGCCAAAAGGAATTTCTCACAATCAGCTATGGATTTAGAAGTCATACGCATGTAACAACCCATCAACCAACACTTGAACATGTATTCCTCCTACGCCTGTTACCCTATTTGTTTTTAAACATTTCAAAGAAATGATCTAAGAATTAGGTGAAACATTTTGGCATGCTCGGTGGGACCCATCCGAGGTTCTGGCATTTCATTAGTTCCTAGGAAAGATTGTATGTTTATTTCCTTCTAAAGAGTGTACACATTAATCTTCTTCCTTGGTAACCCACCTTTTCTTTCTATTTTCTCTAAAGGAAACCTTTCTTTTGGTGTAATTAAAAAGAACCATTTCTTCATGTTTTCTACATTGTAGTGAAAGAGCATCCCTCTTCCTCTTCATCTCTTTGTGTCATCCAATTTCAAACTTCAATTTGGGCTTAAAAATAAGTGCATTACATTTTGATTTATCACATTAGCTCACATTAATTGAGGGCAACCTATACGCTGGAAGTCATGACCAGCTAATGGTTGACAAACGAATCATAGAAACTTCTTTCCTTTTATCTTTCTCTGAGTCTTACCAAACCTCACAAAAATTTAAAATATACACATTATTAAATAACATCCTACTTGGAAGAAGCCGTAGGTGATCACATGATCACCACACGGTGGGCTCCTCGGCTCGCTTCTCTATCGAGTCATACTTCATAGCGAAGCTTGCCCCCACCATAACATACCTGAAACCTCACCTTCTAGATCTCCTTCTTTGTAGGAAGCCATCCTACCCAAAAACTCAATTTCACAATTCATGTGTCAGTCCCTAAATAGCATAAGCTAAACAAACATAATAGAAAAGGCACTCCTAAGATCACATTTTTCTTAGTGTTTCTACTTGGCTTGCATTTTGAGGTGAGAGATCACGTTCTTCATTTTTTTGGTTCATCCTTGCACACTCCTCATCATAACTGGTGTATTCTAGCTTCACCTAAGTGTGCCTGGGCCATATCATCATCATTCTCAGAATTTTGGGTCTGATTCTACATCATATTTTAATTCACAACCACTTTTCTTTCATCATTGTTTCAATTTCATAGTAACCATTGTCGGTTACCTCTGACCGTCGTTTATACCCAACCGACATCAGTTTTAGGTCCTTTTGTTAACCTACCCAAAAGGACATTTTATTTCATTTTCTTCCACTTTTCATGAGTCCCCCATCACGCCATCATTCCCATTGATGTTTTAAACATCATCAGATTTGGCATACCTATCAGATTTCACCTTTTGCCTTGTTTTTCACTCAATGTTTCAATTTTACAAGGATCGTAGCGGTCACCCCGACCGCGCGATTTTCCCTAACCGACATTGGTTAGCCTGTTTCACATTCCAACCACCATTTAGTACCTAATCCAATTTTTTCCACCAGATTCACCTATTCCAATTGTTGTCTATGTCATTTACGAGAAGTAGCCCTACTGATCGACTAGTTCACATGGTGCTGACCCAAAGACAAGAAAGCGCACTCATATTTCACGCCACTTCAACCACTCCCACCTAGTCCTTCACCACCTTCCATTTTATCACCAGCCATGGATCCTATCCAACCTATCACTATCACTATCGGAGATGAGGAGTTCACATGACTCCTTTACAAAACCCCGCCACTTTGTAGTTTTACCTTTCCCACTCATCCACTCAAGATGCCTTGGGTCAGTTGATATATGGAATGCTCGTATCTATCCCCCAACTCTCACACCCAATCCCGCATCAGCCCCATCTAGCTCTGTGCTACCCACATCTACTTTACCCCCAGTTGTTTCATAGTTAGGTCCCATACCCACTATGACTTCCATGTTTATTACCTACATGGCACTGTTACATCCACCGTACCCTCGAAAACTACCCAAAACACAACCTTATCCACCCCTAATGTCTCACACATACCCGTAGCTACATTACCACCTCCCATGTTGGTGACCCCTACCCCATTTCAGAATGTGGTCCTTTCCATTCCACAATCGTTAGCCCCTATTGCCACTAGGGTTACCGCAACCCTTCTACCCCCATATACATACTACCAACAACCTCCCGTTTCATTCATTATTCACATCGGGTACATACCCCTGTTCACTACCTTCTTCTCAATCAACCTACATTACAGCCCCATACACTAGAGTGCCACCCCTATTACACACCTAAAACCAACCCTCTCACACTACAGAAGCATCCAATCATCATAACCCACCAACAACCTAATTAAATTGATGTTGGACAAGATGTAGACATTGGAGTCATCGGTTTGGATCCCACAACACTCTCACCTACAAAGAGATTTTTAACAAGACCATCCACCCATCCATTCCTATCTCGCTCATACCCTATGCACTTTGGAAATGCCTAAATTCAATCACTTCAATAACAAATAATACCCATAAGCAGCATTTGTGGTCATTCAAACACGGGTGTTATTTGATCACTCATGATGATGCCTTACTCTTGAGAAACTTTCCCATGTCCCTCACTTTGGACTGCATTAGATTGGTATAGTGGGTTACTTAGATACTCTATATTCTCATTCAATCAGGTAACCCGAGCCTTCTGGATCATTTCTCTATCAATATCGTCAAGAAGGTTACCATGACCGATCTATACTCCACACGTTAGTATGAAGAAGAATCTATTATAGATTTTATCACTCACTGAGTAGCTTTGATCAACCAACTTACCTTCCAATCGCCACAAAAACGTAACTCATCGAGCTCTTCACATGGGCTTCTTCTAGGCATATCTCACCGACCTTGAGGTCTAAACCTTTCGAACATTTGACAAAGCATTCACTATGGCACGAAAGTTAGAGATTTGGGCCATCGAAGAGAAGAAAATCCAATTACATAATAAGAATTTGGCATTCAAGTTGAATGATACCTATTATTATTCTAAACCAAAACCATTATTCAAAACCTAAGGGCACCGCTAACACAAGTTACTCAAGGCCGGCCCAACACATCCATCAAATCGGCTACCCCCTCATCTAATCTCTCACCCGTCCGAATTTTTCAATTCGGATGAGAGTAAGCGAAATATACCCCAATTGGGGAGCCTTACTCTTCTATCTTAGAAAATCTTATTGAATCCGAGCCATCACCCTTCCACCTATAAAACAACACACCGGTTTTGACTCGCTTCGCCCCATGCCCGCATGGTATAAAGAACATGACTTCTATAACTATCATCGAGTAAAAGGTCATAGTGGCCGACAAGAATCGCATCACTTTAAAAATACTTGTCCAAGAAATGCTCGAGAAAGGTGAGTTAATCTTGGATGATCCTAATGCACCTACCAACCAAAACCTAAACATCTTCAAGAAACCATTTCCCAACCATGCCCCTTCGTCTGATCAAACCGGTGATACCTCAACTCATGATACCCATACCCGCGAGGTTGACACTATCTTTAATGACGTACCTGTTACCTCCCAATTACCCCATATTCCTTCTATAGAGGAGATCCTAGCCCAAAATCCTCCTTACACGTCGGAACCAACCTCCCCTACTCCTTCACCAATAGAGGAACACCTTTCATCTCCTTCATCACCTATGAAGGAGTCTTTCGCTAACATTGAGACCATCTCACCCATGGCTTCACCACTTAGAGATCCTTTACCTATAGTCCCATCATATCCTCCACTTATAATAGACCCAAATGAGATACCTTTTCCTCTTGGTGAACATTCTCCATCTCTTACCCAAAATCCTGCGCAGACCTTTTTTTGACTCTCTTACCCATAAAAGTTGAAGCTAGCCAATTTCCCGTCTCTAAGACACATTTTACAAGAATTTCCATTAGGTCCTCATCAACTCCACCTACATACATGCCATTCTTATGTTTGGCTGATCACTTAGATTATTTGGATAGAGCCTTATTATGGGGACACCTTTTGCTTCCTATCTCAACATAGATGCAGAGATCCCTTGCTGATACCTCCACTATCTACCCAAAAATATTTCAGCCAATCAAACCAAACACAACCACCTCTATCACAACCCATTCCACGACACTGTTATAACTCAAACCACACCCTTACTCATAACCCGACCTACATCTAAACCCAAATCCACACCTACAACATCTTCCTCAACTAAACCTATTACCACTTTAGGGGTCACCACGACCACCAACTTTACTCATCCACCTATCAAAATAGATTTAGCTACACCTCGAAAGTCAACACCATACATACTCCTACACCCAAACAAAAGAACCAAACCCATGGACCTCATACCCTTGGTTGCGCCAATACACTGCACCTATCTTGTGTGTCTTAGGATCTTAGCTTCCCCACATGGTCAAGCAACCTCCACCCATTCCTTCCTCACAAACCTCTTACTTACCCGCACACCCATCATGACTTACGCCCACACTGCAGATCTTTACCACCAATACCTCCAATACACTTAGCTATTGCTTCACTACCCACTACACTTGATCGTTGTCCCTCACATCCCCTACATGACCCACATCATCTACCTTCATAGCACCTCCATTATCCTCATGAGTAACTCACCCTCTTCCCCCATCTGCTTTTCCTTCTAGACCTCATACACCCATATCACCTTTACCTAAGAAGGTGCAACCCAAAAACAAAAATCCACTACCCCACAATAAGGTAGTCAAAATAGCCACACACCCTCCTACTTGTCCATTTAATATACCCCTACCTAAAAAAGAATGACCGACACCTAAAACCACACCAGCACCCAAACCCATAGCTCAATCTGCTCCACCTCTTCCAAAGACCATTCCTTGACAATCAACCACACCTACACCCAAACCCATGTTCACTTCCCATTATGATCCACTAGCAGGGTCCTATGCCAAAATTTTTACCAACCTCCTTGTGAATTATGTCATTACATTACCGCCACTTAGACCTTATGACCCCCTCAAACCCAAGCCAACAGGGTTTGATGATACTAAAATTTATGCATACCATCGTGTGCCAGGGCACAATGTGGAGAACTGTAAGGCCTTGAAAACTGTCCTTATCCAATTGTGTCCACCAGAAACCAACTTTGACAATGATGACCTTATCAACAAGGATCCTACTTCACCAACACCCATTCCCACACTGCCCACTCAATAACCACAACCTCCACCCTCACAAATCTTAGATCCACCCCCAAGATTTGAAATTAACATGGTTTGTATAAGAGAACTTTCCACGCCACCACCCCAATTTTGTTGTACCCAACTCACCTCACAAGGATTTTCTCCTCCGGTAGGTTTTTGCCTTTCATGTTGTCATACCACTCATCCTACACCTTCTCCATTTAAAAATTTCCTTAGATCAACATGATACACGTCACTACGCATTCGTAGAAGGATAAGGGAAAAGAAAAGGCAACTAACCCACTAACCAATCCTATACCCAACATACCATCTGCACCCATACCTAAAATCACTATCCGCAGCCCCATGTACCCCATTTCTAATGGTGTCACACATCGCACCATGCTCAAACAATTACATCAGTCTCCCCTCAAAATTTCCTTATATGACCTCATTTAAACCTTGGAATCCCATCGTTAAGCTCTCATGGAGGTTCTTCAATCTATTGAGGTTTTACCCAATGACCCTACACCCCTAGCCTCTATTATCACACCCCATCATCTAGCCTCTCTCTCCAAATTACCACCTTCATTTTCAACCCACCTTATTCACCAAGTGGCCTCCCTTAGCTTCTTAGAGGAAGAGATCGTGCCACACAAAAACAATGACCTGCACCCGACCCTCTTCATTTCTGTCCACATCGATGACATATGGGTATGCCATGTGATGATTATTGGGGTGCTATCATTAACATCATTTCATCTCATGCATTCGCTTAAATTTGCATACTTGGAAATTTCATGCATAAACACCTGTCATGTTACATTCATTCAATGATGTTATCACCTCTACACTAGGCACCGTCATCCTCCACATTCGTGTGGGCCTCGTACTATCCCAAAACTATTTTAAATTTTGGAGGGGGAATTCCAATATAACATATTTCTTGGCAGAGCCTAGATCCATGTCATAGGTTACATTCCTTCCAATTTACATCGTTGTGTAAAGTTTGAACACGAAGGACACACTTATACCATTCTAGCTGACCTCTCATCTTTAAAAACATGTAACATGCTTTACCGACCCAATGATGTGCTCATACCTATCAAGTTGTCTACCTCCACGACCACTACCACTTCACCTAAACCTCCACCTACCAAGACAGCCACTACTTCTACTGCACATACCTCCTCTATTCCTACCATTTCCATAACCTCCACACTGACCCATCGCTTCCCAATCTGTTAACTCTACCTCGCCATCGACCTCGACATTTTATCCATACCATTTACCTACATACCAACCACTGATCCTTGGAAGGCATTTTTCAACACCTTAGTCTAGAGGAGTACCACCTATATAGTGTCAACACATTTCTTACTCCACAAGAGTATGGTAGCCTTCACCAACACCCTTACTATGATCACTATATAGGAGAATGTCTCTTTTATGGTCCTCCTCACCTTCATACTAGTCTAACCTATGGGTCACTTGATACTACCACTTACACACCTGAACCACCATCACAAACCCACCCATTTTCCATTGACATCTAATCACTTACCAATCACCATTTTTCCCACACCTTGCTGCACCAATGTGCATGGAATGGTTTTGGCTTTGGCTTTTACGAGAAAGGTCACCATACCGTTATTCCATGTACCACCTACAAACATAACGACCATAGTGGTATCATCTTTCCCAAACCACCTACCAAATAGGCCCACATTGAACTCATTAAGGACACTAGCCCTTCTCCACCTTCTTCACCCGCTCCATGTTCATCACCACCTTCACCAACAAATTCGATGGATCCCGAATCTATCCCTCCTAACTTTTTTCATATACACCATTTCTTTGGGGCCTCGACTTATCAACGTGAGGTGAGGCCCTTCCACTCTTCCCTTCCTATATCCCGAGATGATCAATGACGACACACCTTGAATTAACCTTGTTCAATGTCAGGCTGATGAATCCATACTCATGTACCTTGGTGCAGAAGACTCATATATTCATTGATTGTTACCCTCTCGAGACCAAACCTTGTTGAATGAATTGACTATCGAGATCAACATTCACACTCTGAATGACCTACACATCCTAAAGATCGGACAATCTTTAGATCTTTGACAGAAGCCATCACTTCTTTTCTCAGAGATCATAACCACACTTTCACTTGGTCTTATGCAGATATGCCTAGTATTGACCCCACCATAGTGGTCCACAATATCCTAACTGTTCCCGATGCCAAACCCATCAAACAAAAGCTGAGGAAAATGCACCCTCGCATTGCTCTTCTCGGAAAAGAAGAACTTCAGTGCCTTCTTTCTGTTTCCTTCATCTTACCCATTAATTATCCTCAGTGTATTTCTAACATTGTCCCTTTCACTAAAGCAACCGGGGGACTCCGCATTTACACGGAATTCTGTGACCTCAACCTAGCATGCCCAAAGGATGACTTTCCCTTACCTGATATTAACCATCTGGTTGACCTTACCGCTAGCCATGAGATGCTATCACTCATGGATGGCTTCTTAGGTTATAATCAAATTTTTCTTACCCCAGAAGATCAGCATAAGACCTAATTCATCACCCCTTGTGGGACCTTGTACTATAGAGTCATGCCTTTTGGCCTTAAAAATGTTAGTGCCACATATCAACAGGTTATGACTTACATCTTCCATAACATCATACATCAAATATTGGAAGATTACATGTATGATCTCTTGGATAAATCTAAATGCCGCTCTAAGCACCTAACCATCCTCAAAACCATCTTTGACTACCTCATTAAATATTACATCTGCTTTCGAGCCTAAAAGTGTGTCTTCACTATTCTCTCGAAAGCTCCTGGGATGTATCATTTCCTTTCGTCGTATAGAAGTTGACCCTACTAAAGTCAAGGCCATTCTCGAAATTCCTCTGCCTACTAACCTTAGACAACTCCATAGCACTGCAAGTAAGTTTCATTCTATTCACCATTTCATTTTGTAATCATCGATCGATGTCAACCATTTCATCATCTGCTCAAGAAGGATGCCTCCTTTAAATGGGATGATGACTATCACAAATATTTTAAGGCCTTATAACAATACCTTCTCTAACCACCCATGCTCATTCCACCTAAATACGATCAACCTTTTTACATATACATATCAGCTACTCGATCATTCCTTGGGAGCCATGCTCGCTCATCACGATGAACAACATAGGGAGTAGGTAGTTTATTACATAATCCATACTATTTTGGACTATGAAACCCGATACAACCATCCCGAGAAACTTTTCTTAGCCTTAGTTTTCATTGCCACCATACTACATCATTACCTACTCAGCCAAAAAACCTATGTTGTGACCAACACCGACCCCTTACACTTCATGTATGCCAAACCTTATCAAAATTAGCGTGCCACACGATGGCTTATGCTTTTAGTTGATCTTGACCTTGAATTCATTCATCAAAAGCCTATCAGGGCCAAGCTATCACTAACCAATTGGATGACGCACCTATATCCGAGGATCAACCCTCTAATTTTGACTTTCCAGATGAGTCAATTGCTACCCTTTCCCTAGATGAACCCCCTTACCAAATGACACTCTTCTTCGATGATTCCAAGTGTCAGTGTGGGGGCGGGGCTGGTATTATCCTCATTCCTCTTGATGGTGAACCCATGCCTTTTTCTTTCAATATTTTGAATGTACCAACAATATTTTCAAATACGAAGTGCTCGTACTAGGTCGCCAAGCCACCTATGCCTGGATGTCAAATCAATCAACACCTTTGGTGATTCTCAATTGGTCATAAACCAAGTCAATGGTATATACTAATCTCATAACGAGATATTTCAAAATTATAAACATCATGTAGACATACTTTTGACCACGATCGACCATTACACTCTTGAAACCATCCCACGTTCAACCAATAAGTTTATAGATACCATGGCCTCGCTTAGCTTCCCAAATACCTCGCTTCACCTACCAATTCTATAATATTTTTCACCATAAAATGACTCCAATCACCTTCTTATTTACCTCATGATGTTTACTCAATTAGAACCACTACCCCTGACCCTAGTGACCTTTGGTATAAACAATACTCTGACTACCTTTCTCTCTCCATCTTACCTCCTGATCTCACCCGTAATTGACAATGTACCTTCCTTTAAAATGTCTCTCATTATGTCATCCTGGGAGGACTTCGATAGAAGTGTGGCTTTGATTGTATTCTCTTACGATGCCTTACGAGTTCTAAAATTCCTTATACCATTAAGGAGGTTCATGATGGCATATGTGGAGGACACTTTAGTGGCCTTATTGTTTCTAAGTGTATTATTCACCTAGGCTATTACCGGTGACCCTTAACCATGATTGTTGTAAGTACATAAAACATTATGTAAAATGCCAAGAACATTCCAATCTTCATCATACACCCATTCATGCCTTACAATTCGCTTGTGACCTTTTGGCCCTTCTCTTAATGGGGTTTGGATCTTGTCGGAGAAATAAATCCTCATTTGTCCCAATTCAATCAATGGATCATCACCGCTACCAAATACTACACAAAATAGGTGGAAGCCATACCAATCATCTCCATAAAAGCTGAGAAAATATGTGAGTTCATTAATCACCACATCTTTTGTCGCTTTGGTGTTCCTCATCACCTCATCACTAATAATGGAAAACAATTCAAAAACAAAACATTGTAAAAAACTTTGTGAGGCCTTCGACATTCAAATTAGTTTCTCATCACCTTATTACCCACAAACCAATGGCCAAGCTGAATCTACTAACAAAACCCTAAAAAAATTCTTATAAAGGTGGTTAACGATACTGGGAAGGATTTGCATACGCACATTCCTTTTGCCCTAAGGTCATAACGTACTAGTATTCATAATTCCACTATAGCCACACCCTTTTCTCTGGTATATGGTACAGAGGTAGTTTTTCCACTCGAAGTCCAAATCCCCTCACTCTGTATTTCTCTCCATGACACGCTCAATGACAATGACTTTCATCAGGACCGTTTAGTACAACTAGAATTATTAGACAAATGTCATCTTAACGCTCTGGATCACCTTCAAGTTTACCAAAAATGTATCGAACATGCCTATGAAAAAAGTGTTCATGAACGAACCTTCCAAGTCGGTGACCTTGTCCTAAAATAAAATCAACATGTAACCAAAGCAGAAAAAGTAAATGGGGCAAATTTGCTCCTAATTGGCTTGGACCATACATCGTAACTCATACCTATGGATTAGGAGCTTATCGTTTATCTTCACTCGATGGTAAACCCGAACCTGAGCCCCTTAATGCCTTACATCTTTGACCATTCTATTATTGACTTGTCATCCTACCTCACCTTTGTCTCTTTCCATGCTCATCCCTTGAGCACTATTCACTCCATACACCTCACCAACGATTAAACAAGAATCATGTGAGTACCCGTCACTAGTTATCTTCTCTTGAATATGTGTACCACAATGTTGCACATAGCATGATTCTCATGGATACTTTTCATCTACCTTTAGATGAGATCCCATGGTCATTTCTCCATGCCTTTTGAATAATATTCCTATCCTTCACCTTGGTCTTGTCCATGACTACAAAGACTTCACATGGGACCAAACTCCTTGAGTCAAACTTCTAATAAAGAGATGACTCCCTCAAAAGGACATCTCCCTCTTGACAATTATTGCTATAAATAGACTTCTCCCTTGAAGGAAAATTATGTACAATTCAAAAAAAATGAGAGCAACCAAACCTTCCCGCATCGATCAGCTTCACGAAGACCTCAAGGAATTCAATTTTTCCCATATAGAATTCTTGCATCGATCAGTCTATCTCAACTATAAGTGAAAACAATCAACCTTTTTGTCATGGACTTGCCCATTGTGACCTTGAATCTTTTTCCTGAAGTGCATGCTACCTCATACCATATAAAAATTACCTACTCTTCACCCTTTGAACCATGCCCACTCTCATTTCCTACTGCCTCAAGGGACTTCTTGGAACTTAGACATTTGGTGATCATGTGACTACTTTTCACCATAGAATAGTCCATCATGCAATGTCTTTAGGGTCTTACATTCATCACCTCTCGCCAAGGTATGATCTACTTAGTATGATCCTACCCAATCAGGTGGCTTTATTTCCCCCTTTTATCTTTTAACCATCTTTGTTTACGTTTTGATTACCTTATACAGGACTTGGTCCCGACGCTACTTTTGGGTAAATATTATTATTTCATCACAATCGACCCCACCTACATCATTTTACCTATAATCCACCCACACCTAACAAACCTAAACCCACCACATGCCCAAAAACCTACCAACTCATTTTCATACCTCCTCATATTCTTCCCTAGCTTATGGGAGAACTACATCGGCTTGAGGTCCCTTTTCACTAGGACTATGTAGGCAACACTCTGAGGGCATGGGGCCCTTGGAGGTTAGCTCGGCCATTCTCTACCCTAAACAATTCATCTTCCATGTTCATCACATTACATCACACCTCACTTAGTTTCCCTTTTATACCCAACATTGGAAATTAAACCAAATACATAACAAGTTGCTTCATATTTTAATCATTATCACAACATGCATTTATTATGACTACCATTTCTCTAACATCATCATACATATAATTTACCACATCTCACATATGACCCATATTATCATTCATTGCATAAAATACTAAATCACAACTTCACCAACTTTGAACTCAATCCATGCCTAACAAACCTAACTCAACCATGCCTATAACCTGACTCAACCATGCCTATAACCTAACTTGATCCATGCCTAACAAACCTGACTCGATCCATGCCTAACAAACCTGACTCGATCCATGCCTAAACTAACCTGACTTGATCCATGCCTAAACCAACCTAACTCCATCATGCCTAACTCACCTACTTTCCATCCATATCAAAATAACAAATCAAAAAAATCACAAATAAAAATCTCATCAACACATCAACAAATCAAAAATACCATGTATCTCATCATATAAATAAATCAATGTGTATCTCAAATATACATGGCTATCTCATCATGCCCATCATCTCAAAAATGTCGACACACAGGCTGATATACAAAACAAAATGTCATCCACACGCAGGCCAGTCTCATATATACAAAAAGAATGAATCAATACAAAATCTCTTTGGCACGCAGGTTGGTATATATATATCAAAGAATAGCTATCATACATCAAAACCAAGGTGAACGCATATCATACATCCCGTCGATGTCCTCTATCTCTCGTGTCACATGTACCCTTGGCCTCCTGTGTCCCTGCTGGCACCTCACCTAGAACTGGTTTTCATGCAAGTAGTGGCCTCTCCTCGATCGGGCCTTGGAGCTTGCTAACCTCCTGTGCTCTCCATAATGTGATTACGGGATCTCATCCTCTCACTAGATGCTTGTTATGCCCTATACTCGGCATAGGATATGAAATCTATCCTAGCCACCATAAGATGGTCCTGATAATATATATCCTCACCTAGGGCATCCTGTAACCTAGATATACACATGGTCTATGGTGGTCCCATAGGTCTCGGCCCTTGTACCTACCCTTTAGCACCCTACCCCACACTTGCTTATGAACCGGGCATGCTCTCGGTGCTGTGGTGGTGCCCCTTACCCCTGTGCTTGTATATAGGCCTATAAGGCCCCAATCTGTGCTTGGGATATGGCCAACTAGCCCTGTAAACCTACCACCTGAGCTTGTAAGGCTGCCACCTAACCATCCCCCGACCATCTCCATCTCCTCCATCTCCTCCATCCACCATCTGGGCCTGCAGACTGGCCACGTGTACATGTAGCTTTGCTACCTCTGCCTCTGAACCCTCCAGTTTTGTTTGTAGTATACCTAACTAGGTAATCAGCGTAGCTACCTACCCCTGTAGGGTGTCTCTCTACACTATAATGGTAGCTAGGTATGGCTGCCCCAGTCTAGGTGGTATGGCTTATAACTGAGCCACCCACCACTACTTGTATATGTTTGTACATCTGGCATCATCTATCTGCCGATCCACTAACTGCTCCTCCTCCCCTGTGGGCACTATAGGCTATGGTAGAGGTAAGGGCCTCTCCACGTCATCTCTTCGATATTGTGGGAAGGGCAGAGGAATGTCCTGTAAGAGCCTAAACTTCCATTGACTGCCTACTAGGATCATCTCATCCACCCCAACACAACGACCCCGTATCCACCTCTCTAGTTGGATCTCGGCTAGCTCCTCATGTATATACCTATATGAGGGGAATCCCACATATGTTCTCCATATAATGTCCACTCCAGATAATCCCTCCAAGAATCGCTTTAGAAAATGGGCCACATCATGTGTCGCCTATGCGAGCTTTTCTCTCCTATCACCTAAGCACCCATCTCCTATACCCCACCCACACAAATCTAGGTGAAAATGCATCTTCTCGGGGCATCCTTATAGGTCACACACACACTATGTGCTCATACACCTAGTAGTGTAATATAAATGTATAGCACAAGACAGCAAACCTACGTAACCACCCATATGCCCACAACTCAGTATAGTTACACCAAGAATGTTGGTGCCCGGAAAAGTGGGTCTCATACACCATCATGTCATGGAGTATCCTCTGCGGTGATCGGGGCAAGTGTCCACCCTCTACATCTAGTAGTGCATAGTAGCACACCGCTCCATCAAAAGGACTAGCCCGTCCGGAGGAGATAGAGTAAACTCCGGACACCCAATATGGGTAACTATAGAATTCGTAACATGTCCTCTAGGGTGATAGTCAACTCACCGTCGGCGGGGAACATGTTGGTCGCGGAGTCCCATCTATCGATGAGTGCGACCATCAGAGATGGGTTACCAAAAAACATGTCTCAGTAATGGCAAACCCCACTCAAACCCACTGCCTCCACATGTTGCAGCTCTAACGAGGTCTTTATGCCACGTAATGTCACTAGTAGAGGCAAAACCTTATCCCGCATATGTAACTATGCTCTCCCCTGCATCCAATCCAAGCATGACATTAATCCACATTTACCATGTCCATATTCACCAATTAACCTTTTCCTACACCCTATTTTCACCATACCCATCTCAACTACCTAGCCCACATCACTTTTGGACCTATGTGCCTAAAATCCTGACCGGTACCGATTCATCCTAACCGACTCCGGTCACCCTTAAACCGGCATTGGTCACCTGTTTGGTGACCGATACCAGTTCACCCTTACTGACCACAGTTACCCCTTAATCGACATCAATCACTTGTTTGGTGACCGATACCAATTCCAACCAACCGACACCGCCACACTTGACTAACGTCGGTCACTATCGCGAAAAAACCCGTAACTTCCCAAAACCCCCCTTTCTAAAACCTCCCCTACCCCTTTTACCCCACCTAAAATGACCTAAACTCCCCTTGACCTCTACCCACCCCACCTATACCATTTACTACCCTCCCCCTTCCTCTTTTTTCCCGTTATTCCCCCATACCCAAATTTAATTTTTACCCACCCACAAAAACCAAAAACCACAAAAACCTACAAATAACAATAATCTACTCCTCTAATCTATCAAATCCACAATGTAGAGTAGGCGCTTACCACATCACGCTGGTGTCTCGGTGGCATGTCCTGCCCACCGTACTACGGTGGCTCGCCCGATCCCTCTCTGGCATCTGCCATCACCGAATAGCTACTCACAACCTCCAACCAATCAAATCTCTTGCCCTGATCCCATGGACCCGCTGCTCACCAACCAAACCCTCATCCAATCACACTACCAGCTCACTGTCCCATTTTGTTTGGACACTTTTCTCTCTTTTCTCTCCTTTTTTCATTTTCTCACTTCACAAATAACAAATGAATAACAAAAATGTGGATTTTTTTTTGTTTTATAACCAACCCAACCTAACTAACATCGGTTACCCTTAATCGACATCACTCGTGTACCCTACCTAACCATCGTTGGTTGACCTATACCGATGTCAATTTTCCATGACTCGACATTGGTCACCCTCACCTACACATTTCCCTCCATTTTCCTTTTTTACCTCAGCCTACCTTCATCCTGACCATTTACCCCACCCCACCTTTACCCACCCATTTACCTCACCTTTCCTGACCTCATCGTTACTACCTCCCTTTGTCCTCCTTTGGGGACTCCTTATTTTACCCCTACCTTGGCCTTACCCATGCCATGACCTAGATATTTGGACCTGGACCATCGCTAGTGACCTTTGACCTCATGTGTTCGCTATACCTTGTGGCATTGTTACCTGTGTTGTTGACCTAATGACCTTACCTAGCCTATTGTTGTGACCATTTATCCTGACCCTACCTTTGGTGTACCGAAACATACCTAAACATTCCTGCACCTAACCTACGTTGTGTTTCCTAACCATATCCTATACCTTGGATATTGGAATCACTTCAACCTTGTTTGGATAAACCTATCGACCTTAGATGATGTAGAGTTTTCTTTATTTTCAACCCGTAGCATGCTTTAGTTTATACATGTGCGTGCATTTGATCAAGTGCTATATTTGACCTGCACCCATTACTTAGATTACCTAAGTAGACCTTTAACCATTTCTCCCTCGTTCCCACCTGCCTTTTCCTCCCATTTACCTTTTATCAAACCACTCACCGATTCTCCCTTCTACCTCATCAGTTCCTAGTTTGAGGGGGATCGCCTTCACCCACACATGGGGCAACCGCATCTTATTGTTGTTAGCGTTGTTTACCAATACAAACTATGAAACAAAAAGGGGAAAATGTAGACACTAAAATTAGGTCACACTCCCTTTGGTCCCTCGAAAAATAAGCACCCTTCATCAAATTGACCTAGCCATGACCCTTTCACCTCACTAATATTAATTTAATTGATTAAATTAAATTAATGGATTATCCTCACTATATTTATTATTTAAATATCTTATTTTAAATAATATCCACACATACAGATTCACTTAGACACCTCACCAAGCCAACTCAACCTAAGATCCGCTTCTTAGTAATTTGCCATAATTAACTAAGACTTACCCATACCCTAAAAATCAATGCCTACATTCCTCTAACCACATTCTTGCATGCTTACAAGAAGCTCCCAGTGTAATCCTTGGGTTAACGACATGAAATCTGAGGAAATAAATATGATCTCCATAGTTTTGTAAACCTAGGATATCCCACCTTGACCGATGCCTGCTACTACCCGAACTATCACCAATTAAGCCGGAACCGCCACATTACCCTTTTAACCCCAAAACAACCTTATTCTCAAGGTTGGAAGTTGGAAAACATTGGCATAAGGTTGGTGAGCATTGACACATCTTCAGAGAGTGAATTCTAGTGAGAACCTACATGCAAGGAAGGAGATCAAGCATTTTCTCTTGCATAGCCATCCCAACCAGGATCTAATCTAACCAAGCAAAGAGGAATGTACATGCAGCCCATGCAGAAGCTTTCCTTCAGTTGGTGATCACTTTCAGCCTTCAAACCTCTCATCAGCACCTCCATCCCTCACTCACAAGCATCCAGAATCAGAATCCAAGTAAGTATAACGTCATATTTCTCTGGTTTATTTCATTTCATCATCATTTTATCATCTATTGTTTACCTACCCACCTATTGACCTTCTCCAACACTTCCACCTCCATATACCCACTAAAACCTTGCCAAATCCCTTCCAAGTCACCTAATACCTCATCCCAACCAACCAAAATCCTTTGTGCAATCACAAAGGAGACCCAAAGCTTGTTCTGTGGCATTCCTAGATTTCCACAGTAACCGGTACTAGTTACACCTAACCACCATCGGTCACCCTTAATTGACATCGGTATTTGTATTTTCCCATACAACCTAGAACAAAGACCTGCCCACCTAATTTAATCTCACCCTCATTCACTTGTGATCTACTTGAGACCTATGTCAAACCTGCAGAACCTTAACTAGCCACTTGACCTTTTGATCCTATTATGACTTAGCCTATTAGATTAGATCTATTTCTTTTTATGTTTTAAGTGAGATACCTAAATCATTTCGAATTAAAATAGTATTTAATTTGTTTACTGCATTAAATTGTTTAAAACAATGGACTGACAACCATCTAGGAAGAATCACACTTCTCGTATCTAGCATACACTAGGCAGTTCGTTGCATATATTGTTTAATTCCTTCTGGTGGTCTTGCTTTTCATTACAGGTAGTTCCTCCTAGCCAAAAGGAAGTTATCACAATCAGCTATGGATTCGGAAGTCATACACGTGCAACAACCCATCAACCAACACTTGAACAGTATTCCTCCTATGCCTCGTTACCATATTTGTTTCATCAACACTTCAAAGAAACGATCTAAGAATCAGGTGAAACATTTGGATCAGGTTGTAATATAATTTTATTTTGATAGACACCTTTGTTTGGAAAACTAGGATTTTATTTGGAAGAATTCATTTTAGATTAGTCCGATTAGAATCCTAACTAGGATGTAGGAGGGTGAATATCACCTCAAAGTTAAATGTCTTTGTTGAATGCCTTCAAAGGATTTTTAAGACAAGCTTTAAGAAGTCTCCAATAAGCGCCTCTATAGTGATAAAAGATATATATGACTATAAATCACCTTCAAAAATTAAAAATTTCCAATTCCACCAAAATTATGCACAATCCCACTATATTTAGTAGAAATCCAAATTTAGTTGTAAATTAAATAATTTATCTAAATTTAGCAACAAAACCCCTAAGGGGAAAAAAATCAAATTGTCTCCGAATTTTTTTACAAAGACTCCTAGTGTATGAGCCAACTTTTGGGTAGCTTCTCCTTTCATAGAATAATAAAAACCTTAATAAATTGCATAAGAATTACTTCTCCCACCGCCTCTGGAATAGAAAATAGAGATGGGTAATTACAGTGCTAGGATTGTGGTATTGCATGTGGCTCCTCTAGCTCACATCAAGAAGACCTCTTCACAAGTTTTCCTCAGATCTCCCTTGAGACACCCTCACCTCTCATAGGATAAGAACCTCCTTGTCTTGATACCAAATAATTTTATGATAGAAACAAGATGGTACCTATGCAATTTTATTAATACGAGAAAATTATTATTACAAAATATTGGAGAGGTTTGAAATATATATAGCATTACATAGATTTTATCCAATCCACATAAAATGTATTAAATAATCCTAAACTAAGAAATATGTAAAAATGGCATATTATCCCTAACTTCCGATAGAATATACTATCAAAAATCATCCTATAAACACAGGGATTGACTACTATCATGTAGTTAACTAACTAGTGACAACTAACACATATCAACTTAAGGTAAAGTAGTAAAAAATACTTTAACTTATTACATTATTCAAATGAGTCTAATGATAAATTAACTAGGTACTATATCCTAACACATCTCTCTCTTTACAATGAAAACATAGAATTAAAAATAGAAGAAACACACCCATTAAAACAAATATATTAGATAAAATGATACTAAAATCCATCTAATGGAAAAGGGATAACACTCATAATCATTTTAGGAATCTAAGGCCATAATACTACCATGCAAAGGTAAAATCTTCACTAAAAAAATATGACACACAACCATGATTTCATGTCTTAACCATTATGCCAAGGTGGAAGGGGGAAACTACATTTGTGTAGAAAATGAGGGTATTAATGTACACTCTTTGATATTCATTTTTCATCCAAACTTTATGGATATTTTTTTCCTTAAATTATAAAATAAAAAGGATAACACCCCATACCTTTTTCACATTTTCTTCTTCACTATATTTCTCCATAATTCCCTATTTCTAATAGTCTAGTCAATTTTACACACACCATATTCATTATAACCTCATTACCAACCCTTACAAGCCTTAAATTTATCATCATTTTTTTTAAATTACAAAATTCTAATGCAAGGAATGGATCTCAAGATCCCTATCTTCCTCCACTATCCTTACATTCTCCTTCTATTATTTTTGTAATATAAAATTTTTCACAGTAAAGAAAATATCTCACAAGAGTGATGAAAATAAAAATAATACATGAGAGAGTAGAGAACTCAATTATAAACATAGAGGTCAAATTACTTTTCCCATGGGTAAACAAAAAGGGTTACTCAAATGCATTGGGGTGGTTGAGAAAAGATCAACAAAAATTATCATATCCTTTAACAATAATTACTTGTGGTGGGTGTTAACACAACATCAATATTATGGTTACAAGGTTTATCCTTGTTAAAAGTTTCATCAATATGATATCTAATACTTATACAAAATGTCTCCAAATAGAAGCTTTATCAAGACAATTAAAATGTAAAGGGGTTAAGTTCTACATAGTTAAACAATAATGAAATGTTTTTCATCTACACTTAAATATGTTTTAAACTTATTCTTATTCCTTGAAGGACTAAAAACTATTGTGGTAAACATTGAGAGTGGGTGAGATCATTACCTCTTTTATGAAAAATGGGCACCCTATACTTGCACAATTTAAATTACAAAAATAAACACAATATAGTGCAATATTAACAAAACATGATGATGAGAGAGAGTGAAAATAAAGCACATTTTGGATTTTTACAAGATCTACAACTCTATTTGAGTTATCTCCTACCCTCAATTCCTAGATCATATTATTAAAATTTAATTTAACATTCACCTACCAAATAGATAGGCACCAATGTGATATGATGAAGGAAACTCAAATAATAATAATATATTTATGATCAACATATACACTAAAATCATAACATAATTCCCTATGGATATAGGTGGTTCTCTTAACATGAATCCAAGGCCCTTAAATCATATTAATATAAAAACTAAGTATGTGTATACATATAAATAAAATATTAATATAAATATCCATAATGTCCTCATGATCAAATCACCATAATTGTCATATGCCTAACAAGATTATGTATAGTCATGCCTTTTTAGCAAGGATTAAAACAATAAAAAATGTCCATTTAGTGTGTCTATATGGGCATGTATTAATATTTATCAAATATGCCAAAGGATGGGATAATACACTTGATTACACTATTTTTTTAGTATTAATTACTTGATCTGAAAATATGGCCAAAAAAATTAATTTACTTCGACCCTATAGGTTGTTTTCTAAATTAATCTAAAATATCAACTTAAAAGATACAATTCAAAATGAACACACACACCTGCAAGGGGTTGATAACGGAGTTTGGAAAATGCCTACATCTTTTGGTTAAAAATTTGAACTAACTCATTAAAAATTCCAATATGTAAGTCAAATACAAACTTACAAAAGAGAAGCAATGAATGCACAATAGTGACCAAAAATGATACTAGTTGATTTGAACAAATCCAAACTGGAAAACAAGGTGATCAAATACTAATTGATTCATAATGAATCTGAACTGGAAAAAAAGATGATCAAATTCTAGTTGATTCACAATGAATCTAAACTAGTATTCATAAGAACAATAATATCCTCAATGAACATTGATTCATAATAACCTAAATTACAAATTATAGTGCAGAAGATTAGATCTCTAGTAGTTTTCCTCCAATGATATGCACGCTTTAAAATTGCTCTAAATGGAATCCAGGAGTTCAAATGAATTCCAAAACACAAAACTTCATCACAAAATCTCCAAAATAGGAAAAATTAGGTCCCCGAGGATTGTCTCAAAATTCTAGACAACTTTCTAGTTTACTCGAAAGCAAAAAATGCTCCTAAGTTCCTCAAAAATATAGATTTACAAAACTTCCTCCTTATGCTTAGAGCACCATAATAGACCCCTCCCTAATACAAAACCAAATTATCCCTTTTATAGGCTAAGTTAGCCCATGTGGCATGGCAAAGCAAGGTATATTTTTAGCATAAGAGTGGTTGGGGTTCAAATCTCCCTAACCACCTTGCCGCTCACATTTGATGTGGGAATTTAAATACCACATTGGTTGGGGATCAATATTGGGAAGTGTTTATATGTGTACCGAATGCCCACATTAAACTTGGATTGCAACATGTATCTCTACTCATTTAGCGAGATATGTGGCCAACGATTATATGAGTTGGGTGGTGGATTATAGTGTGGCCATGGTGGGTAATGTGGGATGCCCACAATTTGATCTTGATCTATTAATTCACCAAGTTGGTTCGGCCTACTCATGTAGTGTGTAAATTTCCCTACAATATATGAAGCTCAATGAAATAACCAATGAGATTTCCCAAGCTATCCCATGAGCACACCCTATAATGTATAGGTGAAAAATTGATGGGAGGCCACGTGGTGGCTTGAGGACCCACCACGGGAAAAATTGAATACAAGGCAAAAACACCCTCCATCAAAAGAGTGTGTTGATCCTGGATGATGGTCCCTAGCCAAGAAATAACGAGGCCCACTGTCCAAACACAAGTGTCGAATACCGGTGTTGCAAAACAAAAATTTTGCACTTTTGTTCACACTTTAATTTTTCCATGTGTCACGCCTAGATTGGCCATTGACTCTCTCGAGTGTGAACATTGACCAAACTTTGACCAACATTATCTTGACCATATGACCTCTATTTATAAAGTTCCTAGTACCTTTGGAAATCCCTTTGAATTCTCTATCATACTATCATGTTTTAGGAAGATTTAGTGAACATGTTATGTCCCAAAATGTCCTCTCGGATCACACATCCCCACTTTGGGGATGATTTTTTTCCACAAAAATTTGTTTCACCCACAAAATATTGCCACCATCCTATATTTTACAAACACATACAGGAGCTAGAAATAACATAATCACATAAATCGATTAATAAAAATTAGACAATTCCCTTCTAGAATAGTAAAGTGTCCATTGATACTTTGTGATTCTCGCCAATGTTTGAAAAGGAAAGTGCTCAAATGATACCCTGTGATACATATAAACATTGTAAAATCAATTTCACCAAAATATATTAGTGTATAAAGACAACTGTATGATAAAAATAGCTAGTGTCAATTGTACCTATGAAATTGTTAACCACGTAAACATCACGATTTAGAAAAAAATAGAAAAGTGTTAATACTAAATCATGTGAATCTTCTGATAACATATCTATCCAAACATTCTACACACTACAACTAGGATAGAAACAAACTATATGCATACCCACAATGGTGAAATTGCTATCCATTACAAAATTTCACCAGGGCAACATCTCGCAAACTAGTATTTTAGTGCAATCAATGTACACTCTAATTATAACCATATAGGATAATTACAATAAATTCCCAAATTAAGGGACTTAACTCATGTGAAATTATCATATATAGATGCAACAAGATTGCATATTAATTATAATACCAAAATGGTTTCCATATTTTCACAATGGAAATAAACAATAGTTATTGAAATGTAAATTTCTAAAAATTGATATCATACACATGCCCAATGAATTTGCATACTCTTCTACCAATAATGGAAATGGATTCTATCAACCTCATCAAGTGAGAAGTATAATCTGATTATGATAAAACTTTCCCTAATATCTTCCCTACTAGTGATACCATTATCAAATTTCAAAGAAAATTAATATATGGGAATATTTCTTGTCAACATACATCGGAATCCCATAATTGATCTGAAAATAATGCATGTTATTCAAAAATAAAGATCTATGCAATTTATAGTTGAAAAATTGTTGACCATCCCATTTTAAAGGACTTTCACTTTCAGGTGTTACTTGATCCAGGGGTTTTTTTCAACCGGTGTTGGGATCCAAAACTTCATTTACCTTTGCAATAGGCATGTATTCCATCTTCAAATAACCATTAATTTGATGGTATGATGGATGAAGTCTCCAAAAAGTATCTACCTGATACCCATTCACATAAAAATTCCACGTTACCTTCTTATGGGAGGAGGAAATACGATTTTCATTTCTAACCCCTTGAAAAATGAGATTGGTATTTTACATTTGTCTTATTCTTAATGAGCGACACTAAATTCTTCAAAATTTTCATTTTCTTCTAACAAGTGGCCAAAAATTATTATGCAATCCAAAAAAATTATAGGGAAAAGCATTCAACAATTTTTTCTAAAAATCAAAGCCATACTACTTAAACTCGAAAGAGTGGATCACAAGTTTTACAACTTGAATTGTGCTTATGATTATGGTAAGAAAGTGGAGGTGGAATCTCAATACTTCTTCACTAAATTTTCTTACCACATTCATTCTCTAAAGAAGGAGCACCATTTTCTTTTCAGAATCTTCTTACAAGACTAGTGGGGTATTGAATTTGCTTTGGAAGCTTGCCTCCCATCACCATGCTTAGAGTAATCTCAAATATCTATTCCCACTATAAGAAAACCTAATATTGAAAAACAAGGATGATCCTTGACATGTATTGGGTTAGATATACAAAGTGGCCATCCTTACCAAGACCTCTTCCATCAAATCCCATTTTCAACAACAATCAAGATCTAATGCCTTTAGTATGTTTTTCAAATGACCCAAAAAAATCATTCCCTAAATCCGAATATGAAGAGGAATAAGATTCACGTGGTGAATAAATTATAGTGCATTCCTCAAGAATAATTTTTGCATATAAAGCTAAAGGAAATTCCTTTTTTGATCACCACACTACAACCTTACTAAGAGCTCATCCTTGTCTTGTAATTCTAATTTCAAGTGAGCATTCTCCTCTTCCAAGGAGTAATAAATTAATATCGGAGATATTTATCTTCCTAGATATGGTAATTGAATGCCTCAATCTCATCGATATTTTCCTATTTAGACATCTTACATATGGTGCACATGTACATATTCAATCACACTGATTCAACTACAAAAATTGAAGTAATCGTGCGTTCAAATCAACCAACTCGATACCAACCTAATCCAAAAATACAGCCAAAACATTTAACTAGCCTTGGACCCATATAGGATATTTTCTAAATTAGTCCACAATATCATCAACTTAAAAATATTGTAATGAAAAATGAACACACACTACAAGGGGTTGATAACGGAGTTTAGCAATGCCTACGTCTTTGGGTTCAAGATTTGAACTGATTAATTAAAAACTTCTAATATGTAAGTAAAATACAAACGTACAACAAAAGTGAGGAATACACAACAATGAACCAAAATTATACTAGTTGATTCAAATGAATCCAAACTGAAAAACATAGTGATCAATTACTAGTTGATTGACAATGAATCTGAACGGGAAAAAAAGATGATCAAATTCCAAATGATTCACAATGAATCCAAACTATTCTTTATAAGAACAATAATCTCCTGCATGAATACCAAGTCATAATAACTCGGCTTACAAATTCTGATGTAGAAGATAAAATCTCCGTAGTTTTCCTCCAATGAGATGCAAGCTCTAAAATGAATTTAAATGGAATCCAGGAGCTCAAATGACTTCCGTAACACAAAAAATCATAAAAAAAATCTCCAAAACAAGAAAAAGGTAGATTCACAAGGAGCATCTTGAAATCTTAAACAACTTTCTGGTTTATTCCAAGATCTAGAAATGATCCTAAGTGCCTCTACAATGTAGTTTTACAAAAATTCCTCCTTATGGTTAGAGAACCACAACAGACCCCTCCCTAATACAAAACCAAATTAGCCGTTTTATAGGCTAAGACAACTCGTGTAGCATAATGACAAGGTCTATTTTTTGGCATAATAGTGGTTGCGGGTTCAAATCTCCCCACCTGTCTCACCAATTCACATTTGATGTGGGGAATTTAAATCCCACATTATTTGGGAATCAATGTGGGGTGGTGTTTATATGTAGAAACGATGCCCATATTAAATGTGGCTTGGGCCACGTATCTCCTCCCTTTTCCACATATATGGCCAACGGTTATATTAGTTGGGAAGTGGATTATTGAACACAAGGTGGCATTTAACATTGCCATGTAGTGTGTTCATATTGGGTAATGTGGGATGCCCACCATTTGAGATCACTCGTGAATTCACCGAGTTGGCTTGGCCTAGTCATGTAGTGTGTAACTCACCATACAATATATGAAGCACACCTAGCTAACCAATGAGATTTCCCAAGTTGTCCTTGGAGCTCACCCTATAATGTATAGGTGACAAAGTGGTGGTAGGCCATGTGGTGGCTTGAGGACCTACCACATGGAAAATTCAAATACGGTGGCAAAGACACCCCTCCATCAAAAGAGTGTGTCGGTCTGATTGAGGTCCCTAGCCAAAAAATAGTGGGGCCCACCTTTATGAACATGAGTGTCGAAGACTGATGTCACAAAACCAAAATTTTACACTTTTTTTCACAATCCACTTTTTCCACATGTCACGTCCATATTAGCTAGTTGACTTTGTCAAAGTCGGAACATTGATGAAACTTTGACTAGTAGTATCTTAAGCATATGACCTCCATTTCCAAAGTGTTCCTAGTACTATCATAAATCTCTCTCAATTCTCTACCATAAGACCATGGTTTAGGGAAGTCCCAAAATGTCCTTCAGATCATTACTTCCTAAAATTTATGATGTAACACCAAAATTAGGATTGATATAAATAGGGTATTAAATTACTATTAGTAATAAGATAATATCATAAACCACATCTAGGTAAATACAATAAATTTAAATAACATAAATGAGCTAATTAAAAATGTAAAAACTAGGGTTATTGAATATTTCACCAATGTTTGACTGAGATATAATGAATGTGTTCTAAAAATATATAGGAAGGGTGTGCATATTGTCATAAATATTTCCTAAAAATATGGTATTTTACTTCTACAATCTGAGATCAACTTACATATCCTAGATAATTCATTCGAGTGACTTTTTTCTTTGTTATCCAAATTTATCCTATGTTTAATGTGGTTGAATATTTATTATGGCACTTGGATTCCTTTTTTTCTATAGATTTTTCTATTATGGTTCAATTTATATTCTCATATTTGTGAATTTGATTATGGATTCATATTATTCTCCTTTTCTTGGGGACATAAAAGGGCTTAGTCCTTTTGGTTTGTATGCCACTCACCATTCCTATGTATCACTACTCTAAAGAGGCATAAAACACATGTAGTTATCCCACCCAATGAATGTGTGTAACATGTATATCACAATGTATTTGGAAATGGATATCTTAATAGGAATTTTAGCACCTCGAAATGATCTTTTCCATGTGATATAGCTTTATAAATGGCCTAGGGTAGATTTTAATTATCCACGCAGACTTAAAGTTGGTTTAGTATGCTTGAGATGTTGATTCAACAATTAATCACTTTGTTGAGATCTCCTAGGTATCCAAAATATTTGAAAGGTGAGAATTTTTTAATTTTTTAGGTTATTTTTCTTGTATAAATTATTGTTGTGACAATATATTCCCACTCAAATTACACATGACCAAATAGGATAAATTGAGATCTAAAACTTGGTTATTATAGTTTTTAGCATGAATTTGTGGGCCTTAGAAAAATTTATTCAAGAAAACTTTCTATATATGGACAACTTCATTTGGGCACATAAAACAATACAATATTTCCATTATCGATGGTGGTCGATGTTTGAAGACATCTCTTATATTTTATAATGTGGTTTTGTTTGTTCAATGATGGATAAAAAGTGTGACTCAATAATCGTAGTATTTTTGAGTAGGGAATGCCTAGGAAATAGTCAATTAACTACACAAAAAGTTATAGGTTAAACTAAATTCTAAGGATTAATTGCCAAATTATTATATGTCTATATTTAGGTATCTACATTTTTCCCCATTTGTATCTAGTAATTTAAAATTTATTGATTTAAATATAAATGAAACAAAAACCTACCATGAGGACAAGGCATGCATGAGTGTGGAATTTGTGTTCTATTTGGTCATTTTGCATGTATAGTCATACATGTGAGCATACTTTCCACATGAAAAATTATATGTTGAATTCTAATCAATATAGTAATATTAAATCAAAAAATAAGATAAATTAAAAAATTAAAAGCATGAAATGTGTTCACCTAACTTACATTAGTGTTGAATGTGGTGGAATAATAAATGATAATTTAAAATACATAAAACATGTACGCTTGATTACCCCTAGTTTTGTATGTGAGGGTAGAGCAACCAAATATAAATTATACTACCATAATAAGGCCTACTAAGCGAAGTTTGTAAATCATCCACAATAAATGGTCTTCCTAAGTAAATCATGTAAAAATATCCATATAGATTGTTCCTATTGTGTGAATCCTATAAAAAAACCTTAATAATTGGGCCCAATAAGTGAAGTCTCTAAAACCATCCACAAAAATTGTCTCTACTAAGTGAAACCATGTATAAAAACATGATGTAATAGGCATGTAGATATCATGATATAATAATGGTATGCATATCATCGCATGGTGTCATCTAAATAACTATATCTAAAATCTATATTAATGTGTTAAAAATCCCATAATATGCCTCCATTTTAGATAAGGGAAGTTGTAAAGGATAAATTAGCTCACGGAGAAAGTGTTTGTCATGTAAAAGTGCAATAGAAACATGATTAATGATATAATATAATATTATTGTATCAAATAACATTTTAAAATGTTTTTATGTTCTAAGATAAAGCATTTTTGCGCAATTAATTTGTAGCATATGAGGGATAAATCAATTCGAAATCTCTCAATATGTTTGATCATAGGAGTAAACATGTCACAATAAAATTTGTGATAGATTTAAAAATCAAACACAAGAAATTTATATAAGTTGGGATAAAACAATTGCATGTTTACACAATAATTAATTTCTATGATGTTATTATATAACAACTAAAAATGGTATAAGGGATACCAATAAGTAGATTATTATGATCTAATTAAATTCTAACATCAAGTATACATTACTCGAATAATGCATTCAAAATTGAAATGAACTAAACAATTGATAAATGATAATTAACTTACTTAAAACATGAGAATAGAAAGAGATACTTAGTTGTTCAATATGATTCTATAGTGATCCGGGTGTGTATGTTAGTGGAATGGGAAGATATAGAGTCAAATTATACACGAAAGATTATGAAAGTGGAGAATGTGTAGGTGTAGTACAATATATATATTTTATACTCTAGAAATGAATTATATTTTCTAGGTCACATACTATATAGTTTTATACTAGGAATTAGTTAGGTTGTGAAAAAAATTGGGTTCTTCACTTTTATGGAAATGGTGCTCATTGTGTGTCAGATTGCTCGTAGAACCTTAGGATGACCTATGGTGACTTTTAATAAAGTAGGAACCCTAAAACCTACAAAGTTGTTCATCGAGCATTATAAAAAAGGATTTTAAAACATGTATGTGTGTTTGAGTTTAGAACACCCTAGGAAGTTAGAATCCTATATTTTGAACTAATCCAAGTGTTACACTACTTATTCTCATTATATAAATCAAGACTCGTGTAGTTCTTCTAAGTGATTGTGCAATTTTGTGTAGCTATCCAACCCCTAGGGGTTCCCTCATATCTCTTATCACCAAGATATTGGACTAATTTTATAGTATAGAATGTACTTGGAACATTAGTAGTTAGACATGGTGTACCTCAACTATGTGGCCTAACCCTTGTGTTGATTGAAACCCTTGTGCAATGTTTGGAGTGAATTTTCTCTTGCTTAGGATACGAATCTATGATCTTTTCATGTTTGTAGATGGATGAAGATAGAATCTTTGACCTAGTTGAGTACTTTAGAATCATTTTAAGAACTACTCTAGATGATGTTAGATGTTAGCATGAAAAATTCTATCGTGTTGGTAGTGTTAGATGTTATCCTATGTGTGTAGGAACAAATAGTGATATAAAGTGTTTAATATAAAAGTGATGAGAATCATAGTCTAAGCATTGATAAGCATTGTGTAGTAAGAAATGATAAACACCATATAGTAATCAAAGATAAACATTATGTAACAAACAATGTGTGAAACAACAAATGTGCATGGATAAATATGTCACAAGTACTTTCATAAGAGTGTAATGTAGAAAATAATATACATGAAATAGTGTGTAATAAGAAATGTCATTAAAAAAACCAATATATGTATGGAGAAACATGTAACAAGAAATTATTAAATTATGGAATCTAGTAAAAAATGTGCACATAGTAATGTGTAATAAGAAATATCATACTCAACCAATATGCACATAGTAATATGTAATAAGGAATGTTATAAATAAAAGTTTGTAATCATCTAAAGTGCTAAGATTAATGTGTAATAACTAGTGGTATATCATTCAATTTTCTAACAAACCCATGTGTAATAAGTGATTTGAATCAAGAAATAATCATAATTTAAAGCAACCATTAGGCCTATAACCTAGAATGAGATCAAACAATGTGTTTTAAGTAAGTATGTGAATAATATATATGTGTCAATAAATGTTTATAAAATGCATTGTGTAGTAAATAAATATGAGTTGTAAGATAAGTATGTCATGGCATGTGTTTCTACAAAAATAAAACAAGAAACTAAGAAGGTATGCCATATTATATGTGATCCTATCAAGGATGTAGAAAACAATGGATCATAGGATGTTTTTTTGTATTCTAAGAATATAGGAAGTGTGTATCATAGGAAGTAGGAGGGGTAGTTTTACCTAACGCAATGAGCATAAAGTGAACAAGAAATGGAAAAAATGTATACAAAACTATGTATATGATAAAATATAGCAATAGAGCATACAAGTAAAGTAAGAAAACATAATATAGAGCACACAAGTGTAAAAATAAAACATGGTATATATAATACAAGAAAGATAAAACACAACATATAACATAAAATTACATAAGTCAAACCATATAATATTGAACTCAAACAAGGAAAATAGTTTTGAACAATAATCTCACAGTGCACAAAAAATTAAATTTCAAATGATGGCATACAACAATCAATGGCATATAACATGTAAAAGCATGGAATATATATGTCAACTAATGTTACACAACAATAAAAACATGTAGCACAACATTATATAAATTTTTCAAAGTAATCAATTTCCTAAAACACTAAAAGAATATAACATTCTAGTATATATAGAAATCAATTTAGGCAATTCCATATAATAAGTCATGGTGTACATAATTAGTGTAATGTGAATGAAAAATCATGTAAACAAGTAATGTAATTTAAGAAATAAATTTTATAAAAAAGTAGTATAGTGTGAAAAATCAGTAAGGTGAACAAGTTCTTTCTTTTTTAAGCAAATAAGGATAGCTAAAGTAGTAGCCCAGAGCTAATAGTAGTGAACTAGTAAAATTAGTAAAACAAGTAAGCATTAATCATAGTAAATTATGTGTCTAAAATTAAGAAATTTTATCATCTACGAGAATTAATGTGTATCATGCATCATAAATAGTATATAGTAAGGTACATTTAATTGACTAGTGTTGAGATATGTGATCATCATAAAATCAATATAGATTCTCTCGGTGTAGGTATGATCCCAATGTGGTAGGTATCCCTTGAGATGGAAAGTTGTAAGAAGACATAAGGTACAAATATGTGATAAAATTGGGATCATAATGTAATATTCTCCTTAATTTTGTTGTTCCCCCATGGTGGTGATGTATGTAATGTCCATGTGTTTTTACCACTTATCGTGTTCCATGAAGAGTGAGTGATAGAGTAGTGTGTAATATTAAACCTAAATGATCGAAAGGCACAAAATCTTGGCAATGACCTTATATGTCATAGGTAGGTGCTAATTGTTTACTTTTGTAATGTTGTATTATTTTTCCTTTTTTAGCGTAATATGAAATAAATGTAAGGTTAAATTCCCTAGGGCACTCGGCTAGAAATAGTATAAAAATTAGGGTTCATAAGTAAGTTGTTCCTTCAAAAATCATTTCAACCTCGTGAGAAATATGATGCACCATTTGGTATCAGTGAGGTTATTGAAAACATTTCCCTCAATAATTATGTCAAACCAAAGTGAGAAATTGTGTTGCATAATTGGGGCATCTAGAAAGGATCTAAGGGATAATATGCCAATCAGTTGATAGAGGTTCTAGTGTGTGTGTGTGTGTGTGTGTGTGTGTGTGTGTGTGTGTGTGTGTGTGTGTGTGTATACGTGTGTGCATGCATGTGTGTGTGTGTGTATGCGTGTGTACATGCATGTGTGTGTGTGTGTGTATACGTGTGTGCATGCATGTGTGTGTGTGTGTGTGTGTGTGTGTGTGTGTGTGTGTGTGTGTGTGTGTGTGTGTGTGTGTGTGTGTGTGTGTGTGTGTGTGTGTTCCATTGACTCTGCCGTAATAGGAAATCATTTCTCAATTATAGGAGGAAACATTTATTCTATGTGAACTTGTTCAACTGTAATAAGATTCAATTATGGTAGTTGATCTTTCTCAATATGAATGAGTGTGGATTTTTATTCTCAATTAAAAATAGGCATTTATTTCTTTGTTTATTAAAGTAGAGGTGTTACAATAATAATTATTTTTTCTTAGATGGACAATTCACTCACTTATAAACTCATTTACACTTGAGTGGTGTTATATGACTTTCTCTTTATTTTTTAAATTTTCGTATAATGTCCTTATGAGTGATATATTGGATATGATTACATAAGGTCTAATACTTATTTATGTGGTCTCAATTAATTGCATGATAGTTTCAAAATCATATTCTTAAATTTCATATCAAACAATGTTGTAGTTTATATCGAGTGTAAGGTTGAAAAATGAGGGTCTTATCAAACAACTTACATAAGAGGATGGTAGGTGTATTGGTAGCATAGGATCATGATTATTCCTTTACTTGATTGAATATTTCTCATCATAATATGTTGCATGACTTAAATTTGTCAACATAGAAGCAATAAGGTTTCTAAAGGATGGGTCCTTTGTACATGTGGAAACACATGTGATAAGTCAACAAGGATCTCGTATGTAAGGATCACATTGAGTTTAGGTGTCCATACATTGAACTATCATCATAAGCTACTATTATTATCAATATAATAACTTAATTGAATAAGAAATTATTTCATAAATGGAGTTATGAAACTTAGGAAAACATGTTATGTTTATTATGCACTCACTTACAAACTCACTTATACTTGTGTGGTGTTATGTGTTTTTTTCTAAATTTCTTATTTTTTCGTATAATTTTATTATGAGTTATATATTGGATATAATCATGTAATTTATAATAATTATATATGTTATGCCCATTAATTCAATTATAGTTTCAAAATGTTATTCCTCAATGCCATATTAAGTGATGTTGCAATTTATATCTAGTGATAGGTAGTGAAATGAGACTCTTATTAAGAAACTTACATAAAAGAGTTGTAGGTGTATTGGTTTCATATTATATCATAGAATCATGATCATATATTTACTTAGAGTTAATATTTCTCACCATCATAAGTTTAATGAATTTCTGTTGTCAAAATAGAAGAAGTGGAGAAGGTATGTAAAAGATAGGTCCTTTACTGAGATGTGGATATGCATTTGAAAATTCCTCAAGGGAATCATATATAAGGGTTTAATTGAGCTTAGGGTGTCCATACATTGAAGTATTCTCATAAAATACTAACTTGATTTACTACAAAATGAGGTCATAATTGGAGTTACTAAACATTGGAAAAACATGTTATGGTGTTCATTATATATTAATTTAAATACATATTTTTATAATAAATATGTGAATCATGTGAAATAAGAATTAATATACTCATTAGGGCGTTGATGGATTTCCTCTATTTGCTAAAAATCAATATGATTGGTATTATGTAATTGAAAATTTAGGAGGAATAGGTCATGTAAAGCTCAATAATTGTTCATGGATCCATTAGGTAAAATGTGAAACCATCTCAAGACAACACTTTATTGAGACTATGTGAAAAATACTTAAGCAATAATTTATGATTACTTGCATATAATTGTAAACATATATAAAAGTGGTCAATGTGTTTATTAGGATCCTCTTTTCTTATGAATAGATTAAACTTGGGTGTAAAAAATTTAGATGGGCATGTAGCATTATAAATATTATACACTATTTGTTTGTGGGAAACATTATTTTTAGCAACCCAACTTGTGAATGATTTAGAAGATATTTGTAGGTTTTTACTTTATTTTATAAGTCCCTTATGCCTTTCATTAGGTATTGTAGTTTCTTGGTCATGATAATAACATATTAAGAAGGTGAAGCACGTGTTAAAGTAATCTTGGGATGATATTACACAAGTATTATGAGAAATATATGGATTACTAAGACACGAATTTAGATATCTATCACTATGATAAGGCATACATATGTTATTATAAGAAGTCATTATTTTAACCTAACATATTATGATTTTTAAAAATATAAACAACATTATTATTCCTATAAACATGCCTAGAAAGAATATTTCTATCATTTGCATCAAGAAAAATTCCATTATTTCTAGTCAAAACATTACGATTCAAATCCTTAACATACGTGGTCTTAGGAACACTTGATGGTATCATTTAAACTTGAGATATGGATTCATTGGTATATATTGTCTCCCATTTGGAGGGGTGACTATAATGAAATTACTTGATTAATTATGATTATCACCAGAAATAGAACACCAAATAACACAATATTGCAGATAAGTTCTCTCAATATGAAAGTAGAATAGCTTGGCCACTTCGAGGGGGCAACCTCCAAAACATATAATAAGACTCAAATACTCAACATAATGATCATCCACTACCTATAACCCCTATTTATACTATTCCTATGATATGGCCATCAACAAGGCCAACGAACCAATGATAATAGATCATATATGAAAAACATACATCATGATAAGAAGCTATGATAGTCACAAGTCAGCTATATCCATCCCATGCAAGATATATAATTAAGGGTGTAACATGCCCTCCCCTTCAAAGAAAAATTGTCCCCAATGTTGGGAAGCCTTGGATGTTGTTGCATGAATGCTTCATCTTCCCATGATGTATCCTTAATATTCATATTCTTCCACTTGATTAGGTACTGTAATGACTCTAGTCCTCAGTTTTTGGTGCGTGTCTAAAGAATGCCTTCGTGTTCCAATATGATCCTTCCTTCCTCGTACATGGTGTTGGAAGCACTTGATTGGGTGGAAATGTGCTGCCCAATAACTTTCTTTAAGTAAGAAACATGGAAGACTAGATGTATTTTACTTCTTAGAGGGAGCTCCAACTTATATGCCACACTACCAATTTTCTAAAACTCAAGAAGGACCATAATATTTTGGAGCAATCTTATTATCCTTTTGCTGTTGTTTTAAGGATAACTCGCTTATATGGTCAGTAACCGTACAAAAAAAAAGTCTCCCTCTTCAAAGTGTCACTCACTTCTATGTTGATCAGCCTATTGCTTCATATGGTTTTGTGCCCTTGCCAAATTTTCTCTAAGACTAGAGAGTACCTCATGCTGGTGTTGAATGTGATCTTTAACTCTCTCACCTTTGGTTTGACCTTCAAGCTAGATATGAGTGATGGAGGATGGTACCCATAAAGTGCCAGAAATGGAGACATTTTGGAGGAGGTATGAAATGAAGTATTGTACCACCATTCTGCCAAGGCAACCATTGCACCCAACGTTCTTGTTTATCTGAAGTAAAACATCGAAGATATCCCTCTAAACATTTATTTACCACCTCAGTTTTCCCATCTGATTGGGGATGATAAGAGGAACTCTGGGCTAGTTGGGTACCTAGAAAAGAACAAATCAGTCCAAAAGTTACTTGTAAATATTGGATCATGATCACTTACTATAATTTTTGGCGTGTCATGGAGCTTTTGAACTGTATCCATAAAAGAGATGGCAATTGTACTAGCTGTGAAAGGATGAGCCATGGCACAAAAATGAGCATATTTGGTAAGTCTGTCTACCATGACCATGATGACACTTTTCCCTTCTGATTTAGATAATCTTGTGATGAAATCATGATACCTCTTCCCATCTCTCACTAGGAATACATAGAGGTTGGAGAAGACCAAGTGTCTTAATGGTATCGCCTTATTTTTTGGCAAACCAAACATTCTCGCCATAAATTTTTGAACATATCCTTTCGAACGCTCCCAAAATAAATCCTTCTTAACTCTATGATATGTTTTCAGGACCTCAAATGGCCACCTATTAGAGAAGAATGTATCTCTGAAAGAACATGATGTTTAAGTGTAGAGTTATTACATAGATATAACTGATCTTTGTACCACAATGTATCCCCTTTCCATATAAATTGAGATGATATGGATGGATCTACCTAGATATTTTGAATGAGAGTATGTGTGGTTGCATATTTCTTCCATTCTTCATGTGCTTGATCTACCCAATCTGCATTTAGTATAGATATGGCACATAACAATGCTTCACCGACTCATCCCTTCTAGATAGAGCATCAAGAAAAAAAAAAAAATCTTTCCTTTCTTATAAAGAATCTCAAAGTCATATCCCAACATCTTAGTGACCCATTTTTGTTGTTCTTCTAAAGATAGATGTTGCTCTAAGAAATATTTCAAACTATCATGATCAGTTTTTACCTTAAAATGTCTACCCATCAAGTATGGTCTCCATTGTTTGACTGCATGTAGTATTGCCATCATTTCCTTTTCATAGGTGGGATTTAACAAATTCTTTCCTTTTAGCTACCAGCTCTCAAAAGCAATGGGGTGTCCTTCTTGTGTTAGTACTACTCTGATTCCATTTCCTGAAGCATCACACTCAACTACGAAAGTTTTGGAGAAATCTGGGTTGCCAATACTGGAGTGGTGCACATAGTGCCTTCAATTTTTCAAATGCCCTAGATGCTTCCTCATTCCACTGAAAGGAGTCCTTCTTCAATAATTTTGTGAGTGGTGCTGCTATACTACCATATTTTTTTACAAATCTATGATAATACCCTATGAGACCTAAGAAACCTTGTAATTGATTGAGGGTTCTTGGGATTTCCATTCCACCATGGCTCTGGATCTTGTGAGGGTCCACCTTAACACCTTCATGAGAAACAATATGGCCCAAGTATTCCACTTCCTGTACCCCAAAAGAACACTTCAAAGGCTTGGCATAAATTTGATGTTTCTTTAAGACTTCTAAGATAGTATTGACGTGATGTAAGTGTTTCTCCCATGATTTATTGTAGATGAGTATATCATCAAAAAATACTAGGAAAAAGTTTCTTAGGAATGGTCTAAATACTAAATTCATCAAGCTTTGGAATGTGGAGGGAGCATTGGTAAGACCAAATGGCATCACTAGGAATTCATAATGGCCTTGATGAGTTCTAAAGGCTATCTTATGAATATTTTCTTGCTTGAAAATAATTTGGTGATACCTATAACGTAGATCTAGTTTTGTAAAATAAATGGCACCATGCAACGCATCTTAAATCATCAATGACGGGAATAGGAAGCTTATCTTTGATAGTGAACTTGTTAAAATATCTTTAATCTAGACACATGTGCCATCTTCCATCCTTGCGACGCACCATCACCACTGGAGAGTAGAATAGGCACTCACTGTGACGAATAATACCCATTTCCAACATTTCCTCCACCATCTTCTCGATCTCACTCTTTTACACATATGGATATCTATAAGGCCTGATGTTGGGGGGTTGGCTTCTTGGAATCAATTGAATGTCATGATCATGCTCTCTTTCAGGAGGCAATCCTCTTGGTTCTTTGAAGACAACTACATGTTGATTAATAACCTTTTGAAGATCAGGATGCAATACCTTCATTTGCGGTTGGACTTCTATAGAGAATACTCAAGCTACAAAACCTTCAGACCCCTTTTTAAGAATCTTTTACATTTGGTGAGAACTTACCACTTGAGGATCTTTAGCTTGTATACCTCAAAGTTTAAATTTTTACCCTCATAATGAAAGCACATGAATAATTCCTAGAAATTTATCTCTATGGTGCCCAAAGTAGTGAGCCACTGAACACCTAAGACAATATCAGCTCCTCCCATGGAAATAACAAACATCATAGATTCCAATGTGTAATCACCCATCATGATTTTGACTTTATGGAATTTACCTAAACATTGGACTGTGCCACCATTGGCAATCATTACTTGAAACTCAGGTGTTGGGTAGATGAAACAATTTAGTCTTGCTGCCAACTTATGATTGATGAAATTATGTGCACTCCACTGAGGTCAATCAAGACTCAAGTTACCTTATTCTTCTTAATATAACCCATAACTTGAATGGTTTGTGGAGTACTAATACCTGATAGAGCATGACATGAAATAGTGGGCTGAGGATCTCTAAATTCTTCCTCTAATTTTTCCACTTCCTCTGTTGATGTTGCCTCATATTCTTCCTCATCACTAGATCCTTCAATGTAGAACAATTTTTTCTCTGAACATTTATGATTTGGTCCATATTTGTTATCACAGTTAAAGCATAACCCATTGGCTCTTTTTTCTTCAATTTGTTGAGGTGTCAACCGAATTGGCCGAGGGTAAGAAGGAGACAAGGTGTTACGATCTTATATGCTAGAAAAGGACTGCCTTCTACTGGAAAGACATTTTTCCTCTACTCGACGTGCCATGATAATAGAATAAACAACCTTGATTGGGTTAAACATGCATACCTCATGCTCAATGTGGTCCTTAAGACCCCAGAAATAGGTCATTCAAATACTCTTCTGTAATATCCTCCACACACAAGGAAAATTTTTGGAATTGATGGACATACTCCTTAACTGAACCAGTTTGGCGTAACTTTTCTAATTGGCTGAAGTAATTCTCAGAAACACTAGAACTATAGTGTAATTGAAGCTCTTCAATGAAAATTTTCTAGGTGACATTGAGTCCATTCTTCTACCTTTGAGCACATAACCAACGATACCAAACAAATTAATCAGGTTCTAGGTATAAGGATGCCACAGTGACCTTATGTCCTCCTAGGATCTCGATGGAGATCAAAGAAATTTTCCATTTGGGTAATCCAGTTGAGTGGATCCTTTCCATCAAATTTACACATTTCAACTTTTGGAATCATGCCCCTCCATTGGTGAGAAGATCCACTTGAATTATTAAAGGACCCTCCCTGATTGGAGTGATTTGTATCTGTGTGACCATTTCTAGTAGAACCCATATGATGGCATTAGAAGTTGTATTTGAAATAATATGCAATAACTATTGTTGTATTACATGAAAATCCTTTTGAATATCACTCCAAAGGCAACCTTTTAGTTGACGAAAGCTCAACATTAAGGTCATCCTTACTCACCATATTATTTACCCTTTCCTGAAGTTGGATGACCACCTCAGATACTCCCGAACTAGTAGACTCTAAATCCATATATTCCTTATTTGGGGTCATTCCTGGAGTTTCTTATCCTTTCCCTTGGCCTCGGGTAGATCTACCAGCCATGATGTAGGGTTTGGGCCTCGGGGTAGACTTAATAGGGCATAATTTTAGGGTTTAGGTTTTTGTAACGTTTTTGGCCGAATATAGGAATTTATAAAAATAAACCCTAACTATTTTTTGAGGGGTTTCTAAAATATAAGAAATTTGGAAAATTTCCAAAAATTATGCCCTAGGGATCTCTGATAATAGAAAAGTGACTAGTGAGCATGGGAATCTACAAGTAACTCTTCCTTACACCCGACCTCTCGAGGTCATGCTTTGAGACAATTTGTGGGGATGGAATATACGTGGGGTGTGTAGATAAACTAGCTAGATAATCTTATGTCTTCAACATGCAATAATGGGATATTTGAATCTAAGGAAAAGAAGGCCCTCTTAACCTGAATCGGTGTGATAGATCATTCGGTGAGGATAGCTGCATGAAGGCTCCGATCAATATCGAGCTCTACCCCCGATCCGATATGTGGGTTGTGGGATATGTGGAAGATGACCTATGGGTGATTCGTATATATCTCCGACAAGGTCATGAAAATAGAATGGCTAAATGTGTAGTGGATCTTTTGGTGCTTTATGGACGATTCTCTGTTCTAGTCCAGAAATATTTAGCTTGATTAGCTACTACGTTTAATAATGATAGTTATGTGATAATGTCTCGGTGGAAGTGGAGAGGACCTAAACACTAGCGTTAGCAAGTGTAGAGTCAACACTTGATTGATTTGTATGCCCGTTGGGTTATGGGACATGTGGATCATAACCGTAAGTTTGTGGTTGTTGTGGACCTCCATGGTCATATGAAGAGTCAATCCCCGATGCCGAGTATCCAAAGAACCATATGCCTTTTTGGCCTCTACTAGAAGTTTCACGATTTTCTTGGAGTACCTAACAAGTGTTACCGCAACTTGGATACATAAGCTAGTATCTATATCAATGACGAGGTCTCTCTGTGTCTAGATGTGGACTAATGGATCGCAACCGAATGTTTTCTTTGTTTTAGGTCCTTCTACAATATACGGATATCTATCAAGGTAGTCTATACTTTGGCTTATTTGACCAGAACGTGTGTTCTTTGTCGTCTTCTATGTTTAATCCTCTTAGCTATGTGCTGATTTCTTATAGGTTTGTTGTTGTTCTAAGACCTGAATTGAGATTTTGGTCTATGTCAATTAATGCTACAACAAGATTTGGTTGAGGCATGATTGGCTCAAAAATGTATTCCCTCGGCTCCCTAGGTCCCATGATTGTCATACAAGATCAATATAAACCTAACTGAAACAAAATAAACTAATTATGTAAGATATACCTACAACATATATATATTCCTCTATTTTTTGTATTTTTGATAGAATTTTTAATATAATTAAAAGAGAAACTAATCTAATATATTCAGAAAATGACAACTAATCTAATAACAAAACTAAAACAAGCAAGGTAGCGCGGTGTAGCTACTTACTTGTGCAGTTGTGAGTTTAACCTAAATAGCTAGATAACTAATTAACTTTTAAATTGAAAGACTCTCGATCCTACCTCATAAGTGAGGAATGAATCATAGTTTCTTAGAAACTATCAATCCCCACTTCCCTGATAATATCGAAAGTGAAAATTAACTAAAATGAAAATAATTCACTACTCTATTTGATATTTTTTAACTAGAACTTTGATAGATAAAACCTGGAATTTGCAGAACAGTGGTGAATCTAGTAGTGTATGACTTTATCCCCTCAGAATGATCTCCTCATTCCTTCATGTTCACATGAATCCAGAAGAGCATGTATATGCTAGCATCAACAAAAGAAGGTATTTGAACAATGGTAGCTTTGGATATAGAATGAATATAATGCGAGTAGGAGAGGGAAAATGCAAGTGATGAGCTTGTTGTATGTAATTCCTAATGGGATTTATTATGGGAATACACCACAAGTGTACCGAGAGATTCTAGAATCTACCTTCTGTGAAGAACACAACCTTTAACTCTAATGGATTCAATCTACAAATGACACTACTCTACTCTAAACTAATTTGTATGAAGAATAGTGAACAAGACTGAAGCAAGAAGATCGAATGGCTTCTAACAGCAAAGGAAAACTAGCATGGATGCAAACATGAAAACAAAATGAGTTCTAAGCAAGAAATTGAAATACTAAATAAAGGAAATGAGAAGTTGAGGGGCCACTTGCTTGAAAACAAGCTGGCTATTTATAGATTTCACATTCACCCAAAGGTGATTCCTATTAGAACTCTTTTACCATTAAACAATGAAGAAACACTATTCCATGGAACATAAAACATTAATACGAGCTAAGGCGGTTGAGAAAATTTGGTAAATGTTGAAAAATTACGCAAGTCGCGATCAAAAGAATGTGCTAGAGAACACATAAAGGATCAAGCCACTGCTGCCCTAAGTAGGGTGGCGGTTACAGGACCGCCTCCCTGCAAGGCAATGTCACAAGACCACCGCCCAGTAGGGGTGGCGTTTTCATCACTGAAGGTCAAAAAGCTAGAAAAATAAAGGCAGAGGATAAAGTGAAGTACATAAAGCTTAGACAAGGTGCTTGGGATGCTAACATACACTTGGTGAGCTTTCCTGGATTTCGAACACCTTGCGAGGTGACCTGTATCATCATTGGGGCATGTGTAACATCATTCTGGTGGTACAGTACCCTACAATTTTTGGTACATACATATTGCCCCATTGAGAAGAATTTCAACCATGAAGAGGCGTAAACGGTGGGTCTGAGTATGGTGGTCCCAAAACGGGAAGCTATAAATTATACCCGACACGCCCGTTGTTGTCGAAATGTCGCCATCCAAGTTCCCACTACCTGTAAAATGGAAAGAGGACTCAAGTGCAGATAGATAAAATAAATACTAAATTAGTATGAAATGAGGACTTACCATTTATGCGGGGATAAGAACTTACCTCCGTCAGTGCTCTAAACCTGCGAAAGGGGCATGAAAAATGAGTCAAAACACCATATATATATAACGGGCTTATTTTCCTATTCATTTGTGTGTGTCGATTTGATAGTTTTTGAGCTCTGAGACCCACAAAGATGGTTTTTCGATAAGAGTATAGTCAAAACATTCGTATCGAGATAGTGATCATGCTTCCATGAGTAGAACCTCGACCTGTGAGATCCCAGGTTAGTTCTTCTCAATTTAATGTTTTTACACCCAAAATGTTAAAATGATGAAATATTTGTTGTGGGGGGGTTATTTTTAGAAATGTTAGTTTTAAATGTGTCTCTTAGGGGGGACGCCTAATGGGTAGGCTTTCATTTTAGCTAAAATGGTCAATTTTTGTGTTTTTGAGCATTTTTAGGGCATGCGACCCATTTGTAGTCGTGGGACAAGACCACCGCCTTTTAAGGTGGTGGTTACGGAACCGCCACCTTGCTCAGGGTGGCGGTCCTCTACAGTGTTAAAATGACACTATTTTGAATTTATTTTTGCATTTTTAGTATTCCTACTTGCTTTAATGATTTTTCCAATGCAATCTTGACACTAACTTTCTTCTTTTGCATGTTTTTGGGTGTTTTGTAGAAGAAGGAAGAGTACATTAGATGGAGCCGAGAGAGGGAGTGTGATTGGCTTCTAGCAGTGTTAGATGCACTCTCTCAGGCTGAGCAGGATACTCTCTAGAGGGCAGGTATATTGAGGATCACACGGGTCCCCCACGTTACACCTACCAGTCACATACTATGTGACTTATTTTCTTACTAGGATGTAGATCGAAACACCTTCTGATTTCCAGGTGTTAGGGGTGAGTGGACCATCACCCTAGAGGATGTCTACCACATTTTGGGAGTCCCGATTATTGGGAGGAGACTTTCATTTGATACAGCAGTATCCAAAGCTCAAGTGACTTAGTGGGCCACCTATATGGGAGACACAGTTGTCTCCACTAGTTCGAAGAAGGGGGTGAAGGTTCGTTCTATTCCTGGCTTGCCCATCCCTCTGATCTGCCAGGCCATTATGGGCATCCTTGCTTCAAGATTGATCAGGGACAAGGAGGGTATACTTCGCTCTCTTCACGTTGGTCCCCCATCATTGCACGATTGAGGCGCATGGTCGATTTATATTTGGGAGCCGATATACTTGGGACCACCTATCACGACTTATACAGGGTGGTTTGATTATAGGGACAGTCACTGAGCCATCCAACCTTAGTTATGAGCTGGGTCTATGAGCGCATTATCCCTTATGGGAGGGGCATACAGGCAGTAGATCCCGGGCCATCAGGGTAGCTAGATGGACAGGGATGATGGTGCTTAGGGCACCACATTAGCCAGTGGCTTCATTGACCACTGCAGATATGGAGGCCACACCTTATCAGGCCATGGCAGGGTTGTGGGGCGAGGAGGTACACACCTTGGTTTCCTACTCTATTATAGGGCAGCTTGTGGATAGGATGGGGAAGGTAGAGATACACCCCTTCGATCAAGTGCCTCAGTAGTTCAGCCTTGCTTATATTGATATGCTTCCCCCAGTGGTGCCAGTGTTCAGATCAGTTTGGGAGGCTAGGGGAGGTCCTAGAGGCTAGGGTTGGACTGTTGTTACTCCTAGCATCCCTATTACAGCCAAGAGGGTGGTACATGCTCGAGAGAGAGCCAGTGCTCCTCAGGAACCTTTACTTTGGATTGCTGCCAGGTCCTACCCATAGCAGTGATGACCCCATTGATATAGACTCCAAGTCTGAGGAGTTCACAGAGGGAGAGATGGAGGAGGAGACCAAGGACATGGAGATCAGTGAGTTGGGTGGGGGAGAGGATAGTGATCCCGAGTGGCATGACACTTAGGAGATCCTACAAGCCAAGAGGGTAGAGTAGAGCGTGGAGAGGGTGACTCTAGTCTCAAAGGAGTTGCTTTCTCAGGACCTAGGTGGAGAGGATGAATCCATGGTAGGATGCCATGTTGCCCCGCATAGGAGGGGACACCCAATCAATGCAAAGATCATCATGTGGTAGGCATGGATCCTAGAGATCCTTCTTGAGGCCCGAAACTGAGTGAGTTATCACTCTTCTTTTGATATTTGTTTTAGCTAGAATTGCCTTAGTTGTTATCTCTTTTTTTTTTCATTCTTGGTTTCACCTTTTGATTATTTTCTAATTTGTTTTCTCATTTGGTTGCAGAGACTGTTGACGAGTGGCGAGACTTGATTCACCGGTATGTATTGACACCCTGTTGCTCCCCATGGAGAAGACTCATGCTGAGCTATCCATGGATGCAGGGGAGCCTTCAGCAGCCGGTAGGCATACCGATGTTTTTTCCCTTTTCTGGCACACGGCCAAGATCATGACTTCCTCCGTGTCAAGCGCACTGGGTATAGGATTGCAGAGCACCCGCCGAGGACGAGCCATTCTCATAGCGAGACTACAACTACTATTCGGGACCATGAGCCCTCATTGCACTCAGAGCATCGGCGTAGCCGGAGTCCTAGACGTGATCGTGCACCTTTTGAGGGATCTCATAGGGATTGATAGGCCACTTGGCTCTTTTTTGTAGTGACCTTGTTAGGTTGTTTATACAAGTATTTTTTTACTTTCCGGGCTCATTGAGCATTTTGACCATGCCTAGTGCATGATGGCATTGTATACGATACCTGATTTATATATATATATATATATATCTTTGGATCTAGACTCTTGGTATCTTGAATTTGTAAATCATTTTCTAAATGTGTTTTTAGATGTTTTTAGAATATTAGATTTTCATGTTTCTAGAATGTATGTAATGGACAACAAATGATATTAAATATAATGTTTTACTCTATATGTTTTTGCAGTGTTGATATGAGATGATACTAACGTATGGTAGTATTGAACTTTTGAACTCTTTGGGCAATGTTTGTAATTCCTTCTTATATTGGAAAACGTGATGAATGCATAGTGATAAAGAGATGAACTTGCCCCAATCCCAAATCCACACAACTAGTAAGACGCGAGGGCTCAACACCAAGAATTAGGTCAGATGAGTTTGATTGAATGGAATGATGAGAGACAGACAAACCAAGAACAAGAACCAAATTTGGACCTACACACCCACCCTACTCAGAACTACTACCAAGCTTAGAAGGCCACTTACTTTTCAGTTTATCTAGACTTAGATTCATAAATGGTAACCTAGTTGACAAAATATGGTTTTGAGGATTTGATCTCTTTGGAATTTGGATGTTTGGATATTTGCTTTCTCTTAACAGAATTTGACTTGTGTTTTTAGCATACCAAGATTTGTTAGTTTGTGTGACTAGACCCCCCACACCCTGCCTCACGCCACTAGTAAGAAGCATGGGTTTGTCACCAAAGGCAAGATACAGTGAGTAAGGGCACTTCTTTCCTTTCCCAACCTCACATCACTAGTAAGAGATGTGGGCTTATCACCGAAGGTTGATGGGGTAAAGAAGTGTGTAAAATAAAATATTTTGTTTGCTTGGTGCTTTTGATTTCATTTGATTTTGACATTTCTGATCTATGACTTTGGGATATCCTTTCGTTCTAAGAGATTTTAAGAGGGATAAATGTGACACCAAGAAGCTTCCAATGCATCGTGAGCAAGGACAAATTTCACTTAGTAGAAAGAAAGAGCAAAGCCAAGTATGTAGGTCTTGGTATGGTTTCCATCAATGTTTTTCTGTCGAAATTGATGAGAAGATTTGAAAATATTTGATGATGTTTGAAGAGATGTGATATGAATATCTTTGCCAATATCCTTAGAAATTTGTAACAGATTATTTTAAGAGTAAGCTCCTGGACTATCATTTTTACGAAATGGACATAATGAAGCAGCTAAAAGACTAATGCAATGTAAGTAGCTATAATGTACTAGCAACGACTTTGATGTTTTATGCATAAACCCACTTAAGGTGTACGGAATTGATAGTTTCACCAAATTCCTCACCTTCTAGTGTGCACAAGAGATACGCACCATTTTCATAGTCTTTCATGACTTGGTACGGGCCCAACCATTTGGGCCAGAACTTTCTTCCTTCACCGGTTTTCTTATTGATCCGCTATCTAGTCTTAGAACTAGATCTCCTTCATATATTTCTCACTCATAGACTTTTTTGTTATACTACCAGCACATCCGGTCAGCATAGGCTCTATGCCATTGTTCGACATTTAACCTGGCCTTGTCAAGGATTTCTAGTTGAGAGAGGTGTGCCTCCCTATAAGCTTCTTCATCCAGAATCCCTTGTAATGAGATGCGGAGACTGGGTATTTCAACCTCAAGTGGGAGAACTACTTTTGCTCCGAATACCAGTGAGAAAGGAGTTGCTCCTGTTGGTATTCTTATTAAGGTTCGGTGGGCCCACAAGGCTAGATATAGTTTTAAATGCCAATCTCATTTGTTCTCCTTGACTATTTTGATGAGAAAAGATTTCAATGTTTTTTTGTCTTCTTGCTGCCCATTGGCTTGAGGGTAGTAAAGAGAGGCTATGTGATGGTTTATCTTTAACTTGCTACATAACTTATGAACCTCATTGTTCTTAAAGGATGTGTCATTATCTCGAGATAATGACTTGCGGGACACCATACCTACGATAATTTGGTTCAAAATGAATTTGGTAATTACCAAACCTAGTACATTAGTGAGAGGCATGGTCTCCACCCATTTGGTAAAATATTCTGTGGATGTGATTAAAAATTTTGGCCATCGGTTGATGAGGGAGAGAATTTCCCTAGGGATTATGCTGGCATCTAAATCTCATGGGAGAATTCTTGGAATTTTCCTCACTTACGTACAAATTCCACTGCATCATGTTCAAGAGTGGGCCAAAAATAGCCCATCCAATGTACTTTGCAAGTAGTGGCATGACCACCGAAGTGGCCCCATATATCCCACTGTGGAATTCATGAAGAATTATCTTGGATTCTTCTATGTCGATGCATCTTAGAAACATGCCATCGAAGGCTCTACGATAGACTACTTGGTCTAAAACAACATATTTAGTGGTAATAATGCATAACCACCTTCTTTGTTGTGATATGGAACTTTCCGGTATGTATCATCCATGATAAAATTGATGGTATCAAAATACCGGGGACATGTAGAAATGGGGGGTTTTGTTTCAACAAAGTATACACATTCATCGGGAAAGTCTAGATCTACTAGCTCGCCTCCATCTAGTGGATTGTCAGCTAACTAGTCTGCAATGATTTGTCCTTTAACAAATTTTTGGTTTACGAATGTTAACTCAAATTCTCCCATTAGGGTTATGAAACAATCAACCTTTTTAGATAAAGATCCTTGTGTGAGAAATGTTCATAAATGGTCTATCTTTACAATGACCCTTGTTTCCTGGTTTAACATGTAATGTCTCAAACATTTTGTTGCAAAAATTATGGCAGGGCATTCTCTCTCTGCTGTGTGTGTAACTTGTTTCATAATCGAGCAACGTTCGCTAATGAAATAGATCTTGCATTCTTGTTTGTCATCGTCTTCTTGAGCTAGCATGCAAGCTGGTGAGACATGAGTTTTTCATGAGTATATGATCAAAGGGTGGTCTAGCTCAGGAGGCATTAGTGTGGGTGGTGACAACAAGAAGTGTTTAACTTCTTTGAAGGCCTCATTGTAATCTTCAAGATAATCGACGCTAAAATCTTTCTTGAGTAGATTGTTGATGTGATGAATGGAAAAGCTTAAATCTGGAAGAACCTTCAGATTGCACTGAGTTTCCCAAGAAATAACCTAATTCCAAACTTGTCTAAAGGTGGGATCATTTCAAGAACAGCCTGTATTTTGGCCGGATCAACATCAATCACTCATGAAGATATAATGTATCCGACAAGTTTGCCTCATGTTACACCAAACACGCACTTCTCTAGGTTTAATGTGACACCATACTCAATTAGTCGTGAGAGGATGATACGGAGCACTTCTGGATGAACACATCATTCCTTGGCCTTAGCCAACAAGTCATCCACATATAATTCCACAATTTTATGGATAATATCATGGAATATTTAAGTCATTTCCCGTTGATACGTAGCGCCGGCATTCTTAAGACCAAATGGCATGACAACATAACAATAAGTTCCCCAGGGAGTTATAAATGTGGTTTTGGCTTGATCTTGTTCAAATATTTTAATCTGATTGTACCATGAGAACCCATCCATGAGGGACAGTAGTTCAAATCTAGTTGTTGCATCAATGATAACATCAATGGATGGTAATGGGAAATCATCCTTGGGACAAGCTTTGTTAATATCCTGAAAATCTATACAAATGTGTATCTTCCCATTCCTTTTGAGGACAGAGAACGATATTAGACATGCATTGTGAATAGTTAACGGGCTTGATGAATCCTACTTGGAGAAGTTTTACTACTTCCTCTTTTACCATGAGAGCCACTTTTGGCTTCATTGGTCTTGACTTTTGTTTAATTGGCTTCGCATCTAGTTTAGTGATGAGATTATGTACCGCAACTTGGAATGTAATGCCCATCATTTATTTGTAGCTAAATGTGAAAGCATTTTGATGTTATTTGAGGACTTGGGTGTGTATTTCTATTTCTTCTAGAGTTAACGAGGATCCCAACTTCAAAATTCTTTGTTCTTCCTCTGTTCCAATGTTTATATCAATGGTTTCTTCTATCAAAGAAGTGTTACCTTCTTCAAATTCAGGTGGGGTTGGAGGTAGTTCCAAGCTTTCTCCATTTTCTATCTCGTAGATATTGAGATCCTTCTGTGGAGGAGATTCTACCATGGGATTTCCAAAGTAGGAAGAGGAGTGTGGTGTTAGGGAAAGATCAAGTATACGGTGAGAAAGGTATAGCTTTGCATAGGCGTTTAGATATTTGAGAGTGACTTTATCACTATCAACATGATGTAAGATAGAAGACTCATTCTCAGCTACATGTGTTAGAAGAGGGTTTGTTGATATTTTCTTCACCAATGGTTCAGTACGAAGTGATACCTTGAAACTTGTATCTTCCAACTCATTACTTGGGGTAAAACGTGAAGCTGAGGTTGCTTATTGAATCTATGAGAAGTTTATGTTCTCATGGGATTGCCTCAATGGATATGAAGTTGAATCCTTTTCTTAGATCTAATACCGCTATTTTATAGAGTTGTAAGTGCTCAGCTCTAGTCTCATATACTTCCAAGACTTGGTTTGTAACTAATTGTGAGTCTCCTAACACTCTGATGTCATTAATACCGATCCTTTTGGCTATGATGAGGCCAAGGAGGAGGGCTTCATACTCAACATCATTGTTTGTACATTCAAAGTTTAACTTAAAAGAAAAAGGTAAGATCTTTCCCTCAGGGAAGTAAAGATCACACCTGCACCAGCTCCATAGTGACATCTAGCTCCATCAAAGTGGAGAGTCCAATATTTACTAGGAAAAATGGATGCTGGGACATTCTTTGCATTTGTTTCTTCTATTTTGGTTACTTCTACCATACAAATTTCCTCTGCTGGAAGAGAACCAACTCCTAGGGTACATCCCATACCTATGGAATCAAATGGTAGGAAAATTGGTAGATCTTGTTCCAGTAATTCAATAATTTTTGTAGTAGTTCCTAATGATACTGTTTCTACAATGTTAGCTTCATCCTTGAGGGTTGGGATGCCCTTGACTAGGTTCATAATTTCTAGTTCTGTTGTAGGTATTAATTTTTCTTCCGCTTTGAGTCGATTGATTTGTTAAGTTGGTTTATTGGGATTTCAAACTCAAAGTGAACAACTAGTCTTTTCTTTAGGTCTACTAGGTGTATGTCGAATGGTTCTGGGTCACCTTTTGCTACAAATATCTTTCCTAGGTGTAAGAATCTTATTTCCTGGAATAACATAGAAGGGATTGCTTTCATGTGATGTATCCATGGTTGCCTCGAGGATCATATTATAGTTGGTTTCCCAATCTATGATATAAAAATTGGTGAGGATTGTCTTGATCCTAAGGTGATTTGGTAATATTATATTCCCAATTGAAGTAGCTTTAAGGCTATCATAAACTCTTAGCATATTTCTTGTTGTGGAATAGTTTATTTCTCCATATCCTAGCTTTTGAAGGAAAGAGAAGGGGACAATGTTAATCGCTTCCCCATCGTCAACCATTTCACATTTAACGTAATTATTGTAAACCCGCACCTATAAATGCAAGGTTGGATCACCTCTATGTGTAATTTCAGCATCTCGTTGGCATTTTTTTGTGTCAAATATAAACTCAATATCCCTATCTAGCTACCTTGGAGGGTGGATATCGAAGTCTATATGGTTTACTTGTGTTTCAGGAGGTGGAGTGATGTTAATTAAATGACCTAGAACTAGTGCTTCTAAAAGAGCAGCCCTATGGGCAGGAGATTTTTTCAACAAGTCCAAAAAGGAGATGTGAGAGAAGGTCTTTGTTAAGTCATTAATTAAATCATAAGCACCTATAGGTTTTACCAACATTTTTTGAATGTTATCTGGATCTAGTGGATAGATTGGATTTGGTTGAGAAGAATATTCTCGTCTTTGTTGTTATGGCTTCTATGTGTAGCTCAGTATCTAACTCCACTAGACCAACTATCTTGGTTCATGGTTGATTTCCTAATTGCGGTGCGACAGGTGGATTTAGTGAAGTTGAGGCTTCATGATCATTATTTCCTGTCATTACACCTTTGTTCATCCCATTTGGATTTAATTTATTATTTTTATTGTGATTTGGAAGTGGATCATTGAAGATATTAAGAGGTGCATTTTGAGGGGAAACTGCCCCTGTGAAAGTATTTGGCATAGGTGTCACAGAATTTGTTAAGAACATATCTATGAAGAGTTTTCTTTGTTCTTCTGGAAAACGTTACATGAAATTATTGTAATCACAGCAAGTCCTAGTGTCATGGCCTCAAATTTTGTGGAAACCACAATACGAGTTGGGATTATAACTCCTAGGTTGTTGGTTTGGCACGTGTTGTGGTCCAAAACTCTGATTAAACTGTTGACTATTAGGATTAAATTTTTACGTTTGTTACCTTTGGTTTTGGTTTTGATATCCAGTTGAGTTTTGACTTGGACCCTGTGTCTAGATCTCATTGTCATCATAGTCATCATCATCATCATTTTGTTGTCGTTGGGGACAATTAAAATCTACCACATTGATTGTTGGGTAAAATTGTTGCTTTGTTGATTTTTAACTGGTGGTGGAACATTTACAACATTTTCTCTTTTAGTTTGGTCGATTACTCCATTTTTGTCACTTCACATTTTTGTTAAGGATTTTAGGTCCTTGATTGGCATTTTTGGTAGTAGGATAGGTCGTAGTGTTTTGGTTGGGGATGATTAACGTCCCATTTGTTCCATATGTCTTGCAGCCGCTATCTATCATGGCTTCATCTATTCGAGAGCAGCCTCTCGAGAACTTCATCATAAGTTCTTAGTGGGAACTTCTGGACTTCTTCCTTTATCTCTCTGCTAAGAGAATGAAGGAATAAATCACATAGTTCCATTTGATCCATGTTTGGAGTGCTTGCTAAAGAATAGAGGATTGTATGCCATCTTTGGATGAAATGAGCAACATATTCATTGTGTTCTTGTTTAATATGCAAGAATTCCCTAATTCCTATTCTCAACAATTTGTTCATGTCGAACACCTTGATGAACTCTAAAATGAGTTGTTTAAATGAATGTATTGAGGCTTCAGGTATTCTGTAATACCAATCAAGGGCGATACCCTCTAAAGTTTTGGGGAATATTTTAGCAACAACTCCATCCCAAGGGAGTAGTTCTCAAATGGTTGTGGCATAGGCCTTAATATGTGCATTCGGGTCTCCCTCCCCTTTGTACTTGGGTAGATTGGGGAGAGGTCTTGGAAGCATGATGCTTCATATAGTGAAGTCTAAAGGTTCTTTCAAATATTCTGAATAAGTCCCTATCACATAGGTTTCGACCATTGATGGTGCTTGCTGAGGGGGTGGAGGTGGAATGGGTTGTTGATATGGCATAGCATATGTATTTGCAGGGGCATAAGGAAATCCCTGTGTTTGAGTGAACATGCCGGGAGAAGAGAACATATCTCCCTGTGGTGATTTGGAATACATGTTTAAGTATGGAGGAGCATTGCTTAGGAATGGGTTATTTTGTACTAAGTTGGGAGGTATTATATTCTCAACTGGAGTGGCGTTAGAAAATGCAGTTCTAGTTGGCATTTGTTGTAAATACTAAGGAGGCATGCCCAACGTGCATGTTCCTGTGAGGAGGTCTACTTGGCTAGGATGATGTGGAGGATTGGAAGTTCCTACTTGCATGAACTGTGAATTTTGATTTTCTTGAGCAAGTTCCAACCCTCTAACCTTCTCAACTAAGGCTGAGATGACCTCGTTTGGTGAAGACATAGTATTTTGCCTTAGTGGCGGTTGTTGTATATCTTGAGGTTGTATAGGCATATGGTACCCTGCTATGAATTGATCATTGCCCTGCCAAGTTTCACCAAGGGAATTTCATATAGGTGGAGGAATGGGGATGTTTTCTTGGAACGAGACCTCGGTTTGTGTTTGCAAACCTCTTATAGGTGGGTACATATTTTGAGAGAATTTTTCACTCCTAACATAATGTGCTAAGTATTTGTCATCTAAAAACAGATATGGATCTGACTGTCTACTAATTTGTGGTCTAAGCAACACCCGAGGAGATGAACTAGATTCTCCAGTGAGCATCATGTTGTTTGAGCCTAAAGGCTCTAGTTGTTGCATTTGAGTGAGCTGATCCAACTCCTCTATTTGGAAAGAAGAACTATATCTAGTCCTTTGAGGTGGGGTTTGTGTTGAAAATTGGTTAGTTGAATAGTTGTCACCCCATGCTAAGAGTGAGGGTGATGGTTGTCTATTTAATTGATCGTAGTATGAATCAAGACCTAGGAGAGGTCTTCCATATGCATTGTATCCCGAAATATTTGTGGGGGGTATATAAATACCCGTAAAATAATGGGAAGAAGCGAAGGTGGATAAAACTAAAAGGAAGAGTGTGAAAGTGAAGAAAGTTTTCCCCTCATGTCAGTTCACCAATTTTGTTGGTGAAGCTAATGTGAGCTAAAGAGGGTGGAAAAGATGAAAAGTATATTAATTGGAAGAACAAGTAGAAATCTGACTCTAAATCAAAAGGTTGAAGTTTCACGTCGGGTTCACAAATTTTGTACGATGGAAAAGTGACTACCGAGCATGGGAATCTACAAGTAACTCTTCCTCGAACCCGACCTCTCAAGGTCATGCTGATACAGATGGTGGGGATGGAATATACGTGGGGTGCAGATAAACTAGTTAGGTAATCTTATGTCTTCAACACACAATAATGGGATCTACAAATCTAAGGAAAAGAAGGCCCTCCTAACCTGAATCGGTGTGATAGATCATTCGGCGAGGATAGCTACTCAAAGGCTCCAATCAATATCGAGCTCTACCATGATCCGATCTATGGGTTGTGGGATACGTGGAAGATGACCTATGGGTGCTTTGTATATATCTCCCGACAAGGTCATGAAAATGGAATGGCTAAATGTGTAATGGATCTTTTGGTGTTTTATGGATGATTCTTTGGTCTAGTCCAGAAATATTTAGCTTGATTAGCTACTACGTTTAATAATGATAGTTGTGTGATAATGTCTAGTGGAAGTGGAGAGGACCTAAACACCAGCGTTCACAAGCTGGTGTCAATACTTGATTGATTTGTAGGCCCATTGGGTTGTGGGACCTGTGGATCACAACCGTAAGTTCGTGGTTGTTGTGGACCTCCTATGGTCATATGAAGAGTCAATCCCTGATTCCGAGTATCCAGTAATTGTATGCCTTTTCAGCCTCTACTAGAAGTTACATGATTTTCTCGGAGTACCTAATAGGTGTTCGACAACTTAGATATGTAAGCTAGTGTCTATATCAATAAGGAGGTATCCTACGTTTGGTGTGGGACTAGTAGATTGTAATCTGAATGTTTGCTCTCTTTTAGGGCCTTCTACATTCATACCGATATCTATCAAGGCGGTATATAATTTGGCTGATTTGACCAGAACGTGTGTGCTTTTTCGCCTTCTATCTTTAATCCTCTTAGTTTGTGTACTAATTTCTTATAGGTTTGTTATTGTTCGGAAGACCTGAATTCGATATTTTGGTCTATGTCGCTTAATGCTACAACAAGATTTGGTTGAGGCACGATTGGCTCAAAACGTATTCACCGGGCTCTTTAGGTCCCGTGATTGTCATACAAGATCAATATAAACCTAATCAAACGAAATAAACTAATTATGCAAGATATACCTACAACATATATATATATTCCTCTATTTTTTGGATTTTTGATAAAAATTTAATAGACTTAAAAGAACAACTAATCTAATATATTTAGAAAATGAAAACTAATCTAATGACAAAATTAAAACAAGAAAGGTAGCACGGTGTATCTACTTTCCCATGCGAGTTGTGATTTTAACCTAAATAGCTAGATAATTGATTAAATTTTAAATTGAAAGACTCTCGATCCTACCTCGAAGTGAGGAATGAATCATAGTTTCTCGTAAACTATCAATCCCCATAACTTCCCAAAGAATATCAAAAGTGAAAATTAACTGAAATGAAAATAATTCACTACTCTATTTGATATTTTTAACTAGAACTTTGACATATAAAACCTTGAATTTGCGTAACAATAGCGAATCCAAAGAGTGTATGACTTTGTCTCCTCGTAATGATCTCCTTATTCCTTCATGTTCACATGAATCTAGAAGTGTAACACCCGAATCACATTGTTACTTTCTCCTGACATACAAGTGTTGATATGTGATTTCTTGTATAAGGATGTGTTCCTCGATTTAGAAATCATGCTTGATATGTATTGTAATTTCCTTGTAGATTATAGATCTTGACTGAGTCAGAATATGATTAGACTCTTTTATTTATTTCATTTTGTGTCCAATATTAATCGATCACGAATGAATTATAGAGATATTCTTCTATAATATCTAGTCTTGGATCGCTGGAATTGATCCAAGTAATGCTTTAAATTTGTTTGTGATGAATTAGATCACGCACTTGAACAGTCAAGGTATGGAAGCATTGATTAAGCTGGTCGAGTATGACTCAGCTGATCTTGTGAAATAATTGGTTCCCGATATGGAAGTATATCTCGAAGGTCTCGATTGTGGACCGTAATAATTGCATACACATTTTGCAGCGAAACGGAGCTAACTCTGTTCGAGAAGGTATGATACAGGTCTTTCTGAGTTTACAGGACGAAGACCTAACAGGAATTATTAATGGTTAGTAACCTAAAACTAAAACCTAACCTAGGGGTTAGATTAGTGTTAATCTAACCTAGACCTAGGCTATGTGTTAATATCCTAAGTTAGTATCTATGTGTAAATTGGTTAGTATGGGTATTACCCTAAATTCTAACCTAAGATACTAACCTAACTAATGAGGAGATTGTGAAGGGGCCTATGGAGGGGTGCGAACCATGGGCGGCGTTTTCTATGGCAATTAATGCTGGGGATAAGGATGAGGGACAGGTCATGGCGGAAGGTTTAGCAGCAGCTAACTTGTTCTGACGTGGCAGGTCGCTGAATTTGGAAATGAACATGAGGTTTCATTGGACTGTCGCCAATTCTGGCGGTCGGTGGAAGTTGAGTTTAAGCGGGAAAGTTGGTTTAATGGCATTCAATATTCTCGGAAGTCGAGCTCTGAACTCGCGAGAAGGCATGCAAACGAAAATTTGTGGGTTTGTTTGGCTTGTCGCGATTTTCGGTCTCTCTCTCTCTCTTGTTTATCGGTTCTTCGCACTTTGCTTCTCTTTGTCAGCATGGCAAGTATGAACTGCTATAGCTCTTTTCTCTGTCATGGAGGATATATATGTGATGGAGATAGCAAAATTTTGTTGGTCGCTTTATCGTGGAAAAAGAAAAGGAAGTTTGAGCTCTTCCTGTGGTCTGCTTCGAAAATTTGATCAAAAATCCAGGCATGTTAGGCCCTAACCTTTAAATATCTTGCTGTCTTTCAAGTGATTTCATTAGAACAACTCTGTTCAAATGTTTTGAGAAAATAGATGATTTTCTATGGAGATCTTGTTTGATTTTTGGTACTGTATCTCTTCTGGTTCGATTTTTCAATTTTCCTCTTGATGGGTGTTTATTAAAATCGAATTGTGGCTCTATTCCTTTGTGTATTCTTTCTGGTTTAAATATGTGAGATATTTATATGTAAAGAGCATGAAAGCTCGGCCTGTTTGGCGTGAGCCCATAGGATATACCTGTGTTGTTATAGACCACTGTATGTTGTTGATTTGTGGTCGCTGTTTCTTGTTGTGGAAACTGTATGGAAGGATTCTGTTAGATACTGTATGTTTGATCGCCCTTCTACTACTTCTCCTTTGGAAACTCGCGTGGTTTTTGTTGATGTGTATCATGATACTTTTTGGGTTTTAATTGTCTTCTAATTTTTGCTAGGATCGTGTAATCATTGTGTTACCATAGTCTTTACGACCCAATGAGGTTGTTTTCCTTGTTATTGTGGTAAAGGGATTACTTGTTGATCGTGTATAATATTGATACATCTGTATTTTATTTTATCGACTCAGTGGAGTCTATGATTGAATCGTATGTTGCTATCTACTGACTGAGAATGTAGATTTATCCATGAGTTTTGTTATTTGATTTTCGTGGAAGCCTGGTAGAGGAAACAGGTCTTTTGGCCACTGTTATTTGTAATAAATAAAGGATATAGACTTCCTGGGTATGCATTTTCATTTCTTTGTGAAAGCTATTCGAAAGTTTCGAAGCGGCTCAGTTGATTTCCTTGCTTGAAATGGGTATTTGATTTGCTTACACTTGTTTCATTCTGAATGTTTGCCATGGATGGTATAGAAGGATTTATCAACTAATTCCATCTTATACTGTTGTTGGGTTCTGCGATTATGGGCGTAAACCCGTTAACAGTATGTAATGTGTATTTATAGATTTATAATGGTTGTATTCTCGAACGACTCGAGGAGACGATTCAATGATTTATATTTCTATTTGGGCATTGCTCAATTCGAATATGTTTAATAGTTGGTGAATGATGAACCAAAGGTCGGAAGGAATGACATGTACTAAGACCTCTGTTATTTTCTGGAATTACTTTTGTGTTGCATTGATTTTGTGGTACAATTTCTTGGGTATATTTTGTGTTCGCTCCTTGAAATCTTGTGTGAAAAATTGGTAAGACTTAGTCGGGTTTCTTGATTTAAAATCGCTAATTAAAAGTTCTCGCTTTGAGTTTTAGTTTATACACTATTTACTCGTCCAAAGGGAAACAAAGGACAATCGCTTACCATTTCACCGTTGTTCGTGTTTAGAGAATTGAGGAAGTTAACTTGTATCTTCTTTTGACTCGCTTGAAACTTGACTTGATATACTGTTGTTGATATTGGACATTTTGTCAGAGTAATGGTCTGTATCAGGTAACGTGACTCTGTATAAGTGAATCGTGAGTACTTTTGACTAACTCCGATTAGTACAGATGTATTTACAGGGTGTTGTGTTCCTTTCTGATTTCTTATAGGAGGCGATAGTGTATACTATGGCATTGGTAAGGTAATCTCTGTATGGTCTTATAGAAGCTTCAATCACTTATTGTAAATAAGTCTGTGTTGACAGCGATACGCTAGAGGTTCCTGATTTCGAACTTGGTTCGAAAGCCTTACTGTGTTTAAAAAGAACTAGTATTGGGCTTAAGGCTGATATATGGATTGTTGATGTGTTAGTTGCTGTACAGGAGTTTTGTTGTGTTTCTATTTCTTGATTTAGAACAGCGATCTTGCTTGCGGCTTGTCTAACTTGTTCATTTATATACTGGTTGAATGTTTTCATATGTGAAGACAGTACAGTGATGAACTTATGTGAAAGGAAGTATGAATGGATTGGTTCTTTCTCTTCCTTTATTTAATATTTGTTGATATTTGTCTAACAGTGGGAAATTGTTTTGTAACATATTGGTGGAATCCCGAATTGTTATGTTATTTCCTTTTTTGGAAGAATGAAACAATCTGACCAATGTTGTGATTTTGGATTCAATGATTGTTTGTGTACATTCGTTCCTTGTTTCTTAATATTTGATGAAATATTAGAAAGTGATTAAGACTATTTTGTAACAATGATAGAGTTACATATTTGTAATCATTTTGTATTACAAGGGCATAGTCTGATTATGTTTACTTATGTGAATATTGATCTCATTTAAACAGGGTGTTTAATGAAAACAATTGATGGATAGCAATTGTTTTAAAAGTTAGTGCTTATCATGCCTCAGCCTCATCAACCGACTCATGTTGACTATTTTTGCAGATGGTTGCCGTAAGAGGTAAAAGCAATGCAGATCTGACAGGCTGATCAGATTGTTTATTTGATTTATAATGAATTACAGCTTGATTTTATAGATGTACTATATGTGAAAAGATGTTTCTTTTCCGTTAGCATTGTATCAAGTATGTGTTGCATAAAATGTAATTGTATAGTTTTGATAGGAATGGAAATAAGTGTTTGAAACTTATGTGTTGAATTCTATTTCGGAAAGTTGACCTTCTTCGGTTTATGTAACGAAGGGGCATTGTTATCATTGTATAATATGGATGCTTTTGTGATTGACAATGAAAGCTTGCATGAAAATGAGATTGAATTCTTATGAGTGTTTAGTAGTTCTAATTTGTTCTAGCAAAAGCAATATTGGATTTAAATAATTGTCTTTCTAGAAGATAGGTTAAAAATGAGCCTAAAAGAGAACGCTAAACAAGCTGGATTAAATTACTAATCCCTAGTCCTAAGGATAACAGGACAATATTAAATTGGATTCTTAATCATTTATATCTTTATACCAAAAGTATGATATAAATATCGCTAAGAGAACTCGATATACAATCAAATGGAGTTCAGCTGGCAATCTCAAGCAAAGGTTATGAGATATTGTCCGATTCTCGTTGCTTTAGAATCGTGTGTATTCTAATGACTCCTTGATGAAGAACTTGACCTTAATATCTCTACCAAGTAATGGATTTTATAGAGGAGGGTCGTCCCTAAGACGAAGAATCCAGGGATCGGAAAGGCTAAACCTTAGGGAAAAGTCTTTAAAGTAATTTAAACTCAAGTGCGTAACGCTTGTTACTGAGTAGATCTTTTCGAGGCGGATTTAAAGGTTGACGACATAAGTCAACTGCAGAGTTGTACCTCCGAGAATATTAGGATCTTCTCGAAGTTACAATAATGCAGATGACTTATGGCGACACCCTTTGCATTGATCGCTAAGATTTACACTTGATTTCGCACGAGTTACCCTGGGACCGATTAAGAACGTGGTCATGTTATAAGGCTGCCTAGAGATTCGGGTATCATGACACACTGGTTGAACTGCAAGGTTGAACCAGTATGTCATCATATCCCTAATCCTCGTGGGCATCCATATAACATTATCACCTTGTTAATCTGCCTCCGAGTGATTCAGCTGAAAGGAAGGACTGACAGTAGTCAGTATAAGACATTCTATATAACATATGAATGGGGTGAAGGACGTATTCCGATTTTCGAGTATGCCGTTAAGGAATACGAGACATGAACAAAGTATGTTTCAAATCTTTGGCCAAAGTATCGCAAGTCCGCTGATTGCGTTGTCCTAATTCACCTAGTCTAAGGGATGAGATGCCGATGAATAATAGTAACAATTATTCAGTTAGATTCCTTGGACAGAGCATTCTGAATCCCAGATTAGGGAAGAGAACCGCAAGAGTAATGTGTTAAATAAAAACACCGACTCTTATTACTCATGAATAGATCGGTAGATTACCGAGTCATGGAATGAATAGATCGGAGGTACTCCGAGTCATTACAGCTGCATATGGTTGTCTGTTATATAAATGGTTATTTGAATTGTGAGTTCTAAATTATGTATTTAGAACCAGGATGCAATTATAAAAAAAAAAATAAAAAAATTTCACTTGTTCTAAAGTATAAAATGAGGATGTTACATCTTGGTATCGAGCGAGAAGGTCATGCAGCTCTTGGACCTACCGAGTCCATAATCTGATAAAACCTCGAATTTTCTTGTAATGTAAAAATGGTTAGAACAAGGGGGAACGTTGCAGTAATGCTCCACCAAGGAGGAGCGGCAACAACCCGTAAACTTGATGAGATCCTCGCTGCCCCGTTGTTAGACAAAAAGAGATCGCTTGGCTGTACTTGAACAAAGCAGGTGATGGGAAATGAGGAGGATGAAGAAGCTGATAATAATAATCAAGAACCTCCCGAGGACAACCCCGAAATGGGTGTTGATGTTAATGCTGGAAATGCACTGGCCCCAACCAGAAAACAAAAAGGCCGATTGGCAAAGTGAAACTCACTAATGATATAAAAGGATAAGTCCACCTAAGTATGATGGCACCACATTAGAGATGGAGCCGAGAACTGGCTCAAGAAATGGAGAAGTACTTTGTAATAAGGAACTTCTCGTGAGGAAACCAAAGCTATTTGGGGAGCCTATCAGCCTTCTCACGAAGCATCTTCGTGGTGGGATAGCCGAAAAGCTGAGCTAAACATTGATGAGACCAATATTACTTGGGATCAATTTAAAGGCTATTTTAGGCAACGGTGGCTGCCACAACTTTTCTATGATCAGAAAATGATAGAATTTCAGAACTTAGCTCAAGGGAAGCTAACGGTAACTGAATACTGGGAGCGGTTTACAAAACTCCTCAAGTATGTACCACAGTATCAAACTGATGAAAAGTTCAGGATACGGAAATTCATCATGGGATTGAATCCAGTGATAGGGGGAGAGGTCGATGTTCACAGTCCAACCACTATGGAAGGAGTTGTTGAAAAGGCCATAAGGCAAGAACAGAAATTAAAGGCTATTTCTGCTCATAAGGAGGAAGTGCGGAAGAAGACTGCAAACCCTTCTTCAACCTCTCTTGCACCTTAAAAGGACCATGGAAAAAGTTTGGAAACAAGAGTAAGTTTCCGAGATAACAATAAGAAAGCAGCAAGAAATAAGCTCATGAAATGTAAGGGATAATTTTGTTAAAAATTATAATAATGGGCGTAAGTCCTATGGAGGACAAATGACACAATTACAAGGCCGGAGGTAATGCTTGAGCCTAAGAAGGGACTCGTAGGAGGCTGCTACACTTGTGGTAAAGATCATTATGCAAATCAATGTTTGAAGAATGATGATCGTAATCAAGCAAAGATAAGATACATGCCGCAAAGAGCAGCATGCAAGTCGAAAAGCAAGTGACACCTATAGAAGTTCCTGTAAGTTATTCGGCATACCGCTCACTATTCTTTTTGATACAGGAGCTACTGAATGTTTTATTTCTAATAAAATTGCTTCTAAACTTAAAAGAAAAGCTGGGAAAATGGATAAATCTTGGACTGTAGAGTATGGTAATAATTCTGTTCATACAGTGAGTATGTGTCTCTTTGGAGCAGTCCTTGATTTACCTAATTTCTCCACGGAAGTTGATCTCTATGTTACACCTTTGGGATCGTATGACATTATTATTGGTGTCAATTGGTTATCTGACCATAAAGCAAAGGTAGATTGCTATGAAAAGAACATAAAATGTTTAGATGATCACCGGAATCAAGCAGAGATTCAAGGTGTGAAACGAGAAATTTCAGTTAGAAAACCTGTCACCATGCAAACTTAAAAAGGCTAAGAATAAAGGATGTACTCTTTATGCAAAAAGATATCCAATCTTCAAAGAAGATGGTGATTACATGAAGCAAATTCCACTATTACAAAGTTTCAGGATGTTTTTCCTGAGGAATTACCAGTGTTACCACCCAAGAGAGAATTTGATTTTACCATTGAAATCAAGCTTGGAACTCGAACCTATTTCCAAAGCGCCTTATAGGATGACTACTACTGAGTTAGTCGAGCTTAAGGCACGCTTACATGAACTTTTGACAAAAGGTTTGATTAGACCAAGTGTTTCACCTTGGGGTGTGCACCTCGTGATATTTGTAAAAAGAAGGATGGAACACTAAGGTCAGTGTATTGATTATCGGATGTTGAACAAAGCAACAATCAAGAACCGATATCCACTTCCTAGGATCGATGATCTGTTTGATCGATGCGTGGAGCAGCGGTTTATTCTAAGATAGACCTTCGATCCGGTTATCATCGCTAAGGATTAAAGAGGAAGATATTCATAAAACAAATTTTCTCCAACAAGGTACGGACATTATGAATTACGCGCTTCTACCCTTCGGGTTAACTAATGCACTCTGCAAATTTTATGAATTTAATGAACAATATTTTTCAAGAATACCTGACAAGTTTGTACTTGTATTCTTGGACGATATTCTCATTTATTCTAAGAGCGTTGAGAGCACAATGAGCATCCAAGATAGTTTTGGGAATTTTGAGAAAGAGAAAGTTGTATGGTAAGTTATCCAAATGTTCTTTCTTTGATTCAGAAGTTCACTATTTGGGTCATGTCATAAGCAAAGAAGGAATCGCTGTAGATCCTTCAAAAATAGTGGCAATAACTGAGTGGCCTGCACCAAAGAATGTACACGAAGTAAGAAGCTTCATGGGTCTCTGCAGTTACTATAGAAAATTTGTAAAGGATTTTTCTAAGGTAGCTGCACCAATAACTTCATTGCAAAAGAAGGATAAGAAATTCATGTGGAATGACAAGTGCGAAGCGGCTTTCAAAAGTCTGAAAGACTAGTTGACTTCTGCACCTATATTGGTCATGCACTGCACCCTAATGGGAATTTTATCAAGTTGTAACGGATGCTTCGGGAAGGCCTCGGAGGTGTTTTGTTACAAAATGATCAGGTCATAGCTTATGAAAGTAGAAAACTTAAGTTACATGAGCTGAATTATGCCCCTCATGATTTGGAACTTGCTGCCATTGTTCATGCGCTTCAAGTCCTGGAGACACTATTTACTTGGAAAACCTTTTGAGTTGAAAACCGATCACTGGGACTGAAATATATTTTTACTCACCCAATCAATGCCGATGAGAAAGGTGTTTAGAATTTTTATCACAATATGACTTTGATATAAGCTATATCAAAGGGAAGGAGAATAGGTAGCCGATGCTCTAAGTCGTAGGAGGCACATTTCGCTCTTATAACATTAAGAACTCGCTTTAAAGACGAGGTAAAAAGTGCCTCTTAATCGATGCATATTTTTAAAGAAGTAAAAGCAAAGCTTGCTGCGTAACCTAAAGATAAAAGGTATGAAGGTTTTCATTTTGATAATGAAGGAATCTTGTGTTATGAAAATAGGGTATATGTACTGTGTCTTTAATGATTTGAGAAAGAAGTTGTTAGTTGAATTTCATAATTCACCTTTCTCTCTGACACCCGTGTCTCACAAAAATGCTAGCTGATTTGAAACAACAATACTTCTGGAAAGGTATGAAAAAGGATGTGATTAATTTTGTGACTCATTGTCTAGAATGTCAGCGGGTGAAGGCAGAACATATGCACCCGGCTGGACTGTTATATCCTCATAGCATACCGCAGTACAAATGGCAAGTAATAACCATGGATTTTGTACAAGGACTACCTATGTCCAGGAATAAGCATGATGTTATCCTGGTAGTTGTAGATAAACTGACTAAGGTAGCTCATTTCATCGCTGGAAATCTAAAGGATGATTCACCAGTGCTGGCCAAGAGGTTCGTACACGAAATTTTCAGATTGCATGGTGTACCAGAACTGATTATATCTGACAGGGATCCTAGAATGACGTCAAGGTTTTGGCAAACGCTTAACGCAGCCCTAGGAACAAAACTAAACTTCAGTTCTGCATATCATCCAGAAACGGATGGGCAAACTAAGAGGGTAAATCAAGTGTTGGAGGACATGTTGTGAATGTATTGCATGGATCAACAGTATAAATGGGAAGAGTATCTTCCATTAGTTGAGTTCGCATACAACAACACTTATCACTCATCTCTAAAGATGGCACCATTTGAAGCACTTTATGGAAGAAAGTGCGTAACCCCCGTTAGTTGGGACAAAGTTGTTGAGGATAGAGTGGTAATTGGACCAGAGATTCTCACGAAATGGAACAGCAAGTTAAGCTGATTCGTGAACGATTAAAGGAAGCAACGGATAGACGGAGAGCTATGCCGACCTTAAGCGGGTTGATAGAAAGTTTGAGCTTGGTGATAAGGTTTTTCTCGCGTGTTAAGCCCGAGAAGAGTTCTATAACTTTTGGCAAGGCTGCCAAGTTGTCACCACGATATGTGGGACCTTTCAAATTGTCAAAATAATCAATCCCGTAGCTTATCGCTTAGCATTGCCACCTGCTTTATCTCGCATGCATGATGTTTTCCATATTTCTTTGCTTAAGAAATACGTTTCAGATCTGTCACATGTTTTAAATTAGAATTCCTTGCAGGTCCAAGACCCAGGAATAATCGTGGTTAAACCCACACGAGTGCTTTGAAAACTCGCCAATCGCATTTAAGAAATCGTGATATACAAAGAATGTAAGGTCCAAAGGGGACCAATTTAGCGAAGAAAGTGCAACTTGGGAAAACCTGGAAGAGATGAAAATTGCTTTTCCTTCTCTTTTTGCAACAGAATGAAAACTGTTGACAAAAATATACTTTTATGAACTGATTGTTTTTAAGTATTTATGAAAGCCAGATTAAGGCAGACTTTATTCAGGTTGAATAAATGTGTTGTGACATTGATTTCTGGAACTATTTAATATGGAAGTAGTCACATTGTTTGTGAACTAATAAATTGATTGACCTGAAAGTTAATTTAATATGTAATTCATCGGGACGATGAATCTTTTTAGGAGGGAAGCATGTAACACCCTGAACTGTTGTTACTTTCTCCTGGACATACAAGTGTTGATATGTGATTTCTTGTATAAGGATGTGTTCCTCGATTTAGAAATCATGCTTGATATGTATTGTAATTTCCTTGCAGATTACAGATCTTGACTGAGTCAGAATATGATTAGACTCTTTTATTTATTTCATTTTGTGTCTGAATATTAATCTGATCACGGAATGAATTATAGAGATATTCATCTATAATATCTAGTCTTGGATCAGTGGAATTGATCCAAGTAATGCTTTAAATTTGTTTGTGATGAATTAGATCACAGACCTTGAACAGGTTGCAAGGTATGGAAGCATTGATTAAGCTGGTCAGGAGTATGACTCAGGCTGATCTTGTGAAATAATTGGTTCCCAATATGGAAGTATATCTGGAAGGTCTCGATTGTGGACCAGGTAATAATTCGTTACATACAATTCTGCAGCAGAACTGGAGCTAACTCTGTTCGAGAAGGTATGATACAGGTCTTTCTGAGTTTACAGGACGAAGACCTAACAGGAATTATTAATGGTTAGTAACCTAAAACTAAAACCTAACCTAGGGGTTAGATTAGTGTTAATCTAACCTAGACCTAGGCTATGTGTTAATATCCTAAGTTAGTATCTATGTGTAAATTGGTTAGTATGGGTATTACCCTAAATTCTAACCTAAGATACTAACCTAACTAATGAGGAGATTGTGAAGGGGCCTATGGAGGGGTGCGAACCATGGGCGGCATTTTCTATGGCAATTAATGCTGGGGATAAGGATGAGGGACAGGTCATGGCGGAAGGTTTAGCAGGCAAGAATAACTTGTTCTGACGTGGCAGGTCGCTGAATTTGGAAATGAACATGAGGTTTCATTGGACTGTCGCCAATTCTGGCGGTCGGTGGAAGTTGAGTTTAAGCGGGAAAGTTGGTTTAATGGCATTCAATATTCTCGGAAGTCGAGCTCGGAACTCGCGAGAAGGCATGCAAACGGAAATTTGTGGGTTTGTTTGGCTTGTCGCGATTTTCGGTCTTCTCTCTCTCTCTCTGCTTGTTTACTGGTTCTTCGCACCAGTTCTCTTTGAGTTGCATGGCAAGTATGAACTGCTATAGCTCTTTTCTCTGTCATGGAGGATATATATGTGATGGAGACAGCAAAATTTTGTTGGTCGCTTTATCGTGGAAAAAGAAAAGGAAGTTTGAGCTCTTCCTGTGGTCTGCTTCGAAAATTGATCAAAAATCCAGGCATGTTAGGCCCTAACCTTTAAATATCTTGTTGTCTTTCAAGTGATTTCATTAGAACAACTCTGTTCAAATGTCTTGGGAAAATAGATGATTTTCCATGGAGATCTTGTTTGATTTTTGGTACTGTATCTCTTCTGGTTCGATTTTTCAATTTCCTCTTGATGGGTGTTTATTAAAATCGAATTGTGGCTCTATTCCTTTGTGTATTCTTTCTGGTTTAAATATGTGAGATATTTATATGTAAAGAGCATGAAAGCTCGGCCTGTTTGGCGTGAGCCCATAGGATATACCTGTGTTGTTATAGACCACTGTATGTTGTTGATTTGTGGTCGCTGTTTCTTGTTGTGGAAACTGTATGGAAGGATTCTGTTAGATACTGTATGTTTGATCAGTTCTACTGCTCCTTTGGAAACTCTGTCGTGGTTTTTGTTGACAGTGTATAATGATACTTTTTGGGTTTTAATTGTCTTCTAATTTTTGCTAGGATCAGGTAACTGTTGTGTTACCGTAGTCTATACGACCCAGCAGAAGTTGTTTTCCTTGTTATTGTGGTAACGGGATTACTTGTTGACTGTGTATAATATTGATACATCTGTATTTTATTTTATCGACTCAGTGGAGTCTATGATTGAATCGTATGTTGCTATCTACTGCTGAGAATGTAGATTTATCCATAAGTTTTGTCATTTGATTTTCGTGGAAGCCTGGTAGAGGAAACAGGTCTTTTGGCCACTGTTATTTGAAATAATTAAAGGATAAAGACTTCCTGGGTATGCATTTTCATTTCTATGTGAAAGCTGTTCGAAAGTTTCGAAGCGGCTCAGTTGATTTCCTTGCTTGAAATGGGTATTTGATTTGCTTACACTTGTTTCATTCTGAATGTTTGCCATGGATGGTATAGAAGGATTTATCAACTAATTCCATCTTATACTGTTGTTGGGTTCTGCGATTATGGGCGTAAACCCGTTATCAGTATGTAATGTGTATTTATAGATTTATAATGGTTGTATTCTGAACGACTCTGAGGAGACGATTCAATGATTTATATTTCTATTTGGGCCGCTGTTCAATTCGAATATGTTTAATAGTTGGTGAATGATGAACCAGTGGTTGGAAGGAATGACATGTACTAAGACCTCTGTTATTTCCTGGAATTACTTTTGTGTTGCATGGATTTTGTTGTACAATTTCTTGGGTATATTTTTGTGTTCGTTCCTTGAAATCTTGTGCGAAAAATTGGTAAGACTTAGTCGGGTTTCTTGATTTGAAATCGTTAATTAAAAGTTCTGCCTGAGTTTTAGTTTATACACTATTTACTCGTCCAAAGGGAAACAGTGACAATCGTTTACCATTTCACTGTTGTTCAGGTTTAGAGAATTGAGGAAGTTAACTTGTATCTTCTTTTGTCTCAGTTGAAACTTGACTTGATATACTGTTGTTGATATTGGACATTTTGTCAGAGTAATGGTCTGTATCAGGTAACGTGACTCTGTATAAGTGAATCGTGAGTACTTTTGACTAACTCCGATTAGTACAGATGTATTTACAGGGTGTTGTGTTCCTTTCTGATTTCTTATAGGAGGCGATAGTGTATACTATGGCATTGGTAAGGTAATCTCTGTATGGTCTTATAGAAGCTTCAATCACTTATTGTAAATAAGTCTGTGTTGACAGCGATACGCTAGAGGTTCCTGATTTCGAACTTGGTTCGAAAGCCTTACTGTGTTTAAAAAGAACTAGTATTGGGCTTAAGGTTGATATATGGATTGTTGATGTGTTAGTTGTTGTACAGAGTTTTGTTTGTTTTCTATTTCTTGATTTAGAACAGCGATCTTGCTTGCGGCTTGTCTAACTTGTTCATTTATATACTGGTTGAATGTTTTCATATGTGAAGACGGTACAGTGATGAACTTATGTGAAAGGAAGTATGAATGGTTTGGTTCTTTCTCTTCCTTTATTTAATATTTGTTGATATTTGTCTAACAGTGGGAAATTGTTTTGTAACATATTGGTGGAATCCCGAATTGTTATGTTATTTCCTTTTTGGAAGAATGAAACAATCTGACCAATGTTGTGATTTTGGATTCAATGATTGTTTGTGTACATTCGTTCCTTGTTTCTTAATATTTGATGAAATATTAGAAAGTGATTAAGACTATTTTGTAACAATGATAGAGTTACATATTTGTAATCATTTTGTATTACAAGGGCATAGTCTGATTATGTTTACTTATGTGAATATTGATCTCATTTAAACAGGGTGTTTAATGAAAACAATTGATGGATAGCAATTGTTTTAAAAGTTAGTGCTTATCATGCTCAGTTCATTGAACTGACTCATGTTGACTATTTTTGCAGATGGTTGCCGTAAGAGGTAAAAGCAATGCAGATCTGACAGGCTGATCAGATTGTTTATTGGATTTATAATGAATTACAGCTTGATTTTATAGATGTACTATATGTGAAAAGATGTTTCTTTTCCGTTAGCATTGTATCAAGTATGCTGTTGCATAAAATGTAATTGTATAGTTTTGATAGGAATGGAAATAAGTGTTTGAAACTTATGTGTTGAATTCTATTTCTGAAAGTTGACCTTCTTCGGTTTATGTAACGAAGGGGCATTGTTATCATTGTATAATATGGATGCTTTTGTGATTGACAATGAAAGCTTGCATGAAAATGAGATTGAATTCTTATGAGAGTTTAGTAGTTCTAATTTGTTCTAGCAAAAGCAATATTGGATTTAAATAATTGTCTTTCTAGAAGATAGGTTAAAAATGAGCCTAAAAGAGAACGCTAAACAAGCTGGATTAAATTACTAATCCCTAGTCCTAAGTATAACAGGACAATATTAAATTGGATTCTTAATCATTTATATCTTTATACCAAAAGTATGATATAAATTCAGTTAAGAGAACTGATATACAATCAAATGGAGTTCAGTTGGCAATCTCAAGCAAAGGTTATGAGATATTGTCCGATTCTGTTGCTTTAGAATCAGGTGTATTCTAATGACTCCTTGATGAAGAACTTGACCTTAATATCTCTACCAAGTAATGGGTTTTATAGAGGAGGGTCGTCCTAAGACGAAGAATCCAGGGATCGGAAAGGCTAAACCTTAGGGAAAAGTCTTTAAAGTAATTTAAACTCAAGTGCGTAACGCTTGTTACTGAGTAGATCTTTTCGAGGCGGATTTAAAGGTTGACGACATAAGTCAACTGCAGAGTTGTACCTCCGAGAAGATTAGGATCTTCTCGAAGTTACAATAATGCAGATGACTTATGGCGACACCCTTTGCATTGATCGCTAAGATTTACACTTGATTTCGCACGAGTTACCCTGGGACCGATTAAGAACGTGGTCATGTTATAAGGCTGCCTAGGAGATTCGGGGTATCATGACACACTGGTTGAACTGCAAGGTTGAACCAGTATGTCATCATATCCCTAATCCTCGTGGGCATCCATATAACATTATCACCTTGTTAATCTGCCTCCGAGTGATTCAGTTGTGAAAGGAAGGACTCGATGAAAAGTCATAAGATAAGACATTCTATATAACATATGAATGGGGTGAAGGACGTATTCCAGATTGACGAGTATGCCGTTAAGGAATACGAGACATGAGCAGTATGTTTCAAATCTTTGGCCAAAGTATCGCAAGCTGCTGATTGCGTTGTCCTAATTCACCTAGTCTAAGGGATGAGATGCCGATGAATAATAGTAACAATTATTCAGTTAGATTCCTTGGACAGAGCATTCTGAATCCCAGATTAGGGAAGAGAACCGCAAGAGTAATGTGTTAATTAAAAACACCGACTCTTATTACACATGAATAGATCGGTAGATTGCCGAGTCATGGAATGAATAGATCGGAGGTACTCCGAGTCATTACAAATTTGCATATGGTTGTCTCATTATATAAATGGTTATTTGAATTGTGAGTTCTAAATTATGTATTTAGAACCGGATGCAATTATAAAAAAATAAAAATAAAAAAAATCACTTGTTCTAAAGTATAAAATGAGGATGTTACAAGAAGACCATGTATATGTTAGCATCAATGAAGAAGGTGTTTGAATAATGGCAACTTTGGATATAGACCAAATATAATGCGAGTAGGAGAGGGACATCGCAAGTGACGAGCTTGGCGTATGCAATTCCTAGTGAGATTTATTATGGGAATACAAGATAAGTGTACCGAGAGATACTAGAATCTACCTTCTATGAAGAACACAACCTTTAACTCTAATGGATTCAATCTACAATTGACACTACTCGATCTAAACTAATTTGTATGAACAACAAAGGAACAAGATTGAAACAAGAAGATCAAATGGCTTCTAACAACAAAGGAAAACTAGCATGGATGCAAACATGAAAAGAAAATGAGTTATAAGAAAGAAATTGAAAGACTAAACAATGGAAATAAGAATTTGAGGGGCCATTTGCTTGAAAACAAGTCAACTTTTGCTATTTATAGATTTCACATTCACCCAAAGGTGATTCCTATTAGAACTCTTTTACCATTAAACAATGAAGAAACACTATTCTAGGGAACATAAAACATTAATACGAGCTAAGGCGGTTGAGAAAAGCTGGTAAATGTTGAAAAATTATGCAAGTCACGATCAAAATAATGTGCTGGAGAATGCGTAAAGGACTGCCACCCTGAGTAGGGCGGCGGTTTCATCACTGAAGGTCAAAAAGCTAGAAAAAGAAAGGCAGAGGATAAAGTGAAGTACACAAAGCTTAGACAAGATGCTTGGGATGCTAACATACACTTGGCGAGCTTTCCTAGATTCCGAACACCTTGTGAGGCAACGTGTATCATCATTAGGGCATGTGTAACATCGTTCCGATGCTACAAAGATTCCCTACAATTTTGGGTAATGTACAGAGCCAAATTATGAATAAATATAGAACCGTAATAACTTTTGCAAAACAAGTCAAAACTAATTGAAATTTGGAGATAAGGTTACTTGACTTATTTCTCCACACCACAAAAAAACTTGAAAAAAATTCACTACAAATCTTGAGATATAGCCGAACCTTCAGAATTAGGGTTTGATGTCGTCTTGGCTAAGATCAAGCTCTGATACCACTTGTAATGAAATTACTTGATTAATTATGATTATCACCAGCAATAGAACACCAAATAACACAATATTTCAGATAAGTTCTCTCAATATGAAAGTAGAATAGCTTGGCCACTTCGAGGGGGCAACCTCCAAAACATATAATAAGACTCAAATACTCAACATAATGATCATCCACTACCTATAACCCCTATTTATACTATTCCTATGATATGGCCATCAACAAGGCTGACCAACCAATGATAATAGATCATATATGAAAGAGATACATCATGATAAGAAGTTATGATAGCCACAAGTCAGCTATATCCATCCCATGTAAGATATATAATTAAGGGTGTAACAATGACTATAGTATTTAGGATCATCATTTAAGAAAGGTGAAGGTATTGTACATGCTTATAAATGTATGATCATCCTCATCATGTTGGGTTCATCAAAATTATAGTCAATATAGTTTTGTTATTAAATAGTTATGTATTAATGAAATAAGATGGTATTAAAATGAAAAATGTAAACATTAAAATTATAAATCATAATCAAATACAATATTGTTAATTGCACTAGTATATATGGCTAACTAAGAATGTAAAAACTATGGTTATAGATGATTACATTGATTTTTTTATTGAGATGCAATTATTTTGTTCTAAATAAATAGGAAGAGTGCATGCTATCATCAAGTTGTCTTTAAAAAAATAGTTTATTAGAAAAGCAAGAATAAATCACCTATCCTAGAAATATTTTCTTGTGTTACTTTTTCCTCTTTTGTTGGATTCATCATCTATTGAATTTGGTTGAATATTAATTCTAGAATTGTATTCTGTGTGTCTCTAGCTTCATCCTCTATGGTTTATATACCATGATTTTAGTTGTATAATTGATTAGGGATTATTATTTTTATCATTTTTTTGTGAAAAAAAGGAGTTATTGATTTTGTATTGTGTGGTAGCAACTATGCATACATGGTGCCAATCTAAAGAGGAATCAAATCCACATGGTTCTACAACCTAGTGAATGTGTGTAAGATGTATAACACGATGTTTTTACAAATAAATACCATATTGGGACCTATGAAACATTGTAATGATCTTCAACATGTTATGTAGATTTTAAAAAGGTCTAAGGAAGCTTTCAATGATATGTGAAAATTTAGAGCTAGTTGAATATGCTTAAGAGAATTATTCATTAATTGGGTTCTTTTTGTGATCTCTTAGGTAGAAAAATATGTAAGAGGTTATTTAATTTTAATGGGTTAGGTAAATGTAATTATATAGGTGATCATTGCAATAATTTATTCCAACTCAAATGACACTTTACTAACTAAAGTAACTTATGGATTTGAAAATGTTATTGTTAGGTATTTTAAGGAAAAACCCATCTACCTTATACAAAATTGGTTGGGTGAATTTTCTTTGTATTCCGACTTCATTAATCCATAATGCACAATGCAATATCTCTATTCCAAATAGTTTCTAGATTTCCAAATATGTATCTTATATTCTAAGAATGTAGTTTTGAATGGTCAATGATAAGTAATAAGTGTTACATCTTTTTGGTAGAGTTTCTCTAGTAAGGCATGTATACAAAATAGTTAATTGATTGCACAATGAGTAATAGGATGACCTAAATTCCAAGGATTAATTTACAAATGTTTATAGGTCCATATAGACACTTTTTTTGAGTTATGATATTGTATCCTCTAATGTTTCATGTAATTAAATTCCATATTATGTGTTTTATCTATGTTTTTATGTTGTATATCATGTATTCTTTATACATATGTGTGCTCTATGTGATATTTTCTTGGTATAATTGTATGACATTGTTCTATTTTATCATAACACTTCTTATGCCCAAATTTAAAAGCATGTTTACTTTAATTAGTATTAAGATATTGGAGGAAAGAAGTGCAATCAAACTAATCGTTAAATTATTTTTGTGACTCAAATATGTTATGTTATGAAAATATGTCAAAGGAATATAGTGGATATTTGTAATTGTGTGCTCCTTCATTGATTAGGACCAAATTTGAGGTAACATATGAGGAGATGGTTTACTATTTACTCCTTAAGATTTTTGAAACCAGGGGAGACCCTTGATAACCTTAAATCATGAAAACAACAAAATCTAATTAGGATAGATTTAACAAACCAAACTAATAATCCTAACCACTATGATTTCCCACCCAAAATTTATCACTAGTACTAAGAATAAAAAAGTTGTTAAATACTAGGAAATTATTTTAAATTGATAGATAATTGTTGTAGATATATCCATGATCTATTATCCTAGCGCTCTTCAAACAAACAAGGTAAATAACGAAATAATTATATAATTGAATCCTTAGTCATATGAATAAATATCTCAAAGGGATTTAAATATCTAAATGGAGATCTCATGGTAGTGCAAATATTCCTAGAAATATTGTATATGTATGGAAAAATCAAATTTTATCAATTCGTATAATCCATTAGGGCAAGGATTTACTAGAATTTCAACAAATTGAACTAGCAACAATCCAAGATAGGATAATAATTTACACAATTATTGCATTTTATGCCATAATTTAGACAAATAATAAGTTGAGCTTACACAAAATTTCTATTATGCATCAAATTAACATATCAAAAACATCAAGACATTGATATTGTAGAATAAAAATAAAGAAAGAGCAGTTTCTACAAACGTCTATACACCATAAGTAACAAATTTATTACTAAATAATGATATCAAGCTAACTAACCTTTAGAAAAGATACAACACTTGATAATAAGTATATGAAAATTAGACTTTGAATGAAAATGAATAATACATATAATTCATTTAAATTTTCAGGAAATAAAATTCTATTTTATCAAACATAAGTTTCTCCAAATCCAAAAAGACTTGGATGAAGGATTTATTCATCAATCTATAACACTTCCCTTTGAAAATTTTTCTAGATGTGTAAAGGTACTCCAAATATTCCATGAGGTATGATAAGTTTAAAAGGAGAAACTAGATGGCGATATTAGAGAAGACCAAATAATCTACTAATGAATGAGGATAATGGAACTTGTCTAGATCACTCAAATATTTCTTAATGAAAAATTTAGACCGATGGAAACATAATAGTTAATTTAACATAAGTAAGATACTATAAAAACTTTTCCTTGAGAAAGAGTAAATGAAGGTTAGAATAAAGGAACATGTGAAAACCGATGAAATTAGGAAATTGGAGGAATATGGAGCTTCCATTTGTCCAATAGATAATAACTTCACACAAAGCCAATTGAGAGCACTATTTTCAATCTATAGATGCCTCAATTTCCTAATTTATTTTATGTGGAAAATTAAAGAGCATATCAAATCTTGGAGAATCTTCAATTAAGGGAGAAATACCTTAGGAGTAACTGCAAATGATTTGGGATCTTTACACAATTTTATTTTACTATAAGACAAAAATAATCATAAATATTTGTAATTTACCATCCTTCAGACATTTTTGAAAAACATGATTTTCTAATGGGCACACTAATTGGACCTTATCTACTTATGTTAGTTTACTATGTATTTGTGGATTCATGTTAATTGTTACAACTATTTGGTTAAAGTGGCATTTATGATGTAACCTTGAGATATTATGGATCATTATATAGTTGTTTTGTTATTATGCATATGTTTACATGGTTTTAGTACTATTTTGATTTCAAGAAATTTGAGGCATTTGATGTGAATCACCTATTTAGTAAGTATAAGGAAGTATATTTTGATTCTAATTTTATGATAATCATTGTTATTATTTTACTATTTTATTTTCTTTCATCATATCAAATGACATCCATCCTTTTAAGCAAGTGAATGATAAATGAAAATTAAATAATTTAGCTAAGAAACATGGCGATAGGTAGTCTACCCAATAGTCCAAATCATTCTTATATCCAAGTAACACTCATTACTCTATCTCTCTTTACATTGGCATTATTTATTCGTATTATATTTTCTTGTGTTTATTTTTATATTGAGCATTATGTAGTATAGTGTGCTTTATGTTGATAAGGTTATGGAGCTTACCCATTCCATTATTCTTAACGTTTTTTTGGGCCTGGGAGAATAAATGATAATTTGAGAACATTTAAGTGTAAAAGTGGTAAAATTGTTAAACAAATTTAACCTAAGGGCACTCCTTATTATGCACAACTTGCTTGAAATTATAGTGGTTATGTGTTGCTTGCATTAGTTGAGACTTTATAGGTCAGGGCATGATTATGTTATTTTATGTTAAAGGTTATTGAAATAACCTTGGAGCTAACCTCAAGTTAGCATTTAATATTGATTATGTAGTGTTGACTTAGGAATCAACCACTTGAACAGCCATTGAGTAACTTATTGTTACCATGTGCAATTTAACTTTGGTTATTGGCTTCAAGTAGGATGTTTTTGGATTCATTCCATTTTATAAATGGTTAGGTCCAATATAATGGATATTAATGAGGGAATAGAGATAGTGAGGAGGTAAATAAGGAAGGATGTGGATCCTTTAGTCCCACTACTAGTTTTCAATTTTTGTTTTTTTTTTTTTTAAATTTAAGAGAATTTTAAACTCAGGAAGGGGGCATAATGTGGTTCAATAATTTAATTAGTTAACAATGACATTAGAGTTTTTGGAATTGATGAAGCACATTTTGACATAAGATTTTGGAAGAAGTAAAGCAAAAAATAGCATGGGGAAAATTTCTCCTTGAGATTTTTCTAAAATTCATGCTTAAACTATGTGAATGATTAAGTTGAGATTGGATTGAATCATTTCCATTTGGTTTGAAAATGTAAATACTCTCATTACATCTCACTCTATTGTTTTTTTCTCAAAAAGAGACTATATCGGGAATATATTCTGCCTTTATGTTATAAACTTATAATGAATTAATTATTAGCACCCTGAGATGTCTTATTATCATGGGTTTATCACCCTCTACCATTATACGGATTATTTTTCAAGTTTGAGATTTTGGTTATCATTGTGTGGCTTGATGTTTGTGTCTTATTATGTATTAAATATTTGAGAGATTTATTTATTTGGATCATGAAGGTTTTTAGATTGGGATGAGCTCCTCTTTTTCACCTTGGTGATGAATGGGGAGGGTAAGGCCATATAACACAAATACGACAATTGAGGGCTTAGGTTTTAATCAATTTTGGGTGTGGAATTTTAATTAGTATTATAAGTTTCTCTTATGATTTGTTTTTACGAATGATATTACCTATGGAAAGAACTAAATGGAATTAGAAAGAGAACATGTTGAAGTAATTAATGTAGAAGTAATTTTAGTAGTATGTGTAATGTAATTTATAATGAACTATAAGTATAATTTCCTTGTAAGGAATAGTCATATGCTCATATTTAATGTATCTTTAAATATTTTTATGATAATAATTTGGTAATTGATGAGGGTTGTCAATCCTTACCATTAAAAATGTCAGAGAAGAAGATCTTGGAAAGTAACTCCCTTAAACACAATCCAAACTTGCATAAATTGAAAGCACACATGTGGAAATTTAAATGCACACTTGCAAAAATGTAAACACACTTGCATAAAGGAAATCACACTTGCAGGAATAAAACACACTTGCATAAATTGAAATTGCTGAATTGGAAATAAGCAAAATTAAATGAAACACTTACAGTTTACAACAAACTGAATGTTACAATACAAAGAGAAGAACAACACAACAAGATGATAATTACAGAAAAAGAAATAAACACAAATTATTACAAAATAAAAACACAAATATACAGATCCATCTTCCTTAGAATGAGTGGCTAGCTCATTCCTTGGAAGAGGATTTAAACCATGCTTCGAGATCTTAACTCAAAACTGTAAAATATTAGAGAGAAAAGAACATATTCATTTCTTGGTGGTAAAACATTACATATCTGAGTGTGGAAGGTTGCATTTATAATTTATGCATCCAACCAACTCCTTATTTTAGGAGATACAATTTGATCTTATCTTTATTCTAATCCTAACAACTAAGATCTCCATCTCCACAAAATATGGAGAGAGATATATTATTGGAGTCAAAGTCTTATCTCACTTATTTTAGGAAGATTTGCTCCCAAATCTTCTCCTTGATTTTTGGTAACAAGAATCATAATGATTTTATTCTCCTACATTATTGAAGGAGGTTTTTCCTCAAAATATGATTTTGACCAAATACCTTTCCTAGATTTTCCATTTGACTTTGTTGTTTTTTATTTTGGAACTTTTGACACTTGTCTGATACGCTTTTTCCTCGGACTATAGTTCACTAAAAGTTAGATTTATCTTTATTGGTAAAACCTGTAGCAAATATGAATGAGGTTTTTGTTAAACACATTTCTATGAACAAAAACCTCTCTCATATTTTTTGTTTGAATTTTTTTTTTCTATTTATGGAACTTTTAGTGCTTGTCTGATACACTTTTCCTCGACTACAACTCACTAAAAGTTAGATCTATCTTTCATTGGTAAAACTTGTAGAAAATATGAATGAGGTTTTTGTTAAAAATATTTCTATGAACAAAAAACCTCTCTTAGATTTTCCATTTGAATTTTCTATTTATGTTTATGGAACTTTTAGTGCTCATCTGATATACTTTTTCCTCGGACTACATCACTAAAAGTTAGATTTCTATTCTTCATTGGTAAAACTTGTAGAAAATCTGAATGAGGTTTATGTTAAAAACATTTCTATGAACAAAAAAATCTCTTATATTTTCCATTTAACTCTGATTATTCACAGTCCCCATTTGATGCAAGTTTCGAGACAAAATCTATGAGTTCCAAAACTAACTCTGCGAGTTCCTAACTAAATTGTGAGTTCCTAACTAAATCCATAGTGTTTTGAACTTTTGAGTTCTAGAGAACTAAATCTGTGAGTTCTAGAACTAACTTAAAATAACTATAACTTTTGCATATGATCTCGGATTGAGATGATTCTTTTTTTGAACTTGCATAATTTTTTGAGAGGAATCTGAATATGAAATTAGTTTTGAGTTTAGATATACCATCCATGATCAATTCCACTTTTCCCAATACTAGCATTATCTTTCCTTTATGGCTTACATACACAAGACTTTGCATCTTTTCCCAAATAATCAATAGGATTAGTCAAAAAATAGATAACAAAATATTTCTAAAGAATGAACAAGATATATATCTTATATTCTATCTTAAGCAAACTATAAGTTCCTAGATTACATTTAAATCCACTTTCAAAGGTAACTTAGAAGGACAAAATAATGGTAATTTATGGCCAATTTATGGCCTCATCATTTCCCCACACTTAATATTATGCATGTCCTCATGCATTATATTATTATCTCATATTCTTAGAGTCTTCTTCACATTGAGCTTATGCATGTATGCATTCCATATATAGTTCAAAGACAGTTCTTGTGGATCTCCTTCTTCTATTTTTATTTTTTTTTCTTTTGCAACACGTTTCTTGTGTAGATCTCCTTATACTATTTTTTATTTTATTTCTTGTATAATAGGTTCTTGTGTGGATATACTTCTATTTTTTTTATTTTTTTCTTGTACAACAAGTTCTTGTGTGGATCTCCTTTTGTTGTTTTTGATTTTCTTTCTTTACAACAAGTTCTTGTGTGGATCTCCTTCTACTATTTTTGATTTTATTTCTTTTACAATAGGTTCTTGTGTGGATCTTCTTATTTATTTATTGTGTGATATCCTTCTTCTACTTTTGATCTCCTTTATTTTACAACAAGTTTTTGTGTGGATCTCCTTCTGTTGCTTTTGATTTTTTCTTTTACAACAGGTTCTTGTGTGGATATCCTTCTACTGCTTTTGATTTTTTTTTTCTTTTACAACAGGTTCTTGTGTGGATCTCCTTTTGTTGTTTTTGATTTTTCTTTCTTGTACAATAGGTTCTTGTGTGGATCTCCTTCTGTTGTGTCTCATATTTAAAATCAAAATGCATACCTCATGCTTCTCCTTCTCTCCCACACTTAAGCTCATGCATGTCCTCATGCATGTTGTTTATTCATGGTTGCCCATAAATTAGACTCTAAAAGTTTGATTGCAAAGAGGTGCACATATTTTTCATATAAGTAGGGGAGATATGAATTTTATCTTGCCTTCCTTGAGATCTTAAAAGTGGATCTAGTTGTAAGTAAAAAAACTTACAAGAAAGCTTTAAAATAAAATAGTAGAACAAAATAACTTGATCATACCTCTAGTTGTCCTTGTCATCCTATTGTTAACATGGTCAAATAGTGCCGAGAAGAAGAAAGCACCAGGTAATAGTTGATTACTTTTGAAGAAGAGTCTCCTTTTTTTTTTGTCTTTAATTGGCCAACAAGTTGGTTTTCCAATCAAAGTTGTTTTTTTCCTTTGATTGGCCAACAAGCTGGTTTTCCAATCAAAGCTTTTTTTTTTTTTTTTTTTTCCTTTTTTTTTTTTCCAATCAAAGCTTTTTTTTTTTTTTTTTTGCTTTGATTGGCCCAATCAAAGTGGTTTTCCAATCAAATTTTTGATTTTTTTATTTTTTTTTTCGTTGAAATGATAACATGAGAAGGATTAGAGAAAAATTTGATCCATCATCAGACTATATTCATCAAAGTACAACTTGTGTAAAATAGGAAGCAATGTCTGAGATCTCATAAAAACCTTTTTGCATACTTGGTAACTCCAAGAAGATTTCAAAAATTATGTAGACAATTTCTAGGTCTTCAAAGCCCAACTTGAATTGAATCAGAATCACCATAGTAATCTTCAAAGCCCAAACTAGTGATCTCAGGAGATGGATTGTGTTATGTATCTATGGGTCCCTCCAAACTGCTCCTTGGTTGATATTGTTGGTGTGCAAAAATCTGCATGCTAGTACCAAGAACAACTTTGGAAATTCTGTGGATGTTAGCACAAAAAAAAGTGTTTGTCTTGATATTCACAATAATTGCTTCTTCATGTTATACAAACATATACAAAAATGAAGAAATTGAAAGACATGAAAATAAATTTTTCTAATGGATATGGTTCAGGGATTGAATTTTATTATGTGATGAAAAACTAATTTGGATGGGTGGATTTATTATGAGTGGGTTTTTATTTTGGCTCTAATGAAATCCTAAATATGGATGAAGTTAATTAGAAATGCTACCACTTCATTATTACAAACTGGATAAGCCAATTTTTTACTAAGGTTATGTGTAATAAGATCACTGAGTTGTTAGTTGATACAAGGAAAATGGTGGTGGTTATCAAGAATGGCATATGATATTTCATCAACTGGATCTACTTCTAGATTCAATATCATATTCTACCATTTCCAGATCTAAATTCTTTGTTCATACCATTATACCTTCTTGATCAAACATCACAGTCATTTTCTTATACACAGAGTTAGTTTGTGGGGAGATAAATATTTACAATCTAATATTCCTAATTGTAGAAATGAAATTTTAATCTACTTGTAGGAAATAAAAGTCTAAAGAAACTACTTACCAAATACTTCCTGTCACAGAATTTGCTAAAAGGTATTCTACTATCACTAGAATATTCTTTTAGAGAACTTTGAATCTCCTAATAACATCGTGTCCCCAAAAATGATGCCAAAATGATGAGGGTCATCAATCCTCACCATTAATAATGTCAATCTGGGTTGGTGTCCAAGGTTGTATGCATTAAGAGAAGAAGATATTGGAAAATAGCTCCCTTAAACACAATCCAAACTTACATAAATTGAAAGCACACATGCGGAAATTTAAATGCACACTTGTAAAAATGTAAACACACTTACATAAAGGAAATCACACTTGCATGAATAAAACACACTTGCATAAATTGAAATTACTTGAATTGGAAATAAGAAAAATTAAATGAAACACTTGTAGGTTTACAATAGATTGAATGTTACAATACAAAGAGAAGAACAACACAACAAGATGATAATTACAAAAAAATAAATAAACACAAATTATTAAAAATAAAAACACAAATATACAAGATCCATCTTCCTTAGAATGAGTGGCTAGCTCATTCCTTGGAAGAGGATTTAAACCATGCTTCAAGATCTTAACTCAAAACTTGTAAAATATTAGAGAGAAAAGAACATATTCATTTCTTGGTGGTAAAACATTACATATCTGAGTGTGGAAGGTTGCATTTATAATTTATGCATCCAACCAACTCCTTATTTTGGGAGATACAATATTATCTTATCTTTATTCTAATCCTAACAACTAAGATCTCCATCTCCACAAAATATGGAGAGAGATATATTATTGGAGTCAAAGTCTTATCTCACTTATTTTAGGAAGATTTGCTCCCAAATCTTCTCCTTGATTTTCAGTAACAAGAATCATAATGATTTTATTCTCCTACATTATTGGAAGGAGGTTTTTCCTCAAAATATGATTTTGACCAAATACCTTTCTGGATTTTCCATTTGACTTTGCGATTTTTTTATTTTAGAACTTTTGATGTTTATTTGATACGCTTTTTCCTCGACCGTAGTTCACTAAAAGTTAGATTTATATTCATTTGTAAAACTTGTAGAAATTTGAATGATTTTTTGTTAAACACATTTCTATGAACAAAAACATCTCTCATATTTTCTATTTGACTTTTCTATTTCTGTTTATGGAACTTTTAGTGCTCGTCTGATACACTTTTCCTCGACTACAGCTCACTAAAAGTTAGATCTATCTTCATTGGTAAAACCTATAGAAAAATCTGAATGAGGTTTTGTTAAAAACATTTCTATGAACAAAAACCTCTCTTATATTTTCCATTTGACTTTTATATTTATGTTTATGGAACTTTTAGTGCTCGTCTGATAAAATTTTTCCTCAGACTACAACTCACTAAAAGTTAGATTTCTCTTCATTGGTAAAACTTGTAGAAAATCTAAATGAGGTTTATGTTAAAAAAATTCTATAAACAAAAACCTCTCTCATATTTTCCATTTGACTCTCTAATTATTCACAACATTTCCTCAATCCCCATTTGATGCAAGTTCCAAAACTAAATATGTGAGTTTTGAACTTAATCTGTGAGTTCCGAACTAACTCTGCGAGTTCCGGAACTAAACTTGTGAGTTCCGTATGACTAAACTGTGAGTTTCGAACTAACTCGTGAGTTTCGAACTAAATCATGAGTTATGTAGCTAACTTAAAACAACTATAACTTTTGCATACGATCTCAGATTGAGATGATTCTTTTTTTGAACTTGCATAATTTTTTTGAGAAAATATAAATATGAAATAATTTTTGAGTTTAGATATACCATACATGATCAATTCCACTTTTCCCAATACTATCATTATCTTTCTTTTATGGCCTTCATACACAAGACTTTGCATCTTTTCCCAAATAATCAATAGGATTAGTCAACAAAATAGATAACAAAATATTTCTAAAGAATGAACAAGATATATATCCTATATTCTATCTTTAAATCCATTTTCAAAGGTAACTTGGATAATGTTCCAATTTATGGCCTTACATTATTAGGTGATTACCCTATAAAGGTAGCCACTTTACACCCTATAAAGGTAGCAACACCCACATACTATCTAGTCCCGATCATACTAATATTCGTACATTCCTAAGTAAAAAAATACTAATCAACCCATGTCTTTGGCCATATTCACTTGCTTTCTATTTCCTTTATTAATCTTGCACTCTTTCTAGCCCAGCTTTGTCTTTTCATACTTAGGCATTTATCATCCTGACACCAACACCCAACTAGAATGTTAGTGCTAGATGTCTCCATCCCCTTTTCATGTCCCGACCTCTTTATAATTTGTTCACATATTTTGGGTCCTTTGTAGCTATTTGGGCATCTTATCTTTTTGGTAGTCGATCTGTTTTGGGTTAATTATGAAATTAAAACAAGGGAATCATATAAATATAAAGTTATGTGATCATAATAAGGGACCAAAACTAAGCATTAACTATCACATCTTAAGGTTTTATTCAAATTCCATCATCAAAAACATTCAATAATCCATATAGAATCGAAAATAATGGAAAGAGATGATACTTCTACATACACATGTATGAGGGGAAGTTCATTCTTTCATGCACAAATCTATTTACATTGTTTACATATAAATACTTGCTTGTTATCCAGTGTGACATGCACAAGAGCCACTTAGGGCATGATTCTACAAACACACACATAGAAATACATTGGGTCTAAAATGTAGTGCATCACTCAATCATAAGATCACTCATTTGACAGCTGAGGAAAATCTCACCCCTCATTTGTATTATTTTATTTTTGGGATTTGATGCACTTTTGAGGGTTTTGGAGATCATTTATTTATTGCAGGTTATAGGTGACATATGCAAACTTGGTGCGACATACTAGTGATAAGAATAAAAGGACAAAAATCTCATGACCTAGAAAGTTGGTTTTCTATGTTCCTAAGAAGTCACATGTGCCCAGGAAGGCCTCTAGAGCCCATGACACCTCGAACCTACACGAGCAGCCCAGTCAACATAATCTAATGCACTTACAATTTTCTCGAGGCCGGTGCGATATTTTTCCCTCTCTTTTCATCATTTCGTCACTTCAGCACATTCCAAGCTTATTTGCGAATCAACTAAGTCATTCTATCTCTTCATTTGTACTTAGGATTTTAAATCTTAATTGTTTATTTACTTGGGTCTATTTCTTACTTCATTTCTTATTCATTTACTACTACATTGCATTAGATTTAGGCATATATAAATCATATACCTACATAATCATTAAGAACTTATTATAGTAATTTTGTACCTTGAAATCATGAGGAAAAGAGCATGTATTACTATTGGGAGGTATATTATATCTTTGTACATTACATAAGTGATACTATAAAATCTATTTTTAGTCAAAATATTGTGTAATAGAATGGTTGAGTTATTTATCTTATGTACCTTCATTACTCCTCATTATGTATTAAGATTTAAGAAATGGTTATATAAATCTCATCTATATGAAAGGAAGGAAAATTTTGAAAAGGGGAAGCTATTATGTTGAACTTAGTTTCTTGTTTGAATTATGGGCATTATGTTGTTCTCTTATTTATGTTGAATACCTTCCCACTTGGGCATACTAGTGTGATGTTTGTTTCTTGTTCATGGGTTGTGACTCTATCTAGTGTATAAACATTGTATTTCTTGCAACATATATGGATTTTTAAATAGTATACTATATAACATTGTCTAATCATTCCTTATAGTAGGAACATGTGAAGTTTGGAGTTATAATTTTTCCTTCAGTTTGAGTAGTCTTCTTGAGAAATATTTGTTAATTATTACAACATTAAGATAGCAATTTTATATTGTATATGGTTGTGTGAATATTAAAACTTGATGTGATTATTAAGCCTACTTATCCAAGTAGTATGGATTTAAGCGTAATAATTAGTAACATGGTGTTGGTAGTATTATATATATATTTACTATAGTGGTTGTATCATGGAGTAGGAATGTGATGTAAATTGGGTAGTTATTATTGATAAAGTATTGGGTGTCTCAGCTTCATTTATGTTCTTAGAATGTTATTATGGACATGAAGTTGTTAATAGTTGTTAGATATGTGTGTTTAATTAGTTAGCCTATTGGTTAAACCTTGAGATTATGAGATGAACATGGTGGGATTCATCTTGTAGTGTAGTGTTGGAAGGTTTGTCAAAGGGGTATATAGTGTTAAGTTGGTATTGTAAAATGTTTAGGTTGGTTTTTTTATTAGAAACTTGTTCTTTTGATGATATGATTTTGATATTATGTTGGATGATTGAAATGTGTTTTGGTATTTTTAATTGGTAAATTTTTTATGTTGGTGTCTAAGAAATTGAAAGTGGTTGGTATTTGAATGTACATTAGACTACATAGGACTTTACAATTCTCTAGAAATTATGACTCATATGAATGGAATAAGAAAGGAACTTGATGATCTTTGTAACCTTGGTATATTTATGTAAGTGTTAAAATGTGTTTACATAAGTGAATGGAGTGACTAATTAATCATTATATGCTCCTTGTGTTGGAAGAAAAATGGGCTGATAGTGGGGTGAATCATTCCTTACAAACTTAAATCGAATTTTAGATTGTTCGCTTAAACCATAAATAAATTAACCATCCATTAATGTGTGCAAAACATCAAATAACATGCATTCAATTAACCTTGAAGAAGATATACAACACCATAACACAAGATATAAGTGGGAAACCTTCAAGGGGAAGAAAATTGATGAGTTGATTAAATTCCTTTTATGAACAACTTAGCCTTTGTACTTTTGTTAAGCCATCGAGGTTATCCCATATATTTCCATGTCTTACTATTGAACATTACCACTATAACATGAACTTATGGAATTAATACTAATTAATATAGTTATTGCTAATTAACTTTATTTTGTGGTATTTTGAGTATGTATTTAGTCTCTTGATTACAATAAGTGTTTGAATGATGCTTTGTGTGATGCTACTCTTTTTTGCAAGAAAATTGTCATATGTAACAACCTATATTCAACAAAGGATCCGTTCTTAGCCAAAGGGAATTACCTAGAACAAAAGGAGTTTTCCACACCAAAGAAGATCATGTACAATAAAGGAGTCATGATTATACAGATCTCTTGGAGCGTGAATGATGACACTCCAAGTCTGCACATGTCATGGAAGATGTTGTTACAAATTGAAACATGAAACTAGAGATAACTCAAATTTAGACTTGGTGATTCATTTCAAATAAAAAAGGAACTAGTTGATTAAACTGATCGGTCACTTAAGTTATGAGTTTGACATCTAAAAACATGTTACTTAATTATGTTACATGTATAAAATATCTAGATGATCTGTTTGAGATATTTTACTTGATTCATTTGAACTCCTATTCGAACTCTGCTTCTCACACTTTGTTGCACCTAAAAGAATATAAAAGAAAGAGATTGAAGGCCAAAAACAGTAGTTAGTAGTATATCTATTGAGGAATTAGATAATAGTGAGTAGAGAATCTATAAAGGTTTATTGGTATGTAAATGTAATGTTCATGCCAAATTAAGAAGAATCTGATTTCTATTTAGTAACTTTTAATTACAAGCCTTATGAAGGATTAACACCCAAAGCAAGGCCCACTTATGGTTTCCTAATGCCCTCCATAGTTTTTTTCTTTGTTTTATTGCATGGATATATTAACAAGAAATTCATTCCTTTACCTATATTCTGAATTCATAAGCTCTGTTTTAGTTATAGTATTTGAAATCCATTTACTTTCAGTCTAAGTTTAGTTGTTTTCAAGCATTGTACTTTCAAGATTTGTTATTTTAAGCATTGTAGTGACAACAATCAATTTCCTTACCTCCTAAACACTTTGTAACTATACATACAACACTAACATTATTGAAATTTTACATCCCTTGGTTTGATGATTAAATGACTATAGATTAATGAAAAACATATTAATTATTGCAAGTTAATTTGCACCACCATTTTTGGTGTCATTTCCAGGGATACTGCCAAGTTATAAGGTTTTTGAGAGGTTTTTCATTTCTTAGAAGTAGTTTAGGTTTTAGGAAATTCACCTCTAATCAACCCCCACTAATTTTCATTGATTGAGTTGAGCTAGTTGATGCATGCACCATCCAAGGGATGCCCATGGTATATTTTTACCCAATCCACAAGTAGCACAAATCTCTTCATACAATTATGAGGATTCTAAAGAAGATATACTTTCCTTTGTATAAGGTTTTCTTCTTAAAGATCACTTTCCAAGTGGAAGTTCGAAGCTTCTCTAAGCAGCCACCACACATGGCGAAAAAGTAAACCAAAATGTTGAAAATGGGAAACTACATTTGAGTTTCCAATTTCCAACAATGATGAGGCTACTGTTATGAAGAATATTTCTCCCTCTACCTTTCCTAACTTTTATGGATCCATGACTAAAGACCCAAACACCTTTTTGTTCAAGTTTGACATTTTATGCAGGAGCTATGATTATACCACTGATGCACATAAACTAAAGCTATTTCTTGCTACACTCAAGGATGTAGCCTTGAGATGGTTCATGGGTTTAGGAAGAAATTCCATTACCACCTAGGCATAAATGAAGGATAAGTTTCTCAATAAGTACCAGGAATACTGTAGACCGAGTAACAGAGGAGGTGATGAAATCTTTAAAATGGCACAGAAGGAGGATGAACCATTAGAAGACTATCTAGAAAGATTCATGTTTTGTGTTCAGAAGACAAGGCACATAAGACTACCTCCCAAATCTCTCAAATTACTCTTTTTGAAGGGAATCGGTAAGGAGGACATAGATGGTATAGATTTGATAGGAGTTGGAGACATTTCAAAATATAGCTTTGACGATATTTATGAAGCCCGCAGGAATTAATCTAGAGCCACCATGAAGAGAATAAGACATGTAAGATCAAAAGGTGGATCAACTACGAAAAAAATTGGGGACATATCCAAGTTAGAGATTATTGACATGTTCAAGAACATGAAGTAGGAGATTATTAATGTCATGGCTACTCAATTAAATGCTCTGCATTCAAAGAAGAAAAGAGAAGATGTAGAGGAAACACTCACAAAGTTATTCCACACATGCAAAATGAATAAATATGACTACAAATGCATAGGATTGGCCAATATTGCATAAGAAAGGGAGGCTTCACCTGAATTCAAAATGTTGGAGACAGAGGATGGGCAAGTTTTCTATGTTGCTTAAAGAAAATTGTGGCCGCCAAGACAAGGAGGTATGTCACAAGACCCTATGCCATAATTTCATAATTGGGATAGTAATCAATATATGTAACCCCCACCTTGGGATAATCCATAACAAGGTTGGGATCCATACCCTAGCCAATACCAAAAATATGGAAACCTCAATTTGTAGGCCAAACAAAATGGAAACAACCCCCTCAATCATGGAAACAACCTTAGAGAGGAGGTCAACAATGGAATAACCCACCTCCTAATTACCAAAAATCTTACCAGCAACCTCCTTATCTACAACAACAAGCTCTAATGCCAAATCCCAACCTAGCTCTCAGCCAAAAACAACTCAACTACCAACTCAACCAATGCCTAACCCCAACAATAAATCTTCTTAGCCAACCTATTCCATTAAACCAACTCAATACCCTACCTATTCCATTGATGTTAATAACATTCATCTCCACGTCAGGAAGATAACTTCCTCCACCAAGTGGACCCACCATTACAGAGATTACAGATGAACCACAGTTGTTGCAAATTGATCCACAACAAAGTGAAAACACACTACAAGTTGATACACAACAACCTAAACAAAGTTCTAACAAGGGTAAAGTACAAGATAATGAACCACCATTTCTAGAGATATTACAAGAAAATAATACTAACCTCAAATCGAATCTGATTCTGATTTTGTCAATCAACTAAAGGATATTTGTGTCAAAATACCAATTATTCAATCCATCAAGGATGTTCCCATCTAAAAAAAGTTATTTAAGGATCTATGCATTAAAAAACCAGGTAGAAAGAGAAAGGATCCATCCATTGTGAAATTTATTGACAACTGGCTGATATCATGCTTGGGAATTTAGTTTTACCAAAGTATATAGATCCAGGCAGTCCTTTGGTAAATGTTACAATCAATGAAACAATAATAAAGAACACTTTGATTGACTTGGGCACATCCATTAATATCATGAAAAAGAAAATTATGGAATATTTGAAATTATGAGGTCTAAGGCCAACAAATAAAGTCTTATAACTTACGATAGATCAACAAAGAGACTGAAGGAGTACTTGAAAACATAGATATGGTGCTGGAATCTTGGGAATACCTTAATGACTTTATTTTTCTTCAACCAAAAGTAAGTCTAAGAGGATATCATGTCATTCTAGGAAGGCCATGGTTTTCCACTCACCGATGAATTCATAGGTTGCGTATGTCCGCAACATGATTATCTCTAATGGAATTGGTGCTAAAAATTTGATGTTGTATCCTCCGTCCAACCGTTGAATAAATAAGATCAAACCATTTGGGTCTAATAACTAGAATTATATCAAAAATCTATATAATAGCTCATTATGGTGGAAATTTATTGTATAATTAAAGGACAAGAGGAATATGTTGTTCTATCCAATGTCTTGTAGAATAAATATGGAAGAAATGAAGAATTGGATGACAGATTAAGGTGTTTAACTTGCCTCTTAAACTAAGTTCTACCATAGAAAAACACCATGGATATTCCAGGTAAGAATTATATTCTCCATCAACTTCTTCCCCATGATTACATACTAAATTTTGTAAGAAGCAATGTATATTCAATGATTGATCTCTAATCAATTATAAATAACTCCATGAAGGCCACTTAATGTAAACAAGATGCTAAGAATGCAGAAAGAGCAATTTATGATTACTTTTCTCGAAAAAACATAAAATAATGTTTGCATGGGATTATGGTGACATGCATGACATTCATTCTAAGATGTGCACGCATAATATGTATATCAAGGACAAATGTAAACCAATTAGGCAACCATGAAGAAGAATGGACCCAATAGTGAGGTAAATTATAAAAGGATAATTGAAGAATTTATTGGATTCTAGATTTATATATCCAATTTCAGGCAGTCATTGTGTGTCACCCATTATCATTGTACCAAATAAGAATGGAAAATGAAGGATCTTTGTAGGTTATAGAGAGTTGAATGAAACAACAAAGAAATATCATTTTCCACTTCCCTTCATTGATTAGGTACTTGATCTTTTGGATGGTAAGAAATATTTTTATTTTCTTGATGGATATAGTGGCTATAGTAAAATTCATATTGTACCAGAGGATAAATATAAAACTAACTTGACATGACCATGGGGAAAATTTACATATTTTGTTCTTCCATTTGGCTTGTGTAATGAACCTACTATATTCTAGAGGGCAGTCTTGAGCATCTTTTCATATCTAACAAATGACTGCATGAAGGTATACATGGATGATTTTATAGTACATGGAAGCACTTTTGAAGAAGCCATGAAAAACATGGAAAAAGTTTTGAAGATATGTAAGGAGAACAATCTATCATTAAGTAATGAAAAATGTTACATGATGATGTCTGAAGGTATAGTTTTGGGACACTATATTTTTTCTGATGGAATTCAAGTTGATCTAGCCAAGATATTTGTTATTATAAATCTACCAACACCAAGGAAGAAAAAGGATGTTAGGATCTTCCTAGGCCATGTTGGTTATTATAAAATATTCATACAAGATTTCAGCAAGATAATAGTGTCATTGTTTGTATTATTGGGAAAGGATGTTGCTTTTGAGTGGACTGAAAAATGTGAGACTGCATTCCAAAACTTGAAGAAAATGTTAACTACTACTCTAGTATTAAGAGGACATTATTGGAATCTATCATTCCACATTGATACTGATGCATAAGACCATGCCATTGGAGTTGTCTTAGGAAAAAGGGTGGAGTTATGAATTATACAAATTATTATGTTAGTAAGAACTTACAACATGCTGAGCTTAACTACACAATAACATAAAAGGAGTTCTTAGCAGTTGTGTATGCTATCAATAAATTCAGACACTACATCACATGTTATCCAGTGTTCATTCACATTGATCATATAACCATTAAATATTTGATCAACAAACCAGCTTGTCACTAGTAGGATTATCAGATGGTTGCTCCTTCTACAAGAGTTTGATGTCACAATATTGGATAAGTCTAGCAAGGACAACACGGTAGCAGATTTTATTTGAATAATGGAGACTAATGATGAAGAAAAAATAGTTGATGACTCTCTTCTTAATGAAAATTTATTTTCTATCTCCACAAAAACACTTTGGTATAAATAAAACCAACTATCTACTTTTAGGAAAAACACCTCCACCCTACTTATACTTTCAAAAGAAATATATAGTTCAAAAGAGTTCATTTTCTTGAATATTTAGATTTCTATTTCATACAGGGAAATATCACATCATGAGAATATGTATTGATGATGAAGAAATATATAATGTTATTAGATCCTACCATAGTGAGCATTATGGAGGACATTTTTCGTAAAAACGAATAACACAAAAACTATTAACAACTAGTTATTATTTTCCAACATTGCATAAAGATGCAACACTATACACTAGAAGGTGTGATAAGTCTCAAAGAATAGGTAAGCCTACCAAATCAAATGAGATGCCACTGCAACTTCATATGTCTTACAACCTTCTAAAAAATGGGGTTTGGACTTCATTGGACCTATAGATTCTAAATATTAGTAGAAGGAATACATCTTGGTATGCATAGATTATCTAAGTGGACAGAGGTGAAGGCACTACCAAGTCATAAAAGTGATAAAGTAGCCAAGTTTCTCTATGATCATATCTTCACCAGATATGGAGTTCTAAGGGATATTTTCACTGATCAAGGTACACACTTTACTACTGAAGTAATTTATGATCTAGCTAAAGAGTATGAAACTAGGTATATGAATTATACACCATATCATCCACAATCTAATGTCCTAGTAGATGTAATAAACTTTGAGATATAATCTATCTTGACAAAAAACATTGCACTTCACTAGAAAATATTGGGAAGACAGACTTCTAGGGGTAGTATGGGAATTCAACACAACGTGGAAGACAACAACCAACTTAGCACCATTCGATATTTTGTATGGTAAGACTATTTTTCTCCCTATTGAATTTGAGAACAAAACACTAAGGAATGCACTTGAGCTAGGCATAGATTTATCTAAATCTCAAAGGAAAAGGATTCTCCAACTCAATGAGTTGGATGAAATAAGAAGACAAGATGTGCATAATACAGAGGTGGTGTAGAAACAAAGGATCAAATGGCATGATAGTTTCATCAATAAAAAGACAATTTCAATAAGGTGACTAATCACTCTTATTTGAATCCAAATATAAGGACCATATGGGAAAACTCAACACAAGATGGATAGGTCCATATGAGGTTGAGAAAATATTTCCCAATGGAGCTATAAAACTCACCACCATAGATCTTGTGAGGTTTAAACTACTAGTCAATGGCCATAGGTTGAGGTTGTACAAGAAACTAACCGATAGAAGTACCTTCGTGTAACGAGTTCACACGGGAGGAAAAAAAGATGGAAATAAGGACATCGAGAAAAAATCAAAAGTTGAGCTTATCGCTCATCTTCTTAGATTTTAGAGGATTGAGATATTTTAGTGGACTTGGTATATTAAACTTGTTGGATACTCCAAAGAAAAATAAAAGTGTTGTGATAATCCCTCTTGGTGATCAAAGCAAAAATTTACTACCATTTTATTTTCTTATAGTTTCTATTTTATAGGGTTCGATGTAAGATGAGTGCAAGAGTACATGATCTCCAGCATAAGGAGATGATGCAATGACTAGATACTATGCTTCTAATAGCATGAAAAAATCCCTATTTTTTCCATTGGAATGAACTTGTGATTGCATGAACAAAAAATCAAAGATATTTACACATGTGAGAATAAAGAAAAAGTAACTAGAACCCCAATAAATCGGTATTCTCTCTCTGAGATCCATCTAGTTCTAGTAATGGTTAGAAAATAATAGTTATAAACACACATGTGGCATCATAAATGACATATGTATCATAATAGAAAGATTGCGTGGAGAAAAGCATAAATAAATAAGCATGCACAATAATCATTCCAAACCAAAATCGAGATAAGTGCACTTAATTTCTCGCTTTACTAAAGTATAATTAGAATAATTATTATTGATTCATATTTATGCCAAGTTTTCATGTATTAAATGTATTTTAAATATCGTTATATTTCATGTCATGATGTGTCCTTACACATCATCCCCTACCATCATATCACTTTACCTCGTACACTTCATGCATCCACATCAATTGATTACATTTTCCGTAACCGTGTTGCATGTTCTTCGGTCTCAAATTTTAAAAAAAACTCCAAACAATCCCACATAACTCAATTTTGCATCACTTCTTTAAACACAACTACGTGATTGCGTTGCGAGATCTAAGAAAGATGCATATCAAAAATGGGAGGAGATTTAATTCACCACGAGCCCATAGATCACTCTCAACTTCTCAGCAACCCTCAAATTTCATAGTATTTTCAAGATAGCTGGTGGTTGGACTACATAAATAAATTATAGGGTTTTAATGAGTCAATGGTTGAAGAGTTTGAAAATACATTCAGATATGGAAAAGCCAAGGTAAAGGGTTTAACAATAAGAATTGGTGATGATTTTTTGGCCAAGGTAACTGGACTTCCTACACAAGGTGAACCATTCCTAGAAAAAGAAAATTTGGAGGCAACCAAAAGATAATTTGCTGATAAAGATGATGTATTCTTCAATGAAAGAACAAGTGCACATAGAAATTATCTAGAACCTTTTTGGTATAAAGTTGAAAATTATGTTATATAGTACTTTAGATACTCTAGGATAAACATAGTTCACTTTAAATTATTCAATCATTTGAAGAACAATAGACAAGTGAACGTGCCCAAATTTTTACATGAGATATTGAAGAAGATGTGTAGAGAGGCACAAAGGGGAAGGTATGCACTCTCACACCACTACCTCATAACTTTGATAATTAAACACACCCTACAAAGGGAATACCTTGAGATAAAGTGGGAGGATTTTGCAAGAGCTAAGAGTATTGATGAATTGTTGAGAAATAAGAAGAAAAGTAAGAAGTACTGGAAGCTATTCCACACCTTCAGTTGATCCTACATCATCCACTTCCCAAAGATGGAGGGCACCTTATTTTAGAGGATTTACCATATTTTGAAGCAAACCCTAAACCAATTTCTACTAAAAGAATACTTATTATTGAAACCCTCTTAGAAATATCTACTCCCAAATCATCTACCTCCAAGGGAAAAATAAAATCTTCTAAGTCAATTCCTACACCACAAAGGCACTCTCATAGGCTAAAGACCAAAAGACCAAAAACCTCCAAGCCAACCAAGTCCCAGACCATATCACTTGATAGTGATGTGGAATCTGCAGAGGAAAACATTGATTCCACACCCATATACACAATACAAGAAGCTACTGATGACGTGATTCATGAATAAAAATTCCCTAAGTAGCCCATGGAGGGTCATGTAAAGAGAGAGAGAGATGAAGAAAAGGTTGAAGGAAAAATTACATAGGAGTACCCTGAGGAATGCATGGAGGAACATGCAACAATAATTTCTACTGATGAAGTAGTTTGTGAAATGAAATAACCTGAGGAGAAAATAGGAGAATAAATTGGAAAAAATGTTGACCAAATAGTTCATGTATCAGAAGGTAATGAGGAAGGAACAAAACAAGATATTGGTGAAAAAATTGCACATGTTGAGAATGTCATTGAGAACCTGGTCTATGGAATTGAGGAAGGGTAGATGTCTTCTGCAGTTGAGCATGTACCAGAACATACCCCTATAGTTGCACCACCATTTTTTTACCACATGTTAGCATGCAACCACAAATTGTCATCAAGGAAGTTATAAAAGAGCCTGTTAAATTAGTCCATAGAGAAATGAAAAAACAAACAACTATGCTTGATTATTGGGTGAATCAATTTGAAACCTATGTAAATAGGTTAAAAGAAAAGTATGAAAGACAAAAAGAAGAACTCATTTTCCAACACAAGCAAGAACTTAAGGAAAAGATAAAGAGATTGAAAGGATAAAGAAAAAGAAGGAAGAGAAACTTAAGGTGGCTCATGGAATATTCAAATATAGGCCTCCTTCTAATTTTTATGCCATTTTATTAAAAAAAAAAGATGTTGCATATCAATATTACATGTATCAACTCTGATATGCCATTTGACATCAATGGAGCAAGGAACTTCTTTAGGTTGTATCTAAATATCCCTCATGAAACTCAGCTTCTACTTTGTGAACTCTACATGTATAATTATGCTCTTGAATATGATAGGGACTGGATTTTAGTCCTATATGTTGAGATGTTCCAGTTAAAGCACTTTGTTCCTATTTTCATAATGAGTTGGATCGAGAAAGGAAAATGGAGGACTACAGACATTTGGAGAAAGTACAACCACTGATGGTCAGGGATGAAGCTAATAACACCAAGGAAATTATAGAGAAATATGGAAAGTATATGGAAAATAAGGAAATCAGAAAGAGGGTATGGAAAATGAGGAAAGAAGCTCATGAGGAAGTTAGGGACATGATTAAAAACAATGGGAGAGAGATAATACAAGCACACAGAATGCATTGGAAAATAATGAATCCATAGATGAAACAAAAGGAAATGCATTCATACCCTAACATAATACCAAATCTAAGGATAGTGAATGTATACATTCACATTACCACTAACTGTGCATAAAAATGGTTCCCAGTTTCTTATCATCCCACAATATTCCACTTTTTAATACCACATTGGTCAGGTGATCTATCATTGAATGAAATAGCACATGAAAAAGTCATGAACATGCTCAAGATGAATGGAGGTTACTTCTTCACCAAGCTATAAGGGATGGATAGAGCAATGGACTTCAAATGAGTATGCAACACTATATAAGCAAAGACAAAGGAATTTGAATTAGGACATTCAAAAGATTAATCCTAGGGGTGTGATTAGTTGATTAAATTCCTTTTATGAACAACTCATCCTTTATGTTTTTGTTAAGAAATTAAGGCTATGCCCCTGTACCTCCATGTAATTAGTAGATCTATTGATAAATTAGATAATAGTGAGTAGAGAATCTACAGAGGTTGATTTGTATGTAAATGTAATGTTCATGCCAAATTAATAATAATATGAGTTATGTTCAATAACTCTTAGGTACAAGCCTTAGGAGGGATTAACACCCAAGGTAGGGCCCACTTGTGGTTTTCTAACCCCCTCCATAATTTTTTTCTTTGTTTTGTTTCATGGATAGATTAGAAATTAATTCATTCCTTTACCTGTATTCTGAATTTACAAGATCTATTTTAGTTATATTATTTGAAAGCAATTTACTTTCAATATTTTTTATTTTAAGCATTGTAGTGACAAAATTAAATTTCCTTACCTACTAAATGCTTTGTAATTGTGCATACAACACTAAAATTATTAAAAGTTTACGTCCCTTGGTTTGATGATTAAATGATTGTAGATTAATGAACATCATATTAATTGTTGCAAGTTAATTTTCACCACAAAAAACTCACTAAAAATTCTAATTATATTACTCAAATCAAAAATTTTTAGTGAATAACCAACTTCACAAGGAAGGAGCGCCAACCCCTAATTTATTAGAGCACCAACCCTACAATGAGCACCACCCCTAGTTTAGTGAAGCACCAACTCCACAAGGAGGATAAAACCCCCTAAGATGATCAAGAACCCACTCAACCACCTTTGAAGAAGATATCTTATGTATTTGTTTCTTCCATAACTTATTGAGATCACTGATTCAGCTTGCTCACCTTGAAACCCTTGTTCAAACCCTAGCTTCTCAAACTTTCTCTATCTTTCACTTTCTTCACTTCTATTTTCTTCAAACCCTTGCAAAAACTCTTGAAAAAATTATTCAACCTATAATGCACTCACTCATATCTCAATTCATTCCTTGGTACCTAAAAATCACTCTCACATAGGTCACACTTTCTCTCTCTTGCTCAACTAGTGCAAATTTGCACCCAAAACATCCCTTTATACCTTCCTCTTGATTTAAACACTCACGAAGTCATTTTATCTACTTTGGTTTGAATAAGAAATATAAAAACTTTTTTTTACAACATTAAAAAAATGAACCATATAGGTCTTTCATGCCCAAAACCATCCATTTTGTACCAAACAAGCTCAAAACCCCATCACTAGGATGAGTAAAATCCACTAATACAGAAAAAATGATTATTAAAGCTATAAAATTCAAAACACATTTGTGATATGACATTTAAAAATAATCCATGGTATTAGTTTTACTTTAACCAATCAAATAATTCATAACATGAGCCAAAAGGGTCATATCCTTCACCAAACAATTATTTCTAGCACCATGTCTTCACCTTTGGGCATCAAAACCACTCAAGATCAACTCAAATGTGTCTTGTAACCACTACATGGAATCCTCAGGACTTGTAAATCATATCCATGAAATTTATAACTCATGAAAAATACATAGGTTCAAATCACAACTACTTTCCTCTTCTCCAAATCATGCTTCTTAGAAACTTATTTTGCAAACTCAACTAGTTTACACCATTTCTACCACTTACAAGACCTAAAAATTCATTCAATAGGAAAAATATTAATCCCTCTTCACTCTCCAGGTGATATCAAGCATCAAAAATCTATCCCATGCTTCAATCACTTCATTCTTTAAGTTTGAGAAGTTATGTCCTTAATAAATGTTATCCAAATAGCTCTCCTAGTAATTTGGGTAACTTGCATACACATTCTAGCTCTAAGTTATTCATTGCAATATTACACATGCTCAAGATCACTTGGCACATTCCCTTGGTTGTAGTTTCCCTATGTGCCCCTTTCCTTTCTCTCCTTCCACCTCTCCCTTATGCCCATCTTCCATGCATTTTCCTTCTTCCTAGTCAGCTTCTTCCCTTCCCATATCCCTTGCACTTACTGCTAAGTCCTTGGCCCTTCGACGCACCATGCCCATTACCTTGTAATAGTTGTTCCTCAACCATATGTTCTCTACTCACCATTTTTTCTCATTTCGCCACGTGCATCGTGCATACCCCCTTTCAGATCTTCCTTTATTTTCTCCATGTGCCCTTTCCCCACGGCCTTCTGTGTCGATCATATTTGGACATGCCTGAGTGTTTCATGCACAATTAGTCAAAGCACACTAACAAGGCCCCAAATCCTTACAACAAATCAATAAGCGACGCATGGTAGAAATGACAAGTATTTGTACATTTGGCCATCATTTCAGCCAATCCACGCACGTCATGTGTATTGCATGTGCACCGAAAACTCTAACATATTCTAACAACCATATTTTCTAATACAGATCTCGATCGCACATTCCTAGAGTTTTCATAAATCTACTAACATCATCTAGAATGCTAGAAATTTAAAATTCAAATTATGGCAGATCTGGTAGGTGAGATATAGGAAAACATCCTTCGAACATTGATGAGCAGATATGATTGCTCCAACCACCTGATTTGTTATGATTCACCCTCCTTTAGGTAGATTTGTAGTCATTTTATAGAATTCTTCTTGTTGGTGGTTGTGTTTCAAATTCAGGTTTTCCCTCCTTTTTCCCTTCTTCCTCCATGGATTCATCTATAAATGTAAGAGCAAGGCTCATTTGTTATGTTGGACATTCTGGATCCTTATGAGTTTTGCCAAGGACTCCATATTTTTGTATTTTGAGTTACAGACCTCTATGTTTGGCTTTTGCATGTGGATAGTAGCCCCCTTCATCATTAATAACAGACTCTATGCATTTATGGAAGTAATGAAGCATTTTTCTATGACTATTCTCTATCCTAACATGTTTGCATTCCTTCTTCTTACCTTTTCTTTTAGTTGTTTTGTGTAGTTGTGCTACTTCAGGTCCCCGTAGTTCCATATTTAGTTGTGTTCCATGAGAACGATCTGGTCAATGTGTGTTTCACTCTGCTACTCGTGCCTATCCTCCTTTCACACTTTCCTTGTCTTTCTTGCCGAGAAAAAATAATGTTCATCCCTCTTTTATGGTGCTATCACTTTTTAGTGTAGTTTCCTTCCATGTTATCCTCCTATCCATGGTCCCTTGAATTATTAGCTTAGTTTCCCCTTTTAGCACTAGGAGTAGTAGTAGCAATAGAAATAGATAGAGGAACCAGCCTTCTCCAGAGATCCATCCTAATCCCATATGGTCCCACAACTTGGGGATGGTTCCATTGTGGTCTCAAACACCTTGGCCCTTCTTAGATCCTAGACTTAAGTGCATGTTTGAGAAACCAACAGTTTTTGGGACACCTGGTGGGACTAGCATTGAAAGCTCAAATTTCATATCTCTAAGTTCTGTGTGTGGACTTAGTGTTTCAGCTTTGAGGCTCATTTCAACACATCGAATGACTCCCAATATTTTAAGATATTTATTTTAGCAGTTCTGAGTGACTTTCATGAGAAGAGTGCACACAAGAAGAAGTGCAACAACTAAAGATTATTTTGAATACCTCTAGCTATCCCGAGAATATTTCATTCCAAAAATCCCATGCACGCATCTCTATCTCCAATGCGCCATGCCCACTTAACTCCTCCTCAAAATAGATAACATGTGTGCCCTACAATGGCGCATCAACAACCTCCTCCATTAAGAAACTTTGCAAACTTTTCTGGAGGGATTCCCTTACTCTTGGCCATGTAGCATGATATGCCAAATGGTGCACTCAAAATTATTCCTTACTTTACTTGGTGAGAATCAAGTCACCCCTCAGGAGCATATCTAGGATATAGCAAATGTGTGTTCACTCTATTTGATCACACATGATGATGTAGCAGTTAGGTTGCTTGACAACCTCTTTCAAAGGTAAAGAAATTTAGTGGTACCGAGGCTTGAGACTTGGATCTATCACCACCGGGATGAGATGGGAACAACTCTTTGTAATTACTTTGAAGATAAGTCAGATCACCTATCATTAGTGGAGCAACTGAAAACAAGAAGAAGAGCACCCAATGAGTAGATGACTGATTTTAACATCAGATTTCAGAAGACTTGGGACATAATCCCTCTTGTGGTAATACCTATAGCCCAACATGATTTCCTTTATTATCTAAAGGTGCTCAATAATGATATTTTAGTTATGATCTAATCTATGGGAGGTAGGACTTTACCAGCTGCTTATAGCATTGCAGTAAGGGAAGAAAATAGTCTTATTCAGGTGGGAAAGTTGGCTCCTAGACCACCCATGCCCTTATTCCCAGAGATGTCACAAGTACCCTAGCCTTCTATGGCCCCTATTCCCATTCCTGAGTAAAGCACGCAACCAGTTTCCTTAACATCCTACTCTCCATCACAACAAAAAGAAGATGAAGAATTGAAGGCCTTGATTAGAAATTTATCAAACAAGGTCATATCATTAGAAAAGTAATAGGCACAAGCCTATAGAGGAAATTCTAATCAGCGCATGGCCAAAGAAATCAGCCTTGTGAAATCAATATGGAAATCAAAGATACATGCCTAACCAACAGAATGATAGATGGTAGCCTAATGCACATCTTCCCTTGCAAGTTGTTCCTCCCGCACCTTCTCTTCCAACACCCAGTGCAATTCAAGTGCTTGTTCCAATTCAGAAAAATTTGGCACAAGAGTCAGAGTGGTGCTTCCCTTACAACATGCCTCATAGTCAATATCATTGTGCTAATTATGTGTGCACCCAAGCCTTCATGATCCAGAATGCTTCAACCTTTGTGAGCCTTCAATAAGCACCCTTGAAGCAGATAACCAAGGAAAAGAAAAGCTCATCCGAGAAAAACTTGATGTTATTTGGTGCGAAGGAATTCTATGCAATCAATCAAGTTGTAGAAGATGCAAACAAACCACGTGCCCAAGTTGCGGACAACACAAGATATAAGAAAAGAATGTTGGAGTCAAGTGCGCAGTCATAATCCTAGCAAAAAAGTAGATTCTTAGAAGAAGAAATAAGCATACAAGGCATTTTTCAAAAAAATCACTCAAATCCCTATGCAAAATACCATGTGTAAAGCTTCCCATGAATCAAGATGCACATCTCCTTTGGAATTCCAATCCTCTACTCCAACTAAAATTCAAGCTTCTATGCCTAAACAATTAAGAAGGGATGTTTTCCCCTAAATGCACAAGATGGGGGGCCTTCCATTTAGTATTGTTGACCAGATGAAGAGAAAAAACATAAATGTCATAATGTGGGATGCCCTGACCATTCCATCTCAACGAGATCTATTGCATGAAGCCCTGAACAACTCCCACATGCTGATCCAGTTATGCATAAGCCACGCACTTCTGTCAAAATATACCAAGAAGAGGAGAAACATGTGAGTAATTTTTTTAAAACCCCACCCTTCTATATGTCCTTGATTATAGATAAACACCTAGTGCATAACTGCATGATTGACTCAGTTGCTAACACTTATGTTATGCCTAAGAAGATAGCTGATGTCTTAGGTCTAAAATATAGCCCTTTCTCTAAAGGAGTTCTACAACTTGATGGCTTAATTGTTACCACCTTAGGATTCATCAAGGATCTTGAGTTAACCCTCCATGCATGTCCAAGCCTAAATATTACTCAAGATGTGTCAATCATTGACCTACCTCCTTTGTTTGCCTTATGTTTATCAAGAGAATTTATTGCTAAAGTGGGTGGTTACTTGTCTTCTTATTGGTCTCATATGTTACTCAAGATAAGGTATGGTACTTGGTTTACCATACAAGATGAGCCTATATTTTCCTATCATGTAGAGTCATATGTTCCATCCCCTCTCCAAGCCAATTGTCTTATCCAAGAAGAACAAGTTTTAGTTCCTGAAGAGAAATCTCTTCCACCCTTTATTCTAGACCTAGTGCTTGATGAATGGGCAGAAAGAAATCACAAATTTGATCCCTATGCTGAAGAAATGGAAGCCTATGAAACTAGGCTTGGTACTTATTGCATTCTAGAAGAAGACGTTATGCTTCCACATGCGCACTCATGAGAGAAAAATTTCAAACTAGTCTATGGAAGTTGTAATTTGATGGATCCATAGAAACAATGTGGGAGCAGGAGTGGTTCTCATTTCCCCTAAGGATGAGAAATTATTCTTCAACACAAGCTACAGTTTGCATGTTCTAACAATGTGGTAGAGTATGAAGTGTTGTTGAATGGCTTACTCATTGCTGAAAAGAAGAAAATTAAAGCACTACAGATCTTTAGGGACACAAAATTGATCATCCACCAGGTCACCAACAAATGTAATACAAAGAATAAGCTTCTCAAATCTTATAAATATAGATTATGGGACCTACTTGAGAGATTTGATGACCTTAATCTGTAGGTGGTCCCATGTAGAATGAACAAGGAAGTTGATCAGATTCCCGCACTAGGTTCACAAGTATCTCTTGCTACGAGGAATTTGTTAAAGGAAACACTCAACACATTAAGATGGTGATAAGACCATCCATTCTAGACAATAACACCACCTAGAAATTGTTTGACAGTGATACAAAAATCATCCAGTTTATCCAAATGAAGCTAAATTTTCATCAAGTATGCAAGTTGACTTGCATAAGAGCTATGGTGACCAAGTGATACATCTGAAGACAAATAAGTTTCCTAAAGGGTTGGTCACCTTAGAGAAAATTTTCATCCTTGATGATGATTTCAAAGGTGAAGAAAGATATATGCGTTCCACACAAGAATACTACTCTTTAGTCATTATTATGTGGAGAGAGCTACTTATCGGAAGAACTTGTGTGCATGAAGAAAACATGCCTTAATCTCTCTCTATCAAAAATACATTGATATTTTCTCATGGGAGTATGAAGACCTCAAAGGTTTTTATCCAAGTGTTGCTCAACACTCTATTGACCTTGATCCTAGTATCAATCCCGCCATCAGATAGAAGCAGCGACCCAGTCAATCTAAAGATAGAACCCCTCATGAGAAAGGAATTATCCAAACTCATTGAGGTAAAAATTATTTTTCCTATCAAATACTCTACCTGGGTTACAAATCTGGTTCTAGTATGTAAGAAGAATGGTGAAATTAGAATTTGTGTTGATTTCAGAGATTTGAATAAGAAATATTTAAAGGATCATTATCCTTTTCCTTCAATGGAGCAGATTCTGTAGACTATGGCTAGCACACAAAGGTTCTCCATGCTAGATGGGTACTCAGGTTTCAACTAGATCCTGGTCAAGGAAGAGGATCAATTCAAAACAACATTTACAACCAAATGGGGAACATATGCATATCATAAAATGCCCTTTGGTCTGTCAAATGTGGGTGCCACATTTTAGCGTGCTATGGATGTTTCCTTCAAAGGATACATTAATGAGTTCATCTTGGTTTACCTTGATGATATAATTATCTTCTCAAAGTAGAGTGCGGATCACATGGTGCACCTGAAAAGGTCTTTGAGAGATGTAAAGAATTTGGGGTATCTCTTAACCCCAATAAGTGTAATTTTGTGGTGGCATAGGGCAAGCTCTTGGGCCATGTGGTTTCAAAGGATGGCATCGTGATTGATCCTGAGCACATCTCAGCTATCCTATCCCTTTCCCTACCGGTGACACAAAAAGCCCTATAGTCCTTCCTTGGCAAGATCAATTTTGTTAGGCATTTTATCCTAACTTTGCAGGATTGGTTCGGCCCATCACCTTTATGCTCAAGAAGGACTCAACCTTCAGATGGAAAGTAGAAGGAAAAGAAAGCTTCAACAAGATCAAGCAAGAAATTGCTTGCACACCAACACTCATCAACCCAAATTACTCAAAGGATTTTATCCTTTATGATTATGGTGCTGATGTAAGTGTTGTTGTTGTCTTGACACAAGAAAATGAACAAGGACAAGAACAACTAAAGGGCCTTCTTTCAACCAGACATTGAAGGATTATGAATTGAAATATAGTCACATAGAAGAAAGTCTTTTCCATCATGCACATGCTCAAGAAATTCAAAAGTATGCTCACTACAAATCATATCAAGGTATTATTCTCCCACTCTTATGTCAGAGACTTCATCATGGGAGTAGAAATCAATGAGAAGAAAGCATGATGGGTGACCAAAATCATGGAGTTTGATGTGACTATCAAGGCCACTAAGCTGGTAAGAGGTAGCATGCTCTATAGGTAGATTGTAGAGGATGCGTAGAGTGAACCTAAGGTTTCAATGTTTCTGGATGAGTCTTTCACACATGTAGAAATTGAGTAGAACACACATCCTGGCACACATGAATGGATGAAGAACATGATCACATTCCTTTTCAAGGGTGTGTACCATCTCGGTTTGAATAAAGAAAAGAGAAGACATCTGAGGTTACAATCTATCCCTTATGTTTTGATTGATGGACTTCTCTTCAAAAGGAATCTAGATGGTGTGTTGTTAAGATGTATCAATGACGCACAAACTAAAAAGTGTTAACAAAATTTCATGATGGATTCTCTAGTGGACACTTCTCTGCCAAGACTACAACAATGAAGATCATAATGGTAGGTATATTTTGGCCTACCCTATTTGTAGATGCATATAGGTGGGTCACAAAATGCAAGGAATGTGCTTTCTTTGCAGGAAAGAAAATATTGGCAGTGCTTCCCCTTCGACCAATCCAAGCAGATCAGCCTTTTACGTAATGGGGTCTCGACTTCATAGGCATGATCAATCCACCTTCAAGCACTAGACATAAATGGGTGTTGATAGCTACAGATTACTTCACCAGATGGATAGAATTTGTCGTACGTAAGGAATCAACTGAGATAATCATCCTTGAATTTATCAAAGGTATAGTCACAAGGTTTTACGTTCCTTAAACCATTATCTCTAATAATGCAAAGGCATTCCTTGATACTAAAATCAATGATAGGGCTCTAAATCTAGGCATTTACCTGAAGACTTCTTCCTACTATTACCCCCAGGGAAACGGTCTGGCATAATCAACAAACAAGAACCTGATCAAAATCATGAAGTGCATAATGAACATCAGCCAAAGACATTGGCATATGAAGGTCTTACATGTGCTCTGGGTAGATAGAATCATAGTCAAAAAGGAAATAAGAAATTCACCTTACAAGCTTGTCTATAGCAAGGAGGCTGCCCTTCCTTTGACACTAGAAATAAATTCATTGGTGCTTTCCCAAAAATTGGAATTGGAAGGCATGGACCAAGAGAAATCAGATTGGAAAAGCTAGTTAACCTTTGAAGAACTCAGGAATTCTACCATGATCAAGCTAGAACAACATCAACAAGTAAAAAAGAAATGGTTCAGGCCTAGGCTAGGCCTTTTCAAAATTGGGGACCTAGTTCTAAAATGGGATGCTGACAAAGCTAAGCCAGGCGCCATTCAAATTTTGATGCACTTTGGAGTGGCCCATACATCATTAGTTCTTGCAAAGAAGCTAACTCTTTTGATTTAACTCATCTTGATGGAGGCACGCTAAAATCCCAATAAATGGGATCTATCTCAAATCCTTCCATTAAGTTTGTTGCATCATGTTGTATATATTAGAATAGTTATAATTCCTCCAAGTGTGCTCTACGCACATTATTTATTTGTACATAGTTCTTTCCTCTCACATGCTTCCTTCTACACATGCTCTTTTGTTACTTCTAGAGTACATAGCTTCTCTCAGTAGTTGTAAAATTTAAAATAGAGTGTAGAAATGACTCTCAAGTGATCACAAAGGTAGTTTCATGATTGCATAAGCAAACTCCATGCCTAATGGATGCTTCAAGCTAATGATCTCTTTCATCTAGCAGGAAGATGGCCCCAAAATTTGCCAAAAATCTGTTATCCAAATAGCTCTCCTAGCATTTGGGTAACTTTCATACACATTCTGTCTCTAAGTTATTCATTGCAATATTACACACACTCAAGATCACTTGGCACATTACTTTGGTCATATTTTTCCTACGCGCCCCTTTTCTTTCTCTCCTTCCACCTCTCCCTTATGCCCATCTCCCATGTATTCACCTTCTTCCTAGTCAACTTCTTCCCTTCTCGCATGCCTCACACTTACTGCTAAGTCCTTATCCCTTCATGCACCATGCACATTACCTTATAATATTTGTACCTTTACCATACATTCTCTCCTCACCAGTTTTCCTCATTTCCCCACGTGCATCACACGTGCCCCCTCCCCTCTGCCTTTTTTTTTTTTCTCGTGCCCCTTTCCCCACCCTTCTGTAAGATCATCTTTGACATGCTTAATGTGTCACGTGTAATCAGTCAAAGCGCGCCAATAGGGTGCCAAATCCTTACAACAAATCAATAAGTGACACGTGGAAAAAACAAAAGTATTTGCACATTTGGCCATCATCTTAGCCAATCCAGCACACATGCCACATGTTTTGTGTCACCAAAACTCGACATCTTATGATAACCATATCTTCTGCTAAAAATCTTAGATTGGCATGCACTTAGACTTATTAGAAAGATGCTGATGTTAGCTACAGTGCCAAAAAAAATTCAAATTCTAGCAGATCTGGTAGGTGAGAAAGGGTAAAATGTCCTTCTGAAAATTGATGAGAAAATCTAATTGCTCCAACCACCTGATTTTATATGATCCACCCTCCTCCAGGCAGATTTGTAGGCATTGAATACTTCTTGTTGGTGGTTGTGTTTCAAATTCTGGTTTTCCCTCCTTTTTCACTTCTTCCTCCATGGATTCATCTATAAATGTAAGAGCAAGGATCATTTGTTTGGGTTAGACATTCTGATCCTTACACATGTTGCCAAGGACTCCATATTTTTTGTATTTTGAGTTGCAGACCTCTATGTTTGGCTCTTACATGTGGATATCGGCCTCCTTCATCTTTGTAATATCTTTGTGCATTTCTATATGTAGTATAAGCATCGTTTTGTGAATATTATCTTCCTAATGTGTTTTCATTCCTTCTTCTTACCTTTTATTTTGCGTTGTGTTCTCTTTGTGCTATTTCAGGTCCCACGTAGTTCCATATTTAGTTGTGTTCCATGAGAATGATCTGGTCAATGTGTGTTTCATTGTGCTACTCATGCCTAGCCTCCTTTCACGCATTCCCTATCATTCTTACTCAGAACACATAGTGTTTATCCCTCTTTTCTGGTGCTATCAACTTTTAGTGTAGTTTCCTTCCATGTTATCCTCTTATCCCTAGTCCCTTGGCATTATTAGCTTAGTTTCCCCTTTTAGCAATAGGAGGAGTAGTAGCAGTAGAAATAGATAGAGGAACCATCCTTCTCTAGAGATCCATCCCACACCCAAAAGGTCCCACAACTTGGGGATGGTTCCATTTTTGTTTCAAACACCTCGACCCTTCTAAGATCCAAGACATGGGTGTGCGTTTGAGGAACCAATAATAACAAGAAACCTTATTCTCTACAAACTAACATTAAATACCTTCAAAATATCATCATCATGAGAAAAAAATTACATGGTTCTAAATAACTCATAATCCTCTTTCTATAACATAGTGTAACTCCTTATAACTACAATGGGAAGGCATTGAACCAAGTCCATCTCTCAGTAAACTTCCCGAAACTTCCCAAAACTACCCCGAAACTTTCCTTTGACTAGTCTTCTCAAATAGGGAAAAATTTTCCATTTAGAATCATCACCATGACCTAAAACCACCATAGATATAAAAAATCACATAACAAAACCAATTTCTATTTATTTTACAACTCCTTTGGATAACCTTGTCCCAAACTAAACTTCTTTAGAAACATGCATATTTGAGTGGGGTCAAATTATCACCACAACCACTATAATATTTTTTTGTAAACCTAGAGGATTCATATACATAATAAAATCATCATAAATTCACTAAAAATCAATCATGGGAACTTATGATCATTATCACTCCTACCTCTTTTGAGTTAGGGTTTCAAACACACAAAAAGTTGTTTACCTTCTTAACATTCATTCATAAAAATGTAAGGATGAAATTACATAATTATTTTTGTTAAAACTTAAATAATCAATTTAGAAACATCCCTAAAATCCAAAATTTCCCATGCAAAGCACACAATTCAGGGTGAGTATCAGAAGGTGCAATTCATGATAGAAAACACCCTTTCTTGGACCTTATCTCACACAAGTTGATGTAACTTGCAAATTTTTCTTCAGAATGACTCCAAATTTTGATAAAAAACTCTAGGAAAACTCTTTTAATCATATCCATTCATCATCATATCACAAATATCTCTCCATGTTTCCATCCCATCTTGTTTTCATGACTATCCCTTAGGGTTTTATATAGTCTAGGCTAGGGTCAACTGAAATAACATCATAACTCACCATGAAACATCTCTAAAAGGTCCTAAAATACCTAAAAAACCATGTATGACATCCTTGTATTCTTACATGATCTCATATAGCTATACATCTCATCCTCATTCCTCCTAACACCTAGACCTAGTCTAAATGAGCACCTGAAACTTGGTCTTCAACCCGTACCCATATCCCGAAACTTGTGTGAGTGCCTAAAAACTCCCTAAATATTTTCTCCATGATTTTAACATGCTTCTCAATCCACCAAGAATCTCCAACCACCATGCACCATCACCTAGGCTAGCTAGGTCACCTGATTGGGCTTGCTACACTAAGCCAATCTCACTAAATTAACTCATGCACTAAGAAAAACCTAAATCTCCATATCACCATCCTACTCAACATCCTATGAATCTTATCCATCATCCTCTTTGTGATTAAATGGATTTTACATCAATGAAAACACCTAAATCACAACATGCCAACATCTTGGATATTAGTAATGTAAATAAGTTGAACATTCCCTTGTTTGTACATTCTTGAATGTTGGCTAAGTTATAATCTTAAAAATATGGGTGACTTACGATATTTTTTTAGTGTTCAATTTAATGAAGGAATTTGTCTTATTTTATTTGGATTTTAGATATAATCTTAGCTAATTGTAACTCCTACTATGGTTAGTATAACTACTTGAACTTGGAAAAGGATCTCATGCATTGTTAAGGTTACATTGATAAACTCATGTGATATAAAGCTATGTGATATGAAAGGTGTTTTCTATGTCTTGATATTGACTTCTCATTATTGGATGATGTTGATTGTGTAGAAGAAATAATTAAACATGAAAGTATATAGAACATCATGACATATTTTACTTAAGATTTCTCAATCAATTAAATGATTTGTGTAAACTATTGTTTTGTGAAATGAATGAATGTGAAGTTGTGAAATTATTTTGTTCTATAATTGTTTGAGGGTGTTCAAATCTATTGTTTACAATTCTTTTCATGAATGTGTGGTTATGATTCCCCACTATGGGAAGATTATGAACTAAAGGTAATGAACTCCCACATTCTTCTCATTATTTTCATGGGTAGGTTCATCAAACTTAACAACATATGTTTATTTTTTTCCTCTCTATGCATTATATGATTGATAACTTATAATTTTCAATGGTGTGTTACATAAGATGTGTAATCCACATAAAAATTACATATGGAGAGAAATAAAGTCTCATCCCTTAGGAATACTCTATCCTTGATCTTGTTTTAAGTTCAATTTTTATATATAGGTATGGAATATAAGTTAGGAATTGGTGATTGTTTTTAATGAATGTATAAGCTAAGAAAAATACCATATTTTATTGAGTTGTGTTAGCTTGAGAAAAATCTATCAATGATATCTTATGATGAGAGATGAGAAAACATGGAATTGAAACTATGATGTCTTATGGATGTTTGTTTCTTTAACATTAATTTAATAATATATCTATAGTGGGAATTATGTTGTCAAAAGAACTAGGAAGAAGTATATGATTTTATTATAGATATAATGAATTGTCCACACTAAAGGAACTTGTATGAAGTTAAAAGTAGTACAACATTATGGAATCTCCTATTCTTAAGGAGTCATTTAAAGAGGCCTCCAAGGAAACATGAAAATTTATGGCCAAATTTTTTTGGAGACTAATAAAACAAAATGGGGTATGGACAAGAAGTTTCAAGAAAAATATTGGATGGAGGATAATGAAAAACGATGGATCTTCAAACCAACGTCTTTTAATGGATCAAGTGTTTGGAAAGCTATTAATTGGGAAAAGGACCTCACTTCTTAAGGGAAACTGTGGAAAATAGGGAAAGGAAATGAAATATGTTTTTGGATGGATAAATGGGATGGAAAATTTATCCTCAAAGACAAATTCCCCAAATATCAAAATTGTTAGAAGACAAATATGGGGAAAAAATAAACAATTATATGGAACCTCAAGAAATATTTTAGGTCTGGAAACACATAGAATTGGACAGGAAGGAATTTAAAACACATGTGGTTAATCTCAATGTTTTTTTAAAAACTTTGTGTCTTCTAACAACAAGGAACAAGATCAGATTGTGTGGCAAAGAGAACATAATGGAAACTTCTCAGTTAAATCTGCTTATACGTCATTCTTTGAAGAGGAAACTAGAGAGGAAGATATTATCAGAATGGTATGGAATAAGAATATAAATCCCAAAGTCAATGTTTTCAGTTGGATAGCAGTGATAAATAGGATTCTTACTGTGGATAACCTTACTAAATGAGGCTTCCATATAGTCAACAGATGCATTCTATGTGAACAAAACTTGGAAATGGTGAATCATATGTTTTTAGAATGTCCCTTTGCTTTCCATATTATGTCTCATATTCTGGGTATGTTCTCAGTCAAGTGGGTTATTCCCAAGGATCTCCAATCTTCCTAGAATCAATGGAAATTCCCCTTCAATAGTCAAGGGTTGAAAAACCTATGGATTATGAGCCTTGGCCACTCTTGGTGGGAAATATGGAAAGAGAGAAATCAGAGGATTTTCAATAACAAGAAACTCCCTAATAGATTGATCATAAACAAGTGTTTACAGGCTGTTAGAAATAATTTTTCTATCCTTAAGAATAAAGAAGTGGAATTCATGGACTGTGAACAATGTATCATCAAGAAATGGAACTTAACCTATACTCCTCTACCTAGGAAGAGCAATCCTAGAGATGGGGTTAAGTGGATACCTCCTGGGAAGGAGTTATCAAACTAAAATTTGATGGTGCTGCTAAAGGGAATCCAGGAAAGGTAGGAGGAGGATTTTTCATGATCACAATGGTAGGTTTCTCCTTGCTTATTTATTTTATCTAGGAATTCAATCTAACCATGTCGCTGAGGCTGTAGTGATGTTTTGGGGGTTAAGTTAGCTAAAGAGAAAGGGTTCAAATACCTTCTTGTGGAAGGCGACTTGAATATAATTTCGTGTATGAGAGGGGGTAAAAGTTTTGTCTCTATTACTATTGAATACTTCATCAACAATGCTAAGAATAAACTAGCCTCCTTTGTTGATATCTCTTTCTGTCATGTTTTCTGGGAAGGAAACAAATTGGCCGATGTTTTGGCAAATAAGGGGTTGAAGCTAAGGATTTTAAGGTGGTCGAGGATATATTTTATTTTTAAGCCACCTCATAGATATCTTGGATCAGGAAAGGACCCTTCCCCTAACAACATTTCTTCCAATGAGGATGGCAATAGGTAATAATGCCCTCTGGGTGACACACTTTGATTTTCTAAATCTTGAACTCATGCAATCCTTTATCTCATTATCATTTCAAAGTCTAGGCGAGTTCTCCTTGTTATGTTGAATCATCCCTCCAAGTGTGTTAAAAGGAACCATATCAAGCATAGAATTCTCTTTAGGAAGAAGAATTACTTAAGCGCAATGGGTTGTGATCTCATGATGAATGAACCGAGTAAGGTCCTAGAAATGTCCAAAAAGGCGAGACAAATGCTTGATGTGGCTTGTTAAAAAATTTCAAAATTTTTGATGGTTTTGATGAAAATTTGAGTGAAGATGTCATGAAAACCTAAAATCATGGCCATATTTGGGTTTGAAATTTTTCCTTCACTAGCTCTCCAAAGTTCATTACTTTTGAACCATGTGAGAAATTGGAGGTTAGCTAGGACTCAGGGGAGTAGAAAACTGAGGACTTGGGTTAGATGGAGATAGAGGATAATCAATAATTGGATTTCTTCTTCGGTAATAGTAGTGAGGAGAAGAATCTTGGGCATGACCATGATTCCTCTGAGGGTAAAATATCTAAAAATATTGAGGAAGCCATTGAAATTTTACATGCACTCAAAACTACCCAGAAGAATTTATTTAATGCTCAGGATAAGGTGGTTAAATCCAATGTTTTCATGAGGGATTTTGAGAACTGTAGGCTTGACACCGATATCAACAAACACAAGATAAGCATGGTGACAATTGATTTGAGGGAGTTGTAGGAAAAAGTGGAGAAGCTCACCTCTATTGTTCTTAGTGAACAACTAAAAATGCAAATGAAAGATGCATGTCTATGGAGAATGAAATGTTGAAGATGAAGGGTATTATCCTTTAGATCAGGGATGTTCACATCCTAAATGTCAAAAGTACAATCCACCATCTCAAACTCCTTGTTGAGATGATCCAATCCATGGAAATAGTGAAGAACAAGGAAAAAGAGGGGTCTGGTCCTAAAGTGGAGATAGCAGAACCGGACTATAAATATTGGAAATCCACTATTGCTAGCCTGGTTAAGGAATGGAATGGATGCATGCACACGGTGGGTGAACTGATCAATGAATGAAGGTGGCTTCCTCTTTGGTGGTTGTTTTTTTTTGCTACTATTAGTTTCTATGTCTTTGTTGTTAGTTATTATGTTATTGGCCTTTTTGGCTTTGGTTTCTAGTGGTGGCTCTTTGTATGGATCTGTTGCTCTGAGAGGGTTTCAATGGCCATCCCCTTGACCCTTCTCTTTTGTTATGTATTACTTTATACGGGGTAGGTTCCCCTCAACCATTTTTTACCTATAATAAAAAATTATGGTGAATTGTATTAGTTAATCCATTTTATATTTTGACGTTTATCCAAAAATAATTTTATGATCTGTACCCCTTTGCTTTGTTGGAACATAATGATTAAGTGGTCCGCCAACCCTTAATATATATGGGTCCATTGATAATATATAGGTTAATATTTAATATTTATATTTCTATTATTAAATATGATAAGCTAGGTATATACTTTAGGTTAAATATTTAATATCATAAAATGATTATATTTCTAATATTAAATATTATAAACCTAGGTGTATGTATCAACCATTTTAGGTTCAAAAGGTGGGTCGGAGACATACCTAATCACCTTATATAAAAAGGACTTTACGTCCTTATTTGATATATTTGAGAAATATATCAAAGGTGTACAAATCAAGTGATTTGGTTTTACCCTTAGTAAATAGGGTTTCACAAGAGGAGGTGATCTTACTAAATGTAAAATAAGTTCTCTCGAAGTAAAATATTATTTTCAAAGTGGTTTTTACCCTATTGGGGTTTTCCACTATAAATATTGTGTCACATGTGTTATTTATTTCATGTAAGTATTTCTTTATATACTTATGTTATGATGTAATCTTTATTTAAATATTTATTGTAACATTATGTGATATGTAAGTTGATTAAATCTGTTCTTATTAGAATCCTTAAATTCTAACATGATAACAGAAGCGAGTTAAATTAAATAAATTAAAATCAAATGTTTTGTATTTTATTTATTTAATTTGTACGATTTTTCAACCAACCCGAAAGGGTATTTAAAAGTATCTGGTTCCCTTCTTTTTTCCTCAATTTATTTTGGTATTACATTTGTGCAATTAAACTCTTGGTAAATTTTTTAGGGTTTTTCAATTTTAAATCCCTATTTTTGGGGGAGATGTAATATGATATAATTCTTAATTTCATTTACATTTTGTAAATTATATGGAATTAATGTTTATTTGGAGATTGATATGTGCATAGGTGAAAGGGGCTTCAAATATTTACCCGTGTGAAAGTCACATAAAAAAAAAAGAAAGGATTTATTACTTGTATGAAATAATTTTCATGTTTTCTATAATTTCAAATGTTTGGACGTTAAATATTTTGAAAGGTAAATTCATACCCATGTTCTTTGTCCCCTCTAAAAGATTTGATTTGAAAAACTATAGTTTATAATTAATCTATAACTACATCCTATATAATTTGAAAACTATATTATTATTTTAAAATAAAAATATATATAATATAGAATAAGGTTTATATAATAATTTATATAAACATCATATTAAAATTTATATAGTTTTGAAAAAAATACTATATATTAAAATCCTTAAACCATATTAAAATTACATGGGATTGAGGGAAGAGTCAACAGACCATATTCTAAGCCTAAGTTTAAATCATATTTAAACTTAACTTATAAATCTAGGCATATATAGTTTTTTTAAAAAGAAACAAACCTAAGTTTGAATCATATTTTATATATATGGTTATTTTAAACCGCTTAAAATATAAATTTTATTAGATTTGGTTTATATATGTTTTAAAAAAAACCAAAGTGCTTACTTTTTTTTTAGTAAGGGGGCCCGTGTTTATTGCTTGGCCATAAAGGGATTACTTTTTAAATCTTAATACTTATTAAATAAAACCTAACATGTGTCCCTAACCATTTATATTATCCATGTAAGGGGGCAGCCCCATTCATTTAGATCTTATAGTTTATAAAAACTATATAAATAAACTTATTTAAATGTTTTCTTTTATATAAGAGTGGGAGTGGAGAATAAAATGAGATAATATCTCAAGTATAAATGTGGAACTCTCGGTATAAATGGAGAATTAAAAAAAGGGCTAGTTTATTGGTGGTCCACGTGAAGTGTGGTAAATATTTATTAAAATATTGGTAGTTATAGCCACACAAAAGTTTTAAATTTTTAGCTTGCAGGAACTATATAAAATATTTTGCAATATTTTCATACTTTTAAATGTGTGCAGGGTAAAATTAAGAATAAATGAAGGGAGGAGACAAGGTTCACGGAAATAGGGATTTCAATTTATTTCATTGGTTGGATGAAATTACTTGTCCCCTCTGTAAAATATGTAGGTTAATCTATACTCTCATAAATCTACTTGCACTTGGTAAAATTCTTTTAACGTGGTTTATGTCCTTTAAACCCCTTTAATAAGGGTTATGTGTTTTTAATATAAAAACAATATATTATAGTTTATAATTTTTATGAACTATATGTTGTTTTTTATTTTCATTCTATAAATTATATACATTTTTAATAAAAAAGTGTATATATTTTTACATTATAAATTATAATAGGTTATTATAATGTGTTAAAATATAACCTCCCTAATATTATACGAATTTGAAGAATTTGAAATTCTGGAATTTCACATTCTAGAAATACACAACAAATTTTGGTTTCATTAAATTTGACGGTCAAATGACTATCATGGTAGACCAAACATAAGACAATATGACGGTCATTTAGACGTCAAATTTAAGCTCGTATGTTCTAGGAAAATTTAACTATGTTAAAATTGACGATCAAATGACCATCATGATAGACCAAAAAAAAAGCCATTATGATGGTCATTTAGACGTCAAATTTAAGTTAGCGATTTTTGTCTACATTAATTTTTCAAAAATTTGAAGTTGTTATGCATTCTTAGGGGTCTCTTCTTCACTTCTATATGGTCAAATATTTTTTATATAAATATGAGGTATAATGTAGAACCTTTTATAATGCAAGTTATTATTTTAATCATGGGAGATTAATTAGTATGCATTGTAATGACATAATTAGTTATGATCAAATAGTTTCTTTAGATCTGTAAAATTTAGATATGATTCTATTAAAAGTGTTGTTTTTATCGATAAATATGTATCTAACTCTGTGGTACATTGTATATTATAATGGGGTGTGTTTTACAGGTTTAGGAAAATAATGATGTCCAACTATTTCTATCTTGACAAAACCCAGATCCTGAATGAAACCAACTACAACATTTGGGTCAAAATAGAATTTATGGCAAGGAAACTCTAAACGATTGTTTTTGGATCTAAGGTTGCTCCCATATGTCTTCAAGAAACTGTAGATAACATGAATCTATTTTTGCAGCAGAATGTCGGATGTTCTTTCCATGCAATGTGAATGATGAATACCTTCTACACATTGGTAATATCGAACATCCGAAAGAGGTATGGACACAACTAGAATCCATGCATGAAGGATACTTGGTATATCAAGGATAGTAATGAGAGTATAATAGATGAATGAATTCAAAGAAATGATCTATATATTTTTATGATTTCTTTTTTACATCTTGTTTTGTATCTTAGAGCTTGAATAATTTAAAACTATGGCATGAAAGGTTAGGACATGTTAATTATCGAAGATTTTATGAAATATATAAATATGGTCTAGTGAAATATTTACATGTGTTGTCTTCTTCTCTTAAAGTTACTTCATTAAATGCTTCTAAATGATGGGTTTGATTCTGATTTATTAAATGGTCATGATGATGTTTTTGCTATAGATGTTTAGAAACTTTTATCTTCCTAGATAAAAAATTAAATTGGGCTCAATCTATGTTAAAAATCAAATCTTATTAACCTTAGAAAAATGACCATAAGCCATCATATGTACCATGCATTAATTACCTTGTATGAACTTAAGCCATGAAGTATTACAGGGTATAGGTGGATATACAAAGTAAAATATAATGGTGATGGTAGTATTAACAAACATTAACTAGACTTATTGCTAGAGGTTTCACTCAGAAAATTAGTTTTGATTATGTTGAGACATTTCCTGTAGCTAAAATGAGTATTGTTAAGGCCTTATTTGCAATTACCGCTCAATTTGGGTGGGAAATCCACCAAATGGATAAGAAAAATACTTTTTTGAATTACGATTTAAAAGAAGAACTTTACATATTTCAACCTAAAGGATTTGAAGAAACAGGTAAATAAAACTATGTTTGTAAGTTGAGAAATCCTTCTATGGTTTAAAACAAGCTCTTAGAGCTTGGTATACGAAAATTGTTTCCTTCTTTAAACTGTTAGATTTTGTTAATTGTTCTTCTAACAATGATATATTCATTAAGCAATAAGGCTCACATATTATCATTATATGTATATATGTTGATGATTTACTTATGTTTGGTGATAATTCTAATTTAATTCATAGGATTAAAGAAAAATTGAAGCAGTAATTTGAAATGAATGAGTTAGGTCTCTCACATCGTGTTATTTGTATTATTATATTTCATTCTATTGTTATTTTTAAAAACACAATATGCAACCATTATATTGAAAAAATTTCTTATGATTGATTATAAACCATTTTCTACTTCAATGGAAGTTGGAATAAATATTGATCATAAATCTGCATATGAAAAAGGTTGATCCTATTTTATATACGTTGTTAGTTGATAGTTTGATTTATCTAACTATAACTAGATTAGATATTTCCTATACAAAATGAATTACTTCAAGGTTTATGCAGGAACCTTTTTTAGAGATCATTGGAATCTTGTAAAAAGAATTTTTAGATATTTAAAAGGAACAATCAATTATGGGTTGCATTATAATAAGAATGAAAATGCTATCTTATATGGATTTTGTGATTCTAACCATACTTGATGTTGTGTTATAAAATATATTGGATATGTGTTTAAATTTTTTGGTGTAGGAACCATTACTTGGAACAACAAATACAATCAATAGTCTCCATTTTTTCTACTGAGGCAGAGAAGTACAATGGAAGAAGTAAAAAATCCATGTGGCTGCAATGGCTGTTGGTAGAGATACACATGAAATCTAAAGGAAGTATTTATCTTCTATGTGGTGGTCAGAGTTGTATTACTCTTGATTAAGAATCCAGTTCAACATCAGTGGAAAAATAATATTGAGATACATATATGCTTCACCCGTTAGAAAGTGCAAAGCGATGAGATAAATCTCAAGTTCATGTTGACTGAAGAGCATGTTACCGACATCTTCGAAAGTCCTTGAGTGTTGTAAAGTTTTTTCAATTTCGTGAAAAGCTTGAATTTTTATAGTTTCCATTGAGGGTAGTGTGCATGACAATGTCACCTCCTAATGGAACTTGGTTTTTGTAAAAAGACCTTTGGGAATTTGTAAAAGACCTTCGGAAAGTGTAAAAATACCTCTGAGCATGTATACCTCCTCGACCTCTTTTTTAGAAAGAATTGTAGAAAGATCTTAAAGGTGCTCTTCAGTAAAATATTTAGTGCTATTGAGTTTACTGGTAAACATCAAGTACAAGCATATTGTCAAGGAGGTCCTTGGTTATAAAAGGCTCTTATATGCTTGGGTTCAATAACCTTTTATGAGAGCCTATGATAACATGTAAAACTCACAAATCATACTTAGCCACTGATCTTGGGATGATCTTTTGGATTCCTAATACTTTTGTACCAAAAGCTAAATTGAGTATGATGAAGGTGTTATAATTCCTTCAACTAATATGTCATCCTAAAACCTTTATGGTTTAAGGATTATATATCCTAGAATGTACCATGGGAAGGCAATATATTGGCATATGTTATGTTATCCCACTTAACATTAAGGGGGAGTGTTGGAACATAATGATTAAGTGGTCTAGACAACCCTTAATATATATGGGTCCATCACTAATATATAGGTTAATATTTAATAATATGAAATATTTATATTTCTATTATTAAATATGCTAACATAGGTATATAATTTAAGTTAAATATTTAATATCATAAAATGATTATATTTCTAATATTAAATATTATAAACCTAGGTATATGTGTCAACCATTTTAGGTTGAAAGGGTGGGTCGGGAGACATACCCGATCATCTTATAGAAAAACAGACTTTAGGTCCTCATTTTATATATTTGGAAAATATATCAAAGGTGTGTAAATTAAGTGATTTGGTTATACCCTTGGTAAATAGGGTTTCAAAGGAGGAGGTGATCTTATTAGATGTGAAATAAGTTCTCTGAAGTAAAAGGTTATTTTCAAAGTGGTTTTAACTCTATTGGGGTTTTCCACTATAAATATTGTGTCACACTGTGTTATTTATTTCATGTAAGTATTTCTTTATATACTTATGTTATGATGTAATATTTATTTAAATATTTATTGTAATATTATGTAATATGTAAGTTGATTAAATCTGTATTTATTAGAATCCTCAGATTCTAACATACTTATCTATTTAATAACTCTAGAAGTAATATTGTTATTAATTTAAACAAAATGATTTTTTTTTTAAGTTCTAAATTTTGGGGATGTTACAATATTTTGTCACTAATTGCTCAAAATTTTCTCAATTCTTCCTCCCAAAATTAGAACCATTAGAAATTTATCTTAACAATATTTCTAACACCATTAACCAATCTAAAAATGGAGTAACCAATAAAACATTATGGTAACAAATCTAGAGATTTATATATGAACCCACTTTATTATAATTGTAAAAAGATTTATCTTTTGCAACTATAATATTTTTAGATTGTTTGAATTAGTCCATGTGATGCATATGTTTAGCTACATAGAAGAACCATGTGGTGGGATATTGTGTTTAACCAATTTTATATATATATATATATATGCCACATGTCATCATCCCACATTATCTATTTACTAGGTTTACTCTTTTTATTCTTTCCTTGGATCCTTGTATTCTTGAGCAAGTATGGTTTTCACCACATAGAAATCATTCATGTGCTCAATTAGTCAAGTATCCACCTTACTTAACTCTCTCTTTTCTAATACCCAACTACACAAAAATGTGTCACACATCACCCATTTGGAGTCCATCGGAATACATAGGATATTTTATGTGGTGCAATCCTAGCTTTTCATGCCTTAGTTTGTTTCATCAATATTGAGGTAAATTTTTCCTATTCAAGCCTCCATATTGTGTTGTATCTATGAGTTTTAGGACTCTAATTTTTTACATATGGAACTCATTTTAATGTTTGCACTTTCACCCAACCACCGCCCAAATGTCAAATTTCTCACACCTAATTACATAGGATTGGACCATGTGGTACAATCTCAATTTTTATAGTAAGGCTCCTTTTTCATGCCTTAATTAAATTTTCCTCCAACTTCATGCCACTCGAACACTTCACCAATTTTCCAAAAGGTGATCCAAGTAGGTCCTTTACTCCATTAAAGATGTGTTCTTATGTTTATTACTTTCATGTATTGTCCTCATGGTGAATAAAGAATGATTCCCCGAAGGGAAAAATGCAAGGGCATGATACCCTCCATATGCCTAGCCTTATCTCTGTACATTAGGCTCCTACCATCTATAATAAATTCCATGTATATGATTTATAATTTCACTATTACTAGTCTTGATAATCTTCACAACTCGTAGTATTGTAAATCTTGGTTGATGTTTGAACTTCAACTTCTAATATTCTCAATAAACCTTGTTTTCATTCACTATGCATCTTCTTCCTTACTTCCCTACTCACAATCATAAGATTTTTTATTTTTTAATATTAACGTTTTATTCTACCTTGTTATAAACTTCTATCTATGGGCTTCTATAAACACTACGATATAGGATCCTTGATCTCGGAGTAGCTTACAGAGCCTGTATCATAGATCTAGTCATATAATGTATAGTTTCCTTCTTGGATTACTACTCTTCATTTTCACTAGCTCCTCTAACTCACTAGTTTTTATGCTAATTCCAAGACTATCTCTTAATGCATTTCAAGTGTCTCAATCTTAAAGAAGCCTTATCTTCTTTCTTTTAAGAGTAGTTATCTATCATTATAGAGAATACACCAAGAACTCATATTCTAGTAGGAATTCAAAAATTCATCTGATATATTAACCAAATACTCACATTATGAGGGTCTTCTCTAGGAACAATGGATCCATTACACTATGAAAATAGAGTACCTTTTACCTCTCATATATGCAAATCTTGATCAAAATGGCCAACTCTATCCTGCCCTTCCTAGACATAAGTTTGAGACTAAAATTCATTCCAAATGTTATTATGAAATGAGACCATACTTTTTTGATACCCTTTACCCCGTATTTAAGTCTCCTAAAATATCGGACCTTCATTCTTCACAAGATTTACCTAATTTGTACTTATCTTAGAACAATTAGGTCTCTGTGTAGATTTACATACTATTTCTAAACTTTCATCAATATATTTTTATTAAATTTATGAAATTGACTCATACCACTCACAACACTTAATGGGCCTCTTTCAGTACCTATATATAGATTTATATCCCTCGATCTTCTCATTCATAGATAATCTGCTCACTAGTATAAAAATCAATTTCAAGAAAACATTCTGCAGAAATTTTTGTTGTGTATATATTTTGTTGCACAATATCAATTTTTAAAAAAATTTGATAGATTTTATTAGTATCTATAAGGAACGTATTTTCCAAATTTCATACATTTTTCATTATGGAATTCAATAGTTATGACTATTTTTCCAGAAGACATTACATCAAACAGGTTTGCATACATCCTCGTTATTAAAAATTTTGTCATCCCTTTCTTGCAAAATACTTAATTATTTTACTTGAAAAAAATCATCTTAGGTGTCTTTATGGTTTGATCTTGCCTAAATATTCTCAAACTATAATATTTCCTTACTTAAATACGCACAAATGAAAGTGAAAATAAAGTTTTCAAGGAATATAAAAAAAAAGAGCATGTAGAGTATAAAAAGACATTTATCAAATCCCGAGAAACATGTGTGTGTGTGTGTGTGTGTGTGTGTGTGTGTGTGTGTGTGTGTGTGTGTGTGTGTGTGTGTGTAAACAAGGTAATTAAATAACTAAAAATAGTATACCATTCCAATTTCCAACAACTTTATTACATACATACATACTATTTGTTCTCACACCTTATTCACTATACTATCACTTACAATCTTTTTGTCTTTTCCTACCTAATGTTCTTATTGTCGTTAGTTCTCGACCTCCTCATTCCTATATTAATGGTTCTTATTTCCTCATTTCATGTGGAAAAAAATATTATATGATCCCCTTGTTGAGATTATCACTCAACCATGCTTCAAAGTGGAGGGTTTGTTTTGACCACCTCATACGAAACTAAGACCACATACTCTCGACCTCTAAAATATATCAATATCTAAACTAATTTATGCTAAATTCTATCCTCATGAAAACTCGCCTCATTTATCTATTTAATACATTTCATTATCACAAATTTACATGGAATTCTTGAAATTCAAACATGCTACTTTTGGAGGGAACTTTGAATTTGACCTATACTACAAACTAAGTCCTCCATCTTGTCTTAAATACTTATTCCAATAACTATATAGCTATCTAAGGCATATTACATGTTCTAAGAATCTTTACATGGCTTGAAAACCTTTACAAACAATGTTTTATTGACTTAAATGAATAACTTTTGCAATAAATGGGTTGATGCTCCTACATCAAGGAATCTATATTAGAGCTTTGAGTATGGTATTTCCTTGAAACCAAGATGTGAATGTAAAATTTCCATATCCTTAGATAAAATACCAAGCTATTGAAGATCATCACAAAGGAACATGTAAAATTCATACAAGTGTTAAAATCCCTTGCAGGATAACTATATAAACACCATGGAAAAGCTTAAATTATCTTACAATGTACTAAAATCATATGTAAGTGTTGGAGATAAAGTGGAGTCATAAAATGATTCAAAATCATAAAGAGAAAAAAATCCCCAAATCATAACCACATAATAATTTATTGAATGATAACCATGAAGCCTTTAACATGTTGGAGAGCTCCAAATCCATCCTTGGGTTCACAAAAATTTACATTAATGCATTTAAAATGTAGGGGAATAGTTTTGGGTGCCAACATTGGATCATAATATAGGACAAGTACATTCCATGGGTACATAATGATCCCAAAAGAATCATTAAAGAGAAAACCAAGGTATTTATTTGATAATTCACCACACCAAAATTTTAAAAATAAATGGAAAACATGAATACACACAAAAATACAAGTATAGGAAACCAGCCCCAACAAATTGTCAAATCAACAATGTCACAAAAAAAATCTTAACCCAAAAAATTACATACTAAAAGGGAGTTGAATGGGGATAATATTTTCATCACAAACAAAATATAAATGGGATCTAAAAAAACTTATAGTAGAATTAGTTTCTTTAAAAGAATAATTTTTGCAACAAGGTTAATTAAATAATTTCAAAAGTTCAATAGAAACATATAACACCAACACCCGAACAAAAAATAGGAGAAACAAAATAAAATATGATGGGTATACACATACAAAAATCTAGAAAGGAAGACACAAGCGCGCGCGCGTCACACACACACACACACAAATTATATAAGGGACTTGAATTTATGTCACAACTAATAAAAGAAACATTTGATATGTATTCCATTTAGGATAAATTATAGAACTTTGCCATAGAAATATACTATTAAATAGGTATTCTCCCAATTTATATGTCTGCATTTTATACGGTTTTGTCAAAAGTGGATCAAAGTTCCCACAATTTCCCTTGTCTTCATATCTTCTATCCTAGTGAAAACCTAAGTCACCCATCTCAAAGTCTTGGTTGTGGATATTTGGTCAAAAAAATTATTCATTCTGATTTTAAATTTTATGCACATTTCATGTGACTACCTCCGAACTTCATCCATCTAGATAATGCAATTTATTATTTCAACATACAGTCACTATCTTCTTAATTCAACTCATATAATATCTTAAAATTGGGAGCTCCAAATTTTTAGGTAATGTGGAATTCATACCATAAGCTAATTTAAAAGGAATATTGCATTTAGATCTCTTTAGAGTGATTCTATCTTCCGAAATGGTATATCTCAACTTCTCTTTCCACTTTCTTTTATCTAATTTGAGTATTCTTTTCACATTTTGAATCAATTTCTTATTGTTGGGTTCATCTTGTCTATTTCCTTATGGCTAGTAATTGGAATAGTATTTCAAATTAAACCAAAACTATTCACACATTCTTATTAGAGGGGATGAATTTGAATCACATTGTATTATTTTTTATAACTTTATAAGGCGCACCAAATCTAGTGATTATATTGTTTTACAAAAATGCAATCACTAATATATGAGTTACATTTTTTGTTGGGCCGCCCTCAACCAAATTTATAAAATAGTTAGTTGCAACTAAAATCCAATAATGAACGAAACTATAATTTTCACTAATTCCTCTAACAAAATTCATTCACCATTGTCTCAAATAGAGATTTGAAAATCACTATAAAAAGAGGAAGAGTTTCATATTCTCTTAATATTCCTACAAATTGTTGAAAAGGGTTACACTTTCTTACTAATTTAGAACATATTTAAATAATGAAGGTAAATAATAACCAACATTGATAATTTTGTGCATATAATCCTTCACTTCATAATTTCCTACACACAACCCACTATAAAACTATTTAATCAATCTTTTGGAATCTTATTAATTTACACATTACATGAGGATACCTTCCAAATTTCTCCAATCCAATATCATTTCACTTATCATATATTTTTGAGTAGTGATCTTGAGATATATACTTTATCCAAATTAGAAGGAAAAATAAAAATTTCAAAAGTAAATAATATATTTGTACCAAATAGATGTACTCAAGTCACTCTTAGTTGATATAGACACAAAATCACACACTTAGGTACATTTTAAGGTCCTAAAAGCATACTTGGCATTTATGTGATTCCTAAGTAATAAAATTAGTGGTTGTGACTATCTTTTCCCTCTTTTATTTGTCTCTTGTTTTCTATTTGGTCTTACACACCCTATAACCCAGTCAGGACTTTACCGATTTATTTATTTTTATGGATTCGCACTACCAACACCTAGGCATTCTTTTCCCCTCTAGGCACCCCTAAACCTTTCTCACTTTACTCACTCTTTTTAGGACTATTTTATCTTTTAGGAATATTTTTCACTTATGGGTTGGCATTCTAGTTGTCAATTATGAAATTAAAAAAAGGGAATCATATAAATACATAATTATGTGTTTAAAATCAAAGACCAATGGTGAAACCCTTGCAGCACATTAGAAACTAGATTCGAGTTCTGCGCAGTCAATAACGCCTAGATCTGGTCATCATCACCTAGGTGCCCCTATCCATATCATTCTCATGTCCCATATTTTACAGAGATCAATTATGACATTGTTTTCATCTTTTTCATCACTTATCCTTTCCCAAACTAGTATTTTAGCATTTGTACATCATTTTTTTCATTAGTTATTATATAATTAAATTTAATTCAAATTAAATTAAATCATTTGGTGAACCCTACTCATGATCATACACTTGGATCCTTCTTTTTCTTCATTCATGGATCCTAACATTCCTAAAATATCTTTACATGACATGCTTCAAATACACCCACCTTGAAAAGGTGTTCTCCAAAAATCCCAAAAAATATGTACCTCCCTCGCAATACACCACATACTCAAGTTAGTACCATTTTTGATCATCTATTTGATGAATCTATAAGTCTTAATCCTCCGCCCAATTAACCCATATTAGAGTCAAGTCAAGCTTTACATTGTTTATTTCAAGACAAAAATTAAGCTATAGAAACAACGATTACATGTCTTAAATATGAAAACCAACATCTCAAGGATGCTTCTTAATCCCATGCTAGTTCTCCTTCTACATCTCATTCTACTTCTATGTCTTACCACTCTCCGCGCCTCTCAAGTTTGATCCAAATGCTAAGCAACATGATATTCTTCTTGATCTCCTTAATCACTAATTGATCAACTTGCCAATTACTCATTGATATCCTCCTTATTAGCTTTCCAAATACATCGTTCTCCCATTTTACAATTATCAAAAACTAAATGGACATCATGATGATGATTTATATGCTTTGAAACAAAGAAGAAAACACCTTGAGCATCAAGGTTTTATTTCATTTGCTTCACAACATTTTGCTACATCTTCAATTGCTAAATCCCAATGGGCTCCTAAATTCAGTCCTTCCATGTCTAATGAGCATCATTCCATAGTTACTAATGTTCCTTCTTTGGTCAGTCAAGAGTCACCTATCCAACCCATTCCAACTAAGCAACCTCCTCTAAAAATCAGTCCATCCCCTCCTCTCAAGTCTTCTACAACGTTACCCATTCCAACTAAGAAACCTCCTCTAAAAATTAGTCCATCCCCTCCTCCTCTCAAGTCTTCTATGGCATTACCAATTCCAAATCAGCAACCACTTTCTAAGAAAGACCAACAAACTCTAGATAACCTCTTTAAACTATCTACTATCAACCCAAAATCTAACCCTGGTTCTACTCTTGCTCCTACCTACCATTGTGATGACAATATGCTTTCTTATGATACATTTCAAGCCCCATCACCATCGCAAGTTATTTTTTTCATCGTCACATAGCTCTCCACCATTGACACACTTTAGGGGAAGCATGTTTTCTTCCCGTACCATTTCTAGAAATTATCTCTAGTGTCTATTGCCACACTTCGGCTCCACACATCATGTCTAATCTTCCTAAAAATTATCATACCATTTGATACACACATTTTATCATGATTACCCTATGACGTAATCTAGTTCTATTGTTCTTACTTGACTACGAGGGTATAAATATAAAATTAACCTCACCACATTCACTCTTCACGCTCTATGCTTCATGATATATCCTTCTCGTACACATTCTCAACCATTTACCAAAAACACAATCTTGTTCTATGGTTCATTCTTTATTTTTGATGGGTATTTTATAAATGATCCTCATTTCATACACATCTGTTGGGGGCACTCTTCTCCTTCCATATTCACATATTTCATACCATTCCATCACACTTATACATTGCATTTTAATATCTTGGTTACTCTTAATCTTTCTTTCTTACACGATTTACATGATGCACTTTGCTTATTATGCTATTCAAATGCTCGGTATGTCATTATCCTTATCTATACAAACATGCGTGTTCACTTGGTCTTTTGGAGTGAATGGATATCTCTTACAATTTTTTACATGTTACAATGATGCTCAACACTATATTTGTTTCCATTCCCACCGAGGCTCGTAGTGGCATTTACCTTTCCTATTCTCACACATCATAGGTGTTATTATTTCATCCTTTACTACTTCAACTTTCTAGCATGTTACTTTCTACATACATTCCTTGACATACTTTTTATCTTTCTAACACACTAACGAGTGCTTCATGTGTAAAATTTTCCTTGTAAGACTATATGCCACCATGGTTATCTAATACACTTTGTTTTCCATTACTTTCTATTGTATGTTATTATTTTTGGGATATTCCCTATGGCTTGTTTGATCAATGTTTTATTTCATATGCTCACTTCTACCCTGATTGTCTTGTGACATTATGAGCAATGTCCCATGTTTGAAACCCACTTTTTGTGGTCTATCTTATATGCACACTTTCTTGTTACATTATCTTCTTTTGCATGTTAGCTAATTTTTGTACTCACACATGTTACTAGCCACTTTATTTTCATATGCCTTGGTTACTACCATGCACAACCCCTACCTCTTGTAGGTATACAATTCATCTCAACATTAGGTCCTCTCCTTTGGGCCACATTCTCCTACCGATGTCACATGCACCCCAAATGAGGGGGCATACATTGGGTGAACAAATCACCTCTAATAAAACTCAAAGCTACAACACAACAAATCACAATACAAAAAGGCACATGAATAAAGTCACGGAATGTCCTAGAATCAAACTTGGGTTAGAATCACGGTGCATACACCGATTGCCCAAAGCATCGATAGTAACACTTGGGTGCCTATGTCCTCCCCTAGGTGCTAATGTCCACGTGGTCATATACAGATCATCTTGTCTAATCAAAACAGTTCATAGAATCTTTTAGATAAATTTTCCATTATAGAACAATCCTCTAATTACAAAATTCATTCTATCTCCAACATTTTATACAATCGAAATAATTCACAAATAATTCAAAATAATTTGGGACAACAAGAACAAATCAGGGATGAACCATCTGCAAGTGGTTCTTATTGGCAGAGTCATGAAAGGAGAGTAAAACTAGACCTCTCTTCCCACAAGTTGTTCTTTGGCATTAGATTTCCCAAAAAACTCACCATTGGCATGAGATCACCCAAAAAAATCACACTAAGCCTAAGATTTCCCAAAAAATCATTATAAAGGTGAGATCACCAACAAAATTTCTATTCACATCATTTCAAGACACTTTTTTATCCTTTACACTATTTTACATCAAGTGTACACTTTCCTTTACTACTAATTTTACACACTTTTACATACTTTGCTCATATTTTTCATATACGAGACTTTGAATACTCTTTCACTCTTCTTTTATAGGTCCATCCTTAATATGCAACAAGAACTAACCTAAAAAAATGGTACAAGCACAATAATAGGTACAATGCAACACATATGTTTCACCCCTAAGGTCACTTTCCTTTCCTAGTCTTCCATGCTTAACTTTTCCACTCGGCATGCTTTTTTCTGCATGCTCTATAGAATCATAAGGTACATATCTCTTATCTACTTTATGTTATTGATTATTCAATAAACAACATAAAGTGGGGAAAATTTAGACACAAAATCACACACTTGGGTACATTTCCAGGTCCTAAAAACATACTAGCATTTATATGATTCCTAAGTAAGAAAACTAGTGGTTGACAACTATCTTTGACCTCTTTTATTTGTTTCTTATTTTCTATTTGGTCTTACACACCCTACAAACTAGTAAAGAATTTATTGATTTATCTTTTATGGCTTGAGACACCGCGCCAAGCACTCATGTCCCCTTTGGGTGCCCTTGACCCTTTCTCACCTTACTCAATATTTTTGGGTCTCTTTTATCTTTTAGGAATCTTTTTCACATATGGGTCAAGCTTTTGGTTGTCAATTAAAAAATCCAAAAAGGGGAATCATATAAATACATATTTATGTGTTAAAAATCATATAATAATTTTGACACCATTGCGACACAACAAACAAGATTAGGGTCCTTCACATCACTAGCACACGATCTAATCAACAATGCCTAAGAACCCCTTTCCTACACTAGACGCCCTATCCGACATCATTCTCGGGTCCCAAATTTTACAAATATCAATTACGATTTTTTTCATCATTTTCATCACTTATCCCTACCGATAATAGTTTTAGATCGCATAGATATCAACTAATTCATATTTTCTCTTTCTCTTGCTTATGGTTTCATATTTTACATCTTAGTTTTCTTGTGTCATTATTGTATTGTATAATTTGTACATAATTTATTTTAGTAGCTACTTTACAATTAGATTTAATTCAAATTAAATTAAATGAGTTGATAAAACATCTCTAACTCCATATTTACTTTAGAAGTTTTATGATTATAATTTTTCATCATCATAACTAACCCTTTCCCTCTCAAAAGATTTATTGTGTGCAACTTAATGTAAAATTATTATAACTTATTCACACATCTAAATATTTTCCCTAAATATTATATTTGAATAAGTATGTCTTTCACCATTATGTGAGGTACATAAGATCTTACCTTCAAATTGAGTATGTATGATCTAAATGTCTTCACTCCTTTCATCAAATCAAAACATTTATTTTCCATGAGATTATAATTAATCTAAACATGTTGTAATACTTTTATACCAAATTTTATGGGTTGTTCAAGTCCTTACAAGTTCTTACAGAGAAAATAACATCTACTTTATGTGGAGAAAACAATGAAAATATGAGTCTCCTTGCCATATTGAGGAATGGAAATAACTAGTTCTTGTTTGTGAGCCTATTTTATATCATAAAATTATTGGTAAGCCTCCATGGTCCACTCAATCACTTGTTATTTCTACAACATATAGGTGATTGGGATTGCGATCTCAATAAAATTATACACAAAATAACTAACAAATTTAATTTTAGGAAAAAATGATTAAATATCCTTTTTAGAGCATGGAATAGGAATGTTTTTAATAGACTTTACTCTCTCCAAATAAATCATAACACCTTCCTTTGAAATGGTTTAACCAAGGAAATTTCCTCTTTTATTTTGAGGAGATCCCATACTCTCTACATTTGAATATTTTTTCCAAATGACCCATATGTTTTTTTTTGAAAACATAGTATTATCATCCTAATATATAAGGTATGATTTCATTTATCAAGATCATAAAATTATAATCCTTGGCTCTCTAAAATGTAGCTCTAGCATTAATGGAACCAAAGGTAAGGATACATACACATAAGTTCCCTAAGGAATGGTAAATGTAATCTTGTCTCTCTTATTCCTTGACCAAAACTAGATATATATAGATAATCCATTTAACATTGACATTAATTAAGATCCATGAACTTTTGTAGAAAATCATAAATGTTTAGTATTGGATGATTATCTTTCACGGACATTTTATTTATATTTTTGAAGTTCATACACATCAATATGTCTCCCTTATTATTTCTTATTAGAACTAAGTTAAAAATCCATTATGAGGATATTATTCTTGAATGATTCATCATTTTGAATTTATCAACTCACTCTCCATTTTTTTCCAAGGTGGGATTGATGCGCCTTTATTTTTGTCTAAAAGGATTTGTGTTAGGTTATACAAGTGATGCAGCCTAGAATTTACTAGATAACACCCTAGTCACGCCGGCACATCACTCGGACTTGACCGAGCACTCACCAGAGCGCACAAAGGTACCGGGTCCCCTTTAGGATTGTTGTAGTAAGATGTTAGCATGATGAAGGGAGAAACATATAGATTCATAAATAATCCATCATTCTACAATGTATGCTACCCTCATATCTATGAAAGAACAAGATTAAACAATAATCATGATTGAATTAATAACATGCACTACACAACTACACACAAAATGACACTTATATTCAGCCAATATCTTCCATTTATTAATAAATAAAAAAGCTCCTTACAGTATTATCAATCTATACCAACCAAAATATGGATATGATACAATAATTCAGTCATATGCGTATATGCACACTTCACACTCTATATATTATCTATTACATGTACATCCTCACACATTCATACACACTTCTACTATGTACCTAACATCATATATATAGGGTGGGGACTTTCCCTTCACCGCTTATCTATTCCAAAAATAAGCCGCATCCTATTGATAGCCACACGCCGTTTACAAGCATAGCCACACATGCAAGTGTGTTATCTATAGTCCTCTTGTAGTTAATCTGAAGTGTCAATTCTATTCTCAGCTTGTCTCCATGCAAAATTCTTTGATCCAATTCTCCAAAGATAGACAATGCATGGCATGCACATCCCTACATCATTGGTGTGTTCCACATGCCACCTTCTAAAAATAGGTCTTCATGCTCAAAATCAGCTAAGTCCTGAAAGTTGAACTTTCCTTCCGTGCATGGGTCCTTCTTGTCCTTCCGCGCCATTGGTTCGGAACCTTCTTATCCCACGCGAATTCTTGTGTGATCTTTGACATGTATTCTTTGATTAACATTACCAAACTTATTTTCATCCTAACAATGGGTATCTCAAAAAATTGAAGTAAAGAATTAAATAATGGAAAGAAGAAGAATGAATGAATGTAGAAAAATAAATAATTTTTATTAGACAGACCTCCTATGTATCACTTTGTAGTATCAACTTTGGATACTCCTCCTTTATTTTGGCTTCCAAAATATGTCATTCGATGAGTGCTTGTTCTAATTTTTCTCGGGATATCCACATAAATGGATTCCAACTCATCTCGTGTAATCTCTCCTTTCTCATTTTGCATAACCAACACAACACCGAAATTGATGTCATTCTTCCGTCTAGAAGGTCCATCTTCTACGCAATTATCTTCCCAAGCTCTTCTAGCCAAGTCTTATGCGGTTCTTGTCTTTGCTTTGTCAGGGCCTCGCACTTCACTTTAATCATTGATAATCTTTCTACACGGCCCAAGGTCTCATATTTCATCACTTTCTATACTTCATTTTTCATTTCTAAGGTCTTTATGTTGATAACTACCTCTGGGGTTGTGCATATGTTTAAATCCTGGTCTTCTTTGTTCAATACTTCTTGTAATGCTTACAATAACCCTTCATAAGATGTGATCCTTCTCATCACCAAGGATTTCTCCCGTTCAACATCTTGCTCTGAAATTCTTGGCACTGGCATGCATAGAGGTTCATCTTGAAGTACCAAGTCCACCAACTTTCCTACATAATGTATCACTGAAGGAAACGTCTATGATACTTTGGCATCCAAGTGTGGCCTTCTGCTATGATGAAATTTTCCCCAATCTCCTATGTAATGCTTTGATAAACACCTTGTTCTTCTTTTGTGTGAAGTACCTTTCCTATTATGTGCACTATCTCTACATCCTTTGTCTTCAGCTCCTCGTGCGAGTGCTCGATCATGGCAGCTTTGTCCATATTTCTTCTAGCCACCTCAGCAAAAAAACTTTCACTAATGCATTCTTGACTGCTCATCGACATGACAAAGAGGCTTTACTATCATGTGTCTCACTTGGGGTGCCTTCTTCACTTGTCTTGAAATGTATGAATCTTTGCACACATCAAAATCAGGCTCATTTGTGTGGGTGTGCATTGACCACGATAGTTTCTTTCAAGTACACATAGTTTCCATGTCGTCATCCATTAGCTCCCGAAAAATAAATCCTTTTGTGCTATCATGTTTTGGAAGTGGGCATGGGCAATTTTTCCTATGTCCTCTGCATACCCCATGGTTGGTGGAATGTGTTCTCCACTTATTCTTCTAGACCATTACTACTTAGGAACTTTAGCTTCCAAATTTGGGACTTGTGTCTCCATGTCCTGAACATTCTCTGTAGCTGTCTCCTCAGGTCTTTTCTCATCCTCTTATTTTTCCTTTGATTCCTCACCCTATTCTTCTGTGTTCTCTGGAAGTGTAGGAAAACTAGGCATGTTCTCCTCTGACTCTTTCACCTCCCCATTTAACTTTAGTTTCCTCCTTCTCTGCATGGTTACCTCCTTCTATGGAGAGAGTCTAGGTGATTTGTGCATAGTGGTTGGAGTAGCACCTTGGGTCCTTGTTCTCCTAAATACCCTCTTAAACCTGTGCTCCGCTTGGACTACATTCAATTATTCATCATCCCCCTCTTGTGGCTGAGGTGGTGTAATTGCGTGCTCAAATTCACCCTTATCTCGTAGGATGTCTCCTACCTTTATGCTCTAAACCCCCACTATCTTCACACTCCTCCTCCTCATGCTCCACTTCAATTTTCTCGGTGGGCTTAGGAGATGGGATGTTATCCATTGTATGCTTTCCTTTGGTGGTGTTGGAAGTGTGAACTCACCTTCCACATATTTTTATTCTCCATCTTTGGCTTTAACTGGAGATACACCAATGTTTCCCCACATCTACTATAACCAGACTTATTGGCTTAATATTCAGCACTTCTGAAATGATCCTCTCTGTATAAGCACTTTTGTCAGGATACACATACTTCTTCCTCAATGTATGGCAGTCACAGTCTACCTTATTTGTATTGAAGACCAGTCAACGCCTATCTATAAATCTATGAATAGATGCTTGGAAATACCTTATAGTGAATGCATAAGGCAATTTACACCAAGGGCTCTAGACTCCATCTTTCATTGGGAAGCGTGTGATGTAGAAATGGTGATATATAGCAAACCGAACTTGTTTTTCTACCACTCTTTGGTAGGTCCTTTAGGATGTGTCACTCTTCCCCAAATGCTGCACAAAGCTTTTCATACCACTTCTCTACCCTTTGCTTTATGTCATCTGTCATGGCCCCCTTGCATAGGTACTTGCTAAATCTTTCAACTGGGGACTTTTTCTCCATGGGGTATTCCCATACTTTTTCCTTCAGTCTGTTTGGTACTCCAATCTCCATGAATACTAGTGATAGTAGAACAACCCCAAAGTTGATCTTCCCTCATGTGCACGCTTATTTGACTATTTACTCTGTAATATAGCCTGCAATGTTGTAGATTTTCCCTTCTGACATCTTATGTGCCACATGTAACCACATAGTATTTACCTATGACCACCACTCCTAATCATTCAACTTTGTAACAAGGTGGGTTGTAGCTTGCACAACTGGATAGTTCTTCAATTTTTCTATGTCCATTCCGTGCGGACCCTTCAGTACCCCAACTCCTATTTGGTCCTTACAATCACGAATTTATCTACAAGATCACCTTTTATGTCCTCTCTTATGGCCTTCAGACCTGTAACTGATGAGATAAGCACAGATGAGATTCTAACTCTATGTCTGCAAAGTAGAAGAAGTCTTTATGCACCCTGCTCATGAGACACTAATACAAGGGCTCATACTTCCCAAAATACGGAAGCTCATACAACTGGTAGACCCTAATTCTCTTCAAAAGCTTCTCACCCGCATCGTCATAAACTAGCATGTCATCTATTGTGCACTTGTTCATCCTAGCAGTGAGCAAGGAATCGAGCTCCTTCTTATTCTCTAGAGTCTTGTGATTGTATTCACTTACTTTGCTCTTTCTAATGGGTGAATCCCATTCTTGGCCAACGATGACTCCTTCTAGATATTGCATCTTTGAAAAATGGCTTTCAGGTGCCATCTCTTCCTCCTCGATGACCACCTTCTTCTTTCCTTTTACTACTGCTGTAGATGCCTTCTTTGGTGCCATTTTTACCTTACAAATGTCTCCTTTTCAACTTTGGAACTTTGTAAATCAAACCCTAGCTCGATTCAAACATGCCCTAGGTGGAAACTTTGTAACCTAACTCTTTTCCATCTCCCTACTTTGCTCAAACCCTTCACCACCGGGGATGCAAGCTTCTTGTCACATAGATCTAGCTGTCACGCTTGGTTTCACACCCTTCACACCTTAACTCGATCATTTGGCTCTTCACACTTGGATATTTCCTCAAATACTCTTAGTCACAATGGTAAAAATGAATCTACATTCCATCCTTATATTTTTTTCAAATTTTGATGCATTTATTTCTCCTTCACCTATAAAATATCCCTCATTCATTAACCAAATCCATTTATTACATGTAGTACTGACTTCACACCTAGCTATAACCTTCTAACATGCCTTCCTACCCTTTAGTCACAAACTTCTCTTCATTGCACCCCTTACACCCAAGTACCTCATCACTTTACCTTCTCCCGGTAGCTAGCATGGCCTCCACTAACCTTGCATTATACTATCCTTTCATTCATCTCCATCCTTGGTCACTTTTGAGAAGAAATCTTCTTTTGACTTAAAGCACACCGATAGCTATTTATTCCTTTCAACTTTTGATTCCCACGGTCTTTTTCTTGGATAACTAAAACCACCCCACACTAAAAGTATGTGCAGTCCTCTACACATACACATTATTCATATATTAATTAGCTTTGTATGTGTAAGCGTGCTTATTACACACAAAAAAATAACTAAATTGACAAAGTATAATGATAATGAAGGAAATACATTAAGGAAAATACAAAATTAAAAACCTTAGCTAAATGGAAATACTACCTTATTATAAGCACCAAGAAGACTTATTTATAGTAGGGCTTTAGCCTAATCCCGTTAAAGTAACTAGGTAGCCGTGTTCCATCAAGTGCTTTGAATGGCAAGCACTGATTCAAGTATAGAAGTGATAACATACAACCTCAACTAATGTACTTTGAGCTTTCTGGATGGCGCAAGAACTTTAAGTCATAAAGAAGTACCATTTTGCAATCTCAAACTTCTTATCCCTTATGTTTCTATCATGCTATTCCTTCTATCTAGAATTTCCCTACTTTTGACTCCATCATATTATGGCTCGGTGCTCATCCATTTGAATCATATTTTTTATATGCTCTTCTAAATCCTGTTCATCACTAGACCTCCAGCATGCATAATGCGTAAAGAAGGTAACATAAATTCTATAGGGAGAACAAATTTCATGCCAAAAACCAACTAAAACAGTGTGGATTTGTTCAGTGTCTTCTAAGTTATATGTGCCCAAAGCATAGCTGACTCTTTGTCATCCCAATCCTTTCTTCCAACATCGCATATTTTTGTCAAAGTCTAGCTCAAAATCTTGTTGAATGCCTTAGCAATTTTGTTTGCTTAAGGATGGTAGGGTGTATTTTTATGGTGTGCAACCATAAACTCATCTAATAGGATCTTGATTGTCTCATTCAAAAGTGTGTGTCTATCAATTTTCAAGGTTAAAGGACATCCATAGCACATAAGAACATTCTCCTATAGAAACCTAGTTGTTGTAGTTGTGCAGAGTCCTTCATAGGTGCTATTCCCCCCGTGTGAGATAATCTATGTAAGTAATGATATAACGTGATCTAGTCCTAAGCTCGGTTGATGAAATAGGTCATATAAAGTCAATGGACCATTTCTCAAATGGTTCAACACTAGTAATCAGTCTCAAAGGAATCTCATCTCTTTGCCCTAGTCTTCGAGATGTTGACAATGATCACACGCCTTACAATATTATTTATAGTCCTTATACAATGTCTCCCACCATAATCTAGCAAGTAGGATCTTCTAGGTAATCACATCACCTGCATAATGGCCTCCTTCAATACTAGTATGAGCTTCTTCCATGATATCCTTACACTCATGATCTAATACACAACGACGCAATACTTCATATCTACCTAGCTTGTAGAGGTCACCATTGATTAACATAAACGATGCCACGTGTATAGTAAGCTTCTTCTTTTCTAATGATTTCATTCCTTCGGTGCCATACCTGTTCATAGAAAAATAGCAATGCCTTCCAATTCCATGGGCACGTATTGTAACCTATACAATTGTGTATCTGGAATGGTTTCTTCAATTGTCTGTGCTTCCTCTCCTGATTTGATTCTAGATAAATGGTCTGGTCTAGAATTGATTTTCCTTGGCTTCACCACAATTGTGAAGTCAAAATATTGAAATAGGAGCACCCATCTACATATACACCCTTGTAAGATGAGCTTGTTTACCAAGTACTTTAATGCCATATGATCTGTATAAAACACAAATGGTGTTGCTAACAAGTACTATCGAAACTTGTGTAATGCATAGATCATTGACAAATCTTCGCGCTCTATAGTTGTATAATTCTATTCAGCAAGAGTCAGCTTCCTTCTAGCAAAAAAATTAGATGATCTATAATACCTTCACTAGGTTGAGCTAACACAATGCCAATGGCCATGCTAGAAGCATCCACATGCACATGAAATGGTTTATCCCATGAGGAAAGTGTAGAATGGGCATGGTAGTAAGTTTCTCTTTTAATATCTCAAACGTGTGCTGTTGTGGTTCTCCCCAATAAAATGAACCTTTCCCCTTTAGTAATTATTCCAAGGGTGTAATAGTTTTTGCATACCATTTTATGAATTTTCTATAATATATTGTATGACCCAAAATTCCATGCACCTCACTTTGGATGGTAGGCTCTTCCAGGCCTAAAATGACGCAACCTTGGTTGGATCAACCAAGAAACCTTCCTTCTAGATTATATGTCCTAACAAAGTATCCCAAAAACGTAGAAAATATGCACTTCTTGATGTTCAAAGAGATACTCAATTGTCTGCACCGTTCAAACATTAAGCATAGATTGTCACAATGATCTTTCACAAGCCCATATACTATCTAATCATCTAGGTAGACCTATAATAAGTTGTGAATAAAATATTTGAATGCCTGAAAAACTATGCGCAAGAATACAATAGGCATGTTTTTTAATCCAAAGGGAATCATAGTATAGGAAAAACTACCCCATTCAATAGTAAATGTTGTCTTTTCTTGATCCTCTTGAGCAATCCTAACCTGATGATACCTAAAAACCCATCTATGAAGGAATATATTTCATGCCCTGTAACTCCTTCTAGTATTTCCTTAGTGAATGGCATAAGGAATCAATTTGTGACGCATGTAATATTCAGATCCCTGTAGTCCACACATATCCTAATCCATCCATCCTTCTTGACATTGATCACCATTGGGATAACCCATTCTGACTCATCAAGGGGCTTGATAATTCCATATTTCAACATTTTATCAATTTATTCTCTTACCTTCTCATGCAAATTAGGATTAATTTTGTAAGGTATCTTTCTAACTCGAGCGTGCACCATCCTTAAGTTTTATCTTCATTTCCCCAAGTGATTCATGTATGCATTTAAGTTCATGATACCCTTGAGGGAATAAGTCATAATAATCTTTGAGTAACTCGATGATCTTTGCTACCTCCGTATGACCCGGTAGTCTCTAATTACGCCCTCCTTAGGCTCGGCCTCCGAACCTATATTCACCTTCTTTATATTCATGGATTCATGGTAGGCATGTGTATCCTTGTCTACACTATCCAAGACCTCTCACACCCCTTGTGAATGTTCAATATTCAGGTTCTCAACTTCCTTGTCATCTACGATGTAAACCATCTTTCCTTTCTCTTTCTCAAGGTGAGCATGTTATAGTAGTATGGAATCCATTTCTTATTCCTTTTCAAAACATGCTCCAGACTCTGTCTCACTAAATAATTCCTGAATATGATCTTATGACTTTGCACTATCTCCCATAGTTAAATGCTTGACAAATTTTAATGCTTCGTCTACCGAGGTTTAGTTGAGAAGTATTCAAAAGTCTAGATCATTTCTGCAATCAAATCTTGCCAGTTCCCAGTTTCTCGATGTAGTTCTACATATACATACCAAGTGCGTGCACATCCTTGTAGCGTAGAATACAATTTGTGCACCTAGAGTGAAGGTGGTAATGCTTCTTGTCCTGCTATCCAGAGTCTCTCACACAGTTGAATGTGATGCTAAACAGGTTGATCACCATGATAAGTGTAGATTTGCATAGGTGTATTTTTTTGTATAAACCTAGTAGACAAAGTGACTCCAATCTCTTTCTAGTTTATAATATTATCTCAATGGACTACCCACTAGCATTTTGGTGTCCCGCGTAGTGTATATACTAACATATATGTCCTTTTAATTTTATCTATCCACTATGTTTCCATGGCCTTCATAAAGGCGGGGAGATCTTCTTCGTCCTGTATACCAAAGCTGTCTGCTACCTATCCATCGAATCAAACAAAGTACATTCTTGCACGTAACCATACTTTTCACCTCGTGTCCTACCAGTTCATATGTACCACGGGCCCAATTTGCACAAGAAATACTCGTAGTATCACTAATAAAATGAGAATCCTCCCACTTTGTAGGATGCCTTCTTTTGATTGCTCATTGACCTCACGGGTCTGAATAATGTGTACACGGACTCTGTTTAAGTCCTCCTCACTTAGAGGCTCAACATATGGCATAGAATTTCCATCTGTCAAAAGTATCACAACCCTTTCCTCCTTTTTTCAAAGATGATATACCCTTATTGAATCTCAAATTAGCATTATTCACATAACACCAAGGGCGTCCAAGCAAGGATGGAAAATGTTCTACTTCTATAAGTGATAATACCTCAAAATCCCCAATGAACTTGGCCCTCTTGTATAGTTATAGATGCATCTTTCAAAACTCCTATAGGAGTGGCCTTAGTCGGGTTTACCATAAATAACACATTAGATGATGGTTACTGATGGGGGCCTCCCATTTGTACCCATACATCTAATGTAAGCACATTTACTTATACACTGTGTCAATCAATATGTTTCTCGACATCCACCCATCCACAACAACATTTAAAGTAATTTATCTATCATAGTCAATGCTATTAGGGGTCGATTTGGATGCGAGAATCTACTATCTCGGTCTCAAGACTTGCACGACGCGAGTGTTTCCTCTTAACCAATTTCCTAGTAGTGGAATAATGTTATCCACAGGTGCAACATCTTACACACCTCTCACGGATAATCGATATCGTTTGGATTGTCTCCGATGCTTTCTTCTACTCCTTTAGGTCTTGTATTTCACCCTAAAGATTCCTTATCACTTCCATAGTATCTTGGTAAACTTCCTTCGATGAACAAGATCTTGGTACCTTGGATCTGCAAAACCTCCTCCTTGGTGATCGTAGGCTTCGGTGTAATGCCTATCTTGCACGTGCCACTTCAGCACATGTAGTAATATTGGTTGTCATACCTCATTTCCTTATGCTATCTTGGGAATCCACTTATCTTCTACCATGTGCTAGATTCTAACCATCCTGACACCTTTGTTTTCTTTCTTATGTTGCTTACTCAGATTCTCATATAAATTTGGGCGCTCCTTAGAGCTATGGTTCTTTCCATAGAAGGAACACGTAATATTCTAAGGACATTCACACCTATAGTGGTAAGGAGATCCACATGTATAACATGTTCAATGAGGGAACTCACCTTTTCCTCCACCATGACCTCATCCTCTATATCCACCACAATATCCACATCCCCTTCCATGACCTCCTTCAAAATTCCCCTCATTCCTGTCATAGCATGTTTGATTATGATCTCAATCCTAGTGCTCATTCTTACCCTTAGAATTATCTGTTATACTTTTCTGTCGTACCCCAAGGTCTATAGCATCCTAGATCTAACCAATCAACCGATAATCCTTAGTATCATGGGTCATGGACCTATAAATTTTATAAAAGCAAGATACATTCTTCCTTATCGTGTGTTGTAATAAAGGATAGTGACTAGCATCATGATTCAAATGAAAGATCTCACAAGTCCAACAATAATGAGTGTATAGATCTGCGAGGGCAACTATCCTTGGTGTGACCTTCCACTTCACAATCTATACACCAAATTCTGAAGCACGTCTTATGGGATGAATTTGCTTTGATAGCTTCTCTAACTACTTTTCCACAACTACAATTTGTGCCTCTAGAAGTGGACTAACACCGATGTCGATGATCCCAACTTCCTCAACACGTAAAGTTGCTTTCGGTGCTTCACGTGGATCGATTACCATTACTCTCCGGGTTCAAAGTTACCATCAATATCTTGATAACCAGGTGGAATACCTTGTAAATATGTTCCTCTTGGATATCGCAAAACTAGAATTCAACTATCTCTAGGAAAGAGTATGTCGAAATTGAATATTCTAGAATATAAGCTGTTTAGAACACCATGAAACCACATATCCACAAAGTGCAAGTCCAAATCAAATTAGCATCATAAAGAGTTTGAAATTATTCTTGTGTATAGACAAGTGCACTATACCTCCAATTCTCTTTGAGATGCATAAGTAGTAAGCCACTCATATATTTCTACTAGAAAGATAGTGAAAAATATCTCATATAAGCTATCATATAGATTTTGTTCTACCCAAGTGTGTGCATTAAACTCAGATCCACTATTGAACCACCATGCATATTCTTCCTCCATATCATGTATCCATTCCTTAATACTTTCTAGAGTTAACTGGTACATCTTCATCATGAACCATCCTAAAAACAACTAAAAAAGAGTTCTGGCAATGGAACCAATGATGCAACCTAGAATTTACTAGATAACACCCTAGTCACGTTGGCACATCACTCATCCTTGACTGAATGCTCACCTGAAGTGCACAAAGGTACCAAGTCCCTCTTTAGGGTTCTTGATAACAAGATTTTAGCATGATGAAGGAAGAAACATATAGATTCATAACTAGTCCATCATTCTACAATGCATACTACCCTCGGATCTATGAAATAACAACCTTAAATAGTAATCATGATTGAATTGATAACATGCACTACAAAACTACACACAAAATGACACTTAGATTTATCCAATATATTCCATTTATTAACTAATATAGAATCTCCTTATAGTATTATCATTCTATACCAATATGCGTATGGATCTGATACAATAATTTAGTCATATGTGTATATGAACACTTCACACTCTGTATATTCTCTGTTACATGTACATTCTCACACATTCATACACACTTCTACTATGTACCTAACATCATATATATAGGGTGGGAACTTTCCTTCACCGCTTATCTATTCTCGAAATAAGTTGCATCCTATTGATAGCCACACACTATTTACAAGCATAGCCACACATGAAAGCATGTTATCTATAGTCCTCTTATAGTTAACTGAAGTTTTAATTCTATTCTCAACTCATCTCCATACAAAATGCTTTGATTCGATTCTCCAAATATAGACAATGCATGGCATGCACATCCCTTAATCATTGGTGTGTTTTGCACGCCACCTTCTAAAAATAGGTCTTCATGCTCAAAATCATCTAAGTCCTGAAAGTTTAACTTACCTTCTTCTTGTCCTTCTTGTCCTTCTGTGCCCTTGGTTCTGGGCCTTCTTATCCCACACAGAATCCTTGTGTGATCTTTGACATGCATTCTTTTATCAACGATAGGTTTAACATGTTGAATGATATCCTCCAAATATAATTTCAAATCCTCATATGACCAAGAAAGGTAGTTTGTATACTTCCTTACAATATTAATGAGATATCTAATTTCATTCTATTTAATACTTTTGCTAATAAAAATTTTCCCTAAGAGTTACATCTGATCCCAAGTTAACCTCTTTAATATATTCTATTTATGGAACATATTGACTTTTTACTCTATATGTAGTGTCAAAATATCTTTCAAGTGTTACCAATCCCCTTGAGATTTTATTTGACTTAAATTAGATCACTTATTGATTCAAAAGAACTTATTTTACCTCTTTTTTATTGGTAATAATTGGATAGGCTCCAGGGACATTACAAAAGATATTCGTTAAAGATCACAAAGGCATAAAAACACCTCCAAAAAGAGTAAAAAGGAATTGACTCAAAACACCATACAAAGGAGAAAAACTATGAAAATAGATTCGGAGAAAAACCTAGACAAAAACAAGGAAAAATAGAAACAAACAACAAAAAGTTAGAAAATGAGAAACTAAAGAGTCTTAAACCTAGTTCTTGAGATCGGTCTTGCCTTTGTAGTTTGATGTTGAGGTAGATTCTCTTGATCATCTAAACTACTAATCCCATGCCTCATATTTTTACCTTAGAAAATATCATTACCCCTTTACAATAAAGAAGATCAAGTCTCTATCCACACACATAGTATCATCTTTCATCCTCTTAACCATTCGATAAGGTTACTATTATCGCCTTCGGGAGGCTACTGATACTTTCCAGGTGAGTCCAACCTTTGAGACACGGATACAAAAGGATTATTCTTCATCATGTGCTTAATATTGACATTCATACTAGATCCTCTTGCCAAGATTTGAAGAGCTAAAGCCACTTTGAAATATCTACTTATCTTGTTCTTCTTCTTTAACAACTTTAATATTTTTGATAGGGGTGAGAAATCCTCCAAATCATCATTAGAAATACCAAAGCATTTTCAGAGAAAGAAAACCTAGGTCCTAAAATAGGGAGCTAGCTTTCACTAATAATAAGCCCATAATAGAGTGGAGAAATCAATTTATCATCCTATAAATATAGAATGGAGTTCTTCAAGAAGTAAAAAAATAAAATTGAACGCTCATCCTTCTATTATGATGAAAATGATTTAACAGACATAAATGGTGAGTGTGTAATTTACTTAAACTTACCATCTAGGGTGATGTATTTCATGATATGGAAATATAATTTCAACCACCTTACTGGTAAATCCACCCTTATGATATCCTCCTCCATGAACAAAATTATTTCATGCACATGAAAGGAAGTGTCCAATTACTCCATCGTTATTGATCTATCTTTAAATAATTATGATCATATGTTGGTATGCATGACACCTTTGAGATTAAATATTCTATAACATACAAATTGATGCCCCTAATAGTCACCAATCCATTATCCCAAGATATCACAAAATATATTTACAGATCCGAGTCAAAACCTTTTAACTTGAACAAATAATTAGTGATTCCACATTTCTTAATAATTTTGTAAATGGTGATATCTCTCTGTGCAATGCTATGTATGAGGACGTCTCCACACAAACACACCCATAGTAAAATTGATAACATGAACCTCCAAAACCTAAGAAAAACCAACAATATAATGAAATCAAAGCCCCTTCCTTGACCAAAATACCCAATAAATTTTCACGTTGAAAAGGTAAGACAATCATAAAAATAAGTTTCCAAACATCCTTCACACTTGAAATATCACAACCCTCTTTCATCATTTATTACCCTTAAGATCCATGTGGGAAGAGTGTCCTCACATTTACATGAGGACTTAGAGTGGTCATTGAACCCATAAATAGCTAACCAATTGGCACATTGGTTTCCTTCATGACGTGTGTGATTAATACATCAAGTCCTTAAACCTAAGTAACAATCTATAAATATCCTCCATAATGTTTTTAATATTTCAAATGACTCCAATTTCCTTCTTCATTTATTGAATAATATAAAGTGATTCTCCTTCAATTTATAGTTTATTAATATTTAGAGAAAAAATTATAGGTAAACCACACAAAACCGTTGATGCTTCAACATAATTACAAGTTTTATAAACCAAAGGAACTACATAATATTTTATCATAACTCCTGATATTTTCCTAATAATGCATCCTGATCCAACTAACCAAGGATCCCCTTTAGAAGCTCCATCAAAGATTAGTTTGAACTAACTAGGAGTAGGTTTAACCCATATGATGGAACGTCTTGTAACACCCTATTATCTTATCAATTTTCCCTGATGAATATGTCGGGTTTTGGAATGTTTCTTCAATGGAATTTCATTCTATTTGGTTTTTTATGCATGGATGGTATGTATGTGCATCTCTGTAGCATGTTGGCATATTGTGATTGTAATATAATATCTAACAAACTTGCATACAATTGTAATAAGATTGGGAGTAGGAATATTATTGAACTCATAGTCTAAGGCATGTAGACTGTGATCAAAATCTTATGTTACTTATATTAGTTTTGATGATCATTTTGAAAAATGGGAGCTTCGGTACTTGTTCAATATGACCCTATCACCAGAGCTGAATTTTTTTAACAATAGCTAAGGTGCTAGAAATAATGGATTAGGTTATGTACTAAGTAATCCTACGGTGATTATTATTGTGTTGCTTAAACAAACATGGTCTTAGTAAATATGGGTTTGGTTTAAATAAATTAGGGACCTATTTGATGACTATACAAGGATGATGCTTCAGAATAATATCATGGTTCGATCATATGGCCTACGCTATTATCTTGAGTCATCATCATAAAGTGGACTGGTAATATTAAGGAATTGCTTAGTTTTATAAGGCTCTAATGTTATTACATAAATGAGCCTAAGTGGATAAGTAACCTAACCTTAATCTAAGATAATTTTTATGAATTCAAAATTATGAATGCTTATATCAATATTAGTTATGCCTTGGCATATATATATTAAGGGACCTAATATTGGAAAACTATGTGATAGCTCGAAATGTTAAAAGTTACTAAGGTAATATAGTTGGGGAACTAAATTTTTATGGACTATGGTCAATGGATAGAATGAGGAGATTTATTTCATGAAGGGGTGAGATATCACCCATCTTTCCCCTCATAAATGGTACTTGGCAATTAAGTGGTGCATTAATGGACACCACCAACTAAAATTAGTCACAATGACCAAGGATGGAAGTTTCTGCTAAACTGATGGTTAGTATGTTGCAAGTCATGGTTAATGGAAGTTAGGGCACTTTGCTAAACTCAAGTTGGAAACATGAAGGGTGGCATGAATTTTAGAGGGAACTCAGAGTGTCCTCTTATGCATTAATTTATACTCGAACTTCACCTCCACCACTTCGGGGAATGTGTAAGAGGTTTTGTGTGGAAAAAATCGAATAGATATTTCATTTTCATTATTTTTTAGAAGTATCATAGAGCTCCACATGATATTTGGAATTCATATTTTGTTGCTCGATTTTACTCAAACTTGTGCATTTAATATCTACAATTGTGAATGAGGAATGTAAGTAAGATATTATTTGTTGTGGGATATAAATAGGTATGATGGAGGTTGGAGGTTAAATATTTTATTTATTAAGATAAGTTATTTGCAAGGTTTTTCATTAGTGTTATATATATGCATTTTTGGAGTTACTGTAAGGGTTCTTGTCATTGTTCTTGCGAAAAATATTTTTCATAGAGTTCTTAAAGGATTTTACTTGGGCTGGAATGATTCAAAAGGATCCGCTAACACTTTCGGGCATGATGAGCCATAAATCTCTCTCTTAATTATTTACTCCTAATAATTGTAAAAATCAAATCATTGTAGTGGAATTTGATGGTTTTGTGTATAAACAAATTTTGGGTGTTAATACCAAATATGGGGGTATTATTGTTCAATTTATGTACTTGCTTGAAGCTTGTATGAACTCGCATAAATGAAATAGTGTTTTTGAGGATTGTACTTGTGATAAATTTTATTGGAGTAATACAATTTACCTTTAAGAACTGTGGTGGTGGTAATCATTATGTTTTGTATCCTTAACTAACTGTTGATACGAATCTTCTAATTTTGTTACTAGCTATAATTTTTATTTTACCTTGAGGGTACTAAGATAGTTGGAATACATGTTCTTCAATATGGATCAAAAAGGGGTTTTATGGGAAACATACCATACTATTATACTTTGATTTGAGTTCCTTATGTGGGCTTTGTTATCCAAAATAACTCCCTAGTTACTTGGACAAATACATTGCATCTTGAACATACTTCATTTTCTCCTTTAGCACATTCCCAGTTGCAGATTCTTTACGCACTCTTGTATGCTCCTCCTTTCCTTCACATTTTATTTTCCTTCTTTTCTTTGTTCCATTTTCCCTCACGTGCACCTTTTGCACATTCTCCTTCTTCCCAACCAAGTCCCGACATTCTTTGTGCACCCCTTTCTTATTGTTGGACATAATTTTGTAATGATTGTGCCTCTGCCATATAATCTTTCCTTAGATATTCCTCCCATTTATCCCATGCATGTTACCTTTATGTGTTCCCTTCCTCTATTTTCCTCCCATGCCTCACTCTTCCATATGTGTGCCTTTACACCTTCTGCGCCATTATGTGCCACGTGTTATATATTAGACTTTTAGTGTACTACACACAACTAGTAAAAACACACCAACTAGGTGCCAAATCCTTGCAACAAATAATTTGACACATGGTACAAAATGAAAAATTGGCTACATAGTTGGTTGGTCCTTCAATCAATCACTCGTGTCATGTGTCTTGTGTGTTCAGTTTACACGACAACTTATGAAAATCATAACTTCTACTACATGGTTATGACACACACACACACCTGGTCTCATTTGAAAGTTGCTAACATGGGCTACACTCTAGACTATCCAAGTTTAAATTTTGGTGGGATTTGATAGGTGATAACCTGGAAAATGCCTTTGATTACATTAATACAAGATCTGATTGCTCCAACAACCTGATTTTCTTCGTATCTCACCCCTTTTCTTCTCCCACATGTCAAACAGACTTGGAGAAGCACATTTAGTAGATTTACATGAATTGAATGCTTGTTGTTGATGGTTATGATTCAAATCCAAGTTTTCCCTCTTTCTCCTCTTCTTCTCTCACTGATTCATCTATAAATGTAAGAGCATGGCTCATTGTAAAGGGTTGGACATTTTGGATCCTCTAGCATTTTCTAAGGACTTTGTATCTTTGTATTTTGAGTTACAGACCTCTAGATCTGGTTCTTACATGTGGATATCATCCTTCGATACTATTATAATTGACTTTTCCTTTTTGTAAGTAATAGAAGAATTTTTGTGGCTATTCTCTACCTTAACATGTTTGTATCCTTATTTCTTTCCTCTCATTTGTATTGTGTGCTTGTTATGCCATTCTAAATCCCTTACAATTCTTTTTTTGTTGTGTCTCATGGAATCGATCGTGTGAATGCATTATGGTCTATGTTGCACATGCCTAGCCTCCCTTTATGCTTTCTCCTCACTTCCACTTGAAACAGATAGTGTTCATCCCACTTTTTCTAGTGCTATCGCCTCCTTAGTTTTAGTTTTCCATTTTTATTATCCTTCTATCCCTAGTCCCTTGGCATTGTTAGCTTAGGTTTTCCTTCAATATTAGGATTAGTAGTAGTATTAGAGGTAACTAGAGGAACCAACTTTCCTGAGGTCTATCTCGTACGAGCAGTCCCACAACTTGGAGATATTCCCATTGTTGACTCAAACAAATCGATTCGTTTAGATCGAGACATGGCTGTAATTTTGATAACCAATAGTTTCTAGCATGCACTGTGGGACCAACATTGAAAAATTAATTTTCAGCGTTGCTAAGTTTGGTGTGTGATTGAACAATCTCTAATATTTGGTGGCTTGTTTTAACACATCCGACGACTCCACACACATCTAAATCTAATGTTTTCAAGATGCGCTTTGAGTGCCTTTAATGAGAAGAGTGCACATGAGACAAATCATGGTAGTTGAAGCATATTTTGAATATATCCATCTATCTCTAAGGAGAGTATGTAGTAGAACACTTGCATAGGAATATCCATCTCTAGTGCACCACACAAATTCTACTCCTCATAACAGTACTTACACACCTTACCATGGCACTCAACCATCTTCTCCTCTGAAACCTTTTCCTATCTTAACTAGTTGAAGCCCTCTCAATCTCAATGCATAGCATGATAGCGGTTGTGCTCAAGAGTAATCCATACTTCACTGGTAAGAATCAAGTCACCCCTATTGAGCACATACAAGATGTAGCAAATGTGTGTTATGTCTATCTAATCATGCATGATGATGTAGTAGTCAGATTACTTCCAACCTCATTCAAAGGGAAAGCACTCTAGTGGTATAGAGGTTTGAGACCTACATCTATTGCCACCTGATGAGCTTGGTACAACTCTATGTAACTATTTTGAAGATAAATCAGATCACCTGTCTCTGGTGGAGAAACTGACTACAACAAAGAGGGCACTCAATGAGTAGATGACTAATTTCACTATCAAATTCCTGAAAACATTTGATAGAATCCCTCAAGTGGTAAGGCCTACAACCCATCATGCTTTCTTGTACTATCTAAGGGCCTTGAATAGTGACATTTTAGTCACGATTCAATCCATGGGAGGTATAACCTTTTACTTTCTTACAACATTGCTATAAGGGCATAAAATAGTCTCATCTAGGCAGAAACTTAGCTCCTGGGCCTTCGTGCCCTTATTCTTAGATATATCTCTAGTACCCTAGCCTTCTATTTATCTTGTTCCTATACAAAGCATGTAACCAATTACATCCACATCCTATTTTCCCGACAGTAAGTAGGAAGATGAAGAAATGAAATCTCTGATTAGAAACTTCTAAAAAAAATTATATCCTTGGAAAAGTAGCAAGCACAAGCCTTCAGAAATAATTCTAATCAGTGTACAAAATCAAATCAATCATCCTTGGTGGGAACAATATGGAAACCAAAAATATGGACAAAACCATAAAAGTGATAGATGGCATGCTAACGCACATTTTCCTTGAAATTTGTTCCTTTAACGCAATCTCTTCTAACACCCAACACAAGTCAAACACCTATTCTAGTTTAGAACAACATGGTGTAAGAATCGAATTGTGATTCTCTTACAACATGCCTCACATTCAATATCATTGTGATAATGTTGTGTGCATGTAGGCCTACACATTCATCTACGCTTCTAACTGTGAACATTTTATAAGCATAAGCGAGCCTAAGAATTTGGAAAAGTCATAAGTTCCTTCGAATCCAACTTGATATTATTTAGCGCTAAGGAATTTTGTGCAATCAATCAAGATGTAGATGATACAAATAGACTGTGTGCCCAAGTTACTGACAACACAAGGTACAAGAAGAGAATTCTTGAGTCTGGCATGCAAGTCTCAATCCCCACAACATAGGATAATCCTTAAAATAAAAAATATGTAACTAAGGCAACCATTAATAAAGGTGCACAAGTTTCTATGTGTGAGGTTCCACGCAATGCTCCCCTTAAAGAAAAGTGTGCCCCTCATTTGGTAGGTCAAACTCCTACGCCATCTAAGACCCCCGCCTCTACACCTAAACAATAAAAAAGAGAGGCTATTGTACCCCAAATACACAAGTCATTGCGCCTTCCATTCAACATTGTGGACCAGATGAAGAAGAGAAATATAAATTTCACAATGTGGGATGCCATGAGCATTCCATCTCACCACCACCTATTGTATGAATCTCTGCATAACTTCTACAAACCGATCCAACTACCGATAAGTTGCATGCTGTTATCAATATCTATTAATAAGAAGAGAAGAAAGTAAGTAATATTTTTGAAACCCTTCCCTTTTATATGTTCTTGATCATAGGAAAACATCTCATTCATAATTAAATGATTGACTCGGGTTTTAGTGCTTCACATGCCTAAGAAAATTGTTAATGTCCTAGGTCTTAAGTATAACCCCTTGTCTAAGAAATTCTTGGAACTTTATGGATCAACTATTACCACTTTGTGAGTCAACAAGGGTCATGAGTTAACCCTCCATGCATGTCCAATCCTCACTATAACTCAAGTTGTGTTAATCATTGACCTACCTCCTTTGTTTTCCCTATGTCTATCAAGGAATTTTACTTTGCCAAAGTGTGGGGTTACTTGTCTTCTCATTGGTCTCACATGCTACTAAAGATAAGGTATGGTACCAAACTTACCATACAAGATGAGCCAATATTTTCCTATCATTTAAAGTTGTATGACCCTTCTCCTATCCAAGCCAACTCGCTTAATCCAAGAAGAAAAAGTTTCATTTTCTCAAGAGCATATTGCCCCTCCTATACCTAACTTAGTTTTAGATGAGTGGGTAGAAAGGCACCACTAATTTGATCCATATGCTGAGGATCTATAATCTTTTAAACTAGGCTTAACACTTACTTTGCATCCTTGAAGAAAAATTTATGCTCCGTGTGTGCTTAAACAAAGTAAACAAAAATATGGTCTGTGGGAAATTGTACTTTGAAAATTCAAGAAGCATAAATGGCTTAGGCACAGTGTTGTTCTTATTTCTCCAAAGAACGAGAAGTTATTCTTCATAAATAGGTTACAATTTACATGCTCCAAAAATGTGGTAGAGTATGAGGTGCTGGTGCATAGTCTTGTCATTGCAGAGAAGAAACAAATTAAGGCATTGTAGATCTTTAGGGACATAGAACTCATTATCCACTGTGTCATTAAAATTTTTTCCAAAAAGAATAAGATTCTCAAAGCTTATAAACATAGAGTCTGGGACCTCCTTGAGAGATTTGATTCTCTGAATATATAGGTGGTGCCAAAGAAGATGAACAAATAATTTTATCGATGGTCATGCTTAGTTCACGGCTTTTCACTGTGGAGGACTTTGTCAAAGGAAACACACAACATGTCAATATGGTAATCAAACCATCCATTCCAAAAAATAACACCAGTTGAAAAGTGTTTGATAAAAATGCATAGATCATCCAATTCATTCAAAATGAAGTTGAGTTATCTTCAAGCATGCAAGCTAATTTTCATAACAACTATGGTGACAAAGTGATCCAACTAAAGAAAAAAAAGTTACCTAAAGGGTTGGTCACCTTAGAGAAAATATTTATCCCTAATGATGAGTTTAAGGGTGAATAGAAGAATATGCACATGATGCAAGAATACCACTCCCCAATCACTATTACGTGCGAGAAAAGGAGTTGTTGCTTAGTAAAACTCGCATGCATGATGAAAAGCATGTCGTCATCTCTCTCTATAAAAATATAGTGATATTTTCTCCTGAGATTATGAAGACCTCAAAGTATTTGATCCGAGTGTTTCTCAACACTCCATTGACCTTGATTATGGTATCAATCCCATCAAAAAAAAAGTGGCCACCAATCCAAAAATAGAGCCCCTCATGAGAAAAGTGTTGTCTAAACTCATTGAGGAAAAGATCACATTTTTAATAAAATACTCTACCTCGGTCACAAATATCATTCCATTATGTAATAAGAATAGAGAAATCAGACTCTATGTTGATTTTAGATATTTGAATAAGGCATCCCTCAAGAATTATTATCATTTTCCTTCCATGGAGTAGATTCAGAGACTGTGGTTAGTGTGTAGATATTTTCTATACTAGATGGGTACTCTAGCTTCAATCACATCCTAGTCAAGGAAGAGGATCAATTCAAAATGGAGTTTACAGCCAAGTGGTGACCATATGCATATTAGAAGATTCCCTTTTGTATGTTAAATGCAAGAATGACATTTCAGCATACCATGGACATTGTATTCAAAGGATACATCAATGAGTTCATCTTAGTTTACCTAAATGACATAACTATCTTCTATAAGAGGAGTGTGGATCACATAATGCATCTAGAGAAATTCTTTAAGAGATGTAGAAATTTTGGGGTCTCTCTTAACCCTAATAAGTGTAATTTTTATATGGAGCAGGGAAATCTATTGGGCCATGTGGTTTTAAAGGATGACATCATAATTAATCCTGAGTATGTTTCATCCATCTTGTCTCTTTCCTTTCCTATGCATAAGAAATCTTTACAATCCTTACTTGGTAAAATCAATTTTGTTAGGCATTTCATTCCTAACTTTGTAAGGTTGGTAAGGCCCATCACCCTCATGCTCAAAAAGGAAACATCCTTCATATGGACACCAGAAGGAAGAGAAAGCTTCAAAAATATCAAGTAATAAATTACTTGCATGCCAACACTCATTATCCAGAATTATTCAAAGCATTTCATCCTTTACACTTATGGAGTTGATGCACGTGCGCTCTGTCCTAACACAATAAAATGAACAAGGAATGGATTAATTAGTGGATTTATTTAGTCGACACTGAAGGATTATGAGTTGAAATATAGTAACACCGAAAAATAAGTCAATGCTATAATGTGCACACTCAAAAATTTAAACTTATGCTCACCACAAATCACATCAAGGTATTAGTCTCGCACTCTAATATTAGAGAATTCATCATGGGATTAAAAATAAATAAGAAAAGAGAAATTGGGTGACCAATTATGGATTATGATGTGGCTATCAAGGCCACAAAGCTGGTAAGAGGTAGCGTTCTCTACAAAAAACTTGTTGAGGATGCATAGGATGAACCTGAGAATTCATTATTTTTGGATGAGGATCTCCAACATGTAGAACCTAAGTAGTATATAGACCGTATCGTATCGTGTGCAGCTGGATGAAGGATGTGATCACATTACTTTCCAAGGGTGCATACCCTCCTAATTTGAAAAAGGAAAAGAGAAGACATCTAAGGTTGCAATCTATCACATATGTGGTGATTGATGGCCTTCTCTTCAAGAAGAATCTTGATGGCATGTTACGAGGTGTATCAATGGTGGGTTGAATGAAAAAAGTATTAGTAGAATTTCATGATGGATTATATGGTGGACACTTCTTTCTAAGACCACAACAATAAATATTATAATGCAAGGAATCTTTTAGACTACCTTTTTCATAGACGCACACAAGTGGGTCGTTAAATGTAAAGAATGAACTTTATTTGTAGGAAAGAATAAATTGATAGCCCTTCCCCTCCAACCAATCCAAGTGGATAAGCCCTTTACACAATGGGGTCTTGACTTCATAGGCATAATCAATCCTCCTTTGAGCACTAGCTAAAAGTGGGTGCCGATAGCTACAAACTACTTCACCTTATGGATAAAGGCTATTGTGCTCAAGGAATCAACTGAGTAAGTCATCCTCAAATTTTTTGAAGGTATTATAATAAGGTTTGGCATCCCTCAAACAAATTATTTCAGATAATGCAAAATCCTTACTTGGTACTAAAATAATTGATTGGTCTCTTAGTCTTGGTATATACCTTAAGAATTCCTCCAATTATTAGCCTCATGGTAATGTTCTTGTAGAGTCAACAAAAAAACCTGATCAAAATCATAAAGTGAACAATGAGCATCTGCCAAATGAAATGGCATACAAAGGTCTCATGCGGGCTCTGGGATGACATAATCACAATGAAGAAATCAATAAGAACCTTGCCTTACAAGCTTGTATATGGAAAGGAGGCTATACTTCCTTTGATACTTGATTCAAATTTCATTATCACTAGCCCAACAACTAGAATTCGAATTCACAAACCAAAGGGAAATCAAAATGGAAAATTTGGTTGAACTTTAAGAATCAAGAAACTTTGTCATGATGAAGCTAGAACAACATCAAAAATCAACAAAGAGGTGGTTTGATAGAAAGGCTAGGCCTCAAGATTTCAAATTTGGGGACTTAGTCTTGAAATGAGATACTGACAAAGCCAGAGTAGGGCATCATTTAAAGCTTGATGTAATTTTGAGTGGCCCATATATTATCAATTCTTGTAAGGATGTGAACTCTATCAAGCTGAATCATTTTCATGGAGGAATTTTATCAATCCCAGTCAATGGTATCTATCTCAAACCCTTCCATTAATCTTACTGGATCATTTGGTATATATTAGAGTAATTTCAGTTCCTCTAAGTGCACTACGTGCACATTATCTTGTTTGTATATATTTATTTCTTCTCGTGTGCCTCCCGCATGCTCTCTTTTTTTGCTTCCAAGATGCCAATCATCTTTCATAAATTTTCAATAGTCTTTCAGATTCAAAAAGAGTTCAAAACATGTTTCAAAGTGGCTTCAAGGGCATTTTTTCAAGGTCATGGATCATAATTTCATATTTCAAGGAAACTCCATGCCCAATGGATTTTCTAGGCTATTGGTCTCCTTCATTTAGCGAGATGATGTCCCCTAAATTCACCAAACTATTATCCGAAATAACTAGCCTAGTTATTTTAACAACTTACATTCCATTGTGGCTCCAAGGGTCTACATTGTAGCTTGTGCATACTTCATTTACTCCTTTGGCACATTCCCTAGTTGCACAGACTATTCATGTGCTCTTACACGCTCCTCCTTTCCTTCAAATTTTCTTTTCCTTTTCCTCTTTGTTCCATTTTTCCTCATGTGCACCTTCTACACATTTTCCTTCTTCTTAGCCAAGTCCCCGACATTCTCTACATGCCCCCTTTCTCACCGATGCACATCATTTTGTAATGATTGCACCTCTGCCATACATTCCTTCCTTAGGTATTCCTCCCATTTCTCCTATGCATGCTACCTTAGTGTGTGCCCTTCCTCTATTTTCCTCTCATGCCTTGATCTTTCACACATGTGCCTTTTTACTTTCTTCTGCGCCCTTCTATACCACGTGTTGTGTATTAAACTTTGAGTGTACTACATGTAACCAATCAAAGCACACCATATGGGAACTAAATCCTTAAAACAAATAATTTTACATGTGGCAAAAAATGACAAAGTGGTTACATATTTGGCTGCTCCTTTAATCAATCAATGTGCACCACGTTTCTTGTGTGTTTAGTTTGCACCGACAACTTCCTCGACAGCCGTAACTTCTGCTACATGGCTATGACACACGTGCACATTGTCTCATTTGAAAGTTGATGACATGAGCTACACTCTAGACTATTCAAGTTTAAATTTCAGTGGGATTGGATAGGTGAGAAGATGGAAAACATCTTTCATGCCATTAATACAGATCTGATTTCTCTAACCACCCGATTTGATTTGATCTCACCCTTTTCTTCTCCCACATGTCAAATAGACTTGGAGAAATGCGTTTGGAATATTTGTAGGAGGATTTGTAGGAATTGAATGCTTTTCATTGGTGGTTGTGATTCAAATATGAGTTTTCCTCTTTTTCTCTTCTTCTCTCACCGATTCATCTATAAATGTAAGAGCATGGCTCACTATAAAGGGGGACATTTTAGATCCTCTAATATTTGCTAAGGTCTATGTATCTTTGTATTTTGATTTAGAGAACTCTATATTTGGTTCTTGCATGTGGATATTGGCCTTCAGAAACTATTGTAATCGAATATGCATTTTTAAAGTAATAGAATTATTTTTTGTGGTTATTCTCTACCTTAACTTGTTTGTATCCTTATTTCTTGCCTCTCATTTGTATTGTGTGTTTGTTGTGTCATTCTAAATCCCTTGCAGCTTCTTTTTTCTTATTGTGTCTTATGGAACTGATCATGTGAATGCATTTTGGTCTTTATTGTGCACGCCTAGCATCCCTTTATGGTTTCTCCCTCTCTTCTTCTTAAAATAGATAGTGTTCATCCCACTTTTTCTAGTGTTATCGCCTCCCTTAGTTTTAGTTTTCAATTTTTGTTATCCTTTTATCCCTGGTCCCTTGGCATTATTAGCTTAGGTTTTCCTTCAACATTAGGAGTAGCAGTAGTAGTAGAGGTAAGTAAAGGAACCAACCTTCCCAAAGGTCTATCTCATGTGCACAAGGTCCCATAACTTGGAGGAAGTCCCATTATTGACTCAAACGACTTAGTTCTAGACAAAGGTGCAAGTTTGATGACTAACATGATTTAACAAAATATTTGATAGGGATATGATAGGTATATGATGGTAGCTTGTAGAGTTTTTATTATGGTAAGACCCATAATATTATGGGTAATTTCTATTGTACTACATTCACCTACATTGAATATTCCGATTCGAACTAGGAACCATGTGATTCTTATTCATGATATTTTTTGAAGGTTAAATTCAGCTCCCGGTCTTATAGGAACTCTATGGGTCTTAAAAGTCGACCCTCCCTCTCTTGAAGGTGGGTATTGAACTAGTGTTATCTGATGTCCTTAGGGAATTGTGGGTGATTCTCATGACACCTTATTGTATGAACCTGAAATATTGATCTATATGTTTATGTGAATATTATTTTGAGGGTTTTGATTTGTATAATTACGTACTGTAACATTTCTTAGTTTCGAACTTAAATGTGTCGTTGTATATCTGGTTAGGAATCATGAATGTGTTGATTTTTTATCAAGGTATCCAATGCATTGAGTTTTATCCTCTTTTAGAGTGGTTTTTGACTTTAAGTGGGGAATTTCATAACTCCGACCCTATCTTAGTCACTTTGGTAATTAAACTTAACTTAAGGTTGTTGAATTTTTCTTTCTATAGGTTGTTTATACTTAGAGAATTGATTATCAATGTGTTCAAAGGTTTACGATTAAATTACCATGTTGGATTTAGGATTCAATATGATTTTGAAATGACTATAATCATTTTCTAAGTGTGACTTTTGTTGACTCATAATATATGATGACATGTTATTAGGTATTCAAGAGGTTACGTATGGGTCATATATATAAATAAGCTAAATAGTAAGTATGTGATAACTTATGCTACATATTATAAATTGTGTGAATAGTTATTAAGTGACACTAACATAAACATATGGGGATATATAGTATCGAAATAGATAAAGATATTGTTATATATGCTAGTATGAAAGGTTGAATATGATACTATATATCATGACTATCATTGGGAAGTCATGTATATGTAAGGATTAATTTTTGATTGATATACTCTTGGTTTGTAATAATAGTGAAAGGCTGAAGTGATTTTGGATTACATAGTTCCTTAGATGTCACATTTTTTATTCATGAATCTATGTTAAAGTATTTTATGATAACTAAAAACGTGTTTTTCCACTTACAATTCTATTCTTGATTAAGTAAATTTGAATGAAGTGATCAATCGTGTCAATACAAAGTGATCTATATCCTTGTAGGTCATTTTATTTGATTAAAATAAATGCAACATTCCATTTATGTAATTACTAAAATGCACAAATTATTAAGTGGGAGATATGACCTATCATACCAGTTCAGATGGAATGACCATGTACAATGGAATCTTTTCCATGTAGGTTATTAGCATTGCAAGTTGATTATAAAGGAAGATGTGACTTACACCTTTGCTCACTGCTATGTCTTTTAATGAAATCTATAAAGTTGTTCTTGATTGTGAAAAGATGAAAATAATTGTATTTTAGTAAGGCATGATGCTTGAAACAAGATGTGATTATTTTGATAATCAGTTGTGGACATGTATTAGTATTATTTGTTGATGATGTTGTACTGAATTGAGAAATGCAATTAATCAGTAACTTATATTACTAAGAAGTGAAAGTTATACTTCTCATGATATTAATGACAAAAGGTAGTTTTTCAGTCATTAATAAAGCATTATCTTTGAGAATACATATTGTATTGCAATCATTATGAATAGAGTGAATTACATGGTTGTGATTTTAAAATAATAAAGTATGTAATTAAATTATGGATTTCTGCAAATGTTTGGAATTAATCCTATTAAGTATAATACTATACTTAACACTTTATTTGAGAAAAAGGATTAAATTACGATATAAGTACTACTCTTGACATGATGCATTGCTAGTGTTAATAAGTAAAATATGAACAAGGGATTTAATGTGGAATGCTAAATTAAATCTGCAACTAGAAAGTGTAATGATCATGATGGAATGTCTCTAAGCATGCCATTGGAATGTGTGAAACCTTCGCTTAGATCTATAGGTTTTAATTCCATAGTAGCTAGAGTTTCATTGAAACCTAGGAATTGATATGTCGTAACTTATTCGAATAACCTTAATAACCATAAGATATGATGTTCCCATTTAGCAAAACTCAGTGAGCCTACTCAACATGGTTGTTACCACATTGTACCTACTTAATGACTAAGGTCATTATTTGGTTACAACAAGGCAGCTACTATGTTGAGTTATCTCATCAAGCTCCTCTAAATGAGAAGGTCATAATGCACTAAGATGTAAGTATTTTCCTAGGTACGAATGTGGATAGTGTCACATGGTTAAGTACCCAATGTCATCTTATGATGACTATGGGAAAGAGAGTGACCCATAATGATGAAAATAATTATGGAGATGCTCACTCTCCCTTAGTCATCCTAATCCAACATTTTGGGACTTACCCATGCAGGCTGATCCAAATAGGTACCTTGTACACAACTTGTAAATTATTAACACTTCACAATCTAGTCCTAATCTAGATAAAAAAAAATTAGGAGTTAGGGTGAAAGAAAAATTCCAAATGATGATTATGTCATCATGGAATTAAGCATGGAAAACATGACTTAAAACCTTGGCCAAGGTAATGCAAGTTGCTGATTGTGTTGTCCAGATTTCACCTAGATATAAAGCTATAAGATTTTGGATGGGTATTCCATAACAGATGCCCAGATAGGCACTTTAGACTATAACACTTGAATTTCCTTGAAGGACTAAGGAAACCATGGTATACTTAGTATACATATTTTAATGAAATGGATATGAGGGATCGATATTAGTCCGACTCATACAGTTGCATAAGGTTTACTGTTATAGGATGGATTGACTAAGATGATGTTGGTTCTAAATTAAGTTAATTTAGAACAAGAAAACTTAAAGGAATGATAAGAATATTGTTCTAATCCACGATCTCAGATGATAATAGCACACCACATTAGATTTGTAAAACAAAAGAGCTAAAATACCATATATGGAAATCCATCATAATCCATAATGCTCAATACATTACAATATAATAACTTGAACTATTCAATAAGAAATATGTACATATATGAGGAGGGAAGTGCAACTAATACCTAAATTAGTGGTGAGGAACTTCCACTAATCGATCTCAGTAGTTAAGTTAACTATAGAAGACTAGTAAGCTAACTCCCTAAGAAAGCTAACCCAACAAATGTAGGGCTAATACAAGTGTAAGAATTATCCTAATAAATAAATAAAAGTATGAATAATAACCTACACTAACACCCTCTTGTAAGCATAGCTTAGGTGGGTGAAAAAAATATGGGTCCCAAAAATAAGGCCTTATGAGGTACCCATGTACAATAACTAGAAAAATTAGACATCACAAGGTACCCAAAACTAGTAACAACAAAGTAGAGAAATAAAAATCCCAATGCAAGATATCCTAATAAGGTCGGCTCAAAAACACGTATAATGTTGAAGAAGTTTTGTGCACACTGTGGTGTGAATCCACTACTCGATCATAGAACTCAAAAAAATGACACTGGGCTTCACCAGAATAGCTCCATGCAAGGAGGCTATCAATAGAGTGATGTCGAAAGTGCAAAAAAAACCAAAGATAATTTGATCAAATGTTACAAATAGGTGTGCTACGATCCAAGAACAACCAAGGAAAAATTAAAGGACACGAGATCCAAGTAAATAGGAGTACCATGATCTAAGAAAAACAAAGGTAATAAGGTATGGAAACAAAATCAAGCAAAGAATATCAATCACTCACAAATAGGTGTGTCATGGTCCAAGAAAAATAACCAAGGAAACAAGGTAAGGACGTGAGATCCAAATAAATAGGAGTGCCACGATCCAAGAAAAGCCAAGGTAATAAGGAAAGGAAATGAAACCCAAAGAATCAATATCAACACCACACCCTCCCATACTGCTGAATGGGTAGAGTGACACCACAGATCTGTATGAGTTACCAAAATCAACTACTCAAACACTGACAAACTAACACTGGGCTTCACCAAAATATCTCCCCCACAAGAGAGACTATCAACATGCCAAAAAAAGTGTCAAAAATACAGATCTAAAATATCTCAACAAATAAGAGAGATATAAATGTATACACCCATAGATACAAGAATGCAACACCCAAAATTTTAGAACGTCGGGCTCAACTAAAATTATGTCTACAAGTGATTACAACACCCTTCCAAATTTGAAACTTTATAATTGAGTGCATATAAATATTACAATGACTAAAAATACCTTTTACATTTGAAATATGTGTATAAAAATTTCACCAATGCGTAGATCTTGAAAAAATACATAATTTCAAAAAATATCACCTTAATCTAAGCTACAGATCAAAAGTTATGAGCTCTAGAAGGTTTTGTTATTAAAATAATATTTTAATGTTGATGTTTTTTTAAAAGGTACACGTGACACCCAAATGTCCAAAGGGTAAAAGAGTGCATCCACATGATACAAGCTTGCGACCAAAGGATAAAATCCTATGCCCAAAACCTAAATGTCTAGAGGGTAAATCATTACATCCGGAGGGTACACGTCTATATCCAATGGATAAAAGAATGCACCCAAAGGTTACAAATCTACGTCTAATCGATAAAAGACTACATCAAAAATAGAAATATCCAGAGGGTAAAATAATTCATCTATAAGGTACACGCTTATATCCAATGGATAAAATAATGCACCCAGAGGGTACAAATCTACGTCCAGTGGATAAAAGACTAGCATCCAAAACGAAATATCTAGAGGGTAAAAGAATGCATCTGGAAGGTACACACTTATATCCAATGGATAAAATAATGAACCAAGAGGGTAAAAATATATGTCCAATGGATAGAATACGCATCTAAAACAAAAATATACATAGAGTAAAAGAATGCATCAAGAAGGTACACACTTATATCCAATGGATAAAAGAATGCACCTAGAAGGTACAAATCAAGTCCATATTTGAATATCTCAAAACATGGTTGATTTTATAGTCGATTCTATGGTTTTGGCACCTTCCAAATCCAATGGCGTACTCTAGTTTGCATAAAAATGCATGTTGCAGAAAATTGATCACAAATTCTAAATACATGAAAATAATAAATCCTTGCTTGCAAAGAAAAACTTACAGATGGATGTCTACATCATCTATCACTTTAATACGATGAAAGGAATGATAATAATATTGTTCCAAGCTGCAATCTTAGATGATAATAACACACCACATTGAATTTTTAAAACAAGAGCTAGCTAAAATACCATATATGGAAATCCATCATAATCCATAATACTTAATATATTACAATACAATGACTTGAATTAATCAATAAGAAAGATGTACATATAGGAGGAGAGAATTTCAAATACTACCTAAATCAGTGGTGAATAACTCCTACTAACTGATACTCGTAGTTAACTCTAGAAGACTAGTAAGCTAACTCCACATAACTGAGAAGCTAACTCAACACAACTAGTAAGCTAACTCCACACAGTTAGTACACCTAAGAAAGCTAACCCAACAAGTGTAGGGATAACACAAGTGTAAGAATTATCCTAATAAATAAATAAAAGGATAAATAATAACCTACACTAACAAAAACATGAGATATGAAATTAAGATTATGCGATTTAAATATATGGGTATTTAAATCAATGAAGCATAAAGTTAATGTAAATAATTATTTTTTCCCTTTTATTCCTTTTAAATCTTTAAGACCCAAAACACCAACATCTTTATCCCGAGTAACTTTGTACCAGTGAGACCAAAGGAATTTTGTCCTTAGCTTCAATCCCAAACCAAAGAAACCTCCTCTAAATATGAATAATAATATTCCTTACATTTCTAGGCATCTTGAAGGAAGACATTAAATAAATAGCTAGGATTTGTAGAGAACTTTGGAGAGTTGTAATTTAGATGCTTGAGAAAGAATGGCCCCTTTCCATGAGGCCAACTTCTTCTAAAACCTGCTAATAAGAGGATTCCAACTTTCAATCTCCATTCTACCCTTAAAAAGAGGCATACCTAAATAGACACTTGGGAGAAATTTAATAGGGCATTCCAGAATATAAGAGATTCTCCTTTGAACCTCCTCTTCAACATTCAGGAAGAAAATAGAGTTTTTTTCAAATTAATAAGATGACCAATCACATCAACATATTTTTGTTGTATACCTTTGAAATCTCAAGCTTTAAAAATATAGCCTCTACCTAGAAGAAAAGTATCATTAAAAATTACTAGAGAGATAATGGTTGGTTCTAGGCCATTAGAGATAATTAACGATTTAAGGTTCCTTTCTATTTTCTCACAAAGACAAAGTCTCGCAAAGAGTCTCATCCACTATGATATATATAAAATAAGACAAGGGTTCTCCTTTCCTCAAACCTCTCCCAATTGAGAAGAAAAATTCAAGTTTATCCTTTATCATAATAGAGAATTTGGGAGTGGAGATACATTCCATCACTAAATTAATAGTTTTCAGAAAAACCCGGATGAGTGAGAATGGTTTGAAGAAATATCCATGAAACATGATCATAATCTTTATTCATATTGATTTTCACAAACATGGCATCTCTTTTGGACTTATCCACAAAATGAATAGTTTCATGGATAGTGATAATACTGTCCAAGATCTATTTTCCTTAAACAAAGGCACCTTAATTGGGGGAAATGAAATTTTCCAAAAGGATCTTAATTTGGAAGGAAAGAATTTTAGTGATTATCTTATAAATGGTGTTACACAAAATTATAGGTCTTAAATCTAACACACTTTCTGCCCTAATATTTTTAGGGATAAGAGAAATAAAAGTATTGTTGACCTCTTTTAACAACTTACCAAGAACAAATACATATTGTAATTCATCTTTAACATCCATATGTGTAGTTTTTATTTACCCAATGATAGCTAAGCACTCCAACACTTCATTTAGATCATTCTAGAAGCTCACCCAAAGCACATGCGCTCTCGAGGTCCCTCCTTTGTTTTCTTAATAAGATGTTAACATGCATTTTCATAACCATAACAACCATTCATACAACAAGATACATCATAACATAGTAAATTGGAAACACATATAATAAGGAATATTAATCAACATAAAGAATGATCAATAGTATTTGAATTCCCATAACTCCATATTCAGATCTAGTTACCTTAGCAACCCATACACAATTATTCATTGAAAAATAATAATTGATTACATAACATGTTTGCTGATTACATCATGTATTAATAACAGGCAACATCAGACCATGCTTGTATACGAAACTTGGCTACACACTCCAAAAGGTACATGTATCAGCAAATCCCTTAATACCACTAGTTCTCCAAACCCCTAAAACAAGGAAGCATAACCTCTCTCTCTACACACACACACACACACACACACACACACACACACACACACACACACACACACACACACACACACACATATACATATGGTGAGGAATGTCACTTCACTACCTCTATGCACATTCCTAATAATATACATGCTTACAATAGATTGCTTGCTTTTTACAAAATTTTCTACTAATAGATTAAGCTATAATCAAATAAGACCTTACATGCTTTTAAATTCTTTAATCCTATTATTAGATTGGTTCATGTTTTTCCTTTATCCTTGTATACATGTGATTTTTGATATTATAGATCCTCTTCCATACATGCCAATATATCCTTCTTTTTCTATTTCTAGATCTTGTTTGAGCACCACTCCATCTCTACTTTTCTATTTCTAGCCATGTTCTTAGAAAACTCGCTAAGTACATAACCCTATGTGCCCATGTATGAACCGTCACACGTCAACCCTTCTATATGTTGCGGACCACTTATGAGTGACCCCTAACCTCTCGTAAATGGATGACACTTAGTCATTTTCCCCCGCTCTACATCACCCCACACTAAAGGTATTTCCCATCCTTGGTAATATTTGATAAAAACTCACCCTATAAATTATGAATGAATCAAAGGCCTCAAAGAATAAATAATTTGATCATTTACCCCATGAATCAATGAATTAAAGAATCTCCCACATGCGCACATCTAGAATAAGGCTTGAGGTGGCTAGAAAGATCTGGAACTCCTTTCGCAAAAATATTCTAATTCTTTCAATTTTGTGAGATCCTTTATATATTTCTCTAGCATGGCCTCCACAACACTAGATATTTACTTAAGCCTCGTGTCATGAGCTTTCTCCTTAATCTCTTTCACTACTATATCAAACTCCATAGTCACACCTTCCAAGGCATCCATTTGTTGCATAACAATGAGTTGAACCTCCATGAGATTTACCTCATGCATTTCATTTATATCCTTGATTAATTCTCTTTTCATTGATGTTTATACCATGAATTTCTCTCATTCAATCTTATTACTCTTCCTTTTTCTTGAATTTCTTTGAGGTATTACTCCTCATTTACAACACGCACACTTAGGATTGGGACAAAATTTTGGCACTTATCAAATGCCAATTCCTCCTTTTTAGTGAACTCCTTGATCTCAAAGTGATCAACACATCATACTTAGCTATCTTGGCCTCAAGCACCTCCTTATTCTTCCTCCTTGCTTCAGCCAATTATTCTACTGATGGCCCTTTTCAACTCTTCTTATCCTCAAGCATTATGTGTACTAGGTCCCCCAAACACTCTAACTCTAATGAATATACATTAGGGGCCTATGCTACCATTTTTGGGCATGCGCTTGTGATGATATTTATTATTTATCTTGCTTTATCATATGATTCATCCATGAGTTTATTTTTCTCCCTTATCTCCTCCTTTAGTTGTTAAATATTGTGCTCTTTTCCTTCTTATCACCTTGAGCATAGCCTCCTTTTCTCAATTCTTGCGCACAACTTCCACCGCCATATTATTTAGTGCATTATATGACTACTCATAAATTATATTTATGGGGTCTATGACATTATAAAGTGTCCATGTCTCCTTCCTCAACTTCAATTTGGAATAGGACTTGTCACTTACTTCAAAGTATGGTTCTTTCTCATGCATATGCATGATTCAAGGAAATATTTTTCTTGTGCACAACATTCCTCTATCTTCATCCAAGGTCCCATAAAAATAATATTTCCTTGGGGACCGTACTCTAAAATCTATCCCTCATTACCTTTGTAGGGTCATCGACACATGTCATATGAGGTGACTATGGGGTTCATTGCTTGCGTACTATCTTAGCCTTGGTGTATGTATTCCTATGCGTAAATGGTCTCTCACTTGAATCTCCTCCAAAGCCCTTATCTTCCTTGATGTTATAATATTCTTCACCTTTTCCTTTATCTTTTCAGATCCTCTTCTTGTGTATTGTTCCCCTCCTCTTCGTAATCTTGGTGATTTTTCTTCCTACTTCCTCCCAAGGTTTTCTTCTACATGATATAGTTACTCCTCATCCCCTTCCTCTTTCGAATAGAATCTTCATGGTCTACCTATTTATACTTATTTTTCTCTATGTCCTCCTCATCATCATAAATGACTCGAGGCATCTTGTGACACTTCTTTCTATACAATGGACTCACATTTTTGTTGTGCCCGAGGGAGACCCCTTACCCGACTATGAAAAGTTGGTGCCCTTTCTTTCTTCACTCTGTTTTTTCTACATCTCTTTTCTTTGATTGTGATCTAGTGCAATGTCTTCTTTGTATTATTCTTCCTTATGTTGTGATAGAGTATCCTCTCACCTTCTATGGTAAATTTTAGGGGTGAATATTTGTGAAAAGGTGAATATAAGGAATTTTGAATTTTGAATTTGGTGAATTTTGTACTACTTGTATGGTAGTGCGTTCACCAAAATTTTACGAGACCTAAAAATTGAATATAATTTCACCTTCATGTTTCCACCAAGGGCCGACTGATGTTAGTATATTCTCCTTCATGTTATAACATTCTAATATATATATGATTAATTCTCCATAGTATAGTCCTATTTTTACATTATAAGCATGTGAAAAATATGAAAGTATAAGACCACAAGTCAAGGATTCAAGAAAAAGTGAAAGACTCAAGAGGTAAGCAAAAATATAACTCTCTTTGTATCTTGGAAAGGTTATTTTGTGTTGACAAATGACAAGGAAAATGTGCAATTATTACTAGTGGGAACATGTATAAGTGTTATAGGATGGTAACAAATATATGTGTTATCGAATGGTAACAACTATATCTCATTACCGTTCGGTAACACATATATTTGTTACTAGTCCGTAACACATACATCTATTACTGGCATATAATAGTTATTTTTGTTACAAGCCGTAGTAGTACTATCTACAACCATTCTACATATTTCTTAGCCATTCGAGTGCTCGGTTGCATTATCTTCTATCATACTTAAGTTGTGTTGGCTTGTGTTTGGATAAAGTTTTTTTCCGTCAATATTTGAAAGTTTTATATTTTTTTTCGCATGTACGCAGACTTCAAAATCATAATTCTATGGCCCCTATTACAAATGATAAAAGAACTCAAGGAAAAGAAAATGTAATAGGGATATTTTGAAATATTTTAGTCAACTAATAGTAACTTCAAGTGGCGAGAGGTAAGAAAACCAATTTCTACTATGATAATGTTACTTTATTTTTTTTATTTACTTAGGGAAGTTGTAAGCAAACTAATTTCTCTCAAATGCAAAAACCCTAGCAGTGACCTTACTCCAGATGAAATTTCCAATCACCAGAGTAATAAAATTCAAATTGACAGTACTGATAATCCCATTTCCCATCTAAATCAAACTTCTGATAAACATTCTAGAAACTCACATAAAAACATAAGAGTGGGAAGTGGACTATAGGAAGGACTTATAAATTTGAATGATCAACCAAATATCCATTCATTAAACCCATTGAACCTAAAAACAATATTGATACTCCTAAAAATATAGATTTACTATCTATAGTTGGAAACTTGGCACAGACCGCAAAATGTAATTGAAGTTAGACACAATAAAGAAGCATTGTGGGAAGATATACGAGTCTAAAAAAAAAGATGAAGGAACAATTACAAAAATAACTAGATGGAAAACTGAGGAAGATTGTTTTCATATGAGTTATGCTACAAAATATGATAATCATCATAAAAATCTTCAGGACCTAGTTGAGAAAGGTAGAACTATAAAGGATAGATTTGAAAAATCTACTAACGTAAGTCTTCAAGCTAAACTTATTCAATTCAGAACAATATTTCACATTTTGAAAAAGGGAAGACCAATTTTAGATCTCATTGATTATAAGACATTGTTTCAATCTAATGGATTTCCAAATATACCAACAACACACTGGTTAGATACCAGTGCATGGGAGATGAAAAAGTGTATGGGAGAAATAGAAATCACTGATTTGAGAGAGAAGGTAAAAAATGAAAATTTTATCGCTTTGTCAATTGATGAGGTCACAACAATAGATAATACATCTTGGGTGTGCATGCATGTCTACACTTTCAGTTTCAATAACCATTTCAGGGAAAATCATCTACTAAATATGCACAAAATGACGGAGAACTGCAATGCTGAGAACATCTACAAACTTGTTATTAAAAATTTGAAGGAAATAGCTGGTATGGATGATCATTCAATCTCTACAAAGCTGATTTGTGTAGGAGCTGATGGCACATATGTCATGTAAGGTCACAAAACTAGACTTTGTATTCATCTGCAAATAAGAGTATCCCCTTACATGATACCTATTCACTGTATGGCTCACCGAATGAATTTGGATTACAAGATTGTAAGTAATTTTGAAAATGTTGCTAAGGTGGAGGAGCTGATATGGGACTTGCATTCATATATGTCAAGTAGTCCTATAAGATTTTAGAGTTTCAGAGATTTTTGTTGGAATAATAAATGGGAAAACATTTCTAGAATATGTTGACATGACATGGATATCATTGTATGAACCAACTTGCATGATTTTTGAGGAATACAAGTCCTTAACATGATATATGTTCAAGCATTGAAGACAAGTGGACAAGGCTAAAGATTTACTATATTACTTGAAATATTTAGAGACATTATTAACTTTATGTGGTATTTTTCCAATGCTATGGTAAAGGAAATAAATAGCTTGGTGAAACGTGTTTAGGAAAGATCCATATACATTGTTGTTTTTCTAAAATTAAAGAGACAATATGTATGATTTTAGATCCATATACATTGTTGTGCATCTCATACCTTAATTATTAAGGGACATGAGTGACATGAAATTTTTCTCACTCCCTCGCTTTTAATTTTTTTGAAATATTTCAAATCCTTCCCGCTTCTAACTTCTTACTTCTTACTCTCCATACTTTGCAACCTACTCACACTAGCACTGTTCACCATTGCTGAACCTCAAACAAGATCCAATATAGGAAAAAAATCTGAATCCATGGGAATGAAAATATTTCCAATGATATATTGACCAAAAGAGGCAGAGGAATGATGAACAAAGAAGAATAAGCTTGAAAATCCTCCACTACTGTGAAACGAAAATTCAAGAGATCTTGCAAACTAGTGCATGGATTGAAAAACCATTTTTGTTGTGTTCTTCATTTTTAGAGGCAATAAAAACCCCACCTTCATATCTTCCATTCATGACAAGAAGTGTTTGAAATGAAGAAAACCATTTCTTTGCACAATGGAGAAAAAATATCATTTTTCTCACAAACCAACAAATCGATCGAAGAGAGATTTCATCGTAAGCGTAAGAAGGAAAACCCCATAAAAATTGTGGTTGTCATTGCAAATAGAGAAGAAAATCATACCTATAATTTTTTAGGTCCATCAATGTCTGTTGTGTTTAGAAGTGATGTCGTCAAAACTTGAAGGTTTAAAATCTCCCAAACTACTAATCGTAGGTCCAAGATTTCAGAGGGGCGATATTGGGAAAAAAATATTAAAAAAATCATTCCCAAAGACCCAACTAGCATAATCCCACTTTCTAAAAATAGTAGGTCTTCTACATAGGGGACTGTTATTTCAAGAAATTCATCAACTCGAATAACCTACAGAGGAGATAGTGAACACAAAGGTTATACTACAGTGGAAAATTCATCAAAACATCATCTTGGTCTAAAATTGACACTTACTAAAAATAGTAAGTCATCCCACGAGCACCTTCCAAAAATAGAAATTTATCCGTAAGGCAAGAGAAAATAGGGAAAAGGAAATCTGAGTTGCAACATCTAGTTGAGGTTCAAGGAAGCTGATTTTTCACACTTACTAAAAATAGTAAGTTATTTTTTCGAAGAAACCATGAAGTATAAGTGGATGGGATAGAATCCAACATAACCTTTCACTTACAAGTATGAGATAGATGATAGCGATGTCTCATACATTTACCTAAATGACCTAAGGTCTTGTATGATAGCCAAAGAACAAGGGAAGATCAAGGATTAGGTATTCACAAGTGGATTGTTCGCAGTTGTAGGACACCCCATGTCTGTAAAGCATTGAGTTGGTATTGGCTTGTTCACACCACTATGAACCAGAAATAAAAACAATTTGAGCCAAAAATGGAATAAAAATGGTGGTCATCTATCCCATAACTATCTCACTTTCTCTACAAATCCCAACATCACCTAACATGGTTGTCATCTCAAAGGAAAGGGTCTTGCATGACTGGGAAACAATGGTTGCATATGTGTAAGGGGTTTCACTTAGTTCATGTATGAAGATAGGGAGAAAGCCCTCAAGAATTCCCAAGAACCTTTCGAGGTGTGATTTCCATGAGGGATATTCAGATACAATCACCCTCATCCACTAGGTGATGGGGGAAGAAAACACAAGAGACTTTCATGACTGGATGGTACTGTTCATCTTTACTGTGACTGAAGGAAAGTAGAGAATTGACTGGAGGAATATCATCAATGAAAATTTACATCTGCAATTGCTTCAGGTACCCATGATGAAGAAGTTCCACATGACTTCTTACTTGGTGTATTTTCTTTCCATCTCAAGATCATTCAAAAATTGGCTCTCACGTAAAAAATGTTGCTAAGGTGACTTGCACATGAAAAAATTTCATAGTTGGTGATGGTGAAAATACACAGTAGTTTTATCACATGAATGATGCATTCACGATGTACGTGGTCCGAAACTTGGAAGGTGATTTAGAGGCCAATATTTCACCACAATCGGTGTCCCTGATCAAGAAGTATGTGTCTTACTTCATCCAATTCTCAACCTTCTCCTACCCGTGATTTTCTAGCTTTGAAAATCTCCACTAAGGTTTCCTAAGTACCTTAGTCTTGAGAATGAAATATTCTAGAAACCCTTCATATTATCAAATGAAGAAGCTACAATGTTTATAGACATTTAACAACTATAACAACATCCATGAAAAGTGGATCAAATATAATAACTATGAAAAATATGCAGAAATAACATATTTCCTCTAACTAATCACATCCGAGAACATTCCAAAGTAGTAAACTAATAATAGTATAACCCCCACTAATCTAGGGATGTGACAACTAGATAATAGATAACTAACAACTAACTAAGTTAAAGTAATTAAATTTAATTACTTTAACATTACAACTTAGTAAATGATGAATTAACCTAAGTTTATTCCTAACATTCCCCCTTAATTCATCATGGTTTAAAGTGAATAGGAGAGAAAAAACTCAAAAAAATGTTTACATGAGGTAAACATTTATTAGCACACACATGCTAAAAGAAACCTATTCTAAGGTGAATAAAATGAATTTATCATTCCCCCCCTTAATTCAGTATGGTCTCTCTGGATCTCATCTGGACAGAAGTAGTTGGATGAATGTACTTCCTCTGAACAGTGTGCAATAGATGGAATAGGCTCAAGAATTGTCTCTAGATATCTGGAACCCCTTTTGAGTTGGCACGTGTTCTCGAAAAACAAATGAGTAACTCTAAATGTTTTGAAAATATCTATTGGGTCAGCTCTTGGCTCGATAAAAATCTACTTGGTTAGCTCGTAGCTTAAACTTGCACTGCACAAAAACTTCCTCCATTCACTTTGCTCTAATCCGTAAGGAATGCCATTGTTGATCGATCAATTAAGAATTTGTAAGTCTTTCATCTTTTCCCCTAAATTATTAGTGAAAAACAAAGACAGCTAACTCCATGAGAATGAAAAGGTTTTTGGCACTTTATAATGATCATGCATTTACAATTATGTCTCTACTTCTATGGAAAATTTCTCATTTTGGAAGCATTAGGAGTACAAAATTGTAAATTTTACCCTTTTTTTCAGTAATTTTTAATTTTTGGGCTCTTTGGCCTCTTTTCAAATACAAAAATCTAATTTTTGCAATTTTTACAAAACAAAACTTATTAAAAACTAGACCAAGATGTAGAGATCAAAAAACCATACACTTTTAAAAAATGACACCTCAATAAGAGGTACCAGTTAAAAGTTATGACTTTTTTAACTTTTGATTTCAATATCTTTCTGTGCCCCTTTGCAAAAGTGGAATTTTTTTCTTTTCTCGATTTTTTCTCAAAATCCAAAAAGGAAAGTTTTTTTGAAAAAATGGATTTCAAATTTTTTTAAACGCTGCCCACTTAGGGCTTACTGGATTGTATGCACGTGACCTTGGTTTTTTTGTCTCTTCTTATTCTATTTTCCTCCTCCCTTCCACCATTTTAATTTTATTTTGTTTATGCTTGCAAGGTATGGAGATCTTTGACAAACATGGTGGAAGTAATGTTGGGTTGACTAGATCTCGAGGAGGTGGGAGGTCAATTTAGATGGAGGTTTTGTATAGGGTCATTTGACCATCACATCCAACTTGCTTTTAAATGTTGTGACCAGAAATTTGGTCACCCAGGTTGTTGGTGATGGATCGCAGCACTTCGAATGTCTCTGCAACACGATGGGTTGAGACTTTTAGTACGATTGCATAACATGGAGCTTTTCCCAAGTGTGGGACCTTGCGAAATGGAAAATCTCTCCGGATGAAGGCCGGTTCCTATTCCTCTGTTCAGATGCACACGTAAAAAATGCAGAGGGTTTACTAAAAACCTAATCTAACTTTCCAAGGAGATAGGGTAAGAAGATGCATAAAATAAAACCTAAACTAACAGAGGTGATGCACCGAGGAATGAAGAACATCTGTCTTGCCAATAAACACAGACCATTAAAATGCAATGCAAGATCATACACGGATAAACATATTCGCAGTGAAGGATCGGGAGGATGCAAAATGAAACACATAGAGGGTTGAGAAAACATCCACAAACATGCATTTATTTTCTCCGAAGGTTGATACAACACACCGTAAAATGCCAAGAGGTAAGGTTGCATTACGGTTTCAAATGGAAGGTTTTAACTCCACAAGTTCACCTCGCCAAAGAGAAGAAGGGAGGGGCAAAACAAGAATGTCCAACCCTTAGAAAGAAGGCCCTCCTTACAATTTATAGGAAGAATGAGAGAGGAAAGAGAGAGGAATTCGAAATCTACCCCAACCACCGCAGGTTGTATTTAATTCATCTCATTATGGTGGTAGGTGAGAACCCTAGCGACCCCCAAAAGTGGCTAACTGTATTTTTCATTTTTAAGAATTTGTTCTCACCTAATTAAAGATATCCAGTTGTAGTTGGACAGATGACCTCGTAAGCTTTCCAAAAAGTCCAACCTTGCATGAATCTGAGCTCCCAGTCAAAAGTTATGGCCATCTAAATATCTACGCTAGGGTCTGCTTCCTGCCAGCACTCAGAATGTTGCGCCTCCTGAAGGTGCGCCTTGGCGCATTTATGTGCATGTCGACATCCTCTTACATGTGCCAAGGCACAAATTTTCTTGTGCCAACACTCATTTCGTGCACCACTTCGTGCGCCAACGTGCATACATTTCATTGTCGACACTCATTTCATGCACCACTTCTGTGCGCCAAGGGCGCATACATTTCATTGTCGACACTCATTTCTGTGCACCACTTCTGTGCGCCAAGGGCGCATACATTTCATTGTCGACACTCATTTCTGTGCACCACTTCTGTGCGCCAAGGGCACATACATTTCATTGTCGACACTCATTTCTGTGTGCCACTTCTATGTGCCAAGGGCACATACATTTCATTGTCGACACTCATTTTTGTGCGCCACTTCTGTGCGCCAAGGGCGCATACATTTCATTGTCGACACTCATTTCTGTGCGCCACTTCTGTGCGCCAAGGGCGCATACATTTCATTGTCGACACTCATTTCTGTGCACCACTTCTGTGCACCAAGGCGCATACATTTCATTGTCGACACTCATTTCTGTGCACCACTTCTGTGCGCCAAGGGCGCATACATTTCATTGTCGACACTCATTTCTGTGCACCACTTCTGTGTGCCAAGGCACAACTTTCTCCATATTCTTCGCTTGTTTATATCCTCCCAAGGGGGAATATATATACAACAATTTGGCGACTCAACGGGATCACCTGCCTACTAGGTAGAAGATCAGTGGCCTTTTAGTAATCCATTGGGCATGGAGTCATAAGCAATAACCTGAAACCAACCTGATATCTGATCCCGAGCCTGATACCACAACTTCTTCTCTGACAACACTCTGAATTGTAGAAAACAACCTGAGAGCAGCAAAACCTATGCCAGAGCACTTAGGGAAATTGAAACCTAACTACAACAAGACAATGTGCATACGCACTTAGAGGAATTGAAATCTAGGCTAATATTTACAAGGGTAAACCTTTTCCTTTTAGTAGCAATGTTTAAGATAGATTCCGTTAACCGAATCGGAAGTTCCTCTCCATCCAATGTAGACAATTGGAAGGCATTACTACTTTTACATCCCGTGACCATGTAGGGGCCACTCCAAATGGCATCAAACTTGGAATGCCTTCCTGGTTTTGCTCGATCTGCATCCCATTTTAGAACTAGGTCCCCTTCCTGGAAGGTCCTTGCTCTTGCCTTCTTATCAAACCATCTTTTTACTAAGGCCTGATCCTTTTCAATCACTTAAACTACATGTTCTCTTATTTCTTCCAATTCCATCAACTCTGCATACCTAGCCTCCATTGGTTCGAACTCAGACAACTCCAACTGCTTCATGAGCTCCAAAGCTGGAAATTCTAATGATATAGGCAACACTGCCTCTTTCCCATATACCAACTTGTAGGGAGAATTACCTATATATCTCTTTGGCGTTATCCTGTCATCCCATAATGCTGATTTTAGCTTGGTATGCCATGTCCTTTGGTTTTCATCTAGAGTCCTTCTGATGATTCTTAACAAATTCTTGTTCGTGGACTCTGCTTGTCCATTACCCTGCGGGTAATAATTTGAAGAGGTGCTCAAATAGATTCCATTCTTGACAGCCCATTCTGTAATCTTGGAACCTATGAATGCCAATGCATTATCTGATATGATAGTGGCCGGCACACCGAACCTGGTCACTATTCCTTCATAAAAGTCTAGTATGTTAGACTCATTTGCTTCCTTGAGCGCTACTGCTTCGGTCCACTTGGTGAAATAGTCCGTTGCCGTGAGAATCCACTTGTGGCCTTGGCTTGAGTTTGGGTTGATGACCCCGACGAAGTCCAATCCCCATTGCATAAATGGTTGGTCAATCAAAATTGGGTGCAATGGAAGCGCTGCTAGTCTTTCTTTTCCCATGAAGAGTGCACATCTCTTGCACTTTCTTATCCATGTATAACAGTCACTGAACAATGTGGGCCAATAATACCCTGCCTTCATTATCTTGAGAGCTATTACTCGTGGGGTGAAATGTCCTCCGGAATCTCCATCATGAAAATCTCGTAACACCCTCTCAATTTGACCTGTCCCAATGCACCTCAGTAGAATTCCGTTGATGTCTTTCTTAAACAAAACACCACCAACAAGCACATATGGAATGGCTTGTAATCTAGAAATATCTCCTCTTTGATTTTCTCATTTCTGGAGGGCATAGGCCTGTCTGTAGGAAGTGTATCACATTCTGAGTCCAACAGGAGTGGGCACATCATCATTTTCTTGTTCTTGGTTATCCTGTAGTACTAAGACAACCTCTTTTTCATCATCTGCTTCAACTTGTTGACTCAAGGCTAGCTGCTCACATAGTCCCTTCCCATGTACTAGTTTGGTGACCTTGATCTCAATGTCATATTCCATGACACGAGTTATCCATCCCGCACGCTTCTCGCTTCGATCCTTGTTTAGAAGGAAGTCCCCGACTCTGCATGAGAGACCAATAATTGGATTTTGTTGTTTAAGACTAGGTGCTTGAATTTATTTAAGCTCCCGATTCTTGTAAGGACATGCTTTTCAATGAAAGAGTACCTAGTTTCGTATTCCTCCAAGCCTTGATCAATAAAGCAACTCGGTTGTTCTAATCCTCCTTTGTTTTGTTGTACTGTACCAGATTGCAAAAATTGTGTCCCCACCACCAAAGGCATACAACACGAAGTCCTTAGAGAATTCTGGATTGACGAGAGTTGGAGCTTGAGATATAGCCTCTTTTATTGCCTCAAAAATTTCCTTGCCTTCAGATTTCCACTTAAATGCCATACTCTTCTTTAACATCAGCGTTATTGGCTTCACAAGAGTAGCAAAATTTGGAACAAATCTGCGGACAAAATTGATCCTTCTCAAGAAGCTTTGAAGAGCCTTCTTGTGACTTGGCAATGGCAATGCTCGAATTGCTTTAACTCTCTCTGGGTCGATCGTCAACCCTTCCTTTGAAACAATATGGCCTAGAATTTTTCCTCGTGAGCCAAAAATATGCATTTTTTGGGATTCAATGATACCTCAAATCTTCTACACCTTTGAAATACTTGCCTTAAATGACAGAGGTGATCCGCTGCATTTTTTGAGAATACAGTGATGTTGTCGAGATATATCAAAACTATTTTATTGATCAACCCCTTAAATGCCATATCCATTTCCCTTTGGAAAGTGGCCCCAGCATTTGATAGCCCAAATGGCATCTTTTTGTAGGCATAGGTCCCCCATTTGGTGGTGAAAGTCATCTTGAATTGGTCATCTTCTTTCACCATCACCTGATTGTACCCTGAGTAGCCATCTAGGAGAGAGAATCTCTCTGAACCGGATACTACTTGCAATATTTGTTCCATTGAAGGAAGTGGGTAATGATCTTTGAGAGATGCCCTGTTTAGGTCTCGGAAATCCACGCACAACCTGATTTCTCCACTCTTCTTCCTGACCGGAACCAAGTTTGCAACCCAGCTTGAGTGCTTGATCGGGAATATAATGCTTGCCTCTATTAGCTTATTTAGTTCTTTCTTCATTAGAGGCTCAATGTGAGGGTTGACCGGTCTCTGTTTCTGCCTGACGGGCTTAGCATCTGGATCCAATTCTATGGTATGTTGTGCCAAATTTGGATCGAATCCTCTTAAGTCTTCATAGCTCCAAGTGAAGACATCTGGAAATTCTTGGCAAAGTTGTATGAAATCTGATTTCTCCTGCTCAGTGGCCACTTTGCCAATTTGAAGTGTTTTTCCTTCCCCAACCGAAATTGGCTCTGAATCTTCTCTCTTGACCTGTATGTTTGCCTTTTCCTTATGAAACTGGTCGTTAGGGTTGAAGATAGACTCCAATGTTACCAAACCCTTAGGAAGCTTGTTTGTCCACAGCTATACTACTTGATCCCCATACTGCTGCTCTAATCTGTCCTGATTCCTAGCTGAAAATTCAGCCTCTTCTTGTAAGAAATTGACGATTTGTTGATCGTTCTCAAACACCTGCTAGCTTGTGTTATTATCTGGAACTGCTGGCCTCACAATCACATGGATATGTGGCTGTGTTTTTCCCTTTTGATGTTGTCAACCACATCAAACGTTGCTCCAACTGCTGCGAGCCTATCTGCAACTTCATTTTTCTTCCTGGGTATGGACACAATGTTGAAAGCTTCGAAATCCTCAATGAGGTCCCATACCCTATTCTTGTAGCTCCTTAGCAGGTCATTCTTTGTAGCATGTTGTCCCCTAACTTGGTTGACGATTAGCTCACTATCTCCAAACACCTGCAAGTTCTTTATGCCCCTTTTCCTGGCCCAATGAATTCCATGAATCAATGCTTCATATTCAGCCGTGTTGTTCGAATAGGAAAACTGGAAACGAAAAGCTGAAAAATATTTGATGTCTTGTGGTGAAATCAACATTGCACCACCTCCAGCACCTTGTCTGCTTCTCGAACCATCGAAAAATAATTTCCAAACTTTGTTTTCATCCTTTTGTTCAGGCTGAATGATGTCGGAATGGGTGAATTTTCTTCGTGTATACAATACATGCCCAATTCAGATTCTTCAATTTCCTTGTATGGGTCAAATTCATGACTCTTGTTTGCCCATTCATCCAAAGTTAAATCAGGAATTCCCTTGACCTTAGTACCTATTTCTAGATCATTTGAACACTCCTCCTGATCAAAAGCCGAGCAATTTGCATTGATAGGACTTGATACATGAGGCTCAATATGGAAATTGGCAATTGGTTCTGACCTGATTGTTGCTTTGGCTCCATACCTTGTCCTAAAAATCATGTGTGACCAATCTGCAGATAAATATCCACCAATTTTTGCAGTGAAGTCTCTTGATAGACACAATGCAAAGAGTGGCGGAAGGTCAATCACAGACACATCTTGCAAAATTGTAACATTAGGACATGAATGTAGTGTTAGGCTTAACCCCTTGATGACCCCAATCAAGCTTCCTTTGCCCCATCTAGCCGTACTACTCCTTTCAACACTGGCTCATACTTCAGACCCAGTTGATCCGCTATTTTCTTTGGCATCATTGAACTACTTGCCCCTGAATCTATCATGCAGTTGTGTACCAAGTGGTTTCTAATAATCAACGAAACATAGAATGGTGGAGGCTTCAAATTTTTCTTGTCTGGCCCCCATCATGTTGCACTGCATTAGTGAGAACTTTCTCATGTCCCTGGTTTGATACATTTGTGGCAGACCAATTAGCCATTGCAGCTTGCAATAAATCTCGTTGCCCTGGGATCGCCAGTGATTCCCACATGGAAATGTTCACATGTGTCTTCTTCATTTGATCGATGATGTTGAAGGGGGATGAATTGTCCTTTTGTTGTCCCTTGCTTGGCGCAACCTTTTCTGGAGCTTGAACAGGTGCATGTGTTGCTACAACAGGTACCTTAGGTTGATTCTGCACATTTGGAGCTGCGTTTGGTCTACTGACCCCTTGTTGTGTAGGAGTGTACTGAGAAACAACTGGATTACACGGTTGTTCCTCTCCTATATTTCTCTTCTTTGACCGTGTGTTGGTAGCCACACCTTGAAAAGGCTGTTGGTTAACTCCATAGAAGTCTTCCGTTTGCCAATTTGCCAATGTGGTTTCTGTTGGAGGTCCTTCTTGCTGCGTTTGTTGCTGTTGATTCTCCTCCTGGCTTGGTTCTTGAGCAACACCAATGGTTTGCACCATCAAGGCCTAATTTAGTGCACCATTGAAACATGCTGACTGATTGTGAGGTAGATTACAAGGGTAACACCAGTCGTACTCCTGTGCCATGTTATTTTGTGTCGGGACCAAAGCTCTTGAGGACATCGTTGCATTTGGATCATATGGTCGAAACGGCCTGGCAGCTTGAGGTTGTCCTTGGTTTTGGTTTTGATTTGCAGCTGGTGGTGGTCTATTTTGTTGGTATGGGGGCCTAGCTTGCTACTGTGCTTGAGGCTGATATGGTCTAGCACTTTGAGCTTGCTGTCTTTTGATAGTCACAAGCTCATTTCCAAGGTTCTGTAGCTGTTTCATAACCTCCTGCAATTCCTTTGAAGTATTTGAAGAAGTCGACGCCTCATTATTGCTTTGATTTCTAGGAGTTGGAATGGGATTCAACTCGTGCTTGATCGTGGTTGTAGGATTTCCCATATCTCGGATAGAGAGGAATTGGTGGCCTTGGTGCAAGCTTGCCGCTTGATCAAACAGTTCTCTACTCTGATAGCTGTGTCGTAGGCCCCTGGCAGCGTTGTCCCTCCCATTGATTGGATCATCATGGCTATGTCTGAATTTATAGCCTTTAAGAAATAAAGGAATGCTCCTTCGGCGGTTGGTCTAACGGCTATTGGAATCCTGTCCCATGTCCGTTGGAATCTGAAGTTGAAATCTATCATTTGTTCGTTAGGAGCCCTTTTGATTGTTGTCAGTTGTTCCAATAAAGATAAATTGTCTGCTCTCTCCCCGAATTGGCTGCAAAGAGTAGAACAAAGTTGGTTCCAATTCGTAATAGACCCTGCTGTAAGGCTCCTAAACCATTGTAAGGCCTTGCCTTTGAAAGATGAAGCCAACAGCTTGACTGCAACATCCATTTCATTTATTTCGTGGATTGCACATGCATTAGCAATATCCTAGATGTGATCAATAGGAGTAGTATGATTTTCTCCTGTGAAATAGGGTATATTCTTTAGTGCTGCAACTGGAATTTGATTCTGAGCATTTAGGGAAAGTGGACTACTACCCGTGAAATTGACAAAGGGATTCGGTGGTAGATGTGCCATTATGATTGGTCTAAGAACCCTGGTCGATGCGAGAAAAGGCCTACCAGGTGGAGGTGTAGACAAAGTCCTGTTAAGTGGAGATGGTGATCTTTGTGGTCTTCTTCCTCTCCTTCCTCTACCTGTGAAAGTTTCAAGTGGAAAATAGCCCCTCTTCTCGAGTATTGGACCTAGTTTGAATTCTTCTCATATGCTTGGGCAACCTTTGCTGCTACACCGTTGAATTCTACCCCTTCGGAGTCACCAGATGTGTTAGAAAAATGAGCCTCAAAAGGCAGACTTCTGCCAAGTTACACACCAAACCTGACAATATTTAAAAAATAGAATTTTAAAAGACCTGTATTTTTGAGATTTTAGAGTTTGGAATTTGATTTGGAATGACAGTCCCGAAAATCCAAAAATGCCAGACTTCCGAAAACCCGAAATCTGAAAATAAAAAAACCATGAAATTTTGAAAGTCAAAATCTCAAAAATCTAAGAATACCCTTTTGAAGATTATCCCCCGATCTATCAACTGGTGAAATTTTGACTTGTTTTGAGCAAGTTAAGCCCTTGAAAATTGATTTCAAAGTTCAGCCTGGAAGGTTGAAAAAACTGAAACTGTAAAACCTACAATTTTTTAAGTCCGAATTTCTTGAAAGTTCCTTCAAATCTGTGGAATGACCTCTTGGTCCCACTGGGCATGCCAAAACTGTTGGTGACGAATCGCAGCACCCCTGAATGTCTCTGCAACACGATGGGTTGAGACTCTCAGTACGATTGCATAACATGGAGCTTTTCCCAAGTGTGGGACCTTGCGAAATGGAAAAGCTCTCTGGATGAAGGCCGGTTCCTATTCCTCTGTTCAGATGCACACGTAGAAAATGCAGAGGGTTTACTAAAAACCTAATCTAACTTGCCAAGGAGACAGGGTAAGAAGATGCATAAAATAAAACCTAAACTAACAGAGGTGATGCACCGAGGAATGAAGAACATCTGTCTTGCCAATAAACACAGACCATTAAAATGCAATGCAAGATCATGCACGGATAAACATATTCACAGTGAAAGATCAGGAGGATGCAAAATGAAACACATAGAGGGTTGAGAAAACATCCACAGTCATGCATTTATTTTCTCCGAAGGTTGATACAGCACACTGCAAAATGCCAAGAGGCAAGGTTGCATTACAGTTTCAAATGGGAGGTTTTAACTCCACAAGTTCACTGCCAAAGAGAAGAAGGGAGGGGAAAACAAGAATGTCCAACATTTAGAAAGAAGCCCGTCCTTAAAATTTATAGGAATAATGAGAGAGGAAAGAGAGAGGAATTCGAAATGCCCCCAACCACCGCAGTTGTATTTAATTCATCTCATTATGGTGGTAGGTGAGAACCCTAGTGACCCCAAAAGTGGCTAACTGTATTTTTAATTTTTAAGAATTTTTTCTCACCCAATTAAAGATATCCAGTTGTAGTTGGACAGAGGACCTCGTAAGCTTTCCAAAAGTCCAACCTTGCATGAATCCGAGCTCGCAGTCAAAAGTTATGGCCATCTGAATATTTGTGCCGAGTGCACTCTGCTTCCGGCAAAAAATGTTGAGCCTCTGAAGGTGTGCCTTGGCACATTTATGTTTGTATTGACATCCTCTTACATGCACCAAGGCGTAACTTTTCTGTGTCGACACTCATTTCGTGCGCCACTTCTGTGCGCCAAGGGCGCATACATTTCCTTGTCGACACTCATTTCCATGTGCCATTTCTGTGCGCCAAGGGCGCATACATTTCCTTGTCGACACTCATTTCCATGCGCCATTTTTGTGCGCCAAGGGCACATACATTTCCTTGTCGACACTCATTTCGATGTGCCATTTCTGTGCGCCAAGGGCGCATACATTTCATTGTCGACACTCATTTCTGTGCGCCACTTCTGTGTGCCAAGGGCGCATACATTTCATTGTCGACACTCATTTCTGTGTGCCACTTCTGTGCGCCAAGGGCGCATACATTTCATTGTCGACACTCATTTCTGTGTGCCACTTCTATGCGCCAAGGGTGCATACATTTCATTGTCGACACTCATTTCTGTGCGCCACTTCTGTGTGCCAAGGGCGCATACATTTCATTGTCGACACTCATTTCTGTGTGCCACTTCTGTGCACCAAGGGTGCATACATTTCATTGTCGACACTCATTTCTATGCGCCACTTCTGTGTGCTAAGGCGCATACATTTCATTGTCGACACTCATTTCTGTGTGCCACTTCTGTGTGCCAAGGGCGCATACATTTCATTGTCGATACTCATTTCTGTGCGCCACTTCTGTGCGCCAAGGCGCAACTTTCTCCATATTCTTCGCTTGTTTATATCCTCCCAAGGGGGAATATATATACAACACCGCTTGTTTTCCTCTTTTGCATATCTCGTATATGCTTGAATCACCTCAACACATCTAGATTTTGAATGCATGTCTCAATCTTTCCAAGGAATGGCCCATTGTTTGAAACCTTTGGCTTATGACTACTTTGTATCTACTTGTGATAAACTAATTGTTTGTTTGATTCCATCCCCCTACATATGGAGCTCATGCGGTAGTGGATTGAATTGTCTAAGATGCAACTCAATGTTACATAGTTTGAAAACTCCCCAGATCTCAATGTTGTGTAGAGCACGTTTTGGAGCTGGATGAGGATGAATCTCCATTCTTGTAGGACCTCCTCTAATCAGTCTACAAAATGTAAGAGTATTGTTAACTATATATTTTTAATCAGTAGCAAATATGTGTAGATCTGCAACTATGTGCAAAACTCTAGGGGTGATGAAGTAGGGTAGGTGCTTCCAAGAGGCCAGGGACATCTATGGTTCCTCCAAGCTCAAACTTGCAGCAATGAACCCTTAACCTTCTACAACACACTCTCCTTAGAGGATGAGGGATCCTCACAGAGACTGGGATCAACCAGCTCTGATACCAAATCTTGAGAATGTAATATTCTAGAAACCCTTCATATTATCAAATGAAGAAGTTGTAATGTTTATAGACATTGAACAACTATAACAACATCCATGAAAAGTGGATCAAATATACTAACTATGGAAAATATGTAGAAATAACATATTGCCCTAACTAATCACATCCAAGAACATTTGGGAACATTCCAAAGTAGTAAACTAACAATAGTATAGCCCCCACTAATCTAGGGATGTGACAACTAGATAATAGCTAACTAATAACTAAGTTAAAGTAATTAAATTTAATTTATTTAACATTACAACTTAGTAAATGATGAAATTAATCTAATTTTATTCCTAACACTTAGTGATCAAATGGTACTATTCGAGCTATGCAGGTAGATCATTCAGGTGAACAATATATTTAGGAGCAGGAAGAAGAAGTTGATCTCATTTTCCATCTCTCTCGGAGTATTCACATGTAAGAATGCAAATGATGTAATGCATCTGGATGTTGCTTTTTATCATTTGAATTTGCATTCCTACACTTTAGGCCTAATTTTGACATCCGAGATGATCCTGACTCTTTCCATGTTCCAGACTTGCAACATGAGCCACAAATCGAGGACTATTGGGCCAATTGTGCTAATGAATTTTAAGTGCAGGAAAAGGACCATATGAGGATGATAATCAATGAAATGAATAAATTCAAGTTCTCTTAGTACAAAGACATCTTACATGATGATGGGATAGAGATGTATGATCATGAGTACACAATAGTCAAAATGTCTCCATTTCCTCAAGTCAACTAGTATGTTTGTGAATCGGGGATATAAAGGAGTGGACTAAGAAGGTGATGAAGAGAATGAGGAATTGGTTTCAGAAGAAGAGAACCATGATCATCCAATCATGAGGTATGCCCACAGTCGAAACAAGCCTCTCATCAATCATCATCAAGAGTTATGGAAGTTGCCTCAAGTTCAAGGCATTCTAGAGCAAGTTATAAATGAAGATCCATAGAATTGGAGACTTCTTCTCATGAAAGGTCACCAAAGAAAGCTAGGGTGGAAGAAGGATCAATTGTAACAATGCAAGAAGAAGATCCAGTGATAGAAGCACAAGCGGAGGAAGAGCACGTAGTTCAAGACCCGTCTTCAAACCACCATAGGAGGCATCACCTCTTGTTAACACTAATGTCTCTCCCATCCAAGATGTGCCTTCTCTTCCAAAATAAGGAATGGTTGATGCACCTATCATAGAACTTGAGTCCAATGAGATGTTCCTTGGATGCAGGAAACAATTTTTCTGACACATGCATTATTCAAAAGGTAGCATCCCATGACTTATCAACAATTATCTCACTAGTTAAAGGAAAGAAAAGGAAGTTCACACATATGGCCTCATGGTTCTACAATGGGGAAACATTTAATCATTACATAGAGGTATCCCAGATGAAGGTGATCGTGGCCAGTGGATGAGATGAAACTTTCGACTCGAGATGAGCACAATCCAATCGGGACCAAAAACTCATGAAGCGTATTTGCACATGTATCAACAATCTTATGCTCATATGGTGGTAAGGAATAAGTAATATAAGAATAATATTGATTAACTAAAGGAATGGGTGTGAAACATGTCATCCTATGTGCAACATCTAGTTGAGCCAAATGCCATGACCATCCCCATTGAAGAAGTTACACCCATCAGTAGCTTCAATCAAGAATCTATCAAGAGGATGCACGAGTTCACAATGCAAGGGTAAGTGAATAACAAATGGATCGATTCAATTTCTAAAAAGGGAATTCAGTGCTCCAAGAGGCAGTCAAAATATTTTCTTACATGTGTGCGATAGAAAACAAGATGCAGACACTCAAAGAAGATTTGGAGAAGGAAAGGGACTACTGGGATCCTCTGGGCCTAGTAGTGAATGAAATGAGAAACACTCATCGTCAGGAGTTGATCAACAGAATAATTTTGAAAATATTTTAGAAGACTTGTCACATGTATGGGTGAGGTCTTTGGAAATCATATTTGAAGTAGTCAATTGAGCCATCGCTGAACTAGAGGAAAAAGAGGGACAAGTGTACAAGTTGCATGATAGTATAAATTGTCAAATTCAAAAAAATTGAGTACCTACAATAGGAGAAGACACAAATATTGATGAGATAATTGGTCCCTTTAAGGAACATGTGAATAAAAGGGCAATCAACCCATTTTCCTTCATTAAGGACACCCTAGAGTTCCTTTCAGAGATTCGGGCTTCCATTACACTTATCACAGAGAAAAATCCATCATGGTTTGGGAAGTAAAAATATATCAACAATGTGTCTGATGGATGGACAAATACCTTGAGCAGTATTCATATTCCTCATGGTGACAAAGTGGAACCTACAACAACTCGTTTCAGTAAGGAATTTGGAGAGACAAATATCTTCTCAGGAGCATGAGATGGAAACCAATCAGGGAGTGAGATCAAATCCAGCACAATAACTCATTATTTTGCATAATGCTTCTTCCTCCTTCTTCCTTCTTCCTCCTCCTTCTATTTCTCTCTCTTCTCTTCTCACCCAACACACTCTCTCTCTCTCTCAATGTTATAATTCTACATTGGGGTTTGCACTTTTTGATATATCTTTAAGTGACTTTAGAAACATAATGTAAACTTTAAGTCACCTTTTTTTTATAAAAGGGACTTAAATATTTAATTGGAATATGAAAAATCTAAATTTAGAATATGGTATTTGAAAATTCACCAGGAAGATGAAGAGTTTCCTTCTCTTTTATAAATTGTAGTAAGCTCCTCATTTGAGGGTCTTCTTAGACTTCTTAGATCTTCATATACTTTAGAGCTATTTTTTGTGAATTCATGAGAGAGATATCCTTGTGAAGAGAACAAAGAGATAGAAAATTTTTTTCCATTTCCCTTATTCTAAAATGTCTTCCATTTCTATGTTATGTACAATTTCTTCTTGAGCATCAATACAAGAAGAAGGAATTTTAGCCTTTTTTGACTAAGGAGTTTAGTGATACTTTGTGCTCATTAAATTCTATTTGGTCTTGTTGTTGTTATGTAGATTTTTTTCTTCTTAATTTTAGTGCATGTGATGTAATTTATAACTGGTGTATGCAAGTCTCTAATTTTCTACTTACAACATTAGTTTCTCTTTTCTAACTTTCTCACTCCCTTTCCCACTCTCCTAGAAAATTCTTCCCTTACATAAATCTATAATATTTTGACATAGGGTCAATGGAGTGCCCTGTTAGATCCCTAGTCAAAAGTACAACCCATAAATTCACATTTTTAATCACGCATGCATATATGATAGTTGCATCACCAAGTAGAGGGAATTAGATTCCCGAGCATTGTGCAGAAATCCATAAATTTGTCCCTGACAAATTTTCCCAATAGGTATATTGAACAAAAAATTACTCATATCCCATTCACAACATTTTGGATTTACAATGTCTGATCAATATAAGTCTATTGTTGACCCAACAGAAATGGGAGTTTTCACTCTATTGTGGAGAAAGATGCATCAGAGTAACATTCTGAGAGAGAATATAAGTGAATAATTCAAACTATATGAACTCATACAAACAATGATTCTTGGATTTGTTAAAGATGAAAGGGTATTTAGTGCACTTACATTTATGAAATAAAAACTTTACAACAAATTGGAAAATAATTTTGAAACTTATTTGAGAATCTATGTTTCAAGATATAAGGTGGAAACATTTCCATTTGAAAGAGCACTAGCTACATGGACATATCTTACAGAGCGCAGAGTTATTAATCAGATAGAGAATAATGAAGTCTCTAATAATGGTGAAATTGACTTGGAATTTACTAGACAAGATACTGCAACAAATATAAGAAGTGATGAAGGACCATCCAGGATAGGGTTGTTTCAGCTACCAAACAGTTGATTGTATTCATTTTCTGAAATATATTAATATATTGTTACTTGATATTTTTTTCATTTACATATATTGTGCATATAATTTTTGGAAAAAATTTAACCCCTTCTATATTTTTAATAATGTTTGCAAATAACAGATGGTAGATAGTTCATATTTGTGCAATATTATATATGCAAACTAGATGATGTAATAAAATTAAAGTTTGTTACTAATAAAGCATGTTCAATATTTGATTTCTCACTATCAAAATTCCATAGGAACAATTGTTTGTAACAATATTATAATCCATATATGATATATAACATCATGATTATTAAAATTAATAAAAAAACATAACAAACTACAACTACATCCCATCTTGATTATTGGTGATAATATTTACATTAAGAATCGAGATTAAACTATCAAGATCAAAAGCAACATGCACATTCAAGACACAAGTTTAAATTTGTGAGTTCATATATATTTGAAACCAAATTGAACAATGTAAATCTAGATCCAGAATCCATGTGTACTATTCATCAACTGTTTCACATAAAGATAATAAACCATTTCACATGAGACTTTGAGAGAAATAAAAAGATCAAAAAATTCACATAAAGATAATGTTTTCAAATTCCAATTGTCAAACACTAAATACATCAATAGTAACATAGTTTAAAGTTTTAATAGAAGTTAATTGGACCCTTGTCCTTGAACAGATTCAAAAACATCCACAACATTTGAACTATCTTGGATTACACCAGACTCTACTAATTATTTTACAACAACATTAATATTTTCTAAATTTTCTCTATCTTCACGAGATTCATCTCCTGCCAAAAGGATAGAAGGGTCCTCATTATTTTTTTCTTTAGAATAATTTTCAGATCCATTTTATGCTCCTTGATAATCCTTTGCAATGTATTTTTATGCTTTTTTAACATAACAAGTTTTTCTTTAAAAACAATAGCCCCGAGACACTCTCTCTCACTTTTTAAAGGTGCTCATCTAACACCTGCACCTCTGTATTCAAAGTATGGTATTTTGACTGGAACTAAAAAAATCCCATAATTAGTATTTAAAATAAGATAAAGGATAACTATATATTTATTTAAGAATTTACAAAACAATAGAACTTACCATGGCCAAGTCTTTTTCTGCATTAGCAATAGTGACAAGGTTCTTGTCATGACTCCACTTGTTGTAGTAAGATTGCACCTCGGCATTGAGATTAACCAATCTGTTCAAAATTATTGGCAATAATTCATCCCTGCTATAAATATTATCAGTGAATGAACTTCCTTGTTGTTCTTGAGAAAGTATAGCATCAATCACCAACAGTTGATTTTTAACCAATGAATAAATTTTTCTCTATTTTCAAAATTATGATATCTATCATTGATTTCTTTTATCAGAGATTTTGCTCTGATCTCCCACATTTTCAACTCCTTAAGATCAGAAATAAAATTCTCTATGATAAGGGTTGTAGTATTATCTGACACAAGGATGTCAAGTGAAAATATGGTCTTTTCATCATCATCCATTTTTTCCCGACAGGTTGGGAAGGAGGATTTGAAGTGCTATCGGCTCTAGACCTTGCTTACAAGAAGATTACATCATATCCTCGAGAATGTCTTCCTAACACTTCCATGTCAAAATAACTATTGAACCTTAGATAATCCTCATCCATATTAATATTATTTAAAACATAAGTGCCTCTGACACTCGACACATCATCAATTACAAAATTTGGGAACTTAGATGTTGTGAAATTCTAAGTTTCCCTACTTATAGTCATTCAAGGTTTATGGAGCATAAGAAATTTTCCCTACCATAAACAGTGTGAAGGAGGTAGAAGGAGAGGTTAGAATAATATACTCCTTGTGTGTTGAGATGGATTCAGAGTAGAAAAGGTAGCTGTCGGCATGGCCGAGGGATCAATTTTAGATTGCAAAATATCTGCGAGCATCAATACTTTAACAATATTAGATTCAGTAATTAGTATGTTGAAAATTTAAAATTAAGAAGATAAACAAGAAAATAGTAATAATTTCGTATGTTGTGAACTTTATATGTAATTGATAGACTATGGCACTAGGTGGAAGGGTGGTGGTGGCACTGGCATGGAAAATATTGAATTTAACAAAACCAATTAAAAATAATGATAAATTTGAAAAATCAATTAAAAATACTAATATAAATAAAGTTTAAGTCACTATTTATTTGTTACTTTGTACCATAACTTGAAGGGCATGGGTGATTATATGGTGGTGGTGTAGACTGATACTCTTCTTGTTCTTGCTTAGGTATGTAGTGTGTGTACCACCACTAGTGTGAGCAGAAAATTATAGAGTCGTTGATGCAGATATGTCAGAAAAGGCTGCACATTAGGATAAAAAAATTAGAAATATGTCATTGTCAAGAATCAGAGATTTATATTATCATTAGTCTGTAAAATAATATCATAAAATTGAAATGATTGTGTAGAATGTAAAACATAAAAACTTGATTTTCTCTCGGATCATGATAAAAATAGAACGCATTCTCTCCTTGCTCTCCGAGACGGGAGAGTGAGAGGAATCCAAGGATTCACACATTCATTTGTTTGGTCTCAAATTTTCCAAAGATTCATTGGAAATGTTAACTCGAACATTATTGTCTCTAGAGCTCTAGAACCCAACGGGGTTATGCAAATGAATTACAAAGATGATGGCGTTCCATTTTTGTTTTTGCTTTAACTGTTCATAACACAATTATAGATTACATATTTATAAGGATTAATTTAAGAATGATTTTGTTTTTGAAAGGAATAAAGATTAAATTATTTTTAAAACAAAAGACTCACCAACTATTTTTCTAGTGGAATTCCATGTTTATCCATCTTCATGTAAAGATCAATTGGAATAGTTCTAGATTTGATTACATAAAAACCCTCATAGAAAGTAAGAAAATAAAAAGAAGAAAAAATAAGTGCAAAAGGATTCAATTTGGGTTTTCAAGTTCAGAATGAATCTTTGATGTAAGATATGAGCACCAATCAAATCTAACTCTAGAAAGGTTTGAAGAAGGTAGTACATTTCCCACTAAGGAATGTCAATGTATCTTCCCTGTAGAATGATACAGAACTGGAAAAATTCCACCATGGCCAAGAGAAAGGGGTCTTTGATAGATTGAGAGTTAATGCCTCTTTTGGATGGAGTATTAACCTTAACCTCAATAGAGATATTGTAATGAGAATTTAAAAATTTATTTTTCTCATTAAAAAAACTTTGGTGCTTACAGGCATTGCATTTTCATGGGGTAGACCTGTTATATGTTTAATATCTTTAGGTGTTATTTTGATGTATTATTGAACTATGAAAGTTCCATCCAAAGTATTATACACTTGCACTTTATTATTTAATAATTTGTGGTTTGTCTTATATTGGGGCATGTAAATAAGTCCATAGAATCTTGAGTTAGGAATCCAATCAGACTGGATGATTATTTCAGGGTTTTCGAGTAGTTGTATCAACTGGGGATATTAAATGTTTTGGTAGGCATAGGAAGTTTGTTTAATGGTATTTTTTCTTGGGGCCATTATTCCTTAATGTTAATTTCTTGAAAAAGAAGAGGTTGGAAAATGACAGATAAAGATACCTGTATATAAGCCTTGAGGGTTGTAGAACAAATCATGTGGAAGATGACACTATCTACTATCTAATATTGGAAGAATGGAAGTAGAATTGGATGAGAAGGATAAAAATCTCTAAAAAATTCTATTTATGAGAAATCTGCACATAAATATGGGACAAAATGAATGGGGAAGGGTATATATGAAAGGAAAGTGTATTAAATGCGGGGAGTGGAAGACACGTGGCATATTAAATGTCTAAAAACCATATATGTTACCATTCAGGAACAACATACCCATGTTACCGATTGGTAACAACATACATATGTTACCGAGTTGGGAACAAAATACATATGTTACCGTCTGGTAACAATGTACGCATCGACATCTTTGTTACCAGTGAAACATGCATTATTGAATGGTAACAATACGTTACCGACCGACAACACCATCAAAACTCAACACAACTTTACCGAATGACAATGCCATGTTTCGACCGTAACAACAACACTCTATCCAACAAAATGTGTTATCAACTAGTAACATCATGTTACTGATCGGTAATATCTCGTTATCGATCAGTAACACTGACATTTTTTTGTTCAGTAGCATACCATATGTGCCATTTGGTAATGTGTTGTTGTTTCATCCTTGCCAAAAATTCTATGTTGTCAAAAAGTAACAACATCACTCCATCGAGAGCATGTGTTTCCATCAGTAATCTGTTATCCATATTTCACCCCCGTGCCAAATATTGGATCAACCACAATCCCGCATAAGAGGAAACAAAGTCAAAAGGTGGACATAAAAGGCTTCAAAATTGGCTAACTATAAAGGTATAAGCGGAGAATTCCAAGTGTCAGTATGGTGCTGATTTAAGGGGTGAATAGAGAAAAGGTTTCTAAATGGGTGCCAAACTGTCACGTATCCCATATCAAAATGGGACCCATTTTTCAAGTTATTTTCCCACCCTCCTGTATAGACCCGATACAAACTTTGAAGGGGCATATCTTTTAACTCAAGGCTCAAAATATTACAAATCTGATGTCATTGGAAAGATCTCAGCCTCACCCATGCCATGAAGGTCTGAAACTTTAATCTTGAGGAGGTTAGGTGAAGAAAAATGGAGGAAATCTCTTCGATATTTCAATGCAGAATCTTTTTACCTCAACAACCAAATTAGATTTGATTTGTTTCACCGTTTCCTCTTCCTTCAAGGTGCCAAACCAAGGATTGATGCAATAAATATGGATTTGGGGAGATATTTCATCGAGGCATTAACACCAATGGTTGAGCTTTAACATGCTTTTCCCGCTTCTCTCTCTTTTCTTCTTTCAGGTTGAATCTATAAATATTTTTGCATGATTCATTGTAAAGGGTTGGACATAATTTGTTTTGTAGGCTCCCTTCTCCTCTTAATAAAGGGATTTGTGGGGTTTAGGCATTCCATTAAAAATTACATTATGTTTCTACCTCTTGGCTACTTTGTAATGGATCAGTATCAATCTACGAGCAATAAAAACGTCTATGATCAATTTTAGATCTTTTCTTGTCTCTTTTACTTTCATCTTATCTCCCATTATATATATAGCTATCTGTGTCTATTTATTGTATGCATTTTGTTGGTTTGTGTCTACTAGAAAAATAAGTTTTCATCATTCCTTCAAAGTGCATCATCTAGTAGTTTAAATTTTTTTAATTTCTTTATTCCTTCCATCACAGTCTCTCCTTGGTAAAGTTTAGATTAGAATTAAGAACAGATCCCTCTGCAAGTTTCTACGTATGCACCTAAACAAAGGAATAAGGAACCAGCCTTCAATTTGGAGAGCTTTCCCATTTTTCAAGGTTCCACACCTTCGGGAAAGTTCAATGTTATGCAATCACACCAAATGAGTCTCGCCTTTGAAAAAGATTTTTAGAGCTCATTTGGGGTGCTATGATTTCACACTAACAATTTTGGCACACCCAAAGGGTACTTAATAAGTATCCATCTTATTATAATAGGGATTAATGTACACTTCTTGTGATTCGGCTTTTAAGAAGTCTTAAAATTGTACATCTGAAGACTCCAAATGAAACAAATCTACTGGTTTCAATAGCCCAAGCTTGGGAGATTCATGAGAAAAACCTAGTCTAGAGAAAGGAAAGAAGGTATATTTGAATACTTGCATCTATCCCCAAGTAGAGAAAGGAGAGGAAGAAGATTTCAGAGGTCTCCATCTCCCCCAAGCAGAACCTTGTCAACACCTCCACCTGCAAGGATTTTTAGGCAAATCGAATGGCACAACCAAATCCATATGTCAACTTCACCAGCAGTAGTCCACTTGCCTTGAATGCAAAAACCCCATTCGATTGTAGCATTAAAGAGCATCCCATATTTCACTAGGGAAAATCAAACTTCTCCTAGTGACCATGTCCAATATATTACAAATGTCTGTACAATCCATGAGATCCATGAGATGGACATTGTTATCAAGCTGCTCACCTATTCATTTAAAGGGAAAGCTTCAAAATGGTTCAGGAGTCTTGAAGTAGGCTCTATCTAGAATTGGAACCAAATGTGCATGGATCTTCACAATTAGTTTGGGGAAAATTGTGATAACTTGTCTTTGTTAGAGAAACTAACAACAATCAAGAGAGCCCCAAACAAGTAGTTGATAAAATTCAACCTCAGATTCTAGTGGACCTGGGATAGGATTCCAACAGTAGTAAAGCCCACTAATGAAGGTGCCTTCTTATACTTTCTTAGGGCTTTAAATTTTGATATTTCTTTGATGATTCAGTTAATGGGGGAACTACATTACCTGCAGCTTATAGCCTCTCTATAGGGGTTGAGAACCATTTGATTCAAGCTAGAAAAATCACTCCTAGGCCATCCATGCCTTTGTACCCCAAGTTAGGAAACCATGATACTAGTAAAGCACCTACATTAGCTCCTATACCCACCCCCAGGAGTCAAAGCTCAACCGAAGCTTTCACTTCATCATCTAATACCTCTAAAGAGTCTAGGAAGTGATGAAGCAACTTCATAACTTTGGGAATGAGCTAGTGACCATCAAAATACAACAAGCTTAGATTTCCAGGCCATACCAACCCCAGGCTCAATATCAAGCTAGACCCTAGTATCAACACAATAGGCCACCACCTCAGACTGTGAATCAAAGCTAGAACCAAGGACAGCCCCAAGCTACTAGACCTTTCAAGCCATATGATCCCAACATAGCTTCAACATCAAGAGCATTGGTCCCAACATAGAATAATATGGCACATGAATATGATTGGTGCTTTCCATGTGATCAGTCACATAACTAATCATTGTGCTTTAATGGTTCTCTAAATTATGCCTTGATGGTTTAAACTAGTATGGTGCCACAAGAACCTGACCAAGAGGAAGATCAGAAATAATGATCTCAACAAGGTGGCCCCCCAAACAAGACCATGCTTGTCAATTGGCAAGCTAAAGACTTTTGTGGGATGAATCAGTCCCCTCCTCAAGGTGTGGCTTCTAACATACAGTCCAAAAGGAGAAATTTTGGAGAAGGCCAACTAATGAAATCAGGTGACCCTCAACCTTCCATTACTCCACAAGGTCTTGGTGCTCCAAGTATAACCCCCAACATACTGAACCAATCCAGACCACCTTCTAACCCATCAGGCACCGGCTGTAATGAACCATGTGCAAGAAATAAATGTGTCTAGGAAGGGGCAGCAAAAATATAGCTCATTCAATATTATTGCATAGATGAAAAGGATAAGTGTGAACATTTCATTATGGGAGTCACTTTGGCCATTCCGGGGAAGAGGGATTTGTTGCGAGACTACCATACGAGAATGGTCAAGTTCAAATCACCCCTAACCAACAAGAGAGTGCTTGCTAATGTGGTTTAACCAAGGAGAAACCATGGAGAACAACAAGGTAAAACTTGAGACCTCCTCCTTTCTATGTCTCATTGATTATTGGAGACAAATTGGTGAACAATCGTATGATTGATTATGAGGATAGTAGTTACGTGATGCCCAAACAAATAGCTGATCAGTTGGGTCTCTAATATGAAGTCATCTCTAGAGGAGTTGTCCAATTAGATGGGACAAAAATGACCACTATGGGAATTATCAAGGATCTGAGTCTCACTCTACACGCTTGCCCTAATGTGACTATTTTGCAAAACATGTCAATCATAGATTTTCCACCACATTTTGATTTTTTTCTATCCAAAGACTTCACTTGCCAAAATTGGAGGCTACCTGTTTTCTTATTGGTCACATATGCTCTTTAGGAAAAGGTATGGGGTGAAGGCCAAAATCAGATCTGAACCTATTGTTGATTATCATATTGAATCCTATGTGCCTAGCCCAATCAATGCCAACTACTCAACTTTTGATCAAGAAGACCTCCTAAACACTAACGAAATAGATACCAAGGTGGGATGTATCCTAGACTTAACCCTAGATGAGTGGGCCAACAAAAGACATGCTTTTGACCCCTATAAGGATATAACAGAATCTAAACTGGTATTGTCTACATGAAGAGAATCATCCCCTTCCTGACCTAATTAAGCCAGAATACAAGGATGACAATGAGGTATGGAAATTGTTCTTTGATGGCTCAAGGAGTAGACAAGGAGCTGGAGGAGGCTCCATGATTTTGTCCCCCAAAGGTATGAGATATTATTCAGCCTTCAGATTCCATTTTACTTTCTCAAATAACACTTTGTTGAATATGAGGCTTTAGTCTAAGGTCTTCGTTAGGTAAGGAAGTTAGGGGATCAAGAACTTGCAAGTGTTTGGTGACAATGAACTAGTTTCCAATCAAGTTAGAGGAATAAATGCTATCAAAAATGACCTACTCAAGAACTAAAAGAGTAGGGTATGGGATCTCATGGAGGATTTTGAGGCCTTTAGTATTGTGTCCATACCTAGGAAGGAGAATGAAGCTGTTGACAGACTTGCAGTAGTTGGGGAAATGTTTGATGTGGTTGACAACATTAAAAGAGATAGAGAACAACCACATATCCATGTGGTTGTGAGGCTAGTAGTTCTAGATAATAATACATGCTGGATAGGTGTTTGAGAATGATCAATAGATCATTAAATTTCTACAAGAAGAAGTTGAATTCTCAGCTATAAACCAGAGCAGACTAGAGAAGTAATACGGGAATTAGATAGTACAACTACATACAAACAAGCTTCCTAAAGGCTTAGTGACACTGGAATATATTTTCAATCCTAATGATCATTTCAGAAAGGAGAAGGATAACATACAGATCAAAGGAGAAGATTCAAAGTCAATACTAGTTGGAGAAGATAAAACACTTCAAATTGGCAAGGTGGCCACCGAGTAAGAAAGGTACAAACTCATACAACTTTTCCAAGAATTTCCTGATGCGTTTTCTTGGAGTTATGAAGACCTAAGAGGGTTTAGTCCAAAACTAGCACAACACACAAACGAATCGATTGGTGCTCGGCCCATTAGGCGAAGCGAGAGACTAGTCAACCCATATATTGAGTCTCTGATGAAGAAGGAGCTAAACAATATGATAGAGGTAAATATCATATTTCTAATCAAACACTCAAGTTGGGTTGAAAACCTAGTCTCGATCGAGAAATAAAAATAGATAAATCAGCCTGTGTGTTGACTTCAGATATTTGAATAGAGCCTCCCTCAAAGATCACTACCCACTCCCTTTAATGGAGCATATCTTGCAAGTAGTGTCTAGATCGGGAAGGTTCTCCCTCCTAGATGGCTACTCGAGGGTACAACTAGATAATTTTGAAAGAATATGATCAATTCAAAACAACTTTCACCACCAAATGGGGCATATATTCCTATAGGAAAATGCCATTTGGATTATCCAACACCGGGCCACTTTTCATAGGGCAATGGATATGGAATTTAAGGGACTGATCAACAAAATAGTGTTGATCTATCTAGATGAGATTACAGTGTTTTCCAAAAATGTAGCAGATCATCTTTTCTATCTAAGGTAGGTATTCCAAAGATGCAAGAGTTTTGGGGTGTCACTGAACCCCAAAAAGTGCATAGTCTTGGCCCATGAAGGAAAGCTTCTAGGCCATATCATATCAAATAAAGGATTTACAATTGACTCGGAGAGAGTTCAAGTAATAAGAGCATTGCCATTGCCAAGTCACAAGAAGGCTCTTCAAATCTTCTTGGGAAAAATCAATTTTTACGTGGAGTGTTTCAAACTTTTCTTCCCTTGTTAAGCCAATAATGTTGATGTTGAAGATCTTAACATTTAGGTGGAAAGCTGAAGGAAAAGAAAGTTTTGAGGCTATCAAAGAAGCCATATCACAAGCCCCAACACTTGTGAACCCATTTTTCCAAAGACTTCATATTGTATGCCTTTGGCGAAGTGACACAATTTATGTAATCTTGATGCAATAGAATAAAGAAAGTACAAAATAGCCAATTTCTTTCTTTAGCCAAAGTCTAGAATATTATGAGGTGAGTTACTCCTTTATTGAGAAGTAGGTCTTGGTGGTAATCAGAGGATTGAAGAAGTTTAAGCATTTAGTTTCAAACAACAACATCCAACTATTGGTCTCCCATGCGGGAGCTAAATAATTCCTTCTTAGCAAGGACCTAAATGAAAGGTGTACAGGGATGGTCACCCATGTCATGGAATATGACATTGAGTTTAAGGTCACCAAGCTAGTCTGTGGGAAGGGGTTATGTGAAAAACTAGCCTCATGTCAACAAGATGAAACAGACATAGTGAAAAGGAGGTTGTTATTGTTCTACAAGATGATCAAGAAGAAAGGAGAGATGATGTACCTGCTCCTTGTTGGACCCAAGATATGGTGCACTTCCTTCGAATAGGCATGTGTCCTCATGGGATGAGTAAAGAAAAAATAAGGCATTTTAGGCTACATGCCATCCCATATGTTCATATGGATGGTGTCTTGTTCAAAAGAGACATCAATGGCATTCTCTTGAGATGCATTGAGATAGATCGAGTGGAGAGAGTGCTACAAGAATTCCATGTTAAAGTAGCTGAAGGTCATTTTTCCCAAGAGTGATAGTACTCAAAATCATGAAAGTAGGATATTATTGGCCCGAGAGGGTTTAGTGAGGCTACTACACATTGATCAAAAGGTGCAAGAATTGTGCATTCTTCAAAGGCAAGGAAAGACTATCAGCACTTCCATTGCACCCAATCTCAGTCGACCAACCTTTCATGTAATGGGGATTGGACTTCATTAGAGTCATCAATCCAAACTCAAGCCAAGGTCACAAATGGATCCTGACAGTGAAAAATTATTTTACCAAATGAACAGAGGCGGTGGCACTCAAGGAAGCAAATGAGTCTAGTATCCTATATTTCTATGAAGGGATAGTGACAAAATTTAGAGTGTCAACCACCATCATATCGACAATGCATTAGAATTCATAAGTTCCAAAATCATAGGATGGTCTATTAAGAATGGGACTTATTTGAGTACTTCATCAAACTATTACCCTCAAGGTAATGGCCAAGCTGATTCCACAAACAAAAACCTATTAAAGATCATCAGAAGAACTCTTGATGAGAATCAAAGGACCTAGCATACAAAGCTTAAAATGGCCTTATGGGCTAATAGAATAATTACCAAGATATCTACAGGAATCTCTCGATTCAATCTTGTCTATGGGAAAGAGGTAGTGTTTCCTATATCACTTGAGTTGCTAGCATTGGAGCTCATGAAGCAACTAGAGATGTTTGAATTTGGACCAATGGAGGCCAGGTATGTGAAGATGATATAACTAGAAGAAGCTAGAGAGAATGCTCTTCAAGCAATAGAGAAGAATCAGGATTCAATCAAGAAATTCTTGGATAAGAAGACAAAAGCAAGAACCTTCTACAAAGGAGACCTAGTTTTGAAATGGGATATAGATTAAGCAAAACCAAGAAGACATTCCAAATTTGATGCCATCTGGAGTGGCCCCTATATGATCACAAGATGCAAAAGTAGCAATGCTTTCCAATTTTCTACATTGGAGGGTGAAGAGTTACAGATTCTAGTAAATGGGATCTATCTTAAACACTACTACTAAAAGGAGAGTTCTCACCCTGTACATATCAGTTTAGTTTTCTCTTTCCTCTAAGTTCTTATGCACATTGTCTTGTTGTAGTGTAGATTACTTTTCTCCTAAGTGCTTTACATGCTCTACATGTTCCATTTAGAGAATGTATGATTTCAAATTTTGTATATAGTGTGGTGTTTTTTTGTGGCTTTTGTGTAGTCCATTCAGAGGGACAGATGAATCCCTAGGTTAAAACAATTTTCTACTCTCAGAAACCTTCATTTCGAGATTTCTTATGAAAATTGGGAGTGCAAGCAGCCGAGCTCATGAATCAGAGGCAAAATTAGTATCAAACCATCTTTCTCAACTCCATTCCCAATGGATACAACAAGGCAATTGGTCTTTTCATCTAGCAGGAAAATACCCCTGTGAGTCACCAAATTGTTATCCATATTTCACCCTGTGCCAAATATTGGATCGACCATGATCCCACATAAGAGGAAACAGAGTCAAAAGGTGGATAGAAAAGGATTCAAATTTGGCTAAGTATAAAGGTATAAGAGAGAATGCTAAGTGTCAATATGATGCTGATTCAAGGGGTGAATAGAGAAAAGGTTTCTAAACGGGCGCCAGACTACCACATATCCCATATCAAAATGGGACCCATTTTTCAAGTTGTTTTCTCACCCTCATGTACTGGACACTGATAAAAACTTTGAAGAGGCATATATTTTTACTTAGAGCTCGAAATATTGAAAATCTAATACTATTGGAAAGATCTCGGCCTCACCCATGCCATGGAGGTCTGAAATTTTAATCTTGAGGAGTTTAGGTGAAGAAAAATGAAGAAAATGTCTTTGGGATTTCAATGTAGGATCTTCTTGCCTCAACAACTAGATCGATTTTATCTATTTCATCATTTCCTCTTCCTTCAAGGCATCAAACCAAGGATTGATGCGGTAAATATGGACTTAGGGAGAGATTTCATCGAGGCATTAACATCGGTGGTTGAGCTTGAACCTAATTTTCTTGTTTCTCTGTCTTTTCTTATTTCATTAAATATATAAATACGGGGTAGGATTCATTGTAAACGGTTGGAAATTATTTGTTTTATAGGATCCCTTCTCCTCTTAACAAATGGATTTGTGGGGTTCGGGCCTTCCATCAAAATTTTCATTATGTTTCGCCTCTTAGCTACTTTGTAATGGATTGTATCAATCTACAAAGCAATAAAAACGCACTGTGATCGATTTTAGATTTTTTTCTTGTCTCTTTTGCTTTCATATTATCTCCCATTAGATATTTGGATATCTATGGTTGTTTATTGTATGCATTTTGTTGGTTTGTGTCTATTAGCAAAATAAGTGTTCATCATTCCTTTGGTGCATCACCTTGTAGTTTAGCTTTGTTTTAATTTATGTATTCCTTATATCCCTGTCTCCTTGGTAAATTTTAGATTAGGATTAAGAAAAGATCCTCTACAAGTTTCTACGTATGCACCTAAACAGAGGAATAAGGAACCAACCTTCAATCTAGAGAGCTTTCCCATTTTGCAAGGTCCCACACCTTAGGGAAATTTCAATGTTATGCAATCACACCAAATTAGTTTACCTTAGAAAAGCATATTTTTAGAGCTCATTTGGGGGTGCTTTGATTTTGCACTAACAAGTAACTCCATGCTATCGGTCGGTAACATTGACATTTTTCTATCATTCGACACCATCTCGTATGTGTCAGTCGGTAACATATTATTTCTTCAGCCTTACCGGCTGGTAACAACCACACCTTCCACACCATTTTTTGAAAAATGGCTTCCTTTTTCCACCATCACAAAACTCATTTTAGTACATTTACCTATAGTGTGAATGTGATCAACGATTTGAATGGCTAATTGATCACATTCGCCACCCATTCTATAAAATTTTGGGAGGAGGGGGTCTTAAAGTGAACCCTATCACCTTCTCTTTGGGATATTCATTGTGTTCTTATTTGGTTTTTATGGCATGTGGGAGTCACATACTTTAACTTCTTTGAAAATCTTCATCTTTAGTCGTGGATTGACAAAAAAATTGCATAACATGATTTCAACCATCACATTCATAATTGGATTGAGATCTAAAGTATATAACTCCATTTTTTCTAACTATGCAGGCCTCAAAATGTATCTAAATGTCTTTCGAGAAGGTATGAAAATCCAAGTCAACCTTCTTCACATAAAAATTATCTTCTTTGCATCTTTGATCATATTCACCATTTATTAGAAATACTTGGAGGTGAATGAAAATGGTAATTTTCACCATGGCCCCATTTCCCCATTATTCATTAAAAATATTGCAAGGCTAAAGTGTTACATGATGCAAAGTTTTCCTCGCTAGCCTACCACACACCGTAAATCCCTAGGCACACAAAACTCAATTTTAATGGCCACATGTATCCTCCCGTACCATTTCTCCAAGTGTTCTTTATAAATATTTAAGATTTTGCCCTCACATGTAAAATTTTCAAACCATTTTGCGGGGAATTATCTTGACTTGATGTATCCACATATCATCCTCTAGCCCATTTGAGACACCAATATCCCGAGAAGATGATCAACAACAAGATAGATCCCCATGTTATCTTTTCCCATCTTTCTATTTGTGCCATGACTTATTCTAAAATTCCTTCGAAAATGAATGTGTAATATTATATGGAGTTTTGTGTGGCATTTTATGAGAAATATAAAGGTACTTTTGATTTATCTCCCCTAATTCTTAGAGGCCCCTAGTTTACAACTAACCAATCATGTTGCTACTATGGCTAAATAGTCTACAATGTTATAAAAATTCATGGCTCGATTCCCCTGTCATACTATAATTTTGTATCTATCTCATAAATTTTTGTCTCTCATGTAGGCCAAGGTCAATGTCCTCTTCGGTGTCATGTAATTCGGTCACCTTTCCAATTTACCTAGTTGTGAGCCTCATACTCCATCTGGTGAAGTATAAATAATATTCATGTACACATGACATCAACCACTGGAAGAGGTGTATAGGCCTTCCAAAGATGGAAATTCAAAAACTAGATAACCCCTACCGTTTCCAGTTCCATCCGCATTGTATTATCCATAACAACTAGTTCCCCTATAGTCCTAGTGGGTAACTCTCACAAAACATCCTTGTTTATGGCAGTCTCATGCCTGTTACTTGATGATTGTACTCAATGATTTTGCATTATATGAGCTAAAATGTCTAGGTATTTCCCATAAACACCTTAGGTGGGTATTATATTTCAAGAACCGATTCTTGGGTGATTCCTCCACATCCTTCTTGTTCTTCGGTGTCTTTCTTAGTGTAATTATTCTTCTCAATTTTGAACTATAAACCTCACCAAAATTTTCCCTAGGTACTAAGAGTGACTGAATTACTTACTCCTTACACCCTAATGAGGTGTGTCTAATTTTACATGTGCTCTTCTATGCCCAGTCTTCATGCCCTAGCTATTCAATTTCCAAACCGTGTAAACTCTAACTCCATGATTTATAACTCTCCAAACCATAGATCTGATATTTCTAACTCTGTAAACCCTAATCTTCACTCACCCATGCCCTCACACTTGTATTAAGCTTCCACTTCCTCTTTCTTGAAGGATATCACAAAATAAAGGCTTCATGCACTCTACTCTGGTTTTCTTTGCTACTTGATTCGCTTCTTCACACTTTACTTTTCACACTCTTCGCTCTTCATACTTTGTTTCTCAACTATTTAATCAAAAAAATCACTCAAAAGAAAATGTAATGATAAACTTGGTTTTTCCATACTTATATATTTTCATATTGCCTTTAGTACTAATTACTCCAACGACACCCAATTTTTAACTTTAAAACACTTTTTCATTTTTCCCACACTTTTTGTTTTAAATATCTTTTTGAATTTTAAACGATCTTTTTCCTTCCACACCTTATTCTTCCACATGCAATGATCATAATCGTCACACACACCACTAATTCCTAGGATGCATTCTTCCTTTCACACACATCCATGCATTGTACATCATCTTCCTCTACCCCACTTGCCAAGTAGTCATGTTTGTCGCTTTACCTCCTTTGTGTTACATTGCACGGATTTCTATTCGCATGGTTATTAATATGAGAAATATACATCCCACTAAGTTTTTGTATACCAATATAATTTTCCATTACATATTTTCCTTTCACATCATCATGTGCACAAAGTTTTTTCTTCCATGCATCTATCTCATCTCATTCATACTTTGAACCAATCTTCAAAAGATGTATTAGCACTACTTGCAAAATCACACTTGTTTTGTTTCACCCCACACTAAAAGTATGTGCGGTCCTCTATGCATCAACTTAATAAAAAGTAATAAGATCATGCACGTCAACACACTTATTATAAAAACTAGAAAAAACATAACATAAAGAAAACCTAATCTAAATAACAATATTAGCTTATTGCAAACAAAAGGAAGCTTATTTATAGTAGGACTTCATCCTACTCCCATTTAAGTAAGCTCGGGAAACATGGTTTCATCCAAAAATTATAATTGACATGCATCTGATTTAAATATCTTTGTTACAAAAAAAGGTCCCAACTAATAAAATTTCAACTTTTCTAGATGCCACACAAAATTGGAGTCATATAGGATTACCATATATTCAACTGCAAAAGACGTGTTCTTGATGTGCGTGTCATGTTAATCCTTTTATCTCACCTTCTCCATTTATTTTTAGATAATCCCTTTGAAAAAGAGTCAACAAGCCTCAAACAAACTACGTGTATGTTAGATCTGATGGATATCATAGGATAGATTGGAGAACATAGTATTAAAACATGCATCATATTCCCTTACACTTTTAGACATTCATTTTTAATGTTCTTGATCTGCGCTAATCATTTTCTTCTCAAACTCAGGGATATGGAACTTAGCTAAAAAGGTAGTTTGCAATGCATCATAATCCATCACACTCGATATGGATCATATTTCTTATACCGATTATGTGCATGCTTTTATAGTGTGGTAGTAAATTGAATTTCCTTCCAGCTTAGGAGTTGTTATTCCCTTAGCTCTCTATAATAAATCACACTTATGCACATGTTTGGTTGCATATTCCACACCTATATACTATGAAAAATAAAGTGACATCTCAAAGTAGATATAAGGGGTCTATTGCTATGGTTATTGAGGATGTAATGGTTGTTGTGGCCCTTATCCTAGAGTGGAACAAAATCCTGAACTCGAACTCCACCAAGATTTATTCTACCCAGTGGTTGACTGAGACTCCTAAGCCCCCATTACGCAACTGTGGCCTTGTAGATGGGATTATTTGCATTTCACTAGTTATACTAAAATGGACACCAACCATTTGTGCTATAGATGCAACTATGGGATTAATTCCAATGGGATGCACACCAACACTCTATCTTGATGATGCACATGTGAATTTACATCCAAAAATACTTTTTCCAAACATGGGTGCTTGTTGCGCTACCATGTGCATGTCCTTAATCGATTATGCCTCCCGAGATGATACTAAAATATTCCTACCCGTATCTCCTATCCAACATGGAGATCCTTCTTACTTGCACTTAATATAGTATTCTTCTAGAATAACCTCTATATTATGAATACCTTCCATAAGGGCTAGGTGACTAGGCTGGGTCAGATGCACACTCATAGTTCTCATTCTCTCCTAAGAATCAATCTCATTAGATGATGAAGGGGTCTCCCTACCATGTTTTCCCAATTTCAAGAGGCCATGATCATACGGTCCATCGCCTTCCATGGCATTCTCATCACTTCTACCAATCATCATTCTTATCAATCTCAATGCCTCATCAACTTCCCTTTATTGCACATCATTATACCCGAGCTTTATTTCCTATCTCTCTCTTTTCTATGCTAGGGCCACTTCCATCCTTCCCAAATTTTCTTCCTACCCCTACACATGGTGGAGTTTTAGCTCTCCATTGGTAGGTTCTCCATTCCTAGTTCAACCATCAATATCTTGATAGTGAAATGTGTCATGCACAAATAGGATACTCTTGGGTCACATAACAATGAGAACTCTACTTTCTCTAGGAAAGAGTAGGTCAAAATCATGTACTCCAAATTATGACTACACAACACACCTTCCCACCAACGATCTACAACTTTTGTCCATGGCTTGTCCAAATCAGAGAGTTCTTGATAATATTCATGTTTCCAAGATTTATTTCTTACCATCCGAGAAGCTTTGTTAGCCACGTAAGCTGCCAACCACTGGTATAATTCTACTAAGAAAAAGGTGAAGAATGCCACATACAAGAATTCATAGATATTTTCCCCACCCACTTTCATGAATTAAAATGAGGCCAAGTGTTATATATCGATAAAACATGTCTTGACCATGATATATCGAATTCTCAATATTCTCTAGGGATAATTGGAATACAATCTGCATGCAACATCCTCGTAGATAGATTGGAAAAGAGGTCCAAAAATGGCACCAAAATGTAGTCTTTTATTTACCCAATGATATTTAGGTGCACTGACACTTCATCAAAATAAGTTGTGAATCTCACTTGAAGTGCGTGCAAACTAAAGGTCCCTCCTTATTTTTTTAGCATGATGTTAACATACATGTTCATAAGAATAAAAACCATTTATACAAGAAGATACATCATATCATAGTAAATTGGAAACACATATAATAAGGAAGTTCAATCAACATAAAGAATGATCAATAATATTTGGATTCCCATAACTCCAGATTAAAATTTAGTTACCTTAGTAGCCCATAGACAATTATCCATTATAAAACACAAATGATTACATAATAGGTCTGTTGATTACATCATATATTAATCACAGTCAACATCGGACCATGCTTGTATACGGTACATGGATACAAACTCCAAAAGCTACATGTATCAACAAATCCCTTAATACCACTAGCTATCAAAACCCCTAAAACAAGGACACATAACATATATATATATATATATATATATATACACACACATATATATATATATGTATGTATATATATATATATATATGTATATATATGTATATATGTGTATGTATATGTATATATATATATATGTATGTATGTATGTATGTATGTATGTATGTATATATACATACATATACGGTGATGAATTTCCCTTCACTTCCTCTATGCACCTTCCTAATAATAGGCATTCTTAGAAAATATCACATGATTTTTACAACATGTTCTAACAATAGATTAAGCTATAATTAAATAAGACCTTAAATGCTTTTATCCACTTTAATCCTATTATTATCTTGCTTCATGCATTGAATTTATCTTTGTTTGCATGTGATTTTCCTTATTATATCTCCTCTTATGTGCATGCCAAGATATCATGCTTTTGTCTATTTTTGGATATTTCTTTAGCACCACTCCATTTATAATTTTTATTTGTATCCACTCTCTTGGAAAATTGTCTAAGTCCTGAACTCTATGTTCACATGTGTGGACCTTCATGCATCGACCATTCTATATGTTGCACACCCCTTCATGCACCTCTTACACATGACCCTAACCTGTGTGCATGGATAACACTTAGCCATTTGTCCCTTCTCAACAACATTAATAATATCCCATAAGGTCTAAAATAAAAATACTAGAAAGCCATCCATTCTGTGTGATTTATTACTTTCTAAATAAAAACAAACCATTTTACTTTCTTCTAAAGAAGAGACTTTAGTAAGATAAAAGTTCTCCATTTCATAAATGGTAGGCTGAAATATATTTACAATATTTTTCTCTTTGATAGGATCCAGGACTCGAGATTCTAAAAGAAGGTATGAGATTTTTGTATAAATTCAGCTTGTTATCTCATATTTATTTTGGATTTTAGAACCACTCCTACCCATAATATCCACAATTTTGTTACTATTTTTATGAATGGTTGCTATCAAGTGAAAAAAATGTATTTCTATCCCCTTATTTGAGTGATGATACTCTAGAATTCATTTTCCAAAGTATTCTTCCTCGTTGTCTTCAAGCGAATGGAATTTTGAGATAAATAATTTCTCCTTTTCATTCAACACTTGATCCTTTCCAAACAACTTCATTTGATCTTCAAATCTCTTCAATTCCTTATATATATTCATTTTTTGAGAGAAATTTTTTCCAAACAACTTCGTATTATAGATTTAATCTTAGATTTAACAATTATTTAGTTTTACAAGAAGTTTAAACATTAAATTTAATTTGACATCAACTTGCCACTAGGATTTAATAAAATCGTAAATATCAAGATAATGGAGCCACATTTTAAAAAATACAAAAGGTTTACCTCTATTATCATTTAAAGAACCATTGTTCAAATAGATAAGACTATGGTTAGAGCCTATTCTAGGAAAATCATTTCAAGATCTATAAAAGGAAGACATCCAATCTAAGTTGATCAAAAATCTGTCCAACTTTATTTGAATAATATTTTTCCCCACGCTTGGATTGGACCAATTAAACTTCAACCCTCTAATCTATATATCCACCAAGTCACCCTTAGCTAAGAAATATGCAAAATCCTCCATACTATCACTATATCTACATAAACCACCTTTTTTATTAGCTGTGGAAAGGGGAGTATTGAAATCCCCTCCTACTAAACAATCCATATCTTTAAAATTTGATCGAAACTTCAGAAGTTGTGCTCATAATACCCTTATTTCAATAGGATAATTAGGATCATAGATGTTTGAGCTAATCCAAGAGTGGTCTGAACCTTCTCCTTAAATAAAATAGCCAAATGAATAGAAGAAAAAAACACCTTCCAAAGTAACTCCGGATTACGAGTAGCCAAACCTCTAGAAGAACCATTATAACTAACAACTTCATTCTCATCTCTGTACCAAATTTTATTCCTAACATCATTAAATCTATCTTTATAATTTTAGTTTCTTGAATCATCATAATATCAACTTTATGGTTTTGTGTAAAACTAATCAAAATCATTTGTTTATTTGGGTTATTTATACCCCTTACATTCCAAGATATAATATTCATTCATTACCTTATGAAACCAAGGAGACAAACTTACATCTAAAGAATGTTTCTTACCTACTTCTATCTCCTAGAAATTTGGTCTTTCCTTTTCTATTTATTGGAGGTTTTTCCTTTTTAAAGATTTTTTTCCACAAGCTACCTTTTCTGATCTAATTTTTTGAACTGAACTTCTTTTTTATTTCCTTCCCATCAATGTTTTTCCCTCATTTGAATCCACATTAAAAGAGCAGGGAACAACCTCTTCTAAATAACATTCTTCTTCAATCTTCCCTTCCTTCTAATAGGATTCTCCCAAATTTATAAGACTTTTATTTGGAGTAGTTTCCTAAGGAAATAAGTATTCTTCTTCATTTTTCATGCTTATCTTATTATTTCTTCTCATCTTCTTTAGGAGACTCCTGAGGAACATTTTCCTTTGATTTATCATTTATTTCCCCATTTACCCAAGTTAGATTAGTTTTTCTTATTTCCCCACACACTTCTTCAAAAGCTAACTCAAAGAGAGGTTATTCATTTAAAATCACCTTAAAAGGTTATTTTAAAGGAGAAAATACTTCTTATAACACCTTAATAGGAGATTTAGATTTGGATTGAATTTTCCAAGCTTCGTGTTCCCGCTTATTTTCTTTCTTTTCACACAAATGCTTTCCCTTATAATATTATTTACATTGTCTTAACACATGCCCCACTCTGTTACATTTTTGAAAAAAAAGAGGAGAAGGCTCATATTCTATATTTTGATCCCATATTCCACACTTAGACTACAATCTTATTTCCTTTGGTAACATAGTTCCTATGGGAACATTAACGTAGAAGCATGTATAAGACAAATATCCCTTTCCATCAAGGTGTCATATATCTCATTAGTTAGTACCTATCTAGTGTTGTTGGAAATGACCCTTTCCTTGCTATGGTTTCTCCCCTCCCTAAGAAAACTCGTATCTGGTCTAAAAATCCAATGTACAGAGACTCTGTCTTAGAGCCACCCCCAAAAAGGTTCTCTGTAATAGCAGTAAAGGAAAGGAAGTTGTGGGCTTTGACACGAAGGGAAAAGAAATTGTGGTAGATGATATCCCCCTCTGTTTTCCCGATATTGATGTTGGCACCAGTTTGGAAAATAAATTTAACATGTAGGATAATGTGGTTAAAACCCTTGAAGAAAATGTAGATTTCCTTCTTAAGTCTACTATTAAAGAGCAAGCCTTGGACCCCAACATAGGCCTCAAAGATGAAATTGTTGCTTTGGAAACCAAGTTTAAGAATCTTGAGGACAAATACAACAATTTCTTAGCTATGCATAGTGTTATAATGGACCTTATGTAGGTACACATCTGGAAAATCTATGACTCCAGTGGCATCTTAGATACAGCTTGGAAGAATGGAAAGATTACAAGAAATTTCAAGGCATCAAACTGGGATCCCACCATCGCCATTTCCCTCAAACTCTACTAAGTTTTCAGGGTGGTAGTCAAAGTTTTTAGCAAGTCTGTTGGTTAATGATGATAGTTCCTTATTCTCGGTGCAAATTTTTTTATGTTGTTGTATAGCTTCTATTTTGTTGTCAATTTTCTATTTCTAGGATCTTTGTAGGTAGTTAGTCCCTACCTTTGATTTTTACTACTTTTTCTCTTTTGGTTGGGGTGTGGACCCCACATATCAAAAAACCACACTATTTTACTTTTATTATCTTGGTTGTTGAGCCTTTTCTGTAAACTTTGGTAAGGTCCCTCCAAAAACCTTTACCAATAGTAAAAAAATGTAGAAGCATGCATATATAAATCTAGTTCTTGCCTTAGTTAGCATATGATAAACTATCGAAAGCTTATAGCCCTATAAACACCTGCTGAAATTTCCTCCTCCCAAAAATCCATTAGTAGGCCAGGAAGTCTAACCCATACAAGGAGTTCCTCTAGTTTTCCTTAAAAGGATAAAAAAATAAGTGTCATTTTTGAACAAACATACTTGACCTTCCCATAAACCATGGGCCTCCCAACAATATTATTGCACATTCTTCCTTATTTGAAATATTTATGATAAATAAATCCATTGAGATAGGATTCAATATCTATATATCCTTTAGGATTCCATTTTCTATGAGTCCATTCTCTAAACCACTCAACATTAGGTCTAGATCCAAAGAACCTAATAAAAATAGATTTTTACATCCTTTTATTAGCTCACTCTTCCATTTTGTCTAGAATACAAAGGTTCAAAATTTCATCCTTTATTTTACTTGAGATCGAACATTTTGGAAACCACTAGGTCCCCTTTCCACTCAACCACTTTGTTAGCCTAAGATGTTGAATGATTCTAACAAGATTTTATTATTTCTAGATCTAATGGGCCCCGGTCTCATGAGACCCCCATATTGAGGATCTCATGTGTCCTAAGCGGTTTCCCACCCATTCATTTTTGTAAAAATTTCTCCATTTTCCCCTGTCTTCACTCGCTTCCACTTCTGCTCTGTTTTTGCATTTTCTAAGTATTTTACCTCTTGATTTTTAAAAAAGGCTCAAAATAAATGAGCTGGTCCTCAAACTTAGTTGTTTTAGTCATAAACCTAATAATATGATTTTCATCTTTAAATACCTTCTAACAGATTGACATTTTTGGCAATAATGGTCTCACCAAGATTTCCACATCATACATACAAAATGGGGAAGTATCTTTCATTATAATAAAGGGCACTATGAATATTAAGTTTATTTTAAATAGTATCCAGGTGACCACTCCACATGCATTATATTAAATGAATTAAAAATATCAAATGAATCCAAAATAATATTGATATATTGTTTAAGCCTTTCATTATTTGTGACATATACATGTCTTACATTTTATATGATTAATTATGAATTTATTTTGACAATAATATCCCTAATATATATCTTGGATGCCAAATTTAGACCAATTAGAAAAGATTCATACTCCACCACATTATTTTTGCACTCAAAATACAACGTATATGTAAATTTAAATGAAATACATTATGGGGAAGATAAAAAACTCCATCCTCTCCCCCTTGTTTTGAACATGGTACAAAAATCACAAAAATCTACATCATTAACTAATGGAAAACAACTATGTTTGATTTTATTTTCAATTAAAATATATTTCCAACAAAATTCTTCACATATACATCAATGTGCCATAGTTCATTCAAATCTCTTTTTAGATCATTAATCAAATGCATTATCCTTTATTCCCTAAAATTATTTACTTGTTCTCCATTAAGAGGAATGGTGGCATGTGACATATCCATCTTAATAATACCCCTATGGAGGTAGTTCACTTACATGATAGTAGCATTCCCCATTAAAGAGGACAATTCAAAAACATCCATTACAGGGAACTTCCCATGGTAGGAAATGAGATGAACTGTTAATTCTCTCACATCCCATGACTAGAAACTCATGTGAATCAATGGCATAACACATTCCATATGCTACAAATTTTTATATTGATCTCATTTATAATGGAAAGATGCATAATATAACAAGAGGCACCCGAGTCCAACATGAAATTATATAGTAACCACCCATTAATAAATATTATATAGAATTGATCTACATCTAATTGAATCATAATCAATGTAATTCCTAGGTATATTTTTGATACTTATTCCAATTTTCCATTTACTTCTTTAACTTCTATAACAATTTTGGATGAAATAACATAGTTTTGGGCACCAATGAAAGAAAAACTATATTTTATGCTTAGGAATGCATAATATTTTACATTAGTGGTACTATGATCTTAAATTGGTTTATAATAGCACTCATATCACATATATATATATATATATATATATATATATATATATATATATATATATTCATGGGAATGTGATGAGGTAATGCAATATAATTAACATATACTACTTATGAGGTAATGACTTGTGCAAATGATTATCTTGAATCGGAAGACTTAGGAGGGGTGTTTCTACTTGGATTAGTGGATTAACCTTAAACTCTATTTATTTTCAGAATTACTTTAAGAGATGAATTATTAACCACATTAGTGAGAAGATTTGTCTTGAAGAGAATAAACTTATATTCGTGAGGTGGTAAATCAATATTATACAATCTTCTACTTAAAACTTTAATACTCATAACAACAACATTCACACAAGATCAAACAATTATGAAACACAGGATTTATGTGGAAACCCTTTCAGGAGAAAAACCACAGAGAAAAGACTACTTGAATCTAATGTCTAAATCCATCCATAAAATATCTCATTATGAATTCGTAGGAACCAACCTATCGGAGACACTAGTCCCTAATGTCGAGCACCAAATCAACTAGTTTGTGATCCTCAACTCACTAGAGACACCAATCCCCATTGTTGAGCACCAAATCAGCCAATTCATGAGATCCAACTCATTAGAGAGACCAATATCCAATGTTGAGCACCAAATCAACTAGTTCATGAGCACTAACTCATTACGGACATCAATCCCTAATGTTGAGAACCAACTCAGCTATTTTTTACCACTAACTCACTAAAGATATGATTCACCAATTGTGTGAGGGACTGACCTCAACAATACATAGTTCTAACTTTTGTTTTTTCTTCTTAAACTTGATGATGGAAATCATTTTATTCTTCAAAACTGGATGTTATTCTAATCATATTACTTTATATTTTAGTTCTTCCTTTTTATTGTTCTAGAAATCTCCCTCTTTTTCTTCCCTTCTTTTTGTTCCCTTTTAGCAAATATATTTGAGAGATATCTTCATTATATCCATGATTCATAAGCTTATGTGATCACCATATTTATACACTTCTCCATATGTTTTTTTCTCTTCCTTCCTCTTTAACAATATACCATTCCAGATTAGCTTGAGATTTTTAGTTCTCCTCTCTGGTACATTCTCTAACCTCATCATTCTCTCGGTAGCTCGATATATCTACTCACATGTATATTATTTCACACACTGATCTAGGTGTACAAAATTTTTACTTTCCTCCTCCATTTCTCTACTCCCAAGAACACTCTCACTCCATACTTCTCCATTCACAAAACATTTCACATTTTACTCTTCCATTGCTCTCCTCTTAGGAACTCTACCTTAGCTTCAGTAATTCACCATTTTATACTATAAAGCACGCAACTAATCTCTCCAATTTAAATATATTTTATATCATATTCATTTCTCAAAAGGATTTAGTAACATTTGAGAGTTGGCTAAACCAATTCAAATGATAACACCAAAAGTGAACATGAGTCGACTACGATCATTACTTAGAATGAAAAACATGGTTAAGCATATATTCAAATGAAAATGCCATGGATTTTCCATATCAATGCACAAAATATATAAATTCTAGCATGATTAGGATCAATACTACTAGCTCTAGATCCACTCTAGATTAATTCTTCTAATAGATCCATATTGATTCTTCTATTTAATCTAGATTGATCATGCTTCTAGCAACAAACCAAAACATACTTCTAACTTATATCAGCTATATTATCATTGATCTCTCGAACAAGAAATGTTTCATGTAAGCACTCCATACCTTTAATACTCCTAGATCCAGATAAAAATGCTATAGGGGCAAGCTCCAGATGAGCTACATTGTAGGAAATCTCTGGATGATTTACACTACAAGATTTAGACCATTTACACTTCAAGATCTAGATCTTTTATACTATGATATCTATACCATTGCTACTCCTAGCTCTAGAAAATATGCATTCCAATAGGTTACTTTCAGACCATTATACATCAATCTTCAGACCATTTTAACTTCAATCTCTAGCTAACAAGCATTGTGACTAAGCTCTAGATGAGCTACATTGTGACTGAGCTCTAGACAAACTACATTGTGAATTAGCTCCGGATGAGCTTCGCTACAAGCTCCGGATGATATAAATTATAACATAGTTTCTAATCGAGCTCCAAACCATTTATCAAAAACCTTTGATAACAATGAAAATTAGATTCTTCCAACAATTTGGTCTATCTATTAGCTCCTTCATCTTCCTTTGACATCAATGACAATTATTCTAAAAATTTCACCATTTGTTAATGATGGTAGCCTACCACCTTGCATAGAATTAACCTATGAATTTAGCTTACTACCCCTTTCTACAAAACTCTCCTTCTTTGTAATTTTGTTTTACTACTCTGCCTTACTTTAAATCCCCCTTGACATCAACAACAAATGAGTACTGTCCAAACTCCCCCTTGGAGTATGTGTCTTCTAATATCTTTTTACCTTTCCTTCATTATGAAATAATTATCTCCCCTAATTTTATGCTTCCCTTGATTACCTTGTGTGTACTATGACACTTCTACAATGTAATTTTCTTCTTTTGTATATGAAGAAATTAAAATATGCTATTGCTTATCCAATATACCAAATTTTTGTCCAAAATAATCAACACTTTGTCACTTCAATCTTTGCATAACACTTCATGACTTCAATTGACTCAACTCTATTTCTTTCCATGATTTCTTCAAGTGACATATTTTATCATTCTCAATCGGGTTTTCATGTGCCTCCTCTTCACATCTTGAACCTTGTAGTTTTTCTTGAAGATATTGTTTGTTTCTCATGGCTCTTTTTGCTTCTTGCATACTCTCTTCAAATTTTTCTACTCCTAGAACTATTCTGCAATAACTATATTTGAATTTTCATCAAAATTATTTTCATATTCTTCCTCCTTTCTGAACCTAACCCTCATTCTCCATGTTGTCTCGTATTTTCCTTCTTTTCTTCTTCTAAATTCTTTTTACTTCCATCACCAATATTATCTACTCATCTAGTATATTGGTCCTCCATAGTCATTTTCATGGCCTAAAGCATTATTTTCCTTTAGAGTATAATTATCTAGTTTGAGGTAATCTATTTTATCTTGGGATTTCTTCGAGAAGCTGATTTTTCTTCCAAACCTTATTCTCCACCTAGTATACAATCCTTATGATAATCCAAATGATTCTGTAACAACAAACTCACAACCTTAAGTATTTTTCTTAATCCACCTAAAAGTTTCCCCATAACACAAGGTTTCCTTTCCAATGTCCAAACTATGTTTTATGTATTGCCAACCCCTTTTGAGATGCATCGTTAATTGTAATATATACACACACGATGTTCCTCTATTAACTAAACAATTCAATATTTTTCAATTATTTTTATTTTCATCCTTAGCGCTACATGCCTATACATCATGTGCCTTTTGAACAAGCATAGTTTATTATTTCTTTGCATTTTCTTACTTTTGCTTCTTCTTCCAAAATTTTATGAATTTACCTTTGTGTTTAGCATAGTCATCCACTTATTTTTTTGATCTACCCGATTGCTTCTACATTATATTTTTTTATATTTTCATGATTATTAAAATTATAACATATAATATCATGTTATAATATGGAGGGATTCACTGATTTTATCCAACACATAAAAAGGAACAACTGGTATATCTCCATACATTTCATGGCAAATTGGAAAAACCGTAATGTCTCCTTTAGAGATAAGAGATTTCAAATTACCGAGGAATTCATTTCTTTTATTACTGGTCTTAGCATGGAAGGGAATAAATTTTTCAGGAACAAAATGGATAAGAAATATGAAGAAAAGTTGTTCTTGAATGAGGGAGAAATGCTCGACATCAAGAAGGAGGTCATCCTAGTTTCCTCTATCCCACGATGTATGATGAGGTGACAAGGATGATGGTACACTATGTCACTCTAGAAGGGAGGTTCTCCACCATTCCATAGTACCATCTTGTTCTTGCTCAACCACTTTAGATGCAAGGTGAAGGTAAGCCTCTCATATTACATTATGAAATCAATGGAAAAGTCAATCCTAGAAGTTCAAGGCCATAAGAGGACTATCCCCCTCCACCAAGGTGTCATATATCTCATTAGTCAATACTTGTCTAGTGTTGTTGGCAATGACCCATGCCCTGCTATGATTTCTCCCCTCCCCAAGAAAACTCGTATCCATTCTAAATATCCTATGTCTGACAGAGACGTCGTCTCTAAACCACCCCCTAAATAGGTTATTTGTAACAACAACAAAGGTAAGGAAGTGGTGGGCTTTGGTTTGAAGGGTGAAGAAATTATGGTTGATGATAGCCCCCCCTGCTTTCCCTGATATTGTTTTTGGCACTAGTTTAGAGAATAAATTTAACATGCAAGCTAGTGTGGTTAAAACCCTCAAAGAAAATGTGGATTTTCTGCTCAAATATACTATCAAAGAGACAACCTCAGATCCCAATGTAGGCCTCAAAGATGAAATTTCTACCTTAGAAACCAAGTTTAAGGATTTGGAGGACAAATACAACAACTGTATAGCTATGCACAATGCTATAATGGAACTTATGTAGGTACACATCTAAAAAATTTGTGACTCTAGTGGCATCCCGGACATGGCATGGAAGAAAAAAATATCACAAGGAAGTTCAAAGCTTCTAACTGGGACCCCACCATCACCATTGCATTGAAACTCTATCAGGCATTCAGGGTGGCTGTCAAAGTTTTTAGCAAGTCTGTTGGATAATGTTGTTGGTTCCCTATTTTCGGTGTTGTAATTTTTTGTGTTGTTGTTTAAGCTATCTTTTTTTTTTCGATATGTTGTTATTGAGATCTTTGTAGGCATTTGGCCCCTGCCTTTAATTTCTACTACTTTTTCTCTTTTGGCTGGGGTGTGGACCCCACAGATCAAAAAACCACAATGTTTCTATGTGCTTATCTTGGTCAGTCGATCCTCTTCCGTAAACTCGAGTAAGGTCTCACCAAAACATTTTACCAATAATAAAAAACACATAATATCATGTGATAAAGGAGGAACAGCTTTTACCTTAAAAACCATGTGTAAATCTATTTCCATTCTATCCATACTTATTCCTCACATGTTCTCTATAATATATTGCTTTGTGATAAAAATTATTACAATAAAAATAACATCCATAAAATGATTTATTGTGGGAACATTAGATGTTGAAGCTTCACCATATGATGATGAAAAAGAGATTCTTCATAAATGCACAATTTTTTGAGATCAAAATTATCCTATGGAGAGCTCAACCTCAAACTCTTGAAAATGCCCAAGAATATGCCATTGAAGTAGAAGATGATCTGATTTTGTCTGGGAAAGTGAAGAATCCAAATGGTAAGAAAAAGGGTCAAACCTCCAAAGAAGGTGCCACTAAATATTTCATTCAAAATTGGCTAATGGTGTGATTTTGTTGAAGAATGAAGTTGCAAAAACAACCTTTCTAAGGGGATGTTATCCAAATCAAAATAATAAAATGAATAGAAATATAAATGGTGGAGTAAAAAAATATTAGCTCTTGAAGCACCTCATGTTAATGCCACATGTTGAGAAAGGCTTGAATAAGAGTATGATGAATCTCAAATCGAATATGAAAATGATGAGGTATTTTTGGTCATTGATGAGATTGAATCTACTGGAAACATTGGTTTTTAATATACCCATTTGTTAGATAATGAAGATGATGAAATCAATGAGGATATGAATAGTCATTATTATACGATGTTCACCCTCTCAAAGGCTCAATAGAGGTAAAATTATTACAAATTAAAATATCTTCAAGTGGATACTCTATAAAAAAATAACAAAAGGAGTATCAGTACTTCCCTCTCCCATGCAATTAATGAAAAAGAAGTCCAAAGTATCCAGAATCACCTCTACATCTTCCAATGTGAGTATGTCTACCTCTCCTTGTCAAAGTTCTCCCCCCATTTCTACATTTAAATGTAATGATATGAATAAAAATAATATCAATGCCATTCCAAGAAGTAGTCAACCTCTCACTATTGCATCTACACCTTCACCCTCCTCTGAGTCTCATTTTGACATAATTGAACATGTTAAGAAGTCCAAGGTCCAAATTTCCAAATTTGAGTATTTGAGAACTTATCCCAAACAATTTAATAAAATTTTCTAGTTTATCAAAGGAATTAATTCAAATTCATGTCCCACAGACCTCATTGTAAAATATTCACTTCCCACTCTTAGAAATACTACATCTTAGAAACTTCTTTCCTCCACATCTTCCTCTTCTAGAAAAAATTGAACCCTTCTACCTCTCCTTGTTGGTCAATGGATATAAATTGAATAATTGTATAGTTGACTCTGGTGCCTCAGATAACATCATTCTTGTAAATGTTATACATGCTCTTGGTCTCACCCTCATCTCTATTGTCATTCATTACTACTCCATGGAGATCAAATAAGTACCTCTCATTGGTCAAGTTAACGATTCTTAGTTATAAATTTTGTAATTTCCTAATAATAATGTCAATGTCAACATACTAGTGGCATACATTCCAACTTCATATGTGATGTTGTTGAGTGGAAGATTATTCATAGACATTGGTAGAGATATAAAGATGGATTGGTAATATTCCACCATACTAGTCAAAGGTACCATGAAGAAGTTGCTTCTAATAAGAAATATGAAATATATTTTTCAAAGGGAAAATGACCTGAGGAAGATATTGTGTATCAATATTTAAGAGGTTGTAACTATTTCATAACTTCAGAATAAAATGTTGAACTTCCTATCTTTATGGAAGAGTTCCCGAAGGTGATGGAACCAATCAAGGAACATGAGGATGATTTAGTAGATCTTGAATTGGAAAATGTTCCCTCCCCATTAAAAATGGATATTATTTCTCTATTTGAAAATGATGAATATTAGGTATGCCTTGACTTGTAAGAAGGAAACCCCAAAATGATAAGAAATGTGGATCATGAGAAAGAGGATGTTTCAAATGAGTTATGGCCATATGATTTTTAGGTTTCCAATCATCTCCCGAGACCCAATGTGAAGGTTTTTAAATGAACATGAAGGTGGGTATGGGGAATATTAGAAATAATTTATGTAAGATATTTTGAAGGTTGTAAATAGAATGAAGACCCTCAACTCAGTATTGAAATCCTGACCTATGTTAAGACTATACAAGATAAGTATGAGTTTGATTTTGAATCAGTATTTGACGCACAAATGTTCAATAATGAAATAAAAAATAGAAGAGCTCAATGTCCCTCTTGAAACATTTTTTGATGAGTATGAATGTGAAGATGGGTCCTTCTCTTTCCTGTTTTGTGAATAATATTGTATTCATGATGAATGGAATGAAAAGGAAATGCTTGAATCTCATGTGGATGTCTTCATTCATGAGGATAGTACCTCCATCACAGAGAGTGATATTGAGGTCAATAATGAGTTAGTGTATGGGAAAAATAAACATCTATAGAAGTTGTAAAACACAAATCAACAAGAGGTAAATTATGATGTTGAAAATTTCAAAATATCTACCAAGAATAGTTCTAAAAAACAACAGACATGAAAAACATGACAGGTAAGGAACAATTACTTATCAAAGAGAACAAGGCTAGTTGTAAACATGGTGATCCTAACGTGATTGATAATAATTCTTGTGGTAATGTTAAAATGAAGAATGTGAAATAAAAAGAATGAGTGAATATAACAATGGATTGACAACCTGAAATGGAATTTTTGGGTAGTGAGAAAAGTGGGTTATTCATATTAATCTTTGGTTAAAAGAGGATTCATCATAACTTTCTCAAGATACATGCAATATTATTATTTTTTAGGTGCCTAGAGATCTTCTTGCAACGCTTTTCCTTCTCAAGAATTTGAGAAAGGGGTCATACTTCATTGAATTAGTCAACGGGTTTGTAAAACAAAGTAAATTGGTGTTACTCTGTACATGGGTAACATCTAGGGAATAAATAGTAGTATAGTGAAAATGAGTTATAACCCACATGTACCATAGGTTATTTAGGTTATGTTTTAATTTACATTATGTTTTTCCATGTTGTGTGGTGTGTTTTTTTTTTTTGTTTCCCTTTCCGTATTGTGTTTGTTTTGATTGTTCTTTCTTGTGTACTTTGTGAATCTATTTTCCTAATGGATAAGGAAGTAGTATGCTCCCCCATGAGATAAATAAGGTTTATGCTTTCTCTATTTATCCTTTTCCAATTGTAAAAATTCCTGGAGTAAGATAATTTTGTTTTCATGCTAAATTTCTAGCATTTAAAATTTAAAATTTTGGTCATGACAACTAAACCCACACTTAAAATCCCCTTTCCTAATCAATGTAAACCTTTCCTTCGACTAGAATTTCAACCGTGTCATCCTCATTTTATCTGAGAGGAACATGATAACATGATTTTCAAGTGAATTTCATTTTTATATAAGTGTACCTATCTTGATTCATGAGGGTACTGAGATCTAAGAAAGAATAATTATCTCGGAGGCTTTAAAAGGACTATTTTTGGTCTTCACACAGAAGACATCCCTTGAAGCTAACCGCAAGAGAAAACTAATCTAGACATCATGTGGGAGAGTAATAATATTATCTAATCAATTTTAGGAAGTTTCTATGGATCCATGAGAGTTTGGGAAACTTTCAAGAAAAAATAGATCTTTTAAGGCAAGGCATTGGGAAAAGCATGTTTCAAAGGATCTAATCACCTTGTTCGAAAGGTTTCGAAGCCTCAAAAGGTTTTGGGAATCCAGATCATGAAAAATTCAAATTTGACAAAGCCTACTTCATGGTTCAATAATCAAGATAGAATGTTGGGTGTATAAAAATGCAGAAACCCATTCATCAGCGTAACACATAAGTCTTTTTACAAGGTGTAACTTGCTCAAAATGTTTTAGAAACATTGGGAAGAGTTAGGATCCTAACCAAAAGTAAAAATTGATTACATTTTACCCTCCTAATTTTACACATGTTGGATTTTATCATACTCATTCTGTACTCTAGTGGCAACTTCATTTACTAGTGTGCATGCGTAGGAAAAAGGATAAAAAATGCAAACTTCAAGATAAATAAGGTCTTTAATATTATGGTAATGGACTCATTACATAATTTGTAGTTAACATAATATAATTTTGTTCCTCTAAACTCCATGTCTTGCTCTCAGGCCTAAAAATCCCCTCCTTAGTCTATTTTTATGTTGACTTTGATGACATCAACATAACCAATCAACTTTGAGCGGGGTTATGGAGTGTGTATTTCCCTTGTACCTTTTCCCTTGGTGTAAGGGGACATTGGGGACACCAAAATTTTATCCTTCTATGGAGGATTTGGTTGTGTCACTTAAAGTGATAACTTAAGTGGTTAGAAGATGTTATAAACTCACCTAACTTGATGTTTAACCACTTTTTCATGACATATAGACCCATGGTGACATTTTGGATCCCTGATGTCCCTTTTTACCAACATATAAGGGTACATATTGGATTAAAAAATTTGATCCCATATAGAGGCAATTTGTCTTCACTTAAAATTGACAACTTGGGTGTTAGGGAAGTGTTAACAAATCACCATATTCATAAAATATAACCCCTCCTCATGAGATCTTCACCCATGGATAATTTTGGAGAGTTTGATGTCTCTTTATCCCTTTTCCCCTATTTTATATTATACAACCACACCTCTAACCTCCACCAGACTTGGGTTAGCTAGTTTGGGTTTAAGGTGAGTTAAATGGAGCTAGTGAGAGGGAAAATGAATTTGAAAGAGGTATAACTTCATACTTATCAATTTTTTTTGTTTCATTATGATTTTATCTCCCCCATTTCTATTGTAGTGTTGTTATGCTACCAAAATTTCTTTATACATCCTCCATGCTCAAAACCCTTTTTTCTCATATCTCCCAAACCCCATGTTTGTTTGCCATGAGATTTTGACTATAGCTTCCTTGAAAAAATGCCTTTAGGAAGGGGATTTACATTCCTCTATTGATGATATATATATATATATAATTTTATACAGTCATTTTAAATACTCAACCAAAAACATGTTTTTTTATACCTATAAAAACCCAATAGTTAAAATCCTTTAAAATTTAGAGAAAAGCCTCACATTGCAAAATGAAAACTTTTGAGACTAGTCCAATTCCAATCTGACACCAGGAAGGCCCACTTATAAAAACAGTAATATTTCCTAAGTCTCACTACCTATAAATATTAATTCCTATAAACAATTCATTTTCGAGTTGACATTTCCTTTGAACATCAAGGAAATTCAAAAGTGCCAAATTAAGAAATTGATAACTAAAATGGACTTCTTAAAAGAAGGATTGATAAAAAGTAAGTTTTGGATATTAGTTAATAGATAAGTATTTTTATCCTTTAATTCTGAAGTAATATTGTTTGGATAAGTTTGAAACATTTTCAATCTCTAGTGAACGATAATATGATTTTGACAATATTCATTCCAAATAGTCTTTCTCAATTCTTGCAAATCCCCACCTATAAAAATGTGGTTATCACCTCTCGGATATTTACTCACATGAATAGACATGCAAAATTTCATACTTATAAAGTATTGACAGTTGAATTATGGTTCAGGCAGAAGGGAATCTCTCTTGGTTCCCTAAAATTGGTCTCAAAGTGATTCCCATCTCATCAAATGGATTGATCAAAAGCTAGAAGATTTCTTCATTCAATATCTCTCATTCACCCATCTCATATAAGAGGATTTAGTATTGTACTTCATTATGTATCACATGTCACCATGGTCATTTGAAGATAGAAACACACATATGACCTTGTGCAAGTAAGTTGTATCATTCTGCACACTAGGTGCATCAAATGTAATAAATATCATAGAGACATGAAAATGTTTCAAAGATTAGAAGGTTGGTTCAATTTGAAGAAGGATTTTATCTTGGTTTCAATGGTCTAATGATCATGGGATTCTCAATCCTTCTCTCATGGTACCCGATTAGGCTACGTGGCTGATTATTTAGAGGAATCCCCAAAGAGCATATTTATTAAAGACCGGGTGCACTAGGAGGCCTCATCAAGTTCATGAAGTGGTCAAATGATCATGAGTTCAATGAAATACATCTATATAAATTAAATAAGAGATTCTTCATCCTTATTCATTCTATATCTCTTCTCTCTTTATTCTCCATATCTTTTTACTTTCTAATTCTCCATTGTAAATTGTACTTTATGGCTCTTTTGTCATATTCACTTAAGTGATCATTGTAATTTTTCATCAGTAAGAGTCCCCTTTTCATTAATAATAAAAGGGCTTATATTTTTCTTAAAGGAATGTGAAAGGTCACAAGTAGTGAAACTATTAAATTTCATGTGTGTGGTAGATGAATATTCATATTGTAAAGCTATAAATTGGAATGGTTTTCCATTCCAATTAATTATTTTTCTTGGTGATAGCTACCATTGTCTTACTATAAGCAAGAAACTACAACTCTTATATATCATTGTCTTATGTTTTCCTCTAGATCTCAACTTTGCTCAATGATAATGGTTACTTGTGTAGTATTATGTAAATAAACTTGGATTTACTTGTGTTTTGTTCCTCTTTCCTTGACATTATGTATTCTCATTATTAACTAGGAAATATTATGTTTTTATGTTAATAAAATCATCTTGTTATTTTTGATTAAAACCCCTCTCACTTTCTCCCCTCTCTCCATACACACACCTTTCCTCCACCTCCTTTTTGCACATAGGTTTAGTGGAGTATTCATGTGTGATCCTCAGTCAAAAGGCCACCCACAATGGTTAGAGTAGTGTATATATTTATTGTTTTCAATAAATGGAGCTTACCCATTCTTAATCAGAGGGACCTAGTCCTAGAGTGTTGGTGAAAGCTTTGTAATTTCCCCAGTGACAAATTATTTAGCCAAAATGATCTCAACAAAACTAGAAATGAAAAAATTGTAACTATATTATAATGTGACCTCATCGTTAGTGACCGAAAAAAGGCATTGTTTGACCTCCAACCTTATGTGCCTCCATTATATTGTTTATAGTAATCTAGTAGAGGTAATATTCATCATTTGGATTTTATTCCCAATCATTCTCTTCCTTTTCTTCATCAACAACCATCACACTTTATTATAGTTCTCCATCAGTGGATATTTTTGTCTCCATCTATATTTTATAATAATTTTACTAGGTTGTTTATAGTAGTATAAAATCAATAGTTATAATTTGACCCCTTCATGAAAGGAGGTTTGAGTTTATCTTATTTGAATTTTATTTTTCCATATATTAACCTTTCATGTAAATCAATATTTTTACTCTATGTTATTCATCTATTAGAAAATAAATCAAGTTCTCTAAGATAAGACTTATTTTACTCGTTGTGAATACCATGTTAGAATAACCATCTACCATGTTATTTGGTGGTAACAATATTGCATCATCATCACTCACATCAATTTTTATACCGATAGCTAATTAAAAATGGAACAAAACTAAATAACGTGTTAAACCATGTTGTTTCCTTATTCCTTAATTGATCTAAACAATTTTTGTTCACATCCATTGTTGTGCTTCCAAATATAAATTCAAATAGCTTTTTCAAATGTCATCCAAATAAAAATTCATGTCTTGGATACGTATATATGATCTATATTAGCATTAGAGAGTCATAGATTAATCATTTATGTCAGTATATGATACTTGGTTTTAGCACTTTTATCGATAATATCCCATAACTCCTTATCAATAAAATATATTTTTGTTCTAACTTGTCAAGTGTTCAAATCAGTTTTTTCTATTTTTCAATTTAGATTAGTTTATTTATTTTTATCACCCCCACCCATAATCGATACCAACATGTTGTGGACATTAGTTTCTAATGAGATTGCTTCCATTTACATAATAATAGTTGATGTTTGACAACAAGACTCAAACAACAAAATTAGAATTTGGAGTTTGACATTACTCAATAATGAGAATTGGAATATATTGAAAACCACACAAATAGAATTACATTTTTAATAATTTGATTATAATATATTCATAAAAAAACTTTGAAATATATTGAATATACTTTTAAACAAAATATTTAATAAGATGACTCTTATTACATAGTCTAAGTATTTAAAATTTAGACTAAGACTAAAAATATATGTCTTTATCAACCTAAATCTTTATTACATTGACCTAAAAAAACATGACTAACTTTGTAAAAATGTTTAATAACTTATCTTGTATGTGTATCAAACTAAAGCTTTATTACATTGACCAAAAAAACAAATGACTATCCTTAAAGACTGTATAGATTTGAAAAAATTCTAAGCTCATAAAATTAACCATGTTTTATAGGTATGAATGACTTTGTATTCTATCCTATATGTGTACCTCGAGATTCAACTTGACCACTATTATATCATTTCTAACCTAATATCTTTGTCACATTATCCATAGTAGTTTAGTGATTTATTATATTTGATAGAATTTAAATGTGAATTTCTTTATTAATGCATGGTATATTAAGATGACACTTTTATGGTATGGGAGAATATAATCAGGTACATGGCATTTAACTCTATCATATGAATTCACACTAGTAGTATATTGTAGGATTGTTAAAGGAGTGATAATATATACCACATAATACACTTGAATATTGTTTTAATAGTGAATTATTTACAAGAACCTCCAATTTCATACACAATTTTGTGATAGTCTATATGGGTCTAATGAATTTTCAAACAATCAAATCATAGTGTTGATAGTTCTACAAATTAGAAAAGAGGGAAAAGGTGGGTAACCATGGAGTAACCTATCTCTCAATGTAATGAATTCACGATGCCCTAATATCTACAAATAAAAATTAAGCATTTATAAATTACTATTTCTCTCGTATCTAGTAAATTTCTAAGACTCTTATTCTATTTCACTTGCTCTAATACCAAATGAAATATTTGATTAGATTGTTTATAATTTGAACAAAAATACTCAAACACAAATTGAATTCACAAAAAAATATTTAATATTCTATATTATTATTCAATGAGAGATTACATTTATAGGACCCAATATTCTAATGATAATCTCCTATAATTATTCTTACCTCCAAACTATTATGATATTTACTACAACTCTTGTAACGTGTATTACTAATATATACTTACTCACACACTAACTATTTCTAACTATGATTTGTTACTAACACATTTTAATATTCTTCATAAATACAATAATAGTACTAATTAACTCACTTTCATGTGAGTAATAACACAATGTTCTTAATAACCACTCCAAATGGATCTACATTTGTACTTCTCAAATGTCTTGAACTTATTGAAATTGAAAATTTAGAAATATAAATAACATGTAATTTGATATATCTCCAACATGTACTTTCCAAATAAATTATTCCCCCTAAATTTTTAATTAAATTTAATGAATCTATAAATAAAATTAATCATTCATCCTACATATGCAATGAAATTTAGTGAATGTGTTTCATAATTTGTGTTCGTGTAAGTGATTTCCTATGTAAACCACTATAAATCTAAAATTTTCTAAGAAACTCTACTTTGGATTATCAAAATAGAGTGAGCTAGAATTGTAAAGGTGTGGAAACTACCATACCATTATTATTTCTAAGTGCACGATATTTAACCTATATACAAAATTATACATGTTCTTATTTGTAACCATGTAACCTATTCCTCTATTTTTATGTATCCTGTAAATTTTTATGCTTAATTTATATTGATATTTATATTAGGAACCTATTTAATTCCCCATATTTTAAGGTGAGTATGATATATTGTACATCACTCCTCTCAAATAATTTGAAGTGTGTCCATTTCAGATATAATAGATAGTCATCTTTAGAACATATATAAGAGGTAGTTATAGATGACCATATTTGTATAATTGGACTTGATTGTGAGTGGATGATATACATAATGGAACATAGGGATACCAAACAAAACCAACATACAAGCATAAAAATAACACATAAAGTCATGTATGATGTCACATAGAAAGGCCAAATGGCTAAATACAAGATACACACAAATTTATACACTCGTAACATGAAAAGGGTTATACAAAAATTATATATTAAGGCCTTAATAAAGGGACACTAAAGTGTCACACACATAAATATGTCAAGGATTTCTCACACAAGACAATCAATAATAAATCCAATATATAACTAATAAATTAAAAATAACTAATAAGTGCATAAAACAAGATATACTAGTCATCACCTGTTTACATGTGTTAGTACCAAAAATATTCTTATAATAAAATATATCATAATGTATAATATCAACAAAACTAGGTTATGTGAAGTATAAATGGATATATTTTTGTAATAAATATAAATATAACACCAAATAGTGTAAAATGATTTTGATGCAAGAGCATCCATAATAAGACCTTCAATTTCAAGATTCATGCTTCTTGGATTCAATGTAAGTTATGAGGGAGTGTTAGAGGTTCTTATGGTTCATACAAGTCATTTCCAACAACCAGGGAAGATGGGAAATTTGAATTATCCTCTTATGTAAAGGGAAATTTGAAATTTCAAAGGCATGCAAGGAACCTATGGTCTTTAAAAAGGTGTTTCAAGTGTGTTAGGGGTTATTAGGTGTTGCTAGAGTCTTATAGATGTAATATTAGGGTGAAGGACATGTGTGATGAGTCTTATGTGCTTGTGCATCATTAATATGCTCGCAATACTATAAAGAGTAGTAGTTATGAGTCTAAGAGGTGAATGAAAGTCTAATAATCACAAAATATCAGTCCTACAAGTCAGTTACATTTTTAGTAGTTATTACATGCATGTTGGATTTGATTTTAGGAGTGTGGTAGTGAGTTAGGGAAGCCATTCCTCATATGGAGGAGGAAGAGAAGGTTAAAACAAAGAAATATTAAAAATTTATATGAAGATTTGTTGTTACATATAAATGTCTCTATTTGTACCTTCATTAAAGGTTGATATACATTCTTTTGTTATTAAGGAACATAATATTATATGTAGGCCTTTGTGAGTTAGTGCATGACTAAACTATTAATGAGCTCATGTTGGTGTTTACTCCAAGTTGGTATGAATATCATATGCCTTATTCTGATAAGAAAATACATATTTATCATAGTTTTTTGTGAATGAGGGAAGTCTTAGGATTAATAAACTTTAAATATTCATTGTATAAGTTATAAATGCAATATATTGGTGGGATATCCAAATCGTAGTTGTTTAAATTAACAAATACATGTATGAATTGTCATATATGTAATTGTGTATGTTAGTGGCCTTGAAAAGTTCTATATGTAAGTTGTGAAGGGTTTTAAGTGTTCTAGAAGATAAATTCTAGTGTGTATTGACGGTGTGGAGTGGATTCTTAGACAAATAAGCTTCATAAGAAGGTAATCTTTCCATATACAAACCTTGCATATGCATTTATAGGCTTTCACATACTTGAGCAAGGTTGATAAGATCCATTTCACATGTAAGAGGTATATTTCCACCTTAATGGTAAGAAAATGATGTGGAAGACATGAAAACATCACTTTAAGCAAAATCTTGAGCTTAGAAATTGACCTTGTGGAAAGTTGTTACTAGTTTAGCCTTCTCAGTGGGTCACGATCTAACTAAGGTTTTGACAAACAAAGAGTGCTAAAAATCCATAAAAACGAATTTAACCCCAAAAATGGTAAGAAACCATCTAGGGTGAGCCCTAAAAATATTTTAAGAAATAATTCCATTGGTGAACTTTTTGTTATTTTCTTACCAATCCCTTACAGGGCATTGTGCACAGATTAAGAAGACCTAGTTATAAGGGTCCTTTTGTGAAGAAAATAAGGTTTATACTTGGATCCACTTCCTAAAATTTGTAAAAATTAAGAAATACATAATGGATGCTCAAAAATCCCTTTATTTTGCATTGGAACCTCCTAAAAACGAAAATATACATAATAGTCTCTTAAAGGACTAGTGAGGGTTTAAAAGCCAAAATACCAAAAGTGAAATAAAAGGAGTTGTGCAAAGATTTAAGCTCTAAAATTTTTCAATCATATCATGGGTATTGAGAGGAAACTAGTGAAGGTGATATTTATTTGTGGGTAGCTTTATAAAATTATTTTCATGAGTGAAGAAACAACCTTGTCTTAAGGGCATTCAAGTGAAGTATTTTGTAAAGGAAAATAGTGTGGAGATTTGAGTTGTTTGGATGAATTTATTAAGTGGATATAATAGTGGGTGAAATTTATGAAAAGGGTTGCATAGCTAAGTAGAAATAAAAGAGAAAGGAGTCAATATTTTGTTCTTGAATAAGAGAGCTAGTAAGGCCAAAGGAAGGAGCGAATCAAGGTAGTAAGTTCCAGGAAATTTGAAAGATGGATAGGTTATTTCATGGACGGGATAATGTTGTGAAAGGTATAAAGAGTACGGTATAGTGAGTATAAAGCCAAAAATATGGGTTATTTTGTTAACTTAAATGCAAGGTTAGAGAAAATAGAGTATTTTTAATCCTTTTTGGGCTTGTGCATAATCCTCTTATGTAGAGATTAAGTTAAGTGGTGGTTTTTAACCTCTTGTAAGTTGGATATAAGAATGATAATATGTTTTCTTTGCATCATTTAGTATCGAGCATGGTTTGTTTTTGATTTGATTTTGAGATTTGAATATATAATTTTGTGGATAACATTGTGTGTAGTGAATGAAGTGACAAGTGAAGAGTGAAGTGAAGATAAGTGTGAAGGTGAAATAAGATAAAGAGAGGACACCAAATGACATGGTAAGGCCAAGGTGAGGTGTGGAAGAGAAGAGGCAAGTTAAAACTGACTTTTTAGAGAAAGACGGATCAAGAGAAAGCAGTAATAGAGTTGTGGAAGATGATTAGATACAAGAACAAACAAGAAGAAATAGAGAGAAAGAAAAGAAAGAGAATCCAAGAAGAAAGAGTAGCAGAAGAAGCATGAAGAGTGAATGGAAGAAGAGTTGACAAAGTTAAGGGAAAATGTAGATAAATTGTGAGTGATGAGGGAATAATCAAGGTATGGGCTTGAGTTTTTGATGAAAAAGTAGGTACAATGGCATGTGATGTAAATTATAAGAATAAATCAGAAGTTACAGTTGAAGATGAGGATCAAGAGTGAAGAAAAGAACCTGAGAAAAGAAGATAAGAGGGAAGATAAGGTTGGAAAGAAGAATAAGGAAGATGAAATGAAGAACTAAGAAGATGAACTCATAGTAAGCCAAGAAATTTCATAGATTGAAGAACAAATGCAAATCAAAGGTGAATGTAAGGTAAGTAAAGCTAATGAAATGTTACTTTGTATTGAGGATGATGTGATTGAATTCCTTGAAATTGTCCAAAATGAATTCACTTGTGTATTTGAGATTGATAAGCATGGTGATGAGAAAGAATGGAATGAATATTTTATGATGTTGATGATATTTCAATACAATTTTTTTAGATGAGTTCGATGGAAATATTAAATATGCAGGTGAAACTAAGAAAATATGATTTCTTGGGAATGTGATGATGATAATGGAAGTAGAGAACAATAAAATGAAGAATTAAGACAATTTGAAGTAGTGGAAAGTGAAAATAAGCAAGTAAATGAATAAGAGGATGAATATTTTGGAAAGATTAGTGGTGCATATAATTTGGGTATGGAGTATACAAGGATGGAAAACATCATATAACATGGAAACATATGTATTTTTGTTGTTATAATATTTGTGTGTGCAAGTAAAATGAGTGAAATCTTGAAGATGATGAAATTAAAGGTGAAGATCGAGGAAAAATAGAGAAGAGTAAAGGAAAATGCAAGACTGAAGACAACTACATGGGACCATGATGGTTATGAAGAATGTGATGAAAGTTGGAGAAATGAAAGAAGACAAAGGAAAAGATATGAAAAATAAAGACATGAGCGATTAAACAAAGAGTATGCAGGATTTTTGTCCATCTTTGGGAGTATGATGCGAAGCATCCATAAGAAGACCTTCAATTTAAAAATTCATGCTTCTTGGATTCAATGTGAGTTTGGAGCTTTAGAGGTTCTAATGGTTCATATAATTCATTTCAAGAGACCGGAGGAGATGGTAAATTTTAATTATCCTCTTATGTACTTTCCCTTCAAAAAGGGACATTTGAAATTTCAATGGCATGTAAGGAACCTATGGTCTTGTAAAATGTGTTTCAAATGTGTTAGAGGTTATTACGTGTTATTAGAGTCTTATAGATTTCATATTAGGGTGAAGTACATGTGTGATGAATCTTGTGTGCTTGTGCATCATTAAGATGCTTGCAATAGTGTAAAGAGTAGAAGTTCTAAGTCTAAGAGGTGAATGGAAGTCTAAGAGTAACAAAATGTCATTCCTAGAAGTCAATTACATTGTTAGTAGTTGATACATGCATGTTGCAATTGAATTTAAGAGTTTAGTAGTGATTTAGGGAAGCCATTCCTCCCATGGAGAAGGAAGAGAAGGTTGAAAAAAGAAATATTAAGCCTTTGTATAAAGATTTGTAGTTACATATACATGTATTTGTTTGTACCTTCATGATAGGTTTATATACATTCTTGTGTGGTTAAGGAACATAATATTCTATGCAGGCATTTGTAAGTTAGTACATGAATGAATGAACAGTTAATGATATTTTATTAGTGTTTACTCTAAGTGGTATGAAAATCCAATGCCATGTTTAGATAAGAAAATGCATATTTAGCATAGTAGATTGTGAATTATGGAAGTCTTGGGATTAAGGAACTTGAAATATTTGTTGTATAATTTATAAATGCAATAGATTGGTGGAGATATCCAAATCTTAGTTTCTTATCTCAATAAATGCATGTCCGAATTGACAAATCTATATTTGTTTGTGTTGGTGTCCTTGAAAAGTTGTATATGTGTGTTATGAAGGGTTTCAAGAGGTGTAGAAGATAAATTCTAGTGTGTATTGAAAATGTGGAGTAGATTCTCGAGAAAAATAAGGTTCATAAGAAGGTAATATTGCCATACACAAACCTTACATATGCATTTATAGGCTTTCGCAGAGTTGGAGGAGGGTTGATAAGATCCATTTCACGTGTGATGGGTTTAGTTCCACCTTCCTAGTAATAAAATGATGTGGAAGACATGAAAATAGTCATTTGTGCAAAATATTGAGCTTAAAAATTGACCTTGTGGAAATTTGTTTCTAGTTTAGCCTTCTCGGTCATTTTCATGACCTAACCAATGGTTTGACAAACAAAGAGTGCTAAAATTCCATAAAAATGAATTTAACACCATAAATGGTAAGAAAAATATAGGGTGAGAACTCCAAGTATTGCAAGAGAAATTTTCGAGTTCCATTGGTGAATTTTTGTTATTTTCTTACCAATCCCTTCTAGGGCATTATGCATAGTTAGGAAGACCTAGTTGTTGTGAAGAAACTAAGGATTATACTTAGAGCCACTTCCTGAAATTTGGTACACATTAAGAAATACATAATGGGTTCTCATAAATCCTTTTATTTTTCATTGGAACCTCCTAAAAACGAAAATATGTATGAAAATTGCTTAAGGTTGACCTAGTGAGGGTTTAAAATCCAAAATATCGAAAGTGAGATAGATTTGTGCAAAGAGTTAAGCTCTAAAATTTTGCAAGCATATCAGGGGTATTGAGAGGAAAATATTGAGTGTGATATTTATTTTGTGGTAGCTCTAGAAACCTATTTACATGAGTGAAGCAAAAACCTTGTCTTAAGGGCATTCAATGGTAGTCTTGTGTAAATCGAATAGTGTGGAGATTTGAGTTGTTTGGCTGCATTTTTTAAGTGTATCTAACAATGGGTGAAGTTTATGAACATGGTAGGAGACCTAAGGAGCAAAAAAATAGCAAAAAAAGAGAAAATCAAGGTAAGTTCCAGGCAATTTGAAAGATGGATGAGTTATTTTGTGGATGGAATGATTTTTTGAGAGGTGTGAAGAGCATGGTATAGTGATTCTAAAGCCACAACAAGGGGTTATTGTGTTAGTAAATGTAAGGTTAGAGAAAATAGAGTAGGTTTAAGCCTTTTTGGGCTTGTGCATGATCCTCTTATGTAGAGACTGAGTTAAGTGGTGGTTTGTAACCTCTTTTTAACTGTTCACTTTATTTCTTTTCTTATACTAATGATTTTTGTAACCTCTTGTGTTATGAATTTTCCTTTTAAAATTTTTCCTCTTACTCAATGATATGGCTCTTGTGTGTGTGTGTGTGTGTGTGTGTGTGTGTGTGTGTGTGTGTGTGTATTTATTATGTTTGTATTCACTTCATATTTTAATTTCTTATCTTTTATACCCATAATTTTTTTGTAGATTTAGCACTTTGATTATTTATTATGATAGATCTCATGGGGTGTACATTAAAATAACATATTTTGTAGGTTATGTTACTCATGAAGGATAATGAACTAGTTCTTATGATGAAGGGACGTAATGTGATGTCTCAACCTACATAGAGAATCTTGACATTGAAGAGGATGAGATCAAAAAGATGTAGTGGTAACCAGATTGAATGAAAAAATTTACACTCAAGTTTTTTTATCTTTTGTTAAAAACATAACAATCATTGTCATGAAGTTCCTTGATTATATGATCATTAAAAAAGGTTTACCTTGAAATTATCAATCCTATGGAAATGATAATAGTAATTAGGTAATAATTTGATTACGTTATTATCTAGTAGTGTGTACAAGATATCATGTAGCCAATTTTTAAACTTATCGAATCAAATTATTTCATTTTTAAGTGGTTGTGTGAATAATAGAAAATTGATTACTTATACGATGAATTATATTTCCTCTATATTTTAATTTTAATTGAATTCAATTATGAGGTATATCTCATATGCTACTTATATGACATTACTTTCCTTCATCATTAGGCACAAATTTATCTTTCTTGTTAACCAATGTCGAGATGAAAAATTTTAAGGCTAGATCGTGCATAGAGATATCATATATGTAATCATGTTCTATTTATTATTAGATGCACAATATCATCCTTGATTAATTTTATCTCTAAACTCATATATTGGATTTTATTTTGAAAATAATTTTGCAACACTTAAAAAAATTATAGGATAGTTTTTAAAGGGATGTTAAGGCTCAGTAGAGTTCGTAACTTGAATATGAAAACATGGATCACTCGTCCTTTTAGTTAAGTTATAAATGGCCTAAGTGAGAGATATGATCTTGATCATTGTTTTTTTCTATTGGAACACTAGATTTTGTATGGGAAGATAGTGTAAGGATATATTTATTAATAGTTCTAAGAGGTTTTGTAGTCATTATAGGTATAAGACTATAGGCATGACATGAAATTTTAAAATCACATGTATAATCTGACATCATCACAAGTGTCATAAATATCACTTGTAAATATAACCGCATCAAGGCAAAATGTACATTGTTTTCCATTTTAATATAATTGAGAGAAGTATCATAGCTATTTTCATTATTTTATACTTTAAAATTATATAGAGGAACATCACAATCATTTGTGTCATTATGTATTGAAATATAAGAAGAAGGAACATCACAAGAAATTTTTTTGTTCTCTCTTTTAATACAAAAGGAGATGTATCACAAACAATGGTTTCATTTTTTTAAAGAAGAGTGACATATAATTATTTTTATTTATTTTTCACTTCAAGATAAACTTGAGATATATGAAAATCTTTATTTACTATGGAATTTCAAGATAATAGTGAGAAATATGACAACCATTTTTACTATGGAATTTCAAGCAAGAGTGAGATATAAATTCATCTGTAGGATATGAGGTATCCTTGATTTCAAATAAGGTAATCCTAGAATTGAGAGATGTAATAATTATATTTGAGGATTCTCCTTTGTCACTATAATTATCATTCTCATAGACATTGACATCATCAACATAATATTCTTCATCGATATCATCATTAATAAACATGTACTCATGGTAACCATAATTAATAAGAACCACATGGGTTGAGTACATTTAAGATTTATTAGAGAAATAACTATTAGTTCGAATGTTTGTTCCTTAGCCACTTGGTAACCATAACTATAAAGTAGGTAAAAACTAGGATGAGGTTTGATTACTTCTTACTTAATATATATTTCATCGTAATAATATTATCTATATTCATTTCCATCACATTTATCCTTATATATAGATATTATTTTCATTAAGTTGACATGCTTGCTCATTAGTGTTTTCATAATCACAGGATAAAGTCACAACATAAGTTGTAATAGGTTCTTTAGAAGATGGAGTTGCACATGAGGACCTAAGAAGGAATACAATTAGATGCGTAGAGGTAGAGGTGTTTATGGAATCTATAATATTATATTCGGGAGTTGGAATCCATATTAGCCCCAACAATAACAAAGGATGTAATAGATAAGAGTAAGCAAAGGATGGAAAACTTGTAGAACAAAAAAATAGGAATAGAAAGTAGAAAATATAAGTTAGGTTTATAGAATAATATTGAAATCAGAAGTTAAATATAAGACAAAACCCTCTAAAAATAAATATGGAACACTATAGTATGGAGAAGGTTGAGTAGGTTCAATAAGAAGGTTCACCAAATGTTTACACCCAAATCAAAATGGTTGTTTTTACTGTAATTGGGATTGAAAACTTATAAACTAATGTGTAATTAGACTAATAGACCAATTCTCCAACATTCACATCTAATAATGCATATAAAATAATAGCTAGAACTTTCCTTCAATTAAATATATGCTAAACATAGTAAAACACAAGAAGACAAATGAACTTAGATTTTCTTGTGTTTTAAAACATGTTCTAGGTCTAAAACCAATTCAAACAAGTTGTGACAGTTTTGTATATGCTTCATCTATAAAATAGATATTTAAAACCCTCTTGGACACTAGTGTCACACTCACACACTAGCATATGATGGTTCTGTCTAGTTTCACACTAGTGTATGGCTTGTTTTGTAATTCAATTCGATTTTATTGATATTAATCTTTTGTTTCCTTATTTCCTTTTTATTACACTTTAATGTTCATGCATTCACTTGTAGAGATAAAACCCCTAATTTCATACATTAACACTCGAGTAGCCATTAGATAACAAAAATGGTTTGTGGTTGAGTTGAAATGCCCTCTATAGCCACCTCCCTTGTTAATTTTGACTAAGTGTTGTACTACATTTCCCAATTTCTTGTGCAATAGTGAATGCAATTCTAACGCTTTCCTTTCCCTATGTTTTATTTTGTGCATCAACCCAAATAGTGGGCTAACTATGTATAATTTAGATGAACCCTTCATTAATGATGAATATATTACCTAAATAGAGTTCTTGCAAACTGATATTCACTAGAATAAAAATCCCTTAAAGTTACCTTCATAATGTGGGTACTTAATACTTCATGATTTGGATTTAAAGTGTTATTAACATGGTTTTCTTTGGTCTCAACCTAGTTTATAGTGTTTCAAAGATGTATAAATTATAATCCTAATATGTACTCTTTATTTAGGTAATATTAGGGAATATTTTCTTAATAATTGAAAGGTATTTTCTAGACAAGATATTGAGAATGTTAGGTGATTAAATGTTTGTTTCTAACTTTATTTTATACCATTCCATGGGATGTAATTTTGTAATAATACTAACTATGAAGTGGGACTAATATAAACATAATAAAACCTTAATATCATCCCATTGTAGATAAAATCATCTAATATAGATAGAATTATATGTCAGTTCTATCCATATCTAGATGATAGTGTCTATAGATGTAGAATGTTTAAAATAGAAGTATGGAGAAATTGGACATGATACATGTATAATGTTTTTTTTTAATGAGATCAATCTTGTAGGTTTCTAAGTAGCATTTTGAGAGGATAGGAATTATTTTAAATCCTTAGGAAAGAGTAGGATAATGTGTTTAAGCTATTTTGTACACACAAGTCATGGTTAATGGATGTAAAATAATTAAATATTGAAAAGCATATAATTACAAAATTTAGTTGTCTGCATATACATAAATTATTGAGTGTTATTTTCATTTCTTGTTTAGTTTATGATTAATCACATTAGCGGTATATTATCCTTCATAATTCCTAAGATGCATCACTTTTTTATATCACGATAATGGAACAAAGATAATATGAAATGTTTATTTCTAAATATTTGAGAGGCTCAAACATCCTATGATATATTTCCTACTTTATTTATTTATAACCATTAGACGGACATTGTTACAACATAATTTTCTTTCAAGATAAATTTCTTTCTTACACACTACATATTGTACACATTTATTAACACACATAGATTTTGGAATCTGTCTTTATACACATTTATTGATTGAATTTTTGGATTTATGCCCTATTATTAACTTTATATTATGATTATTATTTATTGACATCGCCCCTTATGAATTGAATTTTATCATCTTGACTGATAAATCACTATTAAAAAAATATTAATAATGAAACTTTTAATGGTTACACATTATGATTTAGATCATTATTGTTTACACATTTCTCCATGCACATTGATCACTATATTTCATGATTATGATATTGATTGTTTTGTTATTTTCTTCTCACTAATACATACACACTTATTTTATATCACTTCTTGGTACATGTTTTTACTTGCACACATGAACTAACAACTAACACTACTAAAATTATTCAAGTATGTAGTGTCTTGTCAATAATGTTGTTTTATGATGGGTTTTTCATGTCATAACACATCATTTCATGTCTTAGGTTATTATATATCCATTATGAATTGAGTATTGTGTTTCTATCATGTTGCTCATCAATTATTGATATGTTATCTTGTTGAATATTTATATAACACTTTCATGACATGTTTGACTCATTGGATGATAATTTAGACATCTAAATTTGGCAATGAAAACTATGGATTTTCACCTAAAACATGACTTGTGTGCATGTTCTAATCCTAAGAGACTTATGTCTTTTACATGACTTGTTTATCTATTCACACTACTTAGTCACTTTAGAAATTACTTACAATAAGCCAAAGTAGTTTATTGTTTCCAAGAATGTCACCCAAAATACTGAAAATTCCCTTAAATTTTTTTATAATATTGTTTGGCTAGGACCAAACCATACCAAATTTTGATTCATGCCTATACGGTCCTATCTCCCACCACCCAAAATAACTTTTCTAGTTTGATATATTTTGTATGTTACTTTTATCCAATATGCCACTTTCAATCTAAAAATAAACCTTAAAATACCTATACAATAAATTCTAACTCACCTATTTACCTTAATTATCACTTTCAAGAGAACGCAAAATACATTCCTAAAGAACTCCAAGATCCCCTAAATCCATTGAAAATAGTAGAACATTCTAGAGCAGCCCACACACATGTTTGAATCACTTCCAACCAAGTTCAAGTGTCAAGCTTCCCATTACAGACCTTCAAATCTAATCCAGATCAAGGTTAGGTATTCCAACCCATTCTTTCTCATTTTTGAGTGATTAAGTTGTCAAAGAAGCTACATCCATGAAGATATAAAATGGCAGGTGGATAACTACATGTTTTTTGAGGCCTCTTCATAGTAGTTCTAACATAAGAAGAATAGGGGCACTTAAACCCAAAAATTAACATTTTTTTGGGATATCCCACCCATGGTTAGGGTTTGAGAGTGTTTTGTATCATATAGAGGGTTTTCTAGATGTGTGACACATAGGATTTTAGTGTGAAGTTCATCATAAACTTGCACATCTGTATAAGAAGTTATAGAGTGTCATCACATCACTATTTGATATTATACGATCGAGTACTGCACCATACCATATTTTAGAACAAGACATACTATTCTATATGAGCCCAAATTTGTATTGTAGTTCTAAAAAAGAAGCACCTTTAGTTATTTTCTAGTTCGTATAGTCATCTCTACACTATCAAATAACATCTTTGTCTCTATTTTAAACTAAGTACACCCCTTTTATAATGTTTTGAGAAATCATATCTTACAAATTACTCTAGAGCTATATTATGATTTATGCATTAATGTTTATTAATTAATCTAAATATATAACATGTTGTTAACCCTTTCTCCATTAAATAAATAAGAACCAAATTTTAATGCAACTTAAATATTTATTTAGGTTATAACCATTTATTGAACCCACTTGTTAATCAAATCCAACTTACCCTTCACTAGGATTTCATATATCTAAATCTTATATGGTTTGTGATTATATTTAATTATAATTTCTATCTAATATGTGCCCTATATCTAGTTTTCAAATTTTCCCTTAAGGTACCATATTTATTTCTCCTCTTTGGGCCTCTTTCGAGTGTTTTCTATTGGCGATAACATTTTAAGGAATATATAAAACTTATTGAGTCTATTTTCAAATCCCTTGGATGTTTCTCTTTATTTTGGAAAAATAGTCAAAAACCTCTTCATTTTTCATCATTTTTAGCATAATTTTTGGAATTTCAAAATATTTATTTTTACTAAAAAGGGAATAATATGTGAAATATGCAATTATTTTAAAATTCCGTACAATTTTTTTCCATCACATTAATTTATTTAAAAACCTCTTTTGGATTCATAAAATTCATCTTCTATTTTTATCACTAGTTGTTTTATTTATTTGGAAAATATCACCTTTTAAAAAAATCACTTTTGGGGCCTACCTATATTTTCAACTTTGAAATTAGTAATATATATATATATATGTATGTATGTATGTATGTATGTATATATACTTTAATTAGTTTAATTAACCCTTATATAGAATGATATTATCCATAATAAAGTGGAACAAACAATGCTTCATGTTGACATAACCTCAATATGTGGCATTCATTCTAAGGTGCATATCATTTGATGTTGAGTATTCCCCTTCCCCTACTCATTTTGTTAGTGTAAATGAAATTTCCCATAAGGTTATATAAGAATCTATTTAATTGTTAGAAATTTATTTTCAAATTAACATTCAATCTATTACTACCAAGATCAAATCACTCAAAAATGAGATTCCATAATTAAGAAATCACCTAGAGACCCATGTCAATCATGTCTCTACACACTATGATCAATTTACATATAAGGTTAAATTAAATAAAAGTGATAAAAATTATATACATGATAAATATGCCAATTTAGTTCACTATAAATTTCTTCATCAAGGTAAGAATTTTTACATTCTAAGAAATCAATCTTGAATGTTAATGCAACCACATCAGAAAACACATATTCGATTCAAAAATAATACTAGACTATGTACTATTATGTATACTCCATCAATAAGTATTTAATCAATTTATCATCTAATTATTGTCATCCCCTTTATCTATTTGATAAAGTCAAAGGTACACCATTTTGCAATTATCATGGAATCAATGGAGATCATGAAAATGATGGTTATGATTTATAATGAAAGATATGACAACTTGAGCATAAGGGTGTTAATTCATTTGATAGACAATATTCTAATAGATCTCCCTCTCCTCATATGATACATCACTGTATATAGGTTTTTATCACCCATGATGGTCGTTATTAGTACGAAATGGTTTCTCATCTACCTATGAGTGATGTTCCTTAGGATTCTATCATGTGTAGTCATATCAATCTTCTAAATTTATAAATGGGTACCTAAACCTAACATGTATCTATCGAATAAAAATAATGAAACAATCAATAATATAAATTTTTCCATGGTTAAAATTTCATCTAATTACAAATAGGATAAGATAGCAATACATCACTTAATAGATTCTATCTAAAAACAAGAACTACATCATACTATTGTGCAAAAATAAAAGAAGATAATATGCATCAAACGAGAGAAAATTGCACTGGAACATTTTCAAAGGATAAATATGAGAATCAAGGATTCACACAAGATAAATTACATATGGATATAGATGAATTAGATCATACATAGGTACAATCAAGGGAAAACATTGAGATAATTTTTTAGGATATCCCTAATTTATCATTACTAGTCAATTTATAGAAATAAGAGGGATCATTACTGATTATTATAACATTAATAATGAGTAATTTTATATATTATATGAGCATATGTGATATTTAAATTTTAATCCCGTCAATGAATATTATTCCTATCTTATCTCTACAGCCCCAAAACATATTGAATTGATCATTCTAAATTCGAGGTTATAAATTCTTTCCCACCCTTGTTGATGTGTATCTTCACCTTCTTGATAATGGCATAGGGTATATTTTTATTTTGTTATTTATTTTATTAAAAAAATTGTATAATAAAAAAATTCAAATAAGCACAAAAAATATATTTTTTCAAATTATAGAATCAATACCTACGTATGACTTAATTTGTTATATTTTAACTTTACACGTTGTTTTTGTATAGTATGATGTAAGCCACATTTTTGGTATGCTCATTTCACATTTATTCTCGTTATATCTTGATATTAATGTAGGGAACATACAATATTATATACAATGATAAATGTTATCCTTAGTCCATCCAAGTTACTAGTTTGGGTTTGATGGTGTTTTGAATTATACAATGGGTTTTGCAAATGTGTGACACCTAGGGTTTTTAGTGAAAAGGTCATTATATAGAGTCAAAACCATATAAAAAGTTACCATTTTGTAGTGCATTGTCATTAGAAACCATACAATATAGTAAAATACCATACCACATTCTAAAACAAGTCATATATTTCCATACCATACCATATTTGTACTCCAATTGCATAAATGAAGCACCTCTAGGTCATTTCTAGTCTACAAAGTCACTCTACATTTCCAAATCAAATCCCCATCTCTATTTTCCACTAAATTTTGTCCTCTTCTTTTTATTTTTATCAATCATATCTATCATTATATCTTGAAAATTTCTTTGGAGTTATATTATGATTTATACATTGATTTTTATTAATTAATCTAAATCTACAAACTTTTTAAACCCTTAGTCGATAAATAAATAATAAATACATCGTAATACAACTTATTTATTTATTTAGGGTGTAATAATATACATACATATTTTTGAGATTACACTAAAAACTGGAAAAGATCCAAAAACATTTCGTATGGAGTGGAACCAAAAGAAAATAAATAATTACCCAGTGGCTTGGAATAGGGTTTGTAAACCTAAGAAGATAGGGGGACTTGGTCTTAGAGATTGGACTAAAATGAACAAAGCCCTTCTAGCTAAAATTGGTTGGAGGCTAACTAAAGAAGATGGGGTGTGGACTAGAATTTTAAGGAAAAAATATTGGACAAAAATGATAAATGGTGGATATTCAAACAGGTATCTTTTAATGGGTCAAGTATATGGAAAGCTATTAACTAGGAAAAGGAAATAGTTGCTAAGGGAAACAAGTGGAAAATAGGTAACAACAATGAAATCTGCTTTTAGACTGACAAATGGGCTGGTAAATTTACTCTTGAAGACAAATTCCCCCAAATTTCAAAAAAATTTAGAAGTTAAATATGGGGGAAAAATAAATAATTATAGGGATAATCATGAGATCTTTCAAACTTGGAAGCACATAGAATTGGACAGAAGGAACTTAAATAACACACGGTTAACCTCAATGTTTTCTTTAAAAACTGTGTCTTTTAACAATAAGGAACAAGATAGAATTGTATGGCATAGATAATAGAATGGTATTTTCTCATTTAAATCTTCCGATGCATTATTCTTTGAGGAGGAAACTAGAGAGGAAGATCTTGTGGCTGGTAAGATATGGAACAAGAATATCATTCCCAAGTTCAATGTTTTCAGCTAGCTTACGGTGATAAATAAGATAATTATAGTTGATAACCTTGCCAAAAGAGGTTTCCATATGGTAAATATATGTGTTATATGCGAAGATAACTTGGAAACAATTAACAATTTGTTCTTGGAATTCTCCTTTTCTTATCAATTTTTGTATTCTATATTGGGTATGTTCTCGATTAACCAAGTTAATTTGAAGGAGATCCAATATGTGTGGAATCAATGGAAATGTCCTTTCATCAGTCAAGGGCTGAAAAATCTATGGATAATGAGCCTTGGAAATTTGTGGTGGGAAATATGGAAAGAGAGGAATATGAGGATTTTCAATAGTAAGAAACTTCCCAACAGGTTGATTATTAACAAATGTTTATAGGCTGTTAGAAACAATTTTTCTATCCTAAAGAACAAATAAGTGGAAGTCATGGACAGTGAATAACATATCATAAAGAAATGGAACTTAATCTATGACCCTCAACCCAAGAAGAGAAATCCTAGAGAAGGGGTTAAATGGACCTCTCCTAGAGAAGGTGTTATTAAACTCAATTTCAATGGTGCCGCTAAAGGGAACCTGGGTAAGGAAGAAGGAGGAGTTTTTTGAGATGCTAAAGGTATGTTTATCCTTGCATATTTCTTTAATTTGGGCATATAATATAACCATGTCGCAGAGGTTGCGCGATGTTTTGGGGAGTGAAGTTAGTAGAAGAGAGAGGATTTAAGAACCTAATTTTGGAATGGGATTCTCTAAATATAATATTGTGTATGAGGGAAAAAAATTAAGCTTCTATATCTATTGAAGACTTCATTAATAATACCAAGAATAAAATGTCTTCCTTTATTGAAATCTCTTTCCAACACATTTATCGTGAAGGAAACAAACTTGTTGATGTATTGGCTAACAAGGGGTAGAAGCTATGGACTTAAATGTGGTTAATGAACTAACTAATATGGAAGCTAATTTCATACACATTCTTGAAAAGGAATGTGTCCCAAATAGCATATCTTTCTAATGAGGATGGATACATGTTATGATGCTTTTGGGTGATGCACCATGATATTATGAATCCTAGACTCATGCCAACCATTATTTCCTATCAATCCATGGTTTGGGCTGATCCCATATAATTTTGAATCATTTCAACAAGCGTGGTAAATGTAGCTACCATAAGGGTTTACATATCCATTATAGGAAGAAGAGTTATAGAAGAAAAATGGGAGGTAATTTAGTGAGAAATAAACCTAGCAAGGTCTTGGAAATGTCAAAAGGGGCAGAGGAGTTGCTTGATAAGGATATTCTATTAATTTTTTTCAAAATATTCGATGGGTATGATGAAAAAATGAGTGATGTTGTGGCCAAAACTTGGAAGGAAGGTCATGTGTAGGTTGGGAACTTCTCATTCACAATCTCTCCGAAGTTCATAGAAAAAGTGTCAGGTCTGTCTTAGGAAGGAAGATGTATCTTTAAGCCCAATTCAGACTACATTTTGGAGATCGAATGCTTCATGCAAGGTAAGGGAGTGCCTATTACTCTTCATAATGGTTACACTAGAGAGGATTTTCCTTAGCCTTTTAATGAAATAGCTCAGTTAATCATGGTGTATATTTCTCTAGAAGGGAGATATAAAGTGATTTATGGGTATCACTTTCCTATGCTGAATCATGTTAGAAATAACAGACCCTACAATTTCCCCAATTTTATTTATCTTTCTTTGGCTAAATTGGTTGCTTAGGTCAGAAAGGAACCTTCACCCTTCCTTTGCATCAAGGTATCATCAAATCCATGCTTAAGATGGGTACCCCTCATTGGAAAAAATGAAAAAATTGGGGCTTCTGGAAACCCAAATCAAACCAGTTTAGGGGAAAAAAGAGAAATTGGAAGCTAATGTGGCTACTCCTAGTATGGAGGAAATGGGGAAATCAATGGCTAAAAGAACCGGTTTCATCCGACAAAAGTGTTAAGAAAAATAGGCAAGAGAATGGGGCTTTAGAGCCTCAAGAGAACTTTGAAATTATTTTTGACTTAGGGGAACATCTGGAAGAGGAAGCTTTCCATTCAGATTCAGAGGATCGACAGGAAGAGGAAGCTTACAAACCTAATAGTAGTGAGGAGTTGGAGGTGAGAAAGATCAAGAGAACTTAGAGGGAAAAAGATCCAAAAATTTGGAGGAGGCTATTGAGAGTCTGCATGATCTCAAAACTACTCAGAATAACTTGTTCAAATCCCAGGATACGATGGTCAAATCAAATGTATTCATGAGAGAGTTTGAAAATTGTAGGTTGGATACTGATATAAACAGACATAAGATAAGCATGGTGACCATTGATCTGAGGGATCTACGGAAATTTTTATAAACTCACGTTTATTGTTCTTAGTGAACAATTAAAGAATGCCAATGAGAGATGCCTGGCCATGGAGAATGAGATGCTGAAAATGAAGGAGATTATTCTACGAGATCAGGGATGTTCACATCCTTAATGTCAAAATCACAATTCACCATCTTAAACTCCTTGCTGAGATGATCCATTCCATGGAAATTTTGAAGAATAGAGAAAAGGATGGGTCTGGACCCAAAGTGGAGATAACTGAACCGGATTATCAGTTCTAGAAATCTACTATTGTCACTTGCTTAAGGAATGGAATGGGTGCATGCACACGGTGGGTGCTCTGATTAATGAATGATGGCTTATTTTTAATTCTAGATGTTTTTAATTTTTTTTTCCTATTCTAAGTTCCATGGCCCATTTTATTAGTTATTGTACTTTGGGCTTTTAGGTTGGTCTTCTTGTTTATGGATTTATAGTTTTGGCATTTGGTTTTACCCAAGATTCAATGGATACTCCCTTGGGCCTTTTCTGTTTATCTTGCATACTTTGTATGGGGTAGGGCCCCCTTAACCCTTTTTTACCTCTTATATAAAAAAGATTACACTATTGTTATCTTACGATGTCTACAAATTTCTTATGCGTAAACTCTAAATCTATCTTGAACTTTATTATGATATATTTACTCATGTGATCATACATATTGTTAAATATTACATTTATTTATCATATGAATGATACAAAATATTTTGTTAACAATTTCTTATATCTTACATCACATGCACATTATACCATTTTATTTTATATGATAATAACAATAATTTATATCATTAGTCATTTTGTTTCTCTGGTTTTAAAAACTAACACTTTCACTTTCGAGCCAAGTTATCCTTTACAACATCCCCTATCTCAAAAATTGGGCATTTTATGCGTTTTTTCTAACACATTCATGCAAATTTTAGACACAAATCTTAAAATGGAACGGTATGATGATATACACATAGTTATTACAACATGACATATACACATCTATATTATATCCAAAAATCTACCTGGTTTCACTTAGCATGTTCAATTACTACATAAAGGCTTCACTTAGTAAATGCAATTACTAGAGAGATCTCCACTCTGTAGGATCAATTTCTACGTAATAACTTCACAAAATATACCCAAAGGCTATTATTTTATTTATGTTTTGATTAGTCTTTCCTTGCATAAAACATCTAGGAAAACAATTTTATACACTTCCTAATTTTTTTACTTTTTAGTTTACTCTTCCTCACATATAACATAAATATGAAATATATTCTTATTATATTCTTATTAACTTAAAAAAAGTGGAAGGGACTTATTATATTCTTATTAGGTATATAAATATGAAAGATATTCAAATTAAGTAATTTGGATTGGCATTATGTTGGTGAAATCATTTTTCACAATGGAAAATTAGGGGTTTTCACTAATTCTCTAGGACTATATCCCTCTTCTTAGGAATGAGGAAAATCCATTTATTGAAAAAAAGGAAATATTTAAACTACTCTAACAATCATGGGTGTAATTTTTACTGGGGATCACATAGGAATAATCCATTAAACCCATAAGAAAAAAAGTGGTGGAGGAAAGGTATGTGCATGTAGAGATGGGATTAAGTGGGAAGGGTATTTTACTTTATAAATAACATGCTGATTTAATTGACATAAAATCATAATATTTCCAAGTTAAAAATGAGAAGACACAAATATACAAATTAAGAAAAATAAAAAATGTTTAACTACATTATATTCATCAAAATATTCATTCTTTCCCTGGTTGTGTAGGATTACAAAGCTCTATTGGAGTATTAGTTGATATGGAGAGGAAAATATAAGATAGGAAATAGAAGAAATGTAGTTTTTTGTTTTTAGTAAGACAATGTTAGTTATCAACCAAGAAAATATAACCCCTAGGAATGGAAAGAGCATTACAATATATATCTTAATCTAGTGTCTCTTCACATTCCCTTGTGACTTTTTAACTTAAATTTCTATCCTCAATAAATAAATAGAAACTTTAAGTGACTTAAGTCACTTTTACAAAATATTTTCCTCAACGAAGAAATAAAAGTCAAGAGAGAGAAGAAGAGGAGAAGAGATAAAATAATAAAGAGAAGATAATATCCAAGCTCAAATAAATAATGATGAAAAATATCTAATCATGAAGAAGATCCACTCCTGATCCCGATGACCTCTACAAAGATGCTTTAGTGATGGACTCTAGATGAATAAATCTAACCCCTCCACACTATGAGAAGCATCCTTTTTAATGATTAACCATTGTAGCCCATTAGGTGTTCTGAGAGGAGATATGAGAGACACTTTATAAATATACCATTTTAAAAATGAAGGATGTCTTCCCTCACTTGAAAAAACCTTTGATCCCTAAAAAATTTCCATTCCTTCTTGACCAATCATTCACATGGAATGAACTTGATGCACTTGGTGTGAAAAATGAGACAATTTCCCACACAACCATGATCCATGATTTTGTTACCTTGATAAAATTGATGACCAATGAGATGCAAGACCAGATCCTTTTGACACAAAAGTGGAGGAAGGAGAGAGATATTGAATGAAATTTCATTCACCTTATGATCAAACACCCCATATGAGATGAAGTGAAATGTCCTTTGGGACTAAAATGCACTCTGAGACCAAAATTGGGAACCAAGAGGGTTTCCCTTCCACCTGAGTCACAAATCAACCATCAATCCTTTGTAAGCATGAATTTTCCTTATCACTCCTATGAGAAAATATTCTGAGACATGATCACCACATAGTGAAGGGTGGATATTTTCAATTGTTGAGAAGTACCTCTCAAAGTGAAAATAGTAAAAAAATAGATCACTTTCTACCAAGGAGGTGTTGGTGTAATTTCTCATTCAATTCAAGTTAATGAGTTAACTACTAAATAAATTGCATAGCTCAAAACATGGAGGTTTTATAGTACCTCGAAGCATGATGTACATGGATGAATTGGTTGCAAGTAGTTGATTCTTATTGTAGTTGACTTGTAGATAAGATAGGATATGTGGGGTTTTCCCAACAAAGTAGACCCAACAAGTGTTAACTTCCTTGCGATGTCAACCCCGTTTTAAAGAAGAAGTGAAATAAAGGATGAAATGGCATATAACATGAAAAAAATTACTACTTGAATTTGAGAATACTTAAGATCTAATCTAAGAGATGATTTAATTGAAATAAATGTGAATTAAATGTCACCTATTTTGGAGTCGATGAAAACACAGGGGAGTGAGGATCTAGAATGTAAGATGAATATGCAAACCACCGTAAGATCTAGATACAATATAGATGCAACATAGGCTTGTGTATTCTGAGTCAACTTGTAGAAGGGATATGAGGGAGTAGAAACATGGAAAAGGATAGAAAAGAGTGATTTGGATGAGATATTTGAAAAAAGGACCCTAGTCGATCTTGACTAGAGTGGGTAACGATGATTGTAGTAGAGTTAGATAAGGTGATGTCAAAATGATGGCATAGATGACCTACAAAAAAGGAAGTCGGAAATAAGGTTAATGACGAAGCTCTAGATGCTACTAAGGATAGATTTCTCCTACAAAAGGTTAGATGTAAAAAATAAAAAAGATAATTTGATAAGTTGCATAAATAACAAAAATTTGATGATAAATCTCATGAAGGATTATTGTGAGCGATGCAAACATGTTGAAATGATGTCTAGGAGATCTCAGTAACTTTTTTTGGGAATGCCCGAGCACGAGAAAGATTTCACATATAACAAGGAAGATCCAAATTTTTCATGAATCTGATCATTATGGAAATAAAATACCTAGTTTTATAGGGTCGATGGTGGTGAGGTTCGGTCCTTTGCTAACTACGGGAAAAGTTTTCCCAATGGGACCTTTTGTGCTTTGATAGGAATTTGTGATTTCTTAAGAGTTGGGAGATTTCTTTAAATCATGTAGGTGGGAAAGGGATTTTTAGGGATGTTAAGGGATAAAGATAGGCAAGATAAAAAGATAGAAAAGAAAGGGGATGTATGTGTTAGGATAAAATCATCATAAATAGAAGGTTGGTTAGGGCATGTGAGATATTAATTGATTAATTAATTAATTAATAGGAATTGGATGGGCATTAAAGGTGATAGGATAATTAAGTGGACATTTTAATTAAATAAAAGGGGATGGATTTAATTAAAGGGGGCCTAGATAGGACCCTAGAAAAAATATGCAAATGCTTTGGAAGACAAGGGTAGAGATACCGAATTTAGGTGTCTATATTTTCCTATTTTTGTTCGGTATTTGTTGTTAGCAAAAGCCATGAGACAAAAATAGTGAGAGAAAAATGGTATGATGAGGATTGACAGAAGGTTGATGATGAGCTCCCCCTCAAATGGGGGATCAATGATGCTAGAGGAAATCGATGACACATTTGAAAAAAGGTAGATGATGAAGGGAGGGTGGGTAAAAAAATATGGGTAAAAGGATAGTGTAAGGAAAGATGTCCCAAGCAAAAAGGATCACAATAAAAATGAAAACCATGGTGGTGACTCCAATATCACATTGGTAGAGGGAAAATATTGATCTTAATGGATATGGGAGATAATGTTCTATAGGTCGGTGAGTGGGTAAAAATTAGTGTAAAATGGAGATAATCCAATGGGAAATCTCTCGAATGGATGAAATCTAGAATGATCACGGGTTCATAGGTGAGCATTAAAGTATGCACAACTAAATGTAAAAATTATGTGAAATCCTTCATACACAAGGAATCAAGTGAAAAATTATGCATCCACAAAGGACGAGGATGAAAATAATGGTTCCCCAACATAGGACATGAAAAAAATATGAAAAGGCGAGTAGTGAAATATTATTCCCAAAGGGGAGAGAAGTATGGCCACAAGGTGGAATTTGTGCGTAAATTTGATTGGATTGTAAAAAAAAATTCTTGAAGAGGGAATAAGTATGGCCATGAAAGTTGACTTGAGATCATAAAAGGATAAGATCGAAATATTGAAACAAAGTTCCCTAAAGTGAAAATAAAGATGGCTAAAAAGGTGGAATTTGAAGAATTCCCAAGAAGAGGTCATAAAAAAAGATTGGGGAAGCCAAAGTGAAGGATACTAATGCTACTTGATGGTGACTAATGCTAATCGATGGAAACCTAAAGGGCTCAATGACGACCCAAGGGTTGATGGCTATATAATCCTAGGGGTCATTGATGATGCTCATTTTCACACACAAAACTAACAACAGAGATCGAGTGATTAAATATAAAATTGAGAAATGGAGGCTGCAAGAGCTATAAGGAAATGCTAGAGGGTGCAGAGGATGGTGAGTAACAAAACTCAAGCTTGTTTTTAGTTTAATTTTGTATTTTGTATTTTTGCATTTTTAGAAAAAAGTGAATGACGTTAGGGATAGTTGGCGGTGACCTAGGTGGGTCAACATCAATTGGGCCCTAAGGTGCATCGATCTTCCCAAAAACACATCGACTTAACCTAGGTTGGCATCGAATAGGATTAGATTGGATTTAGTTAGGATTAAATTAGATTTTTAATTAAATTTAATGGATTTTGATTGGATTTTGATTGGATTTTGAATTTTTGATTTGATATTTGCATGCTTTGTTTGTGATTACAAGTTAGAGAGACCTTATATTTGCAAGACAGAGTGCCTACTTTATATGAGAAGATCAAAGGAGATGATACGAGATGCCAAGTGGGATCACTTATCTAGAGTGGGGTTAGGTGGGTTCATAAAATATAAGAGGATCCCATGAGATGTCAGGTTAATAATCACATTGGTGGAGAGATGGGATCAAAAGGCACGATGTTTTGGTTCGGGATAGGGGAGATGACTATCACACTAGAGGATGTGTATAGGATCCTGAGATTTCCTATATGGGGCGAGTAAATATTTCTTATCACAAATGATAATAGATTAGTAGTGTTGACACAACTATTTGGAGTCGATGAGCCCCACGTCAAGTTTTCTTGAGAGCATTTCCATATAGGCTAAGGTATGAGGCGGTGTACCTCACAACCAATTCATCTATTTGGTGATTATGGTAGTGTCTTGTTATGATTTTTTGGACTCGGGTGGAGCTTGGTTTCCATGGGCACTTTGGTTGGTGTAGTGGCGATATTTGTTGAGCACCAAACAATGTTCTCTTTTGGTAATGTCTTGCTAGCTCAGGTATACCATGAGCTATTAGTGTATAGGGCAAGTAGGAGTTCAGGGTTAGACATAGGTTTCTTACTTCATTTTTAGGCCTATGAACACATTATTGTAATTCAGCCACCAGGGGCTTCCATGGGTCACTAGGGATCACATAGAGATGGTAGTTGGATTTTTGAGATGGATGGTCGAACAGCCCTTCAAAGAAAAGGGAGATAGAGGATTGTATTGATATGTTTATCATTTTTAGATTTATATACTGATCAAATTAGATGGTAGTCATATAGGGGTTTCCATGCATGGCCAAGGGTAGATGCAGAGTAGGTTATGCAGGATGATACAAACATGATGGGTTCGGGGAGGTGGTGAAGATGATTGATTTCCTTTAGTTTGATAGAGTGTGATGACATTTTGGGTTCATCTAGACTATACCACATGCTCCTATTTTGTCTAGGAAGGATGAAGTTGACAAGGAGTTATCGAGCCTGTTATGATAGATGCATTTAGAGGAGGAGGTACCATGAGATGCCGATGATGATGTAGGAGTTGAATCTAGATTTGGTGACTAGATGACCACTATCTAGGTAGCTAGGGTGGCTATGGAGGGAGGAGAGGAGGAGGTAGAGGAGATGGAGATTGGGGGAGATGCATAGGCATCTCCGAGAGGTAGAGATGGAGGATTTGGAGAGACTGTAGAGTTAGCATGGCTTTGCATCGAGTTAGACCAGATGAGGGTGGAGAGAGATGTTGCATTCAAAGAGAGGGATGCATTTTTATAGGATAGGGACCGATACCATCGGAAGAGGGAGCCCTATAGGGTCCATTGTGGAGATATTACTACTATAGTGGTTGTCGAGGTTGTAGGTGGAGGATAGGTAGCAATGCAAGGAGGAGGAAAGATGAAACCTCCTAGTATGATCTTGATTGATAGATAAAAATCCTTAACCACAGAGGCTAACTATTATAAGGGAATCATGATCAAGAAGATGTTGAAGACACTATGATATTAGGAGCATCTGTATAATATGGAAACAAGTGGATCTTGGTCATCGAGGAGGACAAAGGTGAATGAGGCTCACCACATCAAGGAGGGCTAGGGTAGATGTGATGAGGTTGATAGGAAGATGGAGGGATATGTCCCACAGGGGTAAGATATTAGGCTCTCTAACATTCACTTTTCTAGTTTTACTGATATCTCTACTTTGAGAGAGCCCTATTAGAGGGAAATGATGTATTGAGAAATTTAATTTTGATATATATATATATATATATATATAATTTTTTCACAATTTTATATATGTGTATTGTGTAATGTTGATTATTTGATTTATGATGATGGTGATGTTGATATTGTATGTGATGATGATGAGGATTGGTTACATGTTTGAATTATATTTGATGATGATGGTAAAAGTATAAGATGAAATGACACACTTTTACTTGGATTGTTAGATGTGATGTTGTGTTACTTGGGATTTGTATATGCATGGATGATCGATGATATGAATATATTATATGGTTAATGAAGATTAGGATTACATGTTCATTTAAATTTTGATAATGATAATGCGATGTGGATGGAAAATTAATGCGGTGTAATTATCGATTAATGTAAGTAAATATTCATGTATTTAGGATAGATGGTTATATTGATAGGTGATTGAGATAACAAAATGTGTAATTAATCATGATCATAGATAGATGCAAAAAGGATTAGGGATAAAATGCAACCAAATGGTGATGAACTATAAGTACGAATGACATTACATTATATCAAGAAATGCATGAAGAAAAGATGCCTCTAAATACATTTGAGGTAAACAAGAGGGGATTCGAATAATGCAAGGAACATGCAACCAAAAAATGTGTTAGAATGTAGACAACGTCGATCGGTTATATCAAAGGACATAAAGAGGAAAAGGATGGAATGAACTCATAGAAATGATTTCAACATGACAAAGGAGTTTGAGATGTAAATTATATGCGGGAAGAGGGTTCTTCATTAGTGGTGTTCCTAAATCTATGCCCCAGATTAAGGAAAGGGGGACGAAAATACTAGAAGAATTTTGATCAATGTGGGAAGCTTTCTTAGGATGCGAATAAAATGGAAGGCTGATCAATGCCGAATCCTTCAATGCCATGATAAAAATATTATTCATCCTTCAAGTGTATGGTCTACTCTATACATATGTATGATATCCATCCTTCGAGGGATTGGTCTATTTTTTCTTTTGATTTTTATTTTGTTATCTTTTTCTTGAACAATTGTCCTTTAAGGGATCGAGTCTATTTTTGAGTGCTTTGAATTTCAATTAGATTATCCTTTGATTTTGTTTTTGACATGGGGAAGAGCTGGGAATAGTTAAGTAGACCACTTAGGAGGGGACATTGAATGTACAAGAGACACTCCTAAACCCTTTGCATGGTTCCAATAGGTGAATGAGAGGTTGATCGGATGTAATTATCATGGAGTTCTCACTAAAAGGGAGAACCTATCCATAAGGAATATGCTACGAATAGATCCATGGTACTCATATTTAAGGTCACATATAGGAAAGTGACGGATGACCACATAAATCCAAATCACTACAATGAAAAATGGATGAGGGTAATGATAGAGGGATGATCTAAGGATATGACTAAGAACTCCCTAAAAGACATGCTCATAGTAGAATGGGCACAAGTTCAATTTATTAAGAGGTTATACTTCTAGTTTACCATCAAGGAGGCCAATCACTAGTCTCACGACCCATACTTATGTGTGATAATGTATCGTTCAATCCAATTAGGGGAAAAATTTCACATTGGATCCTTTCTAAAGTAGTGACGTTTTGATTTTCTTTGAAGAAAAGGTCACCAAAATTAAACTTTTTTCTTTGATGTGCTATTTGTAAGCAAATTTCATGCAATCTTGATAAACATTATGGTGTTCAAGAGAAAGAAGGCAACACTTTTCTAACAACTCGATATGTGATAGATGTGCTTGGCGATAGTCTTCATAAGAGATAAAGTCATAAAGGGACACGCGTAAAGACAAAATTTTAACTTCTAGAGGGAGTAAGACTTTGGAACTATACACAAGTGAAAAGGTTGTATCCCCGTGGAAGTAAGGATGCTAGCTTGATAATCCCAAAGAGTGAATGGGAGATGAAGATGTCAGTCACATCTTGACTAGTCAATAGTTTTTGTAAGAATTTTTCAAAGAGTTTTGTTAGTGACTTCAGCTTGGTTGTTAGCTTGAGGATAGTATGGGGAAGAGAAGTGAGTATGATGTTAAATGAGTCAAAAATCTTCTTGATATCTTTTTTAAAGGACTTTCATTTTACATGACAATTTTTTGAGTAACGTTGAAGTAGAAAATGATGTGCTGATAGATAAAGTTAATAATTAGACCAGATTTGGTTGAGGTGAGGGTAATTTCTTCCACCCACTTAGTGAAATATTAGTTCTTGTGATGATGGAGTGATGCTATTGAAAAAACCAATGATTAATAAGATTGATGAGATCCCATTGTCTATGATAGGGGATTTTGGGGAGAAGGTAGGTAAAAAGGTTTGGTCAGAAAAATTGAGTTTGAGATAAGTTAGATAAGGACCATGAGGCTTGAGTAAATACACATTTTCTTGAGAAAACAAGAGTAATAGTTACTAAAGTGATTTTAGGATGATATTATACGGCCACAAGGGTGGGCCTTAGATAGAGCCATGGTGCTCCCAAGGGAAGCACAAATATGGCCACAAAGGTGGTCTTAGGAGGAGAAGATGACAGATAAAACTTGCTAACATGATTCGATGAGATGATAGATATGATAAGATAATGTTAGGTATGGAAAGGAATCAATCCAAAAATACATAGATCCTAGAACAAAGTACCTAGCGTCAAAGAAGTTGTGGGGATATGATGATCAAGAAGAAGATGTGGAGGAATCAACAACAAGGGGAAGGTTCTCCCCTAGTGAGAGAGATGTGGATACACTTGTGGATAGGCTGGATAAGCGAAATGAGATGGGATGAAAAGTATACATAGAGTATAATATCAAAGATGATAGGGATGATGTATTAATAAAAATAGTATAGATGAATAAATGAGGACCCTTGCTAAGAGGATTGGTAAGTGAAGAAGTGGTGGATGAAGGAGAAGACCTAGTTACTCCTATAGATAAAGAGGCGGATACATGGAGATGGAATCGGTAAGGATGAGAGGGTAGATGGAGAAGGATATTCCTTGAGAAGGTCTTATCTCTTGATAAGATCATGGATGATAGTTTTCATGGCCTTACATTATTCGTTTTCATGACCTAACATATGATGGTAGGCACAAATGCAATGGGGATTGAACCATGATGGCTTCAGATGGTCTATATCAAAGGCTCTAATAAGCGGAAGTGTGATGGCAAAAATTTGGAGTAGATGTCATAGGTCTTCTACATAGGATTCGATATATGTGGTAGGAGATTGATGCATCTTGTTATCTCGCACGATATACCTATCATGTTGTGATTTGCATCCAACAACCCACAATCCTACTATTTGGTGTATTCTTGAACCATTAACACAAGTCATAGGCCCTCATATACTTACTTGCTTAATTCTCTATTATAAATGATTAAGAGTCAATATTTTTAACTGATCTATATGCTCCCTACCAAGGTACTTGTAGGTGAGTCAATTATCCAATCCATATATTCTCTTCTCTGAGTGCTTAAGGACAATCTTATTGCATGATAAAATCTTTTTACTTTGCATTTGGAAGATATAACAACAAAAATGCATGAATTGTAGGTGCCTCTTTCCCTATTTACTTATAACTCTATCATTTGATATTACTCAATACTTTAATACCTCATTTTAGATTCAAACTATCAATCATGATTCACTATACAAGAATGGTACGTGTACCTTCACTTCAAGATGCATGATAAGTAACTTAGGTAACTCTTATTCTACCCTTAGTCTATGCATTCAAACTATGAATAAGGGAAGGTTCACACCTAGACAAAGAAGATGGATCCATCATATACTAGCCCTATTATCTTCATTTCTCTTACATCCATTATAATATCCTTAATTGCCTTTGATCCTCTATCTTAGAATGATTCACACTTGTATAATAAGTTTATATTTACTCCTTTTGGAATATTACTTCTCATGGGGATAGTGATTTAACTAAATCATTATGTCTTAATCCTTTGAGAGGTTTAAAAATGGGTGGAATTTATATAGATATTTCTTAACATAATTTGGAGTAAACTAGGGTTTACATGATCTTAAGGGTCTGTTTGAGGATTATTAATTGTGAGTCTTCTAAATGATGGATTTCAAACATTTTTAACTATACAAACATCTTGATAATTATTTAAAATATGATTCAACACCAACCTTAATCCTTAAAACATTCAACCTAATCAATTTCATCTCTTGAATCATTCAAATTACATCAAACTAGCATAAATTACACCTTCTCTCGCTCATTGTGTATTTCCCATGGATTCAATATTTTTGTCATCGATTGCTCCTTCTTCAAGTGTCAATTTCTTATAAAATTTAAGGGATTCCTTCTTTACCATAGGGCAGAGATTATTACCAAGTTTGGACAAATTTCATTGGTGGAAATGAAAGTCCTATGATGCCCTAGATACGAACTAAGTACAAGATTTCTTATAATTTATTGAAAACACAATTTCAAGATCTCAAATAATTATTATTTAAATTTTCATCAATTTCCTTGCCTTTTCATGATATTCGTCAAGGGTTTTCTATGTAATTTCATCATATTAAGATTTTGACATCATTTCCTTATCCATAACTTTATGCACAATCTTATTCAACTTGACTTACCTTGCATGTAAGATCAAACATTATGTTAATCATCAATCCAAATATTGGATACCAGGTCCATCAATCAAATTTACACACTCAACCTCATTGACCTCTATAATAGTGATATGAATGGGATAATCATATTCTTATATGCCTTAAGACAAAGTATTTGTTAAGAATTAGGAAACTATATTTCCTTATTAAAGTATCATACAACATTATATTATAAAACATTTAAATATATGTAGGGAAGGAGACATTAGAAATCTAGGAGGCTCAAGGAATTCAAATCAATAATTTTCATATTCCCAAACTTGTCAAAGAATAGTGTTCCATCATAGTTCCTATACTTAAACTCAACATTCCAAAGTCCTCCATATAAATTCTTCTTTTTTGTACCTCTCTCTCTAAGAATTCAACCTTGCTTCCTCTTGAGTAGTTTTAATTAGTCTTTGATGGTGGATATATATCTTATTTTTACCTAATAATACTAAGTTAGGTGGGATATGTTTTAACCACATATGCTATAAAATAGGAATCAATCTTATCCATTTAGATACAATCCTACCAAGATGATGTTGACTTCCTAAAAACAAGGAAACATCCCACCCACATGGCACACTCATAAGAAATTTGAATTTCTCCTATAAAACACCTAATTATTACTTTTACACTCATGGTAAGAACTTATTACATCGCAAATTTAAAACTTCTCAACTAGAAACTTGGAAGGAAAACTATGAATGGATCCTACTACATATCATAATGCCTTGAGAAGGCTTATTCAAAATATTGGATCTCTACCAAGAATCACTAAGGATGCTCCCGCATGAGACTCCTTGGAAGGAAATGGATTGAACTCAAGTTAAATTAAAGTATCTTCATTTTCTCTCATTCTTCTGTAGATCCCATGGTCTTTGTGGACTGTATTTTCTTGATATACTCTTTATCTCTCATCTTTTTACTTATTTGTCTCTTCTTGTACTTTCTTCTTCTTATTTCCTTCTCATCTATAAGACTCCATACTTTTGTTTCATCTCCATGCATGTATTCAAGATCTTCTTGTTCCATTTTTCTTAGAATTTCTCTCATAGAATGATTTAATTAGTACATCTCCTCATCTTATTGACCTACATATAAAGCACTAAAATAAACTCTATATAAAAATATTTTGAGACCATAAGTATTCTTGCTAGTCTTCATGTTTTTTTATTCATTCTTCTATTTTTTTTCTTCATTGAAAAGTTCAATTTGGTTTTCTCATCTCTGTTTGGTGCTTTGTTTGTTTCATCCTAAAGCTTGTTGATGAGCTTCTCATTCAAATCTACTGCCCTCATGACTGCTGAACTTACTTCCTCCTTTCTAATTTTCATTTCTTGAGACTCATTTATCTCATTCCATTCACTCACTTCCCCCATCTTTGTTTTAGGACTGTCATTTGAATTATCCATTATAAATAGCATGTTCTAATGCACTCATCTCAAAGATGAAATTGTTCCATATTGTCATAGAAAAAATTCATTTTATTTTTATTCAAAATGTAACATATCTTGAAAGAATTTCATATCATTAGTATTAGCATGATAATCAACCAAACCCACACAAATTTCTAGCAAACTCTCATGTTTTACTTCTTCATCATGAACAAGATCAACTTCATCAACTTGAGGTTTTCCCTTACAGCTTCTTCCATGTTCCTATTGCATCTTCACCCATGAGATGGCTTGTACTTGAATACAATGTTTCTATCATCCTCAAATCTTCTTATAAAAATAATCATAAATGTCTTCTTGACAATCATCAAACTTTGGGCATGCATTTAGACATTGTTTTCCTTCCAAGAAGTTTCCATTATCTCATTTTCACCTCCATGGAAGTATTCACCTATCTCCATATTATTCCATCACATAGTTTCTTTATAATAGACATTAATGCATTCATAACTACCACTAATCATGCTTAAAATATCATCAAATGATGTATCTAATTCAATTTTTGTACCTTTGTGATGTGAATCCAACTGCAAGAGGTTGAAATACCTCTAAAACACACATAAAAAACTTTGCAAATAAAAACCAAAAGTTTCAAAATATATTTCTTCTCATTTTGGAATCCACACTAATATTTTACATCATTACAATCCTCCTTTTATTTCACATCTACTCTAAAAACCCTAAAATGCAAAAAATTACCTACTAGCAAAACAACTCAGATGGGCCCCAAAATTTGTGTTCCAAATATTCCTTCATAAATTATGGCTCATGTAAAATTTTGAATTATTCTAATAAGTAAAAAAATATTAAAGTTCAAAAACCTAGTCAAAAGTGAAAACATTTAGAGTAAATTTTAGGCCACTAGATGAAGAAATCCATGCTCAAAATTGTGCTGAAATGGCCATAACCTTGTAAAAAAAAAGACCCAACATAGTACTAATGTATATCTACCACCCTGTAAAATTTCAAGATGATCCAATGTTTGGATCAAAAGTTATGATCTTCACAAGTTATGCTCATGCATCATTCTCCCCTAGTTGAAAAGAATTCAGCTCTTGCAAATTCAGTTGACAAAATTGATCTAATTTTGCACTATCAATTAGGAATCAAAGTATTTTCTTGTTTTTTCAAACCTTCCCACTTTGTACCAAATATTTTTTTATCTCCCATGTCTAGTAGTGATTGTCTTTTAGTCCAAGACATGTATTACCCTTTCCTTTTTCTTTTTGGTCATCTGCTGATTCCAGGTTTGTTTATTCCTCCTCTGAAACATTTTCATCATGACATGGAAACTTATATAATTTAAAAACATTTAAAATTTATGAGATAACAAAGTTTTCAGGTAGCTCCACCTTATAGGCATTATCACTCATTTTCTTCATAATCCTACACGACCCAATCTTCTTATACTTGAGTTTATTATATGTCCCTTTTGGAAACCTCTCCTTTCTAAGATGAGTTATCACCATATATCCTTACTCAAATACACTTAATATCCTACTAGCATCTGCAATTGCTTTATATTGTCCATTACTCACTTTTATCTTTTCCCTCACTTCATCTTGTAGCTATAGAATGTTTTCTAAGTAAATGCTTCTACATCATCACTAGTTTTATCTTCACCGGGTAACACAATCAGATCTAAGAGCCCCTTGGGATTCCTACCATATACAATCTAGAAAGGATACCTCCCTGTTGACCTATTTACCGAGCTATTATAGGAAAACTAAGCTTTTGGTAAGGGTAAGTCCCATTGTTTTGGATTTTATTCAACTATGCAACATAGGAGATTTCCCAATATTATGTTCACCACTTCTATCTCGCCCATTAGTTTGGAGGTTATATGCACTATTGAACTATATTTTTTTCCCAAATTTCCTCCACAGATTCTTCCAAAAGTGACTCAAAAACTCCACATCCCAATATGAAGTGATCATTCTTGGAACTCCATACAATCTAACCACTTCTAAAAAAACAAAATATGTAACTCTTGAAGCATCATTAGTTGTTTTACAAGAAATGAAGTGTACCATCTTAGAGAATCTATCAACCACAAAAATATAGAATCATTCCCTTGTTGTGTTTTAGGAAGTCCTAACATGAAATCCACACTCAAATCAACCCATGGCCCTGTAGGGACATGTAATGGCATATACAACATAGTATTCTATACATGGCCATTAGCCATTTGACACACTCTACATCTTTTTACAATCCTACTTATGTCCCTCTTTACCTTTGGCTAATAAAACTTTTCTACAACAAGAATTTTTTTCTTACTTATACAAAAGTGTCTAGCCAACCCCCATTATGAAATTCTCTTATAATATTTTCTCTCATTGAACCAACAGAGATGTTGAATTCTTTCCCATGAACAAAAAACAATCCTTAACCAAATAATCGGAAAAACCACTACCGATTATAGGGTCCTTAAGTTGTCTCACAACATCACCAGAATCTAGATCACATTCATACTATTCTTTAACTACCTCAAACCCTACTACTTCATTTTTTCATTTATTGTTAAAAGTGCTACACACCTAATCAAGGCATCAATAACTTGATTATGCTTACCTAACTTATGCTTTAAGATAAAAGTACATTCTTGCAAAAAGGAAACCCATTTTGCATGCCTAATATTTAGTTTATTATTTTTGTTTACATACCTCAAGGCTTCATGGTTAGTGAAGAGTAAAAATTCCTTTACTACCAAGTAATGTCTTTAGTGCCTTAATGCCTAAACAATAGCATAAAATTCCACATCATTAGTAGAATATTTCCTCCTGACTTCATTTAGCTTTTCACTTAAGAATGTAATAGGTCATGCTTCTTGATGCAGTACAACTCCAATCCCAACATGTGAGGTATCACAGTCAACCTCGAAGACCTTGTTAAAATTTGGAAATACCAAAATAGGTGCTTCTGACACTTTCTTCTTCAAAAATTCAAAACTATTTGTTTCTTCCTTGGTCCATACAAACTCCCTCCCTTTTGTACACTCTGTTATGGGTGCAGTGATGTTACTAAAATTCCTGATGAACTTCCTATAAAAAGTTTCTAGTCCATGAAAACTATGAACCTCTGTCACATTCCTTGGAATAGGCCATTCCAAAATTGCCTTTACTTTTTCCTCATCCATCCTCACTCCATCCTCTGATATGAAAAACCCCAAAAAAACAAGACTCTTATGAATAAATCTACACTTCTTTAAGTTTGCATATAGACTCTCTTTACGTAACAAGTCTAACACCAATTTCATATGTAACAAGTGTTCTTCCACTATCTTACTTGAATATTAAAATATCATCAAAAGAGATAACAAAAACTTACCATTGTATTATCGAGTACTTTTTCTCATCACCGCATGAATGTACTAGGTGCATTAGATAGCCCAAATGACATCACCATCCACTTGTACAATCCTTCTTTTGTTTTGAAATTCATTTTCCATTCATCCCCTTCATGGATCCGGATCTAGTAGTACCCACTCCATAGGTCAATCTTGCTAAAATATCAGGCTCCCGCTAGCACATCCATCATATCATCCAATCTTGTAATTAGAAATAAATATTGAATTGTGATCTTATTTATGGCCCTGTTGTCTACACACATTCTCTAGTCTCCATATTTTTTGGGTGTCAATAGCATTGGATTTTCACATGGAATCACGCTTTCTCTCACTAACCATTTTTGTATTAGATCCGTCACTTGTCTGTTCAAATCTTCACTCTATGTCAGACTCATCCGATAGGCTTGCTAGTTTGGAAGGGCCAATCCTGGGATCAAATTAATATGGTTTTGAATATCTCACTTTGGAGGTAACCCATTTGGTAGCTCATTTGGTATGACATATTTTTATTATTTTAGTACCTTTTCCATAGCAACATGTATATTAAAGTCCTCTATTTCCACCTTCTTTGACATCAATTCATAACACTAGCCAACTTCTTCCATTTTTGTAACAAACTCTTTTGTAGCCAATAAGCCCTCACTCTTCTCTTCTTTCTTGAAGGGTAATAAGACCACCTTTACACCATCCTTATAAAAGGAATTTGTATTTTCCTTCCATCATGTGTAACCTTTCTATCATATTTCCAAGGCCTCCCCAATAATATATGACATGCATCCATTGGGATAACATCACACCACACCTCATCCTTATAGGTATTCCCAATCGAAAACTTTATAAGGCATATTTTATCTATGGTTACCTCATTCCCTTTCTTGAACCATGATATACGATAGGGATATGGGTTCTTCTCACATTTTAGATTGATTTTATCAACCATCACAGTTGAAACCATATTTTCAAAACTACCACCATCAATAATAATTTTACATACCTTTCCTCCAGAGGTGCATCTTTTTCAAAATATATTTGTTCGCAGCCACAAATCAGCACCAACAACATCTTGTTCTTTCTCCTTTGGAAAATCATTGCCCTCCTTATCATGAGGGTTTCACCTAAGTTTGTAGTAACCTCCATTTCTTCTTCCTCTTTAGCTTTAACCATATTTACTCATGGTTTTTCTCCTTGCCATCTATCTTGTGTAGGATAGTGTGGACACTCAAAATATTTGTGCCCCTCTTCACCACATTTGTAACATGTATATTGCCTTTGGGGCTAGTCCATTATTTTCATCCATTATAACCTCTTCCCCTCTAAAACCCCTACCTCTTTGGTAGTTACAATGGATTTGACCAGAATTTTCATTCCCTTTCATAGCATTTGTAGATTCAAATCTACCCCTGCCTCTCATTGGAGATGATGATGGCCCTCTCTTCACACCTCTTTTAAAATTATTCCTCTTTTTATTTTCTTCTTTCTTTAATGCGAGTTGATAAGCATCATCTAGGATATGGATCTGAAGCATACTTACCTCATCTTGTATGGTGTAAGTCAACCCATTTATATACCATGTGGCCTTTTGTTATTTAGACTCTACATGTTCAACCTTGATTAACAACTTGTAAAATTCATTAGTATACTCCTCAATGCTGAGATCCTTATGTCTTAGGTTTTGGAACCTTCGAAAGAGTGTCTGAGCATAATCTATAGGAAGAAACTTTTCTTTTAGCTTCTTTACCATTTTATTCTAGTTTCAGATCTTTCCCTTTCCATTCCTTTATCTTTCATTTTGTAGGTGATTCCACTAGATCAATGCATGTTCGGCCAAATTAGTGCATATAAAATTAAACTTATTATCCTCTAACGAGGTTTTCCACTAAAATAATTTGTCCATACGATTCAACCAGTTAATCAACTCCTCTTGTTGTAACCCTCCACCATAGTCGAACATTAATATTTATGTTGTCATTTTTCCCTCTAAAGATTGGGTTAATCTCTCCTCAAATGGTCTCTCATTCAAGGTTTCTTCATCTCTCTCATTTTATTATTCATCTTCGCCTTCATTCATTAATGGGGTACTTCTTCAAGATATCACTATCTCGGTTTTCATCCTCATTTGCATGACTCCTTCTAAGGTGGCTAACTTTTCTTATGATCTCAACAAATTTTCTTTGTAGCTCCTACATACTCCCATTCATCTGGGCATAACCTCCCCTCCCACGTATATCCATTATTATATAAAACAGAGGAAAAAATTACATAGAGAAATGTAATATGTTACCTTAACTATTTCTGCAAGATCAAAATCTGGCTCTGATACCAATTGATGTGAATCCAACTACAAGAGGTTGAAATACCTCCAAAGCAAACATGAAAAAATTTGAAAATAAAAACCATAAGTTTCAAAATAGCTTTCTTCTCATCCTGGAACCCATACCAATTATTTACATCATTACAATCCTCTTTTTATTTCACGTCTACTCAAAAAACCCTAAAATGCCAATAATTACCGAAAATTACCTAGAAAAAAAAACTTGGATGGGCCCCAAAATTTGTGTGTCAAACATGCCTTCATAAATTAAGTCTCATGAAAAATTTTGACTTATTATAACAAGAAAAAAAAAGTTATTAAATATTGAAGAACCTAGTCAAAAGTGAAAAAAAAAACATTCAGAGCAAATTTTAGGCCACTAGATGAAGGAATTTGGGCCCAAAAAATTGTTAAAATGGCCATAAACTTGCAAGAAAATTTTACCCAAGCATAGTACAATGTATATCTACCACCATCTAAAATTTCAAGACGATCCAACAATCAGATCAAAAGTTATGGTCTCCGCAAGTTATGCTCCTACATCATTCTCCCCTAGTTGAAAAGAATTCAACTCATGCGAATTAAGTTGATAGAATTCATATAATTTTCTACTATTAATTTTCTTAAACTCCCACTCAGTAATCTAATTATTTTCTTCTTGCTGCAAACCTTCCCACTGTACAAAATATTTTTGTAGCTCCCTTATCTAGTAGTGATTGTCTTTTGGTCCAAGACACGCATTACCCTTTCCTTTTTCTTCTTCAACATCTGCTTCTCCCAATTTATTTCTTCCTCCTCCACAAAATTTTCATCATGACCTAGAAAATTATATAATTTAGAAACATTAAAAACTGGTGAGATAGAAAAATTTTCAGGTAGCTCCACCTTGTAGGCATTATCACTCATTTTCTTCAGAATCCTACACGACCCAATCTTCTTATACTTGAGTTTATTATATGTCCCTTTTGGAAACCTCTCCTTTCTAAGATGAACCATCACCATATATCCTTCTTCAAATAAAATTACTCTCCTATTGGCATCTATAGCTACTTTATATTGTGCATTACTCACTTTCAACTTTTCCCTCACTTCATCTTGCAGCTGTAGAATGTGTTATGCAAATGCTTCTACATCATCACTAGTTTTATCTTCACTAGGTAGCACAATTAGATCTAGGACCCCTTGGGATTCCTACCATATAAAATCTAGAAAGGAGACCTCTTTGTCACACCTATTTCTTGAGCTATTATAGGAAAACTCAACTTGTGGTAAAGTTAAGTCCCATTGTTTTGGATTTTCTCCAACTATGCAACGTAGGAGATTTCCCAAGATTTTGTTCACTACTTTTGTCCGTCCATTAGTATAGGTGTGATATGCACTACTGAACTATAGTTTTTCCCCAGTTTCCTCCATAGATTCTTCCAAAAGTGACTCAAAAACTTCGTGTCCCGATCTGAAGTGATTGTTCTTAGAACTCCATGCAATCTAACCACTTCGAAAAAAAAAATCTGCAAATCTGGAAGCATCATTAGTTGTTTTATAAGAAATGAAATGTGTCCATCTTAGAGAATCTATCAACCACAAAAAAGATAGAATCATTCCCTCATTGTGTGTTACAAAGTCCTAACATGAAATCCATACTCAAATCAACCCATGGCCCTATAGGGACAGGTAATGGCATATACAACCCAATATTTTGTGCATGGCCCTTAGCCATTTGGCACACTCTACATCTTTCTACAATCCTACTTATGTCCCTCTTTACCTTTAGCTAATAATACTTTTCTATAACAAGAGTAATTTTCTTACTTATACCAAAGTGTCCAACCAACCCCCACTATGTAATTCTCTTATAATATTTTCTCTCATTGAATCCAGCAGGGATGCACAATTGTTTCCCCACTAACAAAAAACATCCTCAACCAAATAATTAGAAAACCACTACCTATTGTAAGGTTCTTAAGTTTTCTCATATCATCACCAAAATTTGGATCACCTTCATATTATTCCTTAACTTCTTCAAACCATACTACTTCATTTTCATTTGTTGTTAAAAGTGCTACACACCTACTCAAGGCATCAAGTGACTTGATTCTTCTTACCCAACCTATGCTTTAAGATAAAAGTACATTCTTGCAAAAAAGAAACCCATTTTGCATGCCTACTATTTATTTTCTTCTTTGTGTTTACATACCTCAAGGCTTCATGGTTAGTGAAGAGTACAAATTCCTTTGCTACCAAGCAATATCTTTGGTTCCTTAATTCCTAAACAATAGCATAAAATTCCACATCATAAGTAGAATATGTCCTCCTGAATTCATTTAGCTTTTCACTGAAGAATTGAATAGGTCATCCATATTTACTCGGTACAGCTCCAATCGTGACATGTGAGGCATCAAAATCAACCTCAAAGACCTTTCTAAAATCTGGTAATACCAAAACAGGTGCTTCTAACACTTTCTTCTTCAATAATTCAAAACTATCTATTGTTTCCTTGGTCCATACAAACTCCCTCCCTTTTGTACATTCTTTTATGGGTACAAAAATGCTACTAAAATTCTTAATAAACTTCCTATAAAAATTTTCCAATCCATGAACTACGAACCTCTATCACATTCCTTGAATAGGCCATTCTGAAATTGCATTTACTTTTTGCTCATCCATCCTCACTCCATCCTCTGATATGAAAAACCCCAAAAAAATAAGACTCTTATGAAGAAATATCCGCTTCTTTAAGTTTACATATAGACTCTTTTTACGTAACAAGTCTAACACCAATTTCATATGTAACAATTTTTCTTCCACTGTCTTACTAAATATAAAAATATCATCAAAATAGACAACAAAAACTTACCATTGTATTCTCGGAGTACTTTGTTCATTAGCCTCATGAATGTACTAGGTGCATTAGATAGCCCAAATGGCATCACCATCCACTCGTATAATCCTTATTTTGTTTTGAAAGTATTTTTCCTTTCATCCCCTTCACAAATTTGTATCATGTAGTACCCACTTCACGGGTCAACCTTTTTAAAATATCGGCTCCTATTAGCACATCCATTATATCATCCAATCTTGGAATTGGGAACCGATACTTAATTGTGATCTTATTTATGGCCCTGTTGTCTACACACATTCTCCAGTCTCCATTTTTTGGGTGTCAATAACGCTAAAGTTACACATGGACTCATGATTTCTCTCACTAACCATTTTATACTAGATCTTTCACTTATCTTTTCAACTCTTCACTCTGTGTTAGACTCATTTGATAAGCTTCCTAGTTTGGAAGGGCTAATCCTGGGATCAAATAAATATGGTGTTGAATATCTCGCTTCAGAGGTAACCCATCTAATATCTCATATGGTATGACATATTTGTATTATTTTAGTACCTTTTCCACAATGATAGGTATATTAAATTCATCTATTTCCACTCTTTAACATCATTGCATAACACCATCCCAACTTCTTCCATTTCGTAACAAACTCTTTTATAGCCAATAAGACCTCACTCTTCTCTTCTTCCTTGAAGGGTAACACAACCAACATTTATACCGTCCTTTTAAAAGGAATATTTATTTTTCCATCCATCATGTATAACCTTTCTATCATATTCATAACTACCACCAGGTAATCATGCTTAAAATATCTTCACACCATGTATCTAGTTCAAATTGTTTCTCATTTCATTTACCTCATATTAAAACATTTCTTTTTAAAATGTTTTCCATCACCAAAATCTCTAATTCCTTCTCCTTTAATTGTGTTTATCAATTCACCATACTAAATATTAGATTTCTCAACCAATTTATGGCATGGTTCATCAATGAAATCATCACTACCTCCACTAGATCCATTCAACACATCATCATCCAAAAGATTCAACATAAATTGTTTACCTTTTACATTATCCTCTTCATGGATTCTAGACAAGTGTCATTTACCTTTGTATCTTTGTCATCTTATTCATTACTAGAGTTTACTTTAACTCTCTTCCAATAGCTCTTTTAGTAATGATTGGTTCTCTTAATGTCTTCACCACATTTGTATTATCATCTCCTTGAAGTTTTCTTACACCTTCTTGTCTCTCCTTGTTTATTGAGATGTTGGGTTCTTAAGCCACTTGGGCGCTATGTAAATTTTCTTCCAAGATCCTCCATGCTCATCCTTTGAATTTATTGTATGGTTGCATCCATCCTTTTTGAACCACTTCTTTGACCCTTCGTACCGTCGCATTAGAGGATTTCTTCTACCCTGCTTTGGATTGAAGATTCCTCACTTTAGTTATCTAAAAATCTGATCCATTCTCTTCCTTTAATGTGAGTATACAGACTCATCATCATCATATTGAATGCTTCCAAGGGAATTATTTGTTGTATTTCTATCATGGTTCTTAATTTGAACCATTCTTCATAGATTTCATAGCCTTATTCTTAGAAAATATTTCCTTTATACCCCGAAAATTAACAAACACGTCATTAACATTCATAGATGTCCTTTGAATGGAATTCCTTATTTTCTTTTTTGAAATTTTATTTCTCTTGTTTTCTTCACTAAGAATCTTCTTTACTTCTTTATGAGGTTCTTACTCTCCCTCATTCCTTTGTCTTCATCTTCACTAGGCCACTCATCATCAACATCCATGAGGTTTTCATGCAATCAACCTCATCATCTATTTCTTCCTACCAATATTCCTCATATGCTTCATCCATGAATAATTTTTCACTCATTTTTTATGCTCATTTCATTTTGTCTACACTCCACTTATTCATATCATTTATCATCTAGCACTTCACATACTTATTCTATCTCTTTATCAAGGAGTTCAATTTGTCTCCTTATATCAGTTATCTCTCTCAAGGCTTTATTTATTTCTTTTCTTCTTCCTCTTTTTCTCTACCACTCTCATCTCTCTCACTATCTACACCAAAGCAATCATTTGTGTCCTTGTAACCATCTGGGTCCTCCATGGTCTCTATCTCTCTTATCCAATCCTTTTCATCTTGGATTTTATCCTCTTTCTTCCTCTTATCTAAACTCTTTTTGGGTAAATATATATAAAACTAATTATTCCTCTTTTCTATCTTCTTCAATTTGAATCGATACCTTAGTGGCATCTAGGCCAACTTCCTTAGATAAGTATCCTTTGTTAGGATTATGGAGTTGAATTGCTTCACAAATAGGTTACTTTTACATGTTGTTGGTTCTAATGTATCGGTGTCGGTCATGGTGTAACCATCATCCGTCCACCACATAAGAACCACTATCCGTCGGATAAGAACCGCCATTAGTCAACATAAGAACCGCCATTAGTCAACATAAGAACCGCCATTGGTTAGTAGATGAACCACCATCGGTTAGGGAAAACTGACATCGGTTACCTGTGCGGGAGTGTTTTAATTAACTCTCGGGAATTAGATCTATTTTTAGCATTAAAGTATATCTATTGATTGTAATTGCATGGCTAAGTTCCCTAAGTTTATATATGCCTATATAAGCATGAAAGCTAGGGTTTAGAAGTAGAATTAAGAGAAGGATTGAATTAGATCCTTGATTCTCCTAGATTGAGAGGATGAAGATGAAGAAGAAGAAGAGAAAGAAAGAACATGTTACATGAAGACAAGTCTCCATGGAGAGGAGATGGACAAAAGGAAATAAGTAGTACATTTGAATGGTGAGAAGAGGGTAACATCTTCTATTGTATTTTCTTTGTATAGTTATTGTCTCATTGTAATAGCTTGCATAGTATGTAAATAACATAGAGTTTCTTCTTGTAGATCCACATGTTGGTGAGATCTTGTATTATAGATCCATGTAGATCTAGTCTTGTATTGTAGATCCATGAGATCATATTGTATTGTTGATCCATGTAGATCTAGATATTGTAGAGGAGGTTGTCTTCATGTTTGCACAGTTATGCATGTAGTGATGGAGAGATAGACTTACTTCTTGGTGCATAGTTATAGTTACACATATGGTAGACCCATGTGAGAGGTCTTGTTTGCAGATCCATAGAGAACTTGGTAGTAGTTCAGAGATGTAGTAGTTCTTGGTTATGTGAGATCTGCTGGTGGTGTTTGGAGGCACAGTTGTAGTGCACTCATGGAGATCCGTTTAGAGATCTGGAGGAGAGGAGATACTCTTGGAGAGATGCATTGTACTCTTGTATTGAAGAGTTGGTTTGTACTCTTGTTGTATTATATATATGAGATCTCTATCTTTGGTGGATGTAGCCCACATTGGGTGAACCATGGTACATGTTGTGTTATGTGTGTGTACTTTGTCTTGATTTGGATTATTCTAGTTTATACTTCCACTACTTGTAGATTTTGGGGAATTGTTTAGATCTTGTGTGCATGATTTTGTTTGTTATTAAATCATAGCACTATTCTATAGTCCTAAATTCCCAACAAATGGTATTAGATCCAAGTTTTTTTATCTTATCTAATACCAACAACTAGTATCAGAGTTGGTTAGCTTGGTTATTTCAAGATCAAGGTTTTGCTTCATGGTATTGTTAGTGGTTTGACTTGACAGATGTATGAGAGCAGGTTTGTTTTTCTTGATGATAAGATCACAGGAAGAGATTCAATCTCAAGTGGGATCTAAGAGTAAGGTTTCTGGAAATTATAGTGACCGGCATCGGTTAAGTGGCAACCGGGTGACCATGGTAGGGTTTAGGGTGACCATGGTCGGTTATAGTGTGACCATGGTTGGTTACTAGTCAACCTAGTTTTAAATAGAAAATCACATATCTAAGAATTAAGAATATGTATGCATGGAATGTATCTTGTTTTTGAGATGTCACTAGTTCTTGGAGGCACAAGCATGTTGGTCAGATTACAGATCCGGTTATTGAGGTATGGTTTTATCTTGGTATTGCAGTGCTTATATTATTTTGGTTGCACATGCATGTTTGGGATTACAGATCTAGATCTGAGAATGAGAGAAAAGGAGAAGTTATGCATCCTTTGGTGCAGTTAGATGCATGGGCTTCATTAGAGAAGCTAAATACAGTAGCACAGAATGAAGACGAGGTTTCCATCAGAGAAACATGTTCTTCAGTTGAAGATGCGGTTGAGTATCTTGGTGTTGGTAAGGTGATGTGTTTCATCTTGATGCAATTTTTATTACATGTATTATTGTTGTTAAGTTTTTGCAAGATTTGGGTGCTTCTTGAAATGACTAGCTCAACACAACTATCGGCTTTGGTTAGAGTAGGCACCTAGTTTGGTGACCTATGCCAATTTGTGGCATTGTGTTAGTTCTAGCAGAAGAAGACCACGTCGGTTCAGGGAACTAACATCAATCATAGAGAGGGTACTGGTACTGGTCAACAAACCATAGTCGGTCTCTGTGACAACGAGTTTACACATGGTTTCTTACAGTAGAAGAGGGCATGGATGGTTCAGTGTCCTATTTTGGAGGATCATGTTTCTTACACAATGTGTATAGGTAGAAATAGTGTTGATCACTTCAATGTTTGGATCAGAAAGAGGATGGATTTGGCTTGGTTAGTCTAGTGAGACTTTGGGTCAGGTATCTCTATATGGTTCATGTTTTATTTCTTTCTTTTGGAGTAACTGATATTATGTTTGGATAGTGTGCATAGATTTACACCATGTTTTTGGTGTTGTTTGACTTTTATTTCCTAGTTGTGTGGAATCTTGAGGACAAGGATATCTAGTCTAAGGATGAGATCCTCAATGAAAAGTCATGGTTAGACATAGTTGTAGGTAACAAAGATGTTGAGTACACATGATGAAAAGAAGTTGATTCACCTACTTCACAAGAAGTCCAAACTTCTATGATGTAGGAGTATTCTTTGATAAGAAGGGAATCATTTTATATTTTCTTTCATCTAGTTTTATTTCTCACTGACATATTAGCTTTTGAGCTTGGTGTTAGAGGCAGTGCAGGGAATTTCATGTTCAGTGGGAGCAAGCCATGGTTGTTGGCATTGTAGGATTGGATACATGATGCACATGCAGTGAGAGGAGATTGCTACTTTTCAGAGTGGCAGAGGCACTAGTTGGTTTTGGAGGGAAGTCATAGATTTGTAGGTATATTGAGTTTATTGCTTTGTGATGTCACTTTTGGTTTATTTTGTGGTGCCTGGATATCCCTATGGGATTACAATTGATGGTTAGATTCAGTTGGGTGAAGATGATAGAGAAATTTTTAGAGTTTTAAGGGTTAAAAGAAAATATGCTAGTTACAGAGACCGGTGTTGGTTAGGATGAACCGTGGTCGGTCATCTAGTAACCGTGGTCGGTTAGGAAGTGACTGGTGTCGGTTAGGGGAAACCATGGTCGGTTTGGTTATAGGTTTGACAAGTAGTGTTTATTTACCATTTTTAGATGGTGCCCTTGTTTTGATTTCATCTTGGTTTGGTTTGTGCAGTATGTTGATGACATGTTTGTTGGTATTTGCACTTGGTATTAGTTGCATGGTTTAGCATGGTTGTTTTTTATTGACATTGATGAGCACATGATTCATATATTGCTTTGGAGTTAGTTTGGTGAGAGACTTGGCACTTCTAGAGAGCCTGATGATATGGATGGATGTATAGGTGAGTTTATACATGTGGATAGATTCAGTTTTGTGAGTCTATGATGATGCAAATGTTTGATTTGCACATGGATGCCTATGAGCATGGTTCATTTGCCTTGAGCATGAGTAGGGGATGTTTGTATTTCCTCTTGATTACTATGTTACTCCTTGATAGGTATGTTATCTACAGATGAATGTCTTGGACATGCTAGTTGTTTATGTAGGGTTGGATTTGCAGATTGTAGTGTTTGGATTTCTTTGAGTTATGTAGGTGTTTGTGGATTGATCACCCATTGTTGCATGTAGAACTCATTTAGGGTTATTTTTACCTGGGATCTTGTTTTGCTTTTGCATATTCCAGTTTGACTTGTCTTTGGACAGTTGTATTGGTGGTTGCATGGAAAGACATGGATAGATGGATGGAGAACATGGTTGGTTTTACAGGTATGGCTATGGTTGTAGTTGAAGCTCAATACTTTAGTTTGAGTGGGAGCTCTTACAGGTGTGTTAGTCATGATGGCTTGGTTGCATGAGAGGCTTGGTGTTATGATTCAGTGGGAGCTTGATGTATGGATAGCTCGGTTATCACAAATCAGTAGTAGTAGCTTCGTGTGGTGGTTTGGTAAGTCATGTTTTTATCTTCTTGGTTTGAGAAGATGGTTTGATCTTCCTAGTTTTATTTTTTGAGAGAATTGTTGAAGGAAAGAATAGATGGTCTTCACGGTGTGTAGAGGATGGTGATGTATAGGTACAGTACAAGAGATTCAGCAATTTATCTCCAAGTGGGAGATTGTTAGGATTGTGGAGTTGAATTGCTTCACAAATAGCTTACTTTTACATGTTACTTGGTTCTGACAGTAACCGGCGTCGGTCATGGTGTAACCATCATCGGTCAACATAAGAACCATCATTGGTCAGCATAAGAACCACCATCGGTTAACATAAGAACCACCATCGGTTAGTAGATTAACCATTGTCGGTTAGGGTGAATCAACATCGATTACCGTGCGAGGAGTGTTTTAATTAACTCTTGGGAATTAGATCTATTTTTAGCATTAAAGTATATCTATTGATTGTAATTGCATGGCTAAGTGCCCTAAGTTTATATACGCCTATATAAGCATGAAAGCTAGGGTTTAGAAGTAGAATTAAGAGAAGGATTGAATTAGATCCTTGATTCTCCTAGATTGAGAGGATGAAGAAGAAGAAGAAGAAGAGAAAGAAAGAACATGTTACATGAAGACAGAGTCTCCATGGAGAGGAGTTGGATAGAAGGAAATAACAGGTACATCTGAATGGTGAGAAGAGGGTAACGTCTTCTACTATATTTTCTTTGTATAGTTATTGTCTCATTGTAATAGCTTGCATAGTATGCAAAGCACATAGAGTTTCTTCTTGTAGATCCACATGTTGGTGAGATCTTGTATTATAGATCCATGTAGATCTAGTCTTGTATTGTAGATCCATGAGATCATATTGTATTGTTGATCCATGTAGATCTAGATATTATAGAGGAGGTTGTCTTCATGTTTGCACATGTTATGCATGCAGTGATGGAGAGACAAACTTACTTCTTGGTGCATAGTTATAGTTGCACATATGGTAGACCCATGTGAGAGGTCTTGTTTGTAGATCCACAGAGAACTTGGTAGCAGTTCAGAGATGCAGTAGTTCCTAGTTATGTGAGATCTATGGTGGTGTTTGGAGGCACAATTTTAGTGCACTCATGGAGATCCATTTAGAGATCTGGAGGAGAGGAGATACTCTTGGAGAGATGCATTATACTCTTGTATTGAAGAGTACTTGGTTTGTACTATTGTATATATATATATATATGAGATCTCTATCTTTGTGGATGTAGCCCACATTGGGTGAACCATGGTACATGTTGTGTTATGTGTGTGTACTTTGTCTTGATTTGGATTATTCTAGTTTATACTTCCACTGCTGTAGATTTTGGGGAATTGTTTAGATCTTGTGTGCATGATTTTGTTTGTTATTAAATCATAGCACTATCCCAAATCACCATTAACACAAGTCACGAGTCCTCATATACTTACCTACTTAATTCTTTATTATAAAGGCTTAAGACTAATTTTTTTCTATGATCTATATTCTTTGTACCAAGGTACTTGCAGTTGAGTCAATTATACGATCCATATATTCTCTTCACTTTGAGTGTTTAAGGAGTCTTATTGCATGATACAGTCCTTTTACTCTACATTTGGAAGATATAACAAAAACAATGCATGAATTGTAGGTGTCTCTATCCTTATTTGTTTGTAACTATATCATATGATATTACTCAAGACTTTAAGACCTTATTTTAGATTCAAACTATCAATCATGATTCACCATATAATAATCATACGTGTACCTTTAACTTCAAGATTGCATGATAAGTCACTTAGGCAAATATTATTTTACCCTTTGTCTATGCATTCAAAATATGAATAAGGAAGGTTGACACCTAGACTGAAGATGGATCCATCATATTCTAGCCTTATTAGCTTCATTTCTCATACATCCACTATTATATCCTTAATTTCCCGTGTCCTCTTCCTTAGAATGATTCACACTTATATAATACGTTTATATTTACTCCTTTTCAACTCTTCCTTCTCATGGGTATAGTGATTAAAATAAATCCTTATGTATTAATATTTTGAGAGGTTTAAACATGGGTGGACTTCATATAGATGTTTTTAGCATAATTTGGAGTAAACCAGGGTTTACATGATCTTAAGGGTATATTTTAGGATTCTTAATTGACAATATTCCAAACGATGGTTTTAAAACGTGTTAAATTATAAAAATACCTTGAGAATTATTTAAAATATCATTCAAAACCAATATTAATCCTTAAAACATTAAACCTAATCAATTTAATCTCTTTCAAGATTCAAATTATCTCAAACTAGCATAATTTACACCTTCTCTAGTCATTGTGTAGCTCCCACGGCTTCAATATTTTTTTTCATTGACTACTCCTTCATGTGTCCATTTCTTATAAAATTTAAAGATTCCTTCTTTACTATAAGGAAGATATTATTACCAAGTTTGGGTGAATTTCATTAGTGGAAATGAAATTTATGTGATGTCCTAAATACAACCCGTGAGCACATAATTACTTGTAATTTATTCAAAACACAATTTCAGTATCTCGAATAATTATTATTTAAACTCTCATCAATTTCATTACCTTTTCACAATAGCATTCAAGGTTTTTCTATGTAGTTTCATCATATTGAGAGTTTGAGATCAACGCCCTATCTATAACCTTATGCACAATCTTATTCAACTTGACTTACCTCACATGCAAGATCAAACATTATGTTAATCATTAACCCAAATATTAGATACCACATACATCAATAAAATTTACATGCTCAACTTCATTTAACTCTATAGTGCCATGAAAGGGATAATCAAAGTCTTATACACCTTAACACAGTATTTTTTTAGAATCAAGAAACAACGATTTATTTTTTAAAGTATCATGCAACATTATGTTATAAAAATTTAAATATATGTAGGAAGGAGACATTAGAGATCTAGGAGGCTCAAGGAATTCAAATCAATAATTTTCATATTCCCAAACCTTTCACGTAATGTGAGTGTTCCATCATAGTTATTATACTTCACTCAACTTACCACATTCCTCCATACAAATTCTTATTTTTGCATACCTCTCTCTTTCTATAAGAATTCGACCTCCCTTCCTCTTGAGTAGTTGTAATTAGTATTTGATGGTGGGTATATATATTATTTTTACATAAGAATCCTAAGTTAGGTGAGATTCTTCTCAACCACACATGCTAGAAACTAGGAATCTGTTTTATCCATTTAGACACAATCCTAACAAGATGATGTTGACTTATTAGAAACAAGGAAACCTCCTGACCACATGGAACACTCATAAGAAATTTTAATTTCTCCTCTAAAATACCTAATTCTTAATTTTACACTCATAATAAGAACTTATTACATCATAAATTTCAAACTTTTCAACTAGAAACTTAGAGTGAAAACTATGAATGGATTCTACTACATGTGTTAATGCCTTAAGAAGGATTATTCAACCTATTGGATATCTACTAAGAATCACTAAGGATTATCATGGATCATAGATGGTTTGGAAGATGTTCGGATGTCGAGGATGAGGGCATAATTTTTCAAGTTCTTGGTGTTTTGTTTTTAGTTTTGATGGTGGTTGGTGTCTGGAAGAAGAAGGGTTGGATGATTTTGGTTTGGATTGGTCGGTGGATGGGAGTGTTATTGATGAAGGATATGGTCCTAGGAGGGAGTAAGATTGTTTAGATTTGGATTGGTTGATAGATCATGATGAAGGAAGTGGTCCTAGGATAGATGGATGTGGCCCCAAGATGGATGATGTAGGTTTGATCTTGGCTGGAGGAATGTCTATCTTTCTATGGGGGCGCACAAGGGACCACTATGGAAGGGTACCAAGGTTTTTAATTTGTTTATGAAGGAATACCCTTGGAGGGGATGAAAATTATTTCAACTGGTGGATCTAAAGATGATGTTATGACTGATGGGGAAGTAATTTTTTCATGATTTGGTCTAAGTAAGGTGAATAAATATCTAGTTGTGTGGATAAGATAATAAGTTCACCTATGGTTTCCGATAGTTATATTTCTCTCCAATATTCTTCAAAGGATGGGAGAGGTGAAGATGATGATGTAGGATATGTGGTTATGATGGTTGATGTGGTAGGTGTAGGTAGAAGTGAAGAAAGAGGGATTGGGACTGATTCTACAGATGGTATGATGGGTAATGGTGGAATAGATGTGGATGGGGGAGTGGTATCCAATGAAGTGGATTATGTATATGTTGGTTTAGGTTTGATGATAGATGCGGGTGTGGATAGAAGAAGGGGTGTTTGGATCATGTGGTTGATGAAGTCTATGTGAGAGGGAGATGATGTAGGTTTTGGATGATATGATGAGGAAATGAGGGGTTACGTGGAAGAGGTAGGAATTCCTTTAGTTTTTGTCTTATCTGTTTTAGGAGGCATTGTGGATGTGTTTTTGGATTGGGGAGAAGTGATTGGTGTGATAGTAGATGTAGATGTGGGAATGGTAGATGTGAGAATATTAGGTGTGGAAGAGTGGGGTAAAGTTGATGATGTGGGAATGGATAAAGAGATGTGTGATAATGATGTCAAGATGTATACATGTGGATTTGTTGGCGTAGTATATATAAGTGTATTTATGGTTGTGTTTAGGATAGATGTGGCTAATGGGATAGTCATAGTGAGTTGGGGTGAGATAGGTGTGGATGAAAAGGTAGGTGCAATCAAAGCCAATGCAGATGTGGTAAGATAAGGGATGGATGTAGATATGAGATAAGAATTGGAATTTAAGGTGACAAGTAAGGAAATGGTGGATATGGTTGATGTGGGGATATCTCTCAAAGGAGCCATAGGAATAATATCAAGGATGAGATTTGGTGATGATAAGATAAGTGGGGTATATACGGGGGCGGGTGTCCAGTGTATGATGTTAATGGAAAATGGGTTATATGTTTTTAGTGGGGTTGATGAAGATGAGTTTTTGTTGGTGGGGTAGGAAAGGGCTGCCTAAAAATTTCAAAGAGTGGTGAAGATTGTATTGGTTGAGGGGATGTAAGATATTGGGGAGGAGAAACATGATAAGATGGTTGGGATTGGATGGGAAGATCTGATATATGAGAGATAAGAATGTCAATATATGGGATAGGCATGGGGATATCGAGAAGAAGTAGGGGTAGTCGAGGTGGTGGGATAGATTCTACTAGTTGGCACTATCTACAAAGAAAGAAGTCATAGATGGTGCTAGAAGGAGACAAGCGTGAGATATCAATCATGGTTTGTGAAGAATCATTTGGAGAATAGTTGTGTTCCATTTTAAATCAAACAAGTTGAGAAAAATAATATTTTTATTATTTTAATTAATAAAATGTGAAAAATAGAAAAGGGGATGAATAATGGGGTACCTAGGAAAAGGAAATCTATGTTTGGTTTCAGGATTGTTTTGGCTTGGGAGAATCTTAGGAAGTTTCTGTTGGGTGATGAAATCCTAATCAGTCTACCGGGTAGGATGTTGTTTTGATGTGTTGATTGGTTTTTGAGTTTTAGGTCATGTGTGAGGATTGTGAAATGCAGCAAGTTAACCCCTACTTAAACTATGTGAGAAAGCAGGATGTAAAAAAGAAAGGTTCTTTTTAAACCAAATCAAAGTGTGATCTTTTGATGAGGACACACATAGTAAAGGGTAGTACAATGTAGAAAAGAGAAAATAAGAAAAAGAGGGAAAATTGGATATTTTTTTCTTTTTCATCGAACTTCAGTGAAGAGAAATCAAGCGACCAAACCAACATGAGAAAAGAATAATAAGGGCCTCATGCTACAATGTTAGTAGAATAAAAAATAAGTAAGAAGCTATAAAAGAAAGGGATCACCTAAAGGGTGGTCGACCAGGCGTGCTAGGAATTTTTATGTAATTTCTCATTCAATTAAAGTTTATAAGTTAGTTGATAAATAATGTACACAACTCAAAACATGGAGGGTTTATAGTTCCTCAGAAGTATGATGTATGTGGATGAATGGGTGCTAAGTAGCTTATCCTTGTTGTAGCTGATGACCTACAAATAAGATAGATTGAAAAGGGGATTGATTAGATAGGATATATCGGGGTTTCCCGATAAATTGGACCCAAGAAGTGTTAACTTCCATGGCGAGATGTCAACCCTTGTTTTAAAGAATAAGTGAAATAAAGGATGAAATAACAGATAATATGTAGAAAGAGAAGTGTTCTTGAATATGAGAAAAATTAAGAATTGATTTGATTGAAATAAATATAAATTAAATGTTTCCTAGTATGGGTTGATGCCAACCGAGACTATGCAGAGAAGGAGTTGAGCGGTGACTTGAGAGTGAGGATCTTGAATGTAAGATGAATATGAAAACCCTTCAATATTTGGATACAATCTAGATGAAACATAGGCTTATGTATGCTATAGTTAACTTGCGGAGAATGGATATGAGGGAGAAGAAACTAGGAAAATGACAGAAAATAGTTATTTGGCTGAGATATTTGAAAAATAGGACCCTAGTCGATGACGGCTATAATAGAGTTAGATAAGGCCAAGGTCAAAAAGATGAGATGGATGACCTGCAAGAAAGGTAGGTGGAAAAAGGTTGATGACAAAGCTCTAAATGCTACTAAGGATGACTGCTCCTACAAAAGGTTAGATGTAAATAATATAAAGATAACTTAATAAATATTGCATAAATAACATAAAGATGATGATAAATCTCATGAAGGATGATTGTGAGTGATGTAAGCATGTTGAAATGATGTTCATGAGATCTGTAATTTTTACAGAATGCTCAAGCACAAGGAAAAGTTTAGAGATCATAAGGAAGCTCCAAAATTCATATGCATTTGATCATCATGGAAAGAAAAGACCTAATTTTATAGGGTTGATGGTGACTAGGCTGGGTCGGCGCCGACTATGGGGGAAATTTTCCCCAATGGGATTTCTTTTGTGCTTTGATCAAAATTTGGGATTTCTTAAGAGTTGGAAGAGTGCTTTAAAGCATGTAGGCAGGTAAGGGATTTTTAGGGATATTAAGGGATAAATATAGACAAGATAAAAAAACTAGAAAAGTAAGGGGATGTATGTGTTAGGATAAAAGCATCCTAAATAGAAGGTTTGTTAGGGCATGTGAGATATTAATTGATTGATTAATTAATTAATTAATAGGAATTTATAGGGCATTAAAGGTGAAAGGATAATCAAGGGGGAATTTTAATTAAATAAAGGTGAATGGATTTAATTTAAGGGGACCTAGATAAAGCCCTAGTAAAAATATGTGCATGTGGGAAGAAAATGGTAGAGATACCAAATTTAGGTGTCTACAAGAGGTTCCTCAAACTTGGTCATAATATGGTGCACAAGCTAAAAAATCCATTGTGATTTGAAAAAAGTGACCATTTTCTCTAAATGATACATTTTTAAAGAATCCCTTATACTGAATTTTCATGAGGTTCATTCCACATCATGTTTCTAAATTTATCAGATTCACTCTGAGACACCTTATGCTTACCATATCCAGAAGTGTAGGAATTTTCTTACAAACTAAGAAATTAACCTTTGTGATAGCTGGAATTAGTGATACATGCAAGGTATGAAAATGTGTGATCATTTTTATTTCATTTTGAACACTTATTATTTTTATTAATTCATACATGGGGGTCTATTTTTAGCAATTTTCCCAATTTTTCATTTTTGAGTGTTTTGATCTTGGAGGAATGAACTGAGATACTTTGAAAATAAAGTGTTTCTTGGAATTAATATTTTTATTAGGATACATGGTAGAGTATTACTAAAAATATAAATTTGTTTTCTAGGTGTTTTATTGAAGTGAAATTTGTCTCAAAAGTTTATATTTTACCTTTGAGATGCTTATCTCCAATTTTCAGGCAATTTGGATGGTTGAGTTTTCGTAGATCGAGAAAACAACTTTATCTTTGGAAATTACATGTGGATGTAAAAAAATCAAACTAAAAATTGAATCTATATTAAATTCATTTTAAGGGCATTGTGGATAGGAAGGGGTAGTCAACATTTGAGGTGATTCCGCCCATGAGATCATGAGATATGAGAAAAATAATATTTTGAAAACTAGGGCACATGAAGAGTTTTCTAGGTTTCTGAACGTGGTGAACAAGCTTCAAATACATTTAATGGATGATAAATATTTAATTTTGGTTTTTATTTATGTTTTTTTGTTGTGGGATCAATGGTGAGTGAATTTATAGGGTGGGAGTGAAAGAGGGGGAAGCACATGGGAAATTGGAGTGGAGAAGTGAAAATGGAGAAATGAAGGATGGGAAAATGGAGGATGAAGGCACCCTTGCACCATGGCACACTTTTGGGGTACAATTTTACCTCTAAAAAATGACCCAAGGTGTAGAGAGGGTGAAAATGTGCACCATGGGATGGGGATGGAGAGAAGATATGGCATGCACATGCCCATGTGGAAGTTTTTCTTATGTTTTTCTCGTGACTTGACATGCACCCATAAAAACTCCCCACCAATAGGAATATGGAACACTTTTAAGGTGAAATTATACCTCAAAATTTCATCCAAGGTGTGAATGGGTTTCAAATATGTTCTTGTGGGGTGAAATGGGGTCCACCTTAAGTTATAACACTCACTTAAGTCACCACATGTAGTTTTAGATTCTTTTATATTTTTAACTTGTACAATTCCAACCAATAGGAGAGGGGCACACTTTTGGGGTGAAAATTAACCTTACAAGTGTAGAAAGGGTGTAAAGGGACACCAAAAGTGTGCTCAAGCACACAAGTGTTGCTTCGAGATCATGGTTTGCACTTCTTACTTCTGAAATGTTTTCTTCATCCCAAAGTAAAAACTTAATGCATTTTGGCCATACAATATATTAATTTTCATGTAACTAGGAAAATTAATTCAATTAACCTATGTAGGAAGCTTTAAAATGAGTTCTTGATCACTTTTACATGTACCTCCATTTTTCCCGAGAAGTGTACCAATGAGTCGAGTGGCGAAGAAGAGTTTTCAATGTAAACTAGGAAAATAACTTATGGGAAATGAAGAGAATTGAATAGATTTTCATTTGATATTTTTTTAGTCTCATAAATCTTTACAGGGTGTCCAAAACATTTCAAGAAAGCTCCTACTTGTAGAAGGACTTTTGTTTAGCACTGATGGACATGTTTTAACATTTTTATATTCCCATAATTGTTCCTTGATTAATACTTCATGAAGTAGGATATGTCAAATTTCTAATTCCTATGATATGATATCCCATCACTTCACAAGGATCCTAAACCCATTTGAACAAGGCAACTAGCTCCTTTAAATCTTGCATTTCACAATGACCTTGCCCAAAAAGACTCAATTTTCTTAACTCATTACTGACCTCAATTTTCTTCATAGAATCTTCCTAAACTACCTTGGAAAACTTGATTTATCTCCCATAAAAATCTTGAATGAATTTAATTTTCCCTGTAAGCTTCTAGAGGATGCTCACTAGTGTCAAAAAGACTAGAAATGGCCCTTTTGAGGCCTCAGAGAGCATTATTATTATTTATATCTCGGTAGCTTCAAATACCAAACAAGGAAAATTATTTGTACATGAAACACATTTGAAATTCATTTTATCACATTCTTATTAGACAAGATGAGGATAATATAGTTGAAATTTTGGTTGGAGGAAAGGTTTACATTCATAGGGAAAGGGAATTTCAAGTGCAGATTTGGTTGTCATGACCATAATTTTAAATTTTGCATGCTAGAAATTTAGAATGACAATAGTTGTCTCTTACTCATGGATTTGTTTTGAATTTGAAAAAGACATACAAAACAAGCATGAACCTCAACTATCTCATGGGGATCATATCAGTTCCTTATCAATTGGGAAAATAACGTCATATAGCACACCAAGAATTTAAAAAATCCACATGAAAAATGTAAAGGGAAACACACCAAACAAAAATAAAAATAATTAAAAGTGAAACTTAATCTAAATCACCTATGGTACATTTGGGGGACATTCCTCTTTCACTATAACACTTTTTCTTATTTGGATGTTACCCATGCATGGGTAACACCGAATGATTTTGTTCTCAAATCCATTGATAGGATCACTAAAATACAAAACTTTCCTAAATTTATTGAGAAATTATTTATGATTTTTCTAGTAAGTGATGGTTGATATGAATAGATCACTTTTCTCACTCCTCTAAAATTACACTTTAGGTTATAAATCCATTGTTTAATTCATTCATGCTTTTGAATTTACAGGTTTCAATTTTTCATTATCACAAGATTTATTTTTGATCATTCTAGGCTCACCATGTTTTTCACTAGCCTCATTCTCTGCGTCTGAAAAATTCTTCTAAATTTTCATGTTCTCCATGATTATTGTTTTAGTGAGATGATTCTTAATAAATAGTTTAAATTTTTCACTGTCATCATATATATCTCATTGATTTATGTTTAATGGTCACTCCAGATGTTCCTCTTTCACACTTACCAACTCATTATTGACCTTGATATCACTTTCTGTGATGGAGGTACTATCCTCATGAATGAAGATATCCATGGGAGATTCAAAAATTTATTTTCCTTCCATTTATCATAAATACAATATTCTTAAAAAAAAAAAAGGAAAGATAAAGAATCATCTTGAAATTCAAACTCATCAACTAATGTTTCAAAAGGGTCATTGAGATCTTCCATTTGTTCTATTTCATTACTAGACATTTGTGCATCAAATGAAGAATCAAATACATACTCATACTTATCTTTCATAGGTCAAGATTTTGAGACTAAGTTAAGGGTATTCAGTTCCTTCCACAACATTTAAAATATCATATAAATATTTCTTCTTCAAATTTTCCAGATACTCACCTTCACATTCATATGAAAAACCTCCACATTGGGTCTCAGGGAGATGATTAGAAAATTAATCTTTACCATTTTAAAATAGAGAGACAATATCCATGTTAAATGGGAATGGAACACTATCCAATTTAGGATCAATTTAATCATCCTCATGTTCCTTGATTGATTCCATCACCTTCAAGAACTCTTCCACCAAGATAGGAAGTTCAAGATTTTCTCCTGATGTCATGAAATAGTTGCAACCTCTTGAATCTTGATATATAAGTATACCCTTGGATCATCTTACTTTTGAACACTATATTTCATTTTTCTTACTAGAAGGAGCTTCTTCATGGAACCCTTGATTGGTATGGTGGAAAATGAATAGTCCAAATTGATATCTCCATCAATGCCTCTCTGAAGCTTCGGCTCAACAAAATCACATACAAAGTAGGCATGTCTTCCATAAGTATCTTGAGATTGATCTTCTTATCAGGAAATTTCACAAGTTCTACTTGAATATATTTGAATCAAACAATAATAGGCACTTCTTTGGTATCCATGGAATAACAATGGACAATAATAGGGACAAGAGTGAGACCAAGAACAAGTGAAACTTTTTCATACATGATGTAACGCCCACAATTTTAACACACAATTACAACAACAATAAAACCGAGAATATTTTTTTACTTTAATTACATATTAATAGGTATACATAGGGGAGAGGTCATCATTGTAGCTACCCCATATCCCTCCAAGAATGGATCCTGGATATCCTTTATTTCCTCAAAAGTAAACACACCACATACACTTTGACATGCCCCCTTATCCATGAATTATAACATGTGCTTATCCCTCCACTAATATTAGCCACAAATCCCTTTGTTTCCTCCAAAAAAAAACACACATCTCCCTTATTCCTCACTTTGCTACACATTATTAATATAATACACAATGATGAAACCTCACCCTAAAAAAATAAAACATAACCACATGAACACATGATGCACATCATATCTATATTTCAAAATGAAAAAGTGCAATGATCCAACCACGTTATAAACTTATGGATAGGCACATCCCACGACATGACTTTTTTATGGTTAATAATTATCATAATCATGTTCTAATAATTAACCTTAATGGTTTAGAGATCACTTAATTCGTGAACATACATTATTTTTCATTTTCTTACATTTCCTTTATATCATTTCATGTTTAGCTTAAGGTGTTTTTCAATTAGTTTGGATCATATACCTTGTTGCAGCTTCTTATTTAACTCACTTGTTAATGGGGTAATTTAAACACACATGAGGGTACTAGTTCTTGTTCCTATGATTCATTTATAAGGGAATTATTATTTGGCATTACATCATGACTTCATTACACAATAGGGACAAGTGTAAGACCAAAAGAGAAGAAGTTCATAGATTTAAGGATTAATGTTGATGATTCTTTATTTTTACCTAGACTCTAGTAATTGATTTGGTTTACATTAAAGTTTGTACATCATGGATATATTTTATCACAACATAAGGTGTTTTAAGCATGATACAAAGAAGATACAAATTTCACTTTTCTCCTAGAACATCATCTCATGATTACATTTTCAAAGACTAGGCATAAATTACAATTTCTTTATTTTCTGCAACTAGCTCTTAATATCGTGTTATAGAAAACCATACTAATAACTGCAATAAGGAATGGAATTCATCCATAACACAATCCTCAAAATTTCCTTCAAGAGAATATTTTAACTTGTCACCTAGAAACCTTCATTTACTTGCATGTAGGATCAAGAAGGTTTACATTAGAAATTTAAAATGAATTCACATGAGGTATTAACTTAAGGGAGCATATTGAACTTATTACACACATGAATGAAACCTAGGAGGAAGGCCACATACTTAAGACAATATTTAACCATTATTGTTCTTACCAGACATGTTTGCGATAATGTCACCAAGTGTGTACATGGTATTACGTGAGTTTTAATGTTGGGTTCCTATTTCCCTTTGGCTAGGAGATTCCTTTTAGAATAAGGGACTAGGATCAGCCTAAATTTTCAGCATTCTATGTTATGCAAGTGATATTACAAGGAGGGTAAATAAAAACAAGAATTATGCTATCAATTTGACCATTTATTTAGTTTCCCTTCCTAAATTTCCAAGTAAATAATACAATACACAAGAGTTATAATAATTAATGTCACACTAAAACACACTATAAGAGGTATAATTCATTTTTCATATAACATATGTATCTAACCTTTTTGCAATACATAATTCTAAAACAAATTAACACCCATAATTGAATACCCATTTCCCAAACACCCAAAAAATAATAACAATTTCATACTCTTCACAAAATCAATAATCAACATTTCAATATATAATAGAATGTTGATGTAACCTATACAATTAAATTTTTCCAAACAAAAGCTTACTTATTAAATCACTAGTAAACTTTTCCTCTCCGTGCCTCGGTACTTGCAACTACTGCATGGTCATTACAACTCGGCATGACATCTACCCGAATCTATCATAATTAATATTTTAAGTTTTCCATTAACATAATCAAAGTAATTAACACACAAATAGATATGTTTAGGGATATATAGTAATTTATTTTCAATTCATTTCTTAACTAAGGGAGGAGAGAGAAGGATATAAAGAAGAGAGAGGAGAGAGAAACACTATTTTTCCAAAAGTCAAATTTCTCAAAAAGCCACAAAATAGGCTTTCATACAATTATTTATAAGTTTCAATAAGTTTTCTCATTGGTTTGTTGACTTGATGAGGGTCCTATGGCCTTATTTTACATTTTCCTACTAGTTGCGAAAACATCCAATTTTATCTCAAAGGATAAGAAACTACATTCAAAAAATACTTCTAATGGAAAATGCACAATGGGGAAAAACCTCCATGCTCTCCTATATATCAAGAATTCATAGGAGTTGACAGAACTTAGAACTAGTGAATCGTTTACAAATGGTGAATATTTTTCCGGGGCCACTAGTCATAATTGGATGGGTTTTGAATTATTCGAAAAACGCATTTGGAGGCCTACAAAACTCCTCTAAAAACTAGCTAGTGATTTTTTTCTGAATTGATAGTTACAAGTAATTATAAATTAAAAATAGTAGAGGTTTATAAAAGTGAATAAACATTTCTTTTCTCAGGGTCTAAATGGAAAGCCAAAATAAAACCCAAATTTTCACTTTTAGTAGCTACCCGATGCTACAACTAGGGTCAATAGGGCTCCTAACATGATACACCAAAAGGAAAAATGATCAATTTAGGGTGTTGTAGAAGTTGTTGTGGCATCTTGTGATGAAAAGGAACATGTTCAAACCCTAACATTTCAGGTGGGGGTTCCAAAAGGTATTTCTCGTGACGAAGAAAATCATGATTTACTAAATTTTACAAGGGAACAGTTGATAGGTTTACAAGGAACTCAAACTCAACTTGTCAATAAAAATGGGGTTGACCATCTAGTTTGGTTATAAAGTTGCCAAATCATCTCAAAATAAGGGTTTAAGTATATGGTCAAAAAACCAAGTTTATTTGGATTTCACAAGTTACAAGGTGATGTTCTATTGTTTTACATACAATTTTTTTAAAATAACCAATTGTATAATAATCCAAGGGTTTAAAATTTTATTTCAGTGTAAATAAATATATAAAATATGATAATTATGAAATAAAAAGGTAAGATGAACCATTCTGTTATAGAACAATGATGTGTACCCATGGATCTAGGTGGTTTGCACGCTCCCCTATATTATCCAAATCATTTGGATTAAAAAATAACTCAATCAACATTCCAGCTATCAATGGGATGAACTTCCAAGTAAAACATTTCATCCAACTACCACGGCCATGCAAACATATCAACCAAAGAAAGCTAAGAAGCCACAACATCTAATGCCACGTAAACACAATCCAATATAGCCACACAATAGTCAAACCAAGAATAAAGAGGTTTACAGCGCAATCCTCCAAGCTTTCCATCCACTAGTAAACTCATCAGTGTATACTGACTCTTGAGTGCACATGGAGCATCTCGTCACAAATACTAACAAATGGTGAGTGACCAATGGTTAAGTTTCCTACAAAGCGGTCTATAGACCAACTAAATCACCCATAAATCAATTCACAAAGGAAAGAAATTGAAAAACTACAATTCCATCTACAAGTAGGCATTTTCTCTTACTTCTTCAATATTTTTTCTTAAGTTTATTTGTGCTCGGTCCCATAGAAACATGGTTCCTTTGCAGTTTTTTTGTCGATTTCGTCATGAGCTTCCTCTTCCATCTTCTTTTGTTCCTTAATTTCATCAAACTTACATAGCTCAAATGCAAGAAATTTCAATGAGCTAGTGAGAAGAGGGAGTGATAGTAATAGAGTTGTAGATGAGGAGCCATGAGTTAATGTCTTTAATGTCAATAGGGAAATAAGGTTAATGCTAGAAATAAAGCAAGATAAGAACAATAATAAAGTTTAGATGTGTAGGAGATAATTTAAGAGGTATAAGCATAGATATTTCTATCCCTTTTAAGTGAACTTGAATGAGAATTTGAAAGTTTGAAAAACCATGAAAGATGGAGGAAAATACATGTGCAAGAGACAATAGAAGTAACACACAAATATTTGGTAGACCATGGACCACTTATATGCGAGAGGGAATATTGAAAAATTAGAGAGATTGGGTCCAAAATATTCTGAGGAACAACATACACCATTTCAAGTTAAAATAAATTTAAATTTGGATCTAAATACAAGCCCAATTCATGATTCTACATATGCTAGTAAGAAGAGGAGAAGTGAAGCAACAAAAGGAGATGTGGAAGTCATCTTGCAAGATCAAATGAAATCTACTTGCAAGAGTACTTGAGCAAGGACAAATAAAGGATTTCATGCAAATGATGAGTGAATGAGTCAAATATTATAGAGACATATGTGGGGTAGTAGGAAAGGGCACTTCTTATGTCTTAATCAATACAATGACTACTCGAAATAAAAAATAAAGAGCAGGAAAAAATGAAGTGGTATCTTTCATCTACCCCAATAATTGTGCTACAAAGGTTACAATGTATGCAACATAAGTTATTAGAATCAAAAGAGGAAAATCAATATAGATATACATTATGCCTGAATGAAGCACCTCCTAATCCTCATTCTTCTTCTTCTTCCGCATACAATAAAAAAGATGACAACAGATACATAGTTTCCTTTACTCTTAGAGACAATTGAAACTGATTTAGATAAAGATACAAATCCATATCAATCAATTTGTTAATATCCTACAATTATGAAATTCCATGAGATGACATTTGGTTGAGGCATTTCTTTGAAAATCCTTTAAAGCGGATTGAAGAACATTATTTCATGCATACCTCGCTTACAGATCCCATTTGGAATAGCAAAGAATATTCTAATAGGTGGTGGTGGTGTGTGGCTTTAGGCCTTCTATATGCATTTACAACATCTGACAAAGGCTATGAGGATTTGTGATAGGAGGGAAGGACTAACATGGAGCCCATGCGTCTTTGCACCTTTGCCTCCCTTACCATCACTCAACCACTCCTGATAACACCTTCACTTCTCCACTAACCTCCGTCATTACTCCACTTCCACCACCACTTTTCCAATGTAATTTTATAAACATATATAATTTAATTATATATATATATTTATTACCATGTTTCATTTTTTTAAATATTGATCTTAATTTATTTTATTTTATTGTTCGAATAGTTTTAGTTAATTTGTTATTATTATTATTCAGTCTTTATATAACAATACACACTGATTGTTTAATCATAATCACCAATCCAAGTTGAGAGCTAATATGGAAACACAAAGATCCACATATAAATGTCAAATTACGATAACATACTTAAACAAAGCTTACAAATTGTTTGGCATGACTATGTCATTTCCCAGTGGACTTTGTTCCGGGGTCACTTAACTTGTAAATGCAAGTCCACTCTGAAAACACCAAATTGGGGTATTGATAAGGGAAACATCACTATGTGAAGGGACCCATAATCTCATCAACTAGGTGAAACAGGGGCAAGACACTACATCATGACATTATCTTATTCTCTAGAATCAATAATACAAGTATTCGATTTATACCCATTAATTAGTAAATAAAGGTAAAAGGGTTCTAATTTTCCATAAGTGGAGGGTATTGATGCAACAAGGTTTTGAGATATGGCATTTCTAGGAGTAAGAAGTAGCTCTTTTATAGAGAGGTTTATGTAACATGAACTTTAATTACTTATTTTTATAAATTGGAAAAGTTTATCAAATTTCTTGGAATGAGTTCTCAAATATTCATACTCAAATATTTAGACTTTGGACTTCCTAACATGTTCAATTATGTCAAACTGAGACTCATAAGAGGGTGAAGGTGTAGATGTAGTAGAAAGAAGTTGACTAGTTCTTGGAATGACACTTTGGTATAATTATTATTCATACCATTACATTTGAATGCGAAATGGGAGTAGAACTTAGAAAAAGAGAGGTAGACTTACTCGTATTTTAAGATGTAGAGGCAATTAAGGATACTTTGGAATTCTTCTTCATTAATTGCATGGGAGAGGAAGAGGTGACCCTCATTTTATTATTGATTTTTTTATAATATCCACTTGAGGATCTTTAAATTTGTGAGAATTATCTCTCTTAAGCCTTTGCATGGATGAACACCGCATAGAAATGACTACTCATATCAGCAATGGTTTAATTACCTTCATCATCTGAAGAGGGGGTATATTTAAAAAATATAATGTTTATAGCATATTCAATCTCATTAATGGCTAAAATTCCCTCATTAATTTCATCTTCAAATTGATCCTCGCTAGAATCTTCTTCGGGCCTTGCTTCGTATGTGGCATTCATGGGAGGTGCTTGAAGAGCTAATCTTATTTCTTCTCTGCCTATTTTATTTACATTATAATTTTGATTTTTATTTAGATAACCTCCCCTTGAGAATGTGGCTTTTACAAGTTTCTTATTTAATGAAATCACATCTTTGGCCAATTTTTGAAAAATAGAATAAATGACACTTTCTTTGTAGGTTTGACCTTTTTTATTACAAGTTGGATTCTTAACTTTCCCGAGAAAAAAATTATATCATCTTATACTTCAATGACATATTCTTGGGAATCTTCAAGGTTTTGAGGTTGAAATATTCTTATAATTAACCTAATCTCATTCAATTGTGAATTTATGAGGAAACTCTTTTTGTTTTCCTCGGATGGTGAAGCGTTTATCGGTATTCTTTTGAGTGATCTATGTAATCAGGCCAAAAATTCTCTCATTAGTTGATTTGATTATTTCTTCATTTGGACCAATTAAACAAGGATATTTTGAGAGTCTTCAACTGATTTAAATCTTTCTTCAAACCGGGTTGTTATATCTTCCCAACTTGTTATAGAATGATAGGATTGAGGTAGAACTCAACTAATTTTTCTTGAATAGATTCCAAAAAAGTATTACGAAACATGATCATATGTAACTTCAAGAACTCCACATGAAGTAATGAAGGCTGCAATATTTTCTTTAGGAAGTTGAGTGCCACCAATTTTGAATTTCAGAAAGTTCTTGTGAGACCCTTTTAGAAAATCATGAAGAGGTGGTGCAAGAGAAAGCGGACCAGTATTCCCTTCCCATGGACCAACTGGTTGAGATATTTCCACTTAATCTTCCATTTTTCTCAAAAATATTTTTAAATGAGGAATATGAAAATTATATGGAATATAAAGGGTTACTTACAGAAATGAGCAATGGGTTTTTTGAGAAATGGATTTTTGATTTTTGTATTTTCTACTTTTTGTGGATTTTGGTATATCTAATTTTTATGTTTTTTTATCATTACGGGGTGTAGGATAGAAAAATATGCCCCATGGTGGGCACCAATTACTATTGGAAATATAATTTTTCACAAGGGAAAATTAGGGGTTTTCACTAAAGCTCTAGGACTAGGTCCTTGCATTTAAGAATGGGGCAACTCCATTTATTGAAAATAAGGGAACATGTACACTACTCTAAGTATCGTGGGTGGCCTTTCATATAGGGATCACACAAGAATATTCCACTAAACCCATGTGTAAAATGGAGGAAAAGGAAGGGTGTGTGTATGGAGACAGGAGAAAGTGAGAAGGAGGTTTTACTCAATAAATAACACGTTGAGTTTATTCACATAAAATCAAAATATTTCTAAGTTACAATGAGAAGATGCCAATATGGAAAGAAAGATGAAAAAAAATCAACACAAAGTTTAAATAGATTATATTCATCAAAATATTCATTCTTTCCCTTGTTGCGTAGGATCACAAAGCTCTATTGGAGTAGTAGTTGAGATGGAGAGGAAAATATAAGGAAACAAAAGAATTGTATTTTCTTATTTTAGTAATACAAAGGAGCTATCAACCAAGAAAATATAACCCCTAAGAATGAGAGAACATTACAATATATATATCCATAACTAGTGGTTCTTTGCATTCCCATGTGACTTTTCAACTTAAAGTGTAATCCTCAATAAAGAAATAGAAAATTTAAGTGACTTAAGTAACTTTTTAAAAAATATCCTCCTCAACGAAGATATAGAATTCTAGATAGAGAAGGAGAGGATAAGAGAGAAGAGAATCTCTAAGATCGAATGAAGAAGTATGAAGAAACTCCAATGATGAAGAAGATCCACTACTTGATCTTAATGACATATATAGTGATGCTCCAGTGATGGAATCCGGATGCGCTTCTCTTACCCCTCTACACTATGAGAAGCCTCCTCTTTAATTATCAACCATTATATCCCAGCAAGTTCTCCAAGAGGAGAGATGAGAAACGCTTAATCAATATACCATTGAAAACAATGATGTATTCAATAACTTGAAAAAATATTTTGATCCATGAAATAATTCCACTTCATCTTGACCCATAATTCACATGAAATTAACTTGATGCACTTTGTGTGTAAAATGAGACTATTTCCCACAAAACCATGATCCATGATTGTGTTAAATTGAGAACATTAATGACCAATTATATGGAAGACCATATCCTTCTAAAACATTAGTCAAGGAAGAGGAGAGTGAGAGAGAGATTGAATTAAAAAAATCACCTTATGATCAAACACCCCATATGAGATGTAGTGAAATGTCCTCTGGGACTAAAATGCACTCGAGACCAAAATTAGGAACCAAGAGGATTCCCTTCCACCGGAGTCACAGATCAACTATCAAACCTTTGCAGTATGGGTTTTCCTTGTCACTCCTATGAGGAGAGATCCTAAAATATGATCACCATAGAGTGATAGGTGGATATTTTCAATTTTTAAAAAGTACCTCTTAGAGTGAATACAAACATAAATAGCTAACTATTTACTAAGGCAGTTACTAAAATTTGGTCACAATATGGTGCACAGGATAAACATATCCATTGTGATTCGAAACAAGTGACCATTTAATATTAATGAAAAACTTTGAGATAATACCTTCTACCACCTTTTCATGAGGTTCATTCCACATCATGTTTCTAAATTTAGTAGATTCACTCTGAGACACCTCATGCTTACCACATTTAAAATGCAGAAATTTGCTTGAAAACTGAGAAATTAACCTCCATAAAAATATAATTGGTGATACATGTAGGGAGGAACATGTGTGACCATTTATAGATCTTTCTAAAAACTTACTATTTTTAGTAATTTTCCAAATTTGTCATTTTTGATTGTTTTGATCTTGGAGGAATGAACTGAGGTACTAAAAACCAATTATTTCTCAAAATTAATATTTTTAGTAGGATACCTAATAGAGGCTTACTAAAATATAATTTTTTCTTCTAAGTGTCGGATCAGAATGAAATTGGTCTCAAAATTTTATATTTTGTACCAGGATGTTTTGCTCCAATTTTCAAGTAATTTGGCTCTCCGAGTTTCCTGTAAATCTAAGAACACACTATTTATGGATGTAATTTACATGTGGCTATAAAAAAATTATACCATAAATGGAATCCATATTACATTCATCTTAAAGGCATTCTAAATATGAAGGGATGGTCAAAATTTGAGGTGATTCCACCCACAAGATCATGATATATGAGGAAAACAATATTTTGAAATCTAGGGCACATGAAGAGTTTTCTTGGTGTCTGAATGTGGTGAACCAGCTTCAAAGCACTTTAATGGTTGCCAAAGAGTTGCTTTATGTTTTTATTTTATGTTTTTTTGTTGTGGGAGCAAGAGTGAGTGAATTTATATGGTGGGATTGAAAGGGGAAAACATGGGAAATAGGAGGAGAGGAGGAGTGAAAATAGAGGATGTGAAAATGGAGGATGGAGGTATCCTTGCACCATGGAACACTTTTGGGGTGAATTTTCACCTAAAAATTTCACCCAATGTGTAAGGAATGTGAAAAGGTGTGCCATGGGATGGGGATGGAGAGATGAGATGGTGTGCAAATGCCCATGTGGAATATTTTCTAATATTTTTCTAATGTCTTAACATGCACCCATCAAAACTCACCACCAATAGGAATATGGTGCACTTTCATGGTGAAATTGTATCTCATAAGTTATATCAAGGTGTAAATGGGGTTCAAAAATGTTCTTGGGGGGAAATGGGGCCCACATCAAGTTAAAACACTCGCATAAGTCACCACATGCACTTTTTGGTTTCTTTTTATGTTTTTAACTTGAAAAGTTCCAACTATTAAGAGAGGGGTGCACTTTTGGGCTGAAATTGCACCTCATAAGTGTGAAAATGGTGTAAAGGGTCACTAAAAGTGTGCCCAAGCACCCAATTGTTTCTTTGAAGCATGGTTTGTACTTCTATCCTAATTCTTGAAATGTTTTCTTCACCCCAAAGTCAAAAATTAATGAATTTTTTCCATACAATATATGAATTTCTATGAAAATAGGAATACGAGTCCACTTCTTATGTATGATGATTTAAAATGAGTTATTCAAGAAGTTTTACATGTACCTCAATTTTTCCTAGAATAGTGCGTTGATGAGCTGAGTGGCAAGAATAGTTTTCAATGAGAATGAGCCAAAAAAATTATGGGTCATGAATATCATTGAATATAATTTCATTTGAGATATTATTACACTTATAAATCTTCACAGGGTGCCCAAAACATTTCAATCAAGTTCCACCTTATAGAATGACTATGGTGATGCATTTTTGGACAAGTTTATGCTTTTTTATACTCCTAGAATTATTCCTTGAGTATTGCATCATCAAGTAGGCTCTTTGAGATTTTCAATTCCTTGTATATGATCTCCCAACACTTTGTGAGGATTTTTAAACCCTTTGAATAAGGTGACTAGCTCCTTTGAAACACGCATTTCCCAGTACCTTGCCCCAAAAGACCTAGTTTTTTTAACTTGTTCTTGACCTAAATTTTCTATAAAAATATTCCTAAATTACCTCAATAAACTCCATTTCTATCCCATATAACTCCAAAATTATTTTAATTTTTCCTATAAGCTTTTGGAGGATGTTCACTAGTGACAAAATACCAAAAATGGCTCTTTTAAGGCCTTAGGGAGAATTGTACTTTCTTAGATCTTAGTAGCTTCAAGGAAAAATCTAGTAAAACTTATCTACACATAAAATACAATTTAAAATCATGCTATCAAAATCCTCTTAGAAAAAATGAGGATGAAACAATTGAAATGTTAGTTGAAGGAAAGGTTTACATTGACCAGGAAAGGAAATTTCAAGTGTGGGTTTGGTTTTTGTAACCAAAATTTTAAATTTCACATGCTATAAATTTAGCATGAAAATAGTTGGATCTAACTCAAGGAGTTGTTTTAAATTATACAAAGGGAAAATGTAGCAAACATGAACTTCAATTATCTCACATGGGAGAAGAACAATGCCTAATCCATTGGGTAAATAGAATCACATAGCACACCAACAATACAAGAAATCTACACAAATGATAGAAAAGGAAACATAAAATAGAAATGGAAACACACCACACAATAGGGAAAAACAACATAAAGGGAAATATAAACTAGACATGCAGGGGATAACCCACTTTGATTGTAGCACTTTCTCTTCTTTATATATTTCCCATGCATGGGTAGCATTGAATGATTTTGTTCCACAAATCCATTGATGGGATTAGTGAAATATAACTATTTCCTCAATTTATTGAGAAAATTTTCATGATTTTTATAGTAATAGATGGTCAATATGAATACCTCACTTTTCTCTCTCCCCTAAAATTTCACTTCAGGTTTTCAATCCATTGTTGCATTCACTTGTTCTTGAGATTTCACATTTTTCATTTTGTCACTATCACAAGATTGATTTTTATAATTCTAAGCTCACTATGTTCCCCACTACCCTCGTGCTCTCCTTTTCTAAATTCTCTTGAATTTTTTTCTCTGGTACTATTATTTCTATGAGATGATTCATAATAGACAATTTGAAGTTTTCACAGGCATCATATATTTCTTGTTGATTTATGTTCAATGGCCACTCCAAATGTTCCTCTTTCACATATGTTGACTCATAATTGACCTCGATATCAATTTCCATGATGGAGGTAATACCCTCATGAATAAAGATATCCATGAGAGATTCATGCATTTAATTTTCCTTCCATTCATCATCAATACAATATTCTTCAAAAATAGGAAATATAAGAACTCATCTTTACATTAAATCTCATCAACTAATGTTTTAAAAGGGTCATTTATCTCCTCCATTTTTTCTATTTCATCACTAGACATTTGTGCATCAAATGAAGAATAAAAATGATACTCATACATATCTTTCATAGTCATAACATAGGTTATGATTTCAAGACTGAGTTGAGGGTCTTTAGTTCCTTCTGCAACCTTTAAAATCTCTTACACAAATTCCTTCTTCAAAGCTGCCACATACTCACCTTCACATTCATTTGAAAAACCTTCACATTGGGTCTTAGGGAGATGATTGAAAACTTGATCTTCATCATTTTCAAACAAATATATAATATCCATGTTGAATAGAAAAATCACACCTTCAAATTTAGAATCCTTCAAATCATCCTCATGTTCCTCGATGGCTCCATCTCCTTTGAGAACTATTGGGTCCAAAAATATCAACTAAGTACAAGAAGGTGCATGGGCATATGAGACCTAATTTAAGAAGGGTGCACAGGTTGAATGAATGCAAGAAAGGCTTATAGTAGGGTTTTATAGAACATATGACACATACATATAAGGAAAAATAGGTTTTGTACTTAGCCACATTCGAGTATCCCAGGAAGCACACGAGAAAAGCATGACCCTTGTGGATAAGGTGCTAGCTTGGTGACTATGGGATCAAAAAGGGAATATTCTAAGCATACGATGGAAGGTTCTAGAAGACATCATTGTAAGGAGTGGAGAGCTTGGATCTAAGAAGGCATGCTCCCATGGAGGACCACTTCAACACTTGGTGACTAATCTGTAACTTTTGAAAGGCATAGTAGTGGGTCTTTGAGGTTATAAAGAGAAGCACCTGATAGAAGAAAGATATAGAGTGTGGAGAGTGTGGAAGGAGAGAAATAGAAGAGAGGTGAAGCTCTACAAAAATATAATGAGGGTTCTATGGGTTGGGATTAGGAGAATATAGGAATCATGGCATGTTTAGAGGGATGGGTCTACATTCATTTTTGTAATATGATGAACATAGTGTAGTTCTGATGCATGACTTGGCTCTGCATGGTTATATGAGGATCTGTTATGACCTCAAGGGATGTAATGTGGATTACTGGATCTGTTAATATGAATATAAGGTTCTTTTATGACTCATATATGTGTTCGAAGTATAATACTTATGCATTTCCCTTCTGTATGAACCATTTCCATATGTTACTTGTTATTTCTCTTTTTGGGTGTAATGAGATGACAAATCATTCTAGGTTCTTAGAATGTTGCATGGGTTGTTTTTGTCCTATATTTGATTATCTTTCATAAGATGGCACATTCTCACAAAACTCACATAAATGAGAGACTTGGCACTCACACGTGCCTTGTGTGAGCACCCAACATCCGCTAGGTGATAGGTCGGCGTGTATGGGATTAGACTATTGGTCTAAGGGTATAAAATATGACTACATCTTGGTTCCATTTCCGGGACCTCTTTTCAAAGTTTTTGTGAGAAATGACATGCATCTTTTCCCGTAATGTGTGATGACAAATCATTTGACCTTAGAAAGTGTTGAAACATGGTTCAAGAGCACGGAGGATGATTTTTCTTAGAGATTCAGCACTAGACCTGAGTTTGATGCATGTAGATGGGTAGAAGAGAACCTATACCATGATTTGTATGAGACATTCTTCTACTATTTTCCAAAGTAGAACTATATTAATGGCTTTCGGTGTATGCATCCAGTTGAGATGGTACTATAGATCGCGCATATTCACCCAAGATGACTATCGAGAGGCTATAGGATGTAGATCCGGCTTTGACATGTGCTATTGATCACTTTGGTGGAAGAGAGTTCTAGCTAGTTATACTCTTGAATACACCATTTCTACGTATTATTTCCTAGAATTTACTGAGTTCAAGTTTCCGAGGGATCCTAGAGGATCATTTTTTCATGTTATTCCTTTGGCTATGAAGATCTTGGTCACTACCTTAAGTTTGGAGGCATTTCCCATGGCCGGCTAAACTTCTCTAAGAACTAGGAGAGGAAGCTAGGGTGGAGGAAGATGGTAGACATTGTAGCTGAAAAGGAAAGGGAGGAGAGAAAACTCAAGTCTAGCGAAGCTCGTGAAAGGATGATGACTAGACAACATGAGTTTTTAAGTGTGATGGATCTATGGAGGTAGACATTATGAGAAGGAGTTAAGGTTCACACGAGAGGAAATGGAGCCTAAGAAATATGTGCTACCCCATCTTGGCAAGTGTGGGAGAGAATACCCTTCAACTTTTGATGAGATTTGATCACATGGAGAAAGGAGAGCCATTGGCATGCATCTAAACTCACCTGGTGACCAACCCTTGGCACTTGTTTTTCCAAATCAAGGGAGAAGTATTGTTAACCCAGTTGGTATCGGTAACCAATATGCACCTAGGAGATATAATTTGTCATTTGGAACATCCATTGCTGCATAATCCATTCTTTTATTTGGAGGAATATTTGGACAAGGTGCAAGTACACAAGGTTTGGGTATCATGTTTGGGAGTGACACGAGACATACAATTGGTAGTGGGACAATATCAAAACCATCGGTGCGTAGTTTAGTGGGACATTGGGTACACTAGGCGTGACCACATCAAACCCTTTTCTGACCGTAGGAGATCAATCTGGGTGGGTTAGGAGGGTCGGGACTTGGTGGATCGAGTGGATCTCTTTGGAGGAGGAAACACCGAGAGGAACCAAGGCTCGAATTAGAAGGACAAGGACCCCAATCACCTCCCCAAGTATTTTTTGATATGTCTTTACACTTACCAAAATATAGGGGTATCGAAGATGTTGCAAAGCATGTGTAAAAGTGTGAACTACTATGGCACACAAAAGAAATCACTACCCTAGAGTGGAAGGTGAGTCATTTTTTAACAACATTGTAAGGGAACACACATAGTTGGTATAGGAAGTATGACCTCCATCAGATAGTGGTATACTACACCAAATTAAAGAATGCCTTCCTAGTAGAGATCCACATCCTCGAGTTTGCACGAAGAGCATCAATGCTCTAAAGGAGATCCAACAGGGAATGGCAGAGAGTGTGCAGGAGTATGATGCATGTTTCAAGACTCTCTTGTCAAAGCTATCCTATGACATTCATCCTTCTCAACATGCTTAATGGTTTTTCAGAGGATTGATAACACCATTTAGAAGGGCTCTATCACACAAGACTTTCAAATACCCACACGAGGCATTAGAAGTTGCCCTGCGTGCTGAAGTTGTTGGGAGTGTTGATACTAGTGTTAGTCTTTTTCTTGAGGCTCAAATTTTTGCAATGGCCAAGCAGTTGGAGAAGTTTTCTACAAAATCAGTAGATGAGGTTCATAGTGGGCTTTAGTGTATAGAATGAAAAGTGGAGGGGCATACAAAGGATAGTTTCCCCTCGGAAAATGGTACTCGCTATAGTGGTAGACTTTGAAATTTTCTATGAGAACATGATGCAAGTAGGTTCCCTCTACTTCAGCATGTAATTCAAAAGAATTTTCTTGCTACTATAACATATATACCTCTACGACCCATGATACCAAGGACTATAGACCGATTGATCAAATCCATGATGTTATTATTCTAGGTGTACGCTAGACTATCCTTACAAGAAGTTCCAAGGATGATGATGAAATCGTTATGAAGAGCATGTAGATGGAGGGGCACATGGAAGAGGTTTTTGTGAAGGATTTCATGGTCACAGTAACCGTGGTGGAGGACAAAGTGAGTTCCCATGAGGAACCTATTATAACTATGGATCTACAGAGCATTACAAACACGAGTGTCCTAATCTATTGCAATACTCATATTACAGAAAGAAACATAAGTACGAAGAGTGTCCATAGCTTTATGATCATATGAACTAGTAGCACCAAAAGGAAAATGGCGCTAGGATGGTGAGCATCAAGAAGGATAATTCATAGTGGATTCCAAGAGTGGCGTGTGAGTCATGGCTAGAACTTGTACTAGTGATGATGCAAGCAGAGGCCTCGTATGCCGGAGAAATGCCAAGACAAAGGAAAATAGTTTCAAGAGAGGAAGTTGTACAAGGAAAATATCCGAACCTGCTCATCAAAAGGAGGTGTATCAAGAGACTATGGACGTGATTCGAGTTTACAAGGGAGATCTAATGTGTAAAGGAGAGAAATTGAGGCGGTGGAGCAAAGGAAGAATGTCGAGGTTCCAGAGAATGACTGGAAGAGGTCAAGGAAGTATGTAAAATGTTAAGGAAAGAGAATATTATTCCCTTGCTAGGAGAATGGATGAGAGAGAAGGTACCATGTGCCAGTAGAGCATGAAAGGTAGGTTTTACATGTAAACCTTCCTCCTCACAACCTTGACTATGATAAGGAGATTACTTTAAATGTGGTTGTTTATGGATGGATTCTGAGTAATATCCTCATCGACACAGGAGAAGAGGTCAATGTTCTTACCTTAGATGGTTGACATCAAATGGGAACTCCCACATTACAGCTATCCTTGACTTTGATGTTTATGGAAAATAAGACTAAGACAATGCCCATTGGAGTACTGAAGGATGTCGTTATCACCATTCAAGGGGCAAAGTTCACTAGAGACTTTGAATTCTTGGCGCTCACCAAGGCAGAAAAATTTCCAGCATTACTTGGGCACCCATGGTGTTATAAGAATAATGCCGACCCACGGTTTAATAAAGGGTATATCATATTTTAGAACAAGGAAGAAAGGGTGATCTTTCCTTGTATAGATGGGAAGTCATGTGGCTTATACTGAGCCCTTGGGAGAATAATTCCTTAAAATAATCTATGTGTGTTCCATCAAAGATCCTGAGATAATTCACCCCATGGAGGGAGTTATCTAGTTTGAAGATGCTCAATCCTTGAGTGATACCACTAGTGGGGCATGCAACAATTGGAATCATGGGACATATGATTTGATCGGGTGACAATTGAGAGGTTCGGTAAAAAGGTAACAAAGGCGTGCTCAATCAAGCACCTAGGAGGAAAGAAGTTGCTAAGTTACTCTAGAGGGGCGTACCCTAAAATTTTCTTAGGGGAAATGGGAGCTCAGTGAAAGAATGAGGATGATAGAAGAGGAATGCTTAGTTATGAACTACTTGGAACTACAACACATTGGTGGGCTATACATCAAAAGAAGCTCCTAGAGTGATGCGAGGTAAGAATCACATTCTCGGTAAGGTTCTCAAGGAGCAACATGCCCACGGTCATATAAGACTACCATGGTAAAGAGACCGCCTCATTTCATATCCAAGCATGTGAGAAGGCCTGGATGGGAAGTGCAGAAGTGTTACCACCTTTGTTATGGGTGCATAAGTTGTATTCCACCTTACAAGGTTGTGTGCATGCTTGGTATGTTCATTTGGAGATGCGTCGTCAAATAGGTAATTGGCAAGAGTTGGCAGGTGATCTCATTCAAGCTTTCAAGTATAGGAGTACAAATCCATCAGTAAATAAGGCGTTGTAAGTGATCAAGCACCTTATGATGGGAGATAGTGCTATGGTAGAGGATAGGTGGTTAGAGTTACTAGATGAGCCTTACTTAGATATGGTCCTTAATGAAAAGGAATAAGAGGAAATATAGCTTGAGCATGTGTGCATGGAAAAAGAAAAAAAAAATGGTCTATGTAGTAGATGGCGAAGAGATGGAGACCTTGGATGCTAACCATTCGGAGGTATGCACAAAGTCATAAACAACATTGATGAATGATCATGCGCCTACCATGAGCACTTGAAAACAAAGAAGGTTAACATTGGAACATAAATAGAACCTAAGGAAGATATCATCGGGGACTATTGGTCGAAAAATAATTTTTAAAGGTCGTTGATCTATTGCGCGAGTTCTAGGATTTTTTCCTCATGGGTACCATGAACTCAAAGGTGTTCATCATTCCTTGGGGAGATGAAGATAAAGTTACATGAAGGTGCCCACCAAATTTAGAAGAGGCCTTATCGTGAATGAATCAAAATTTACACGTACGGGTCAAGGAAGAAATAGATAAAATAATAATATCTGGTATCATTAAGGTAGTGGAAGAATTAGAATGGATAAGCCCAATGGTTATCAATATCAAGAAGGATGGTAGGATAAGAATCTATGTTAACTACAGGGATTTGAATGCAGTATGTGCCATCGATCCTTTTCCAAACCCCTTTACTAGATAAATTTTGGAGGGAGTAGCTGGGTGTGAAGTCTACTCTTTCATGGATGGGTTCTCAAGGTATCACCAAGTCAGGATTACAAAGGAAGACCAGAGAAAGAAAAATTCACCACTAAATGGGGAAGTTTTACCTACACGGTTATGCCTTTTGGATTAAAGAATGCGCTCATGTTGTGTTCTCATGCATTGTGGTACAAGCATTTCAAGACTTCATCTATAAGTTTCTCCAAGTTTACCTAGATTACTAGACCGTGTATGGATTTGTGAAAGACCATTGTGACAATTTAAGGCTGATGTTTGAGAGATGTCGGAATTAAGGATATCCCTCAACATTAAGAAATATGTCTTTGTTACTCCATTTGGAACCCTATTAGGACAGATTATATGCAAAGAAGACTTTTTAGTAAATCCTGCCAAATTTTCAGTTTATTGTGGGATTAGGGAGCCTTCTAATCAAAGCACAACACATGGATTCCTTGGGCATAGGAGGTATTAAATAAAATTCATCAAGGGTATGCCAAGATAACCACGCCCTTGGAGGAATTGTTAAAACACAAGAGTGTCTTTCATTGGAGAGAGGCACAACAAAGGCATTTGAAACTTTGAAGGAGAGGCTTATCTCGATGCCCATTCTATGTTTTCCTTCATGGGATAAGTCTTTCCATGTGCATGTTGATTCCTCAGGAATAGCTATAGGATTAGTACTAACACAACGTGGTGAGGGAATTATTGATCATCCTTGTGCTTTACAAGTAGAAAGTTGACAAAGCAAAGAACAAAATTACACAACTACTAAGTGCAAAACATCGTATATGATCTATGCGGTTTTACAAGTTCAGGGCAGTATCTATTGGCAACACCATTTATATTCTATATGGACCACATCACATTAAAGTACTTAGTCAACAAGCCCGTCTTTAAGAGCACATATGTCGTTGGGTCCTATTATTTTAAGAATTTTAGTTCATAGTAGTCATAAAACCAGGGAAGATCAATTTAGGACCCAACCACTTATCAAGGATTAACTCGGGGAGGATGTGCATGTTGGAATATAATGATTAAGTGGTCTGCCAACCCTTAATGTATATGGGTCCATCACTAATATATAGGTTAATATTTAAGAATATGAAATATTTCTATTTCTATTATTAAATATGCCAACCTAGGTATATACTTTAGGTTAAATATTTAATATCATGAAATGATTATATTTCTAATATTAAATATTATAAACGTATTTGTATGTGTCAACAATTTTAGGTTGAAAAAGTGGGTCGGAGACATACCCAATCACCTTATATAAAAAGAAATTTAGGTCCTCATTTGATATATTCGGGAAATATATCAAAGGTGTGTAAATCTAGTGATTTAGTTTTACCCTTGGTAAATGGGGTTTTAAAGGAGGAGGTGATCTTCTTGGATGTAAAATAATTTCTCTAAAGTAAAAGGCTATTTTCAAAGTGATTTTTACCCTATTGGGGTTTTCTACTATAAAAAAATGTGTCACTTGTGTTATTTATTTCTGTAAGTATTTCTTTATTTACTTATGTTATGATGTAATCTTTATTTAAATATTTATTGTAACATTATATAATATGTAAGTTTATTAAATCCGTATTTATTAGAATCCTCAAATTCTAACATAGTAATAAAGTGAGGTAAATTAAATAAATTAAGATCAAAGTTTTGTATTTTATTTATTTAATTTGTGCTAACTCGAATATTTTTCAACCAACTCGAAAAGGTATTTAAAAGTATCCAATCTCCTTATTTTTTCTCTAATTTATTTTGGCACTACATTTGTGCAATTAAATTTTCAAAAAATTTTAGGGTTTTTCAATTTTAAATCCCTATTTTTTTGAGGAGATGCAATATGATATTATTCTTACTTTCATTTACATTTTGTAAATTATATGGAATTAATGTTTATTTGAATATTGATGTGTGCACATGTAAAAGGGGCTTCAAATATTTACCTACATGAAAATCACATACATAAAAGGAAAGGATTTATTATTATATGAAATAATTTTCATGTTATTTATAATTTCAAATGTTTACAGTTAAATATTTTGGAAGGTAAATTAATACATGTGTTCTTTGGTCCCATCTAAAAGGATTTGATTTGAAAAACTATAGTTTATAGTTAATCTATAACTCGTATCCTATATAATTTGAAAACCATATTATTATTTTTAAATAAAATATATATAATATAGAATAAGGTTTATATAATAATTTATATAAACATCATATTAAAATTTATATAGTTTTGAAAAAAACTATATATTAAAAGTCTTAAACCATATTAAAATTACATGAGATTGAGGAAGAGTCAATGCACCATATTCTAAGGCTAACTTAACTTATAAATCTAGGCATATATAGTTTTAAAAGAAATAAACCTAAGTTTGAATCATATTTTATATATATGGTTAGTTTAAACCGCTTAAAATATAAATTTTATTAGATTTGGTTTATATATGTTTAAAAAAATCTTAAGTGCTTACTTTTTTAAGTAAGGGGCCCATGTTTATTGCTTGGCCATGAAGGGATTAATTTTTAAATCTTAATACTTATTAAATAAAACCTAACATGTGTCCCTAACCATTTATATTATCCATGTAAGGGGGCAGCCCCATTCATTTATATCTTATAGTTTATAAAAACTATATAAATACATATATTTAAATGTTTTCTTTTATATAAGAGTGGGAGTGGAGAATAAAATGAGATAATATCTCAAGTATAAATGTGGAATTCTCAGGTATAAATGGAGATTATTTGTTTTAAAAGCTAGTTTATTGGTGGCCCACGTGAAGTGTGGTAAATATTTATTAAAATATTGGTAGTTATAGCCACATAAAAATTTTAAAGTTTTTAGTTTATTGTAGGAATTATATAAAATATTTTACAATATTTCCATAGTTTTAAATATGTGTGGGGTAAAATTAAGATTAAATGAAGGGAGGAGACAAGGTTCATGAAAATATGGATTTCAATTTATTTCATTGGTCGGGTAAAATTACTTATCTCCTCTCGTAAAATATACGAGTTAATTTATACTCTCATAAATCGACTTGCACTGCAAAATTCTTTTAACACTAGTCTGTCCTTTAAACCCCTTTAATAAGGGTTATGTGTTTTTTTATAAAAAACAATATACTATAGTTTATAATTTTTATGAACTATATGTTGTTTTTTATTTACATTCTATAAACTATATACCTTTTTTTTAAAGTGTATATATTTTTACATTATAAATTATAATAGGTTATTATAATGTATTAAAATATAACCTCCCTAATATTATATAAAAGAAGAAATTCTAGAATTTCACATTCTAGAAATACACAACAAGTTTTGGCTTCATTAAATTTGACGGTCAAATGACTGTCACGATAAACTAAATGTAAGACAATATGACTGTCATTTAGACATTAATTTAAGCTCATAGGTTCAAGGAAAATTTCACCATGTTAAAATAGATGGGAAAATGACCGTCACGACAAAACAAAAAATAAGCCATTATGATGGTCATTTAGACGTCAAATTTAAGTTGGAAATATTTTTGTCTATATTATTTTTTTCTGAAATTTGAAGTTGTTATGCATTGTTAGGAGTCTCTTCTTCACTTCTATGTGGTCAGAAATATTTTTTATATAAATCTAAGATATAATGGAGATCCCTTTATATTGTGGGTTAGTATTTTAATCATGGGAGGTTAATTAGTATGCATTGTAATGACACAATTAGTTATGATCAAATAGTTTTTTAGATCTATAAAATTTAGATCTGATTATATTAAAAGTGTTGTTCTAATTATTGATAAATATGTATCTAACTATGTGGTACATTGTATATTATAATGGGGTGTGTTTTACAAGTTTAGGAAAACAATGGTGTCCAACTATTTCTGTCTTGACAAAACCTAGATCCTGAATGAAGCCAACTACAACATTTGGGTCAAAACAAATTTATGGTGAGGAAACTCTGGATAATTATTTCTAGATTTGAGGTCACTCCCACCAGTCATCAAGCAAACTGTAGATAACATGAATACATTCTTGCAATGAATGTAGGATGCTCTTTCTATGATTCTACGCAATGTGAACGATGAGTACCTTCTACACATTGGTAATATCAAACATCCGAAAGAGGTATGGACACAACTAGAATCCATGCATGAAGGATACTTAGTATATCAAGGATAGTAATGAGATTATAATAACTGAAGGAATTCAAAAAATTGGTCTATATATTTTTGATAATTTCTCTTCTACATCTTGTTTTATATCTCAAAGTTTGAATAATTCAAAACTATAATATGAAAGGCTAGGACATGTTAATTATCAAAGCTTATATGAAATGTCTAGATATAATCTAGTGAAAGGTTTACATGTGTTGTCTTCTTCTCTTGAAATTACTTCATTAAATTTTTCTAAATGATGGTTTTGATTTTGATTTAGTAAATGGTCATGATGATGTTTTGATGTTATAGATGTTTCTGAAACTCTTATCTTCCTAGATAAGAAATTAAATTGGGCTCAATCTATGTTAGAAAGTTCAAATCCTATTAACCTTAGGAAAATGACCAGAAGCCATCATATGTACCATGTATTAATTACTTTGTATGAACCTAAACCACAAAATATTATAGGGTCTAGGTGGATATACAAAGTAAAATATAATGTTCATGGTAGTATTAACAAACATAAAGATAGACTTGTTTCTAGAGGTTTCACTCGAAACATGACATTGATTATGTTGAGATATTTTCTATAGCTAAAATGAGTATTGTTAGGGCCTTATTTGTAATTGTCACTTAATTTGGGTGGGAAAACCACCAAATGGAGAAGAAAAATACTTTTTTGAATTGCGATTTAAAAGAAAAACTTTACATGTTTCAACCTAAAGGATTTGAAGAAACTAGTAAAGAAAACTATGTTTGTAAGTTGAGAAATCCTTGTATGGTTTAAAAAAGCTCTTAGAGCTTGGTATGCAAATTTTTTTCCTTCTTTAAATTGTTAGGTTTTGATAATTTTTCTTCTAACAATGATATATTCATTAAGCAATAAGGCTCGCATATTATCATTATATGTATATATGTTGATGATTTGTTTATGTCTGGTGATAATTCTGATTTAATTCATAGGATTAAAGAGAAATTGAAGTAGTACTTTGAAATGAATGAGTTATGTCTCTCACATCATGTTATTTGTATGATTGTATTTCATTCTATTGTTATTTTTTCAAAACACAATATGCAACCATTGTATTGAAATTTTTATTATGATTGATTTTAAACCATTTTCTACTTCAATAGAAGTGGAATAAATATTGATCTTAAATTTACATATGAAAAAATTTAATCCTATTTTATATACGTTGTTAGTTGATAATTTGATTTATCTAACTATAACTAGATCAGATATTTCCTATACAATAGGAATTACTTCAAGTTTTATGCAGGAACCTTTTTTAGAGATCATTAGAATCTTGCAAAAATAATTCTTAGATATTTGAAAGGAACAATCAATTATGGGTTGCATTATACTAAGAATGAAAATTCTATCTTATATAGATTTTTTTATTCTAACCATACTGATGTTGTGTTATAACATATACTGGATATGTGTTCAATTTTTTTGGTGTAGGAACCATTACTTGGAACAAAAAATACAATCAACAGTATTCATTTCTTCTATTGAGGTAGAGAAGTACAATGGAAGAAGTAAAGAATCCATGTGGCTACAATGGTTATTGGTAGAGATACACATGGAAGCTAAATAAATTATTTCTCTTCTCTGTGGTGGTCGAGTTGTATTACTCTTGATTAAGAATATAGTTTGTTGGGACACTAAAATATTTACTAAGTCCAAAAAGGTGCATGGGTGCACAAGAATGAAGTTAATAAATGGGCGCACAAGGAGAAGGCGCGTAAGGAAAGGTTCTAGGAGGGTCTTATTAGAACCTGTGATGTGCACCCATAAGACAATGTCTTGTATTTGGCATATCAGCAAGGGCATGAGAAAAGCATGACCCGACTACGCATGTGGAGTGGATAAGATACCAGCCTGGCAATAGGTTGTCCTAGGAAGGAATACACCATGTGATGGAAGCTCCTAAAAGACCATCATGACAAGGAGTGGAGATCTCAGGCCTGGAGGAGCATGTGCCCATGGAGGACCACATTTAGACATTTGGCACTGGATTTGAGGCCGTAGAAGGATGATTTGGCACTTCGGGATGCATATAAATATAAGTGCCTATAGAAGAAAAGATATAGAGAGATCAATAGAGAGTGGAGCTCTATAGAAATTCTACAAGGAGTCATATTGGGTTGGGTAGATGAAATATAGGAGAAGGATGTATCAAGGGCTTAGGGTTATAAAATTTCTTTTTAAGAGCTAAATTATATGGATCCAGGTTATGATGCATGACTTGGTATGCCATAATGTGGTGTTATTTAGTAAGTATAATGAATGTAATGAGGTTACCAAGTTAATTGAATATGATCCTTCTTGTTTTAGATTCATACATGATTCTTCATAGTTCCTTTTCATGTATTATTATAAGATGAATATGAATGCATTTTCCTTTCTGTCTTGATTCAGTTCTTTAAGTCTGTTAAAGTATCTTTGTCTGTAATGACTGCAATGATCTAGAGCCATTCTGAGCTCTATGATGTTTGCATGTTCATTCCCACTCACTTCCTTTAATGTTTGGATCATAGATGATGTTTTCCCACTCAAGTCACATAAAAGAGAGACTTGGTGTCATGTACATGCCTCGGGTCGGTGCCAAAGAAAGACCTTGGGTGATAGGCTAGCGCACATGGGATTCCCTTATTCTTTGGTGAGTGTAAAAATGACTACATTTTGGTTTTGTTGCCGGGACTTATTTTTGAATTTTTAGTGGGAAATGGCATACATCATGATCTGTGTACTAAGTGATGACAAAACACCTAACTTTGGAAAGTGTTAAATCATGGTTCAAAAGCACGGAGGATGAATTTTCTCAGAGATTAAACACTGGACTTGAGTTTGATGCACGTAGATGGGTAGAAGAGAACCTCTACTATGAGTTGTATGATTTTTTTTTGTTTCTTCCTAGTAGAACTGTATGAATGGCTCTTGGCATATGCATCTAGATCAAGCTGGTATTATAGATCATATGCATGGACCCAAGAAGAGTACAAGAGGCTGCAAGATGCAGATCTGACATGGACTCATGTTGTGGATCACTAGTGGAAAGGAGTACTAGCTAGCTACACTATAGAGTACGCTATTTCAACATATTCTTATCGGGAAGTTATTGAGTTCGAGTTTTTGTGGGAGCCCATAGGATCATTTCTATGTGCTATTCCTCTGGCCATGAAGATCTTGATTGTTACCTTGAGTGTAGAGGAATTTTCGATGGTTGGCTAAACCGTTCGACTTCTAGCAAGGAAGATAGGGTGGAGGAAGATGGTAGATATTGTGATGGAGAAAGAAAGGGAGGAGAGATGACTCAAGTATAATGAAACATTGTGGGAAGGATTTGAGGTTCATGTAGAGGACATAGAACCTGAGCAGTCTATGCTACCCCATCTTGGAAAATGCATAAGAGAGACCCCTTCAGCTCCTAATAAGAGTTTGTCACATGAAGAGAGAACGTTCATTGGCATGCATATGAACCCACCTAGTGACCAAACCCTAGCGCTTGGTTTTCTAGATCAAGGGGATAATATTGTTAACCCTACTAGTATTGGTGGAAGTGACCGATCTACACCCAGGAGATATAATTTATCATTTGGAACTTCTATGGTTGTACATACCATCCCAGTGTTAGGAGGAATTTTCAGGTAGAGTGCAAATACACAAGATTTCAGTCTCACATCTAGGAGTGGTACAGGGTACACAATTGGTAGTGGGACATTATCACAGACCATCGACATGTAGTTCAGTGGAACTTTGGGAACCCTTGGAACAACCACTACAGGACCTAGTGGATCTAGTGGATCAGGAGGAATAGGAATTGGTGGATCTGGTGGGTCTGGTGGGTCAGGGGGCACATGACCTGGTGGACTTGGTGGATCTGATGGTGGGGGAAATACTAGAGGAAACTAAGGCTCTGGATCGGAGGATAAGGGCCCCAACCACCTCCTCAAGTATTCTTTGAGATGTCTTTACATTTTCCAGATTATAGGGGTATTGAAGATGCTGCAGAGCACATTCACAAGTGTGAGTTTCTATGGCACGAAAATGGGATCACAACCTTAGAGCGGAAGGCCAGTCGGTTTGCAGAATGACATTACAAGGTCATGCACATAGCTGGTATAGGAAGTATGACCCCCATCATACGGTGGTAGATTACACCGCATTGAAAAATGCTTTCCTAACAGAATTCCACATCCTTGAGTTTGAATAGAAGAGAATTAATGCCCTTAAGGAAATTTAGCAGGGAATGACAGAGAGTGTGCAGGAGTATGATGCACGGTTTAAGACTCTCCTGTCAAAATTGTCATATGACATTCACCCTTCACAACATGCTCAATGGTTTGTTGGAGGGTTGATAACTCCATTTAGAAGAGCTTTATCTCATAAGACTTTCACATACCCGCATGAGGTGTTAGAAGCTAGTCTGTGCATTGAAGTTGTTGGAAGTGTTGATACTAGTGTTATCTTGTTCCTAGAAGATCAAATCGCCACTATGGCTAAGCAGCTGGAGAATTTTTCTGTGAACTCAGCCCATGAGACTCATAGTGGTATATGGTGTACAAATTGTGAAATAGAGGGGCATGTCAAGGATAGTTACCCCCTGAGAGGACAAGACATGCCGTAATAAAGAGATTGTGAGATTTTTCATGGGGACCATGATGCGAGTAGATGTCCCTTATTACAACGTGTAATTCAGAAGAATGTTTCTTTATATTATAATATTTTTACCTCTATGACCCATAATACTAAGGATTGTAGGCTTATTGATAAGATCCGTGAGGCCATTGATCATGGTGTGCGCGGATCAGCGTTGCCGTGGTTCTAAGGGTGATGATCACCACTATGAGGAGTGCACGAGATAGAGGTGCATGTGAAAGGGGATTTCAAAAAGGATTATGTGGTCATGGTAATTGGGAGGAGGAAGAAGTGAGTTCCCATGTGGAACCTATTTTAATTGTGGGTCTACAGACCACTACAAGCGCGAGTGCCAAGATTTATTGCAGTGTTCATGGTGCGGGAAGAAGCACAAGTATGAGGAGTGCCCTGAGTTGTTTGAGCATATAAATCAATAGCACCGGAAAGACAAGGGTGTTGTAATGGTAAACATTAAGAAGGATGACACAAAATGGATGCCATGGGTGACACATGATGTAGGCTTGGAACCTGTTATGGTAAAAACAAGAGTAGAGGCCATGCATGCAAAAGAAATACCAAGGCAGAAGAACCTGATTTTAAGGGAAGAAGTGGTACATGGGAAGTACCCAGATCCTGCACATCAAAAGGAGGTATATCGAGAGACCATGGATGTCATTCAGAGTTTACAAGGATAAATCCAATGTCTAAAGGAGAATTCCATGAGGGAGGAGAAAAGAAGGAAGGTTGAGGTGCCAAAGGATGACCTGGATGAGGTCAAGGAAGTATGTAAAATGCTAAGGAAAGAGAATATTATTCCCTTGCTAGGAGCATGGTTGAGAGAGAAGGTACCATGCGCCGAGAGAAGAGCATGAGAGGTAGGTATTACATGAAAACCTTCCCCCTCACAACCTTGACTATGATAGGGAGATCATGTTAAATGCGGTAACAAATGGATGACTCCTTAGTAATATCCTCATTGACATAGGCATGGAGATCAATGTTCTCACCTTGAATGCATGGCATCGAGATGGGAGGATATGAATTAAAACTATCTTCAAATGTGTTGTATATGGAAAACAAAATTAAGGCAATGCCCATTGGTGTCTTAAAGGATGCAACTATCACCATTTATGGAGCTAAGTTTATTGGGGAATTCAAAGTCTTGGCACTCGTTGAGGCGTATAATTTCCTAGCATTTCTTGGGCACCCATGGTGCTATAAGAACAAGCGAATATTTGATTCAAGAAGGGATACATAAACTTTGAAAATGAGAAGGAATGGGTCATTATACCCTGGCTGATGGAAAATCAACACCATATACTGAATGTTTGGGATAAGAGGTCCTAGATAGAATATATGTGTGCTTAATCAAGGATCTAGAGATAATTCATCCCACAGAGGGAGTTATCCAGTTTGAGGATGCTCAGTCCCTAAGTGACACCACCAGTATAGCATGTGATAATTGGGCACATGGGACCTATGAGTTAATCATATGACATTTGAGAGGATTGGTAACAAAGGTGACAAAGGCGCATACAGTCCGGTGCCTAGGAGGAAAGGAGCTACCTAAGTACTCAAGAGGAGCTTTCCCTGAGGTCTTTTTGTAGGAGATGGAAGCTCATTGGAAGGAAAAAAATGAACGAAGGAGGATGTTAAGTTACATCCTACTCAGAACTATTACACACTGGTGGGAAACACATCGGGATAACCTCTTGAAATGGCATAAGGTGAGAATTTCCTTCTTTGTAAGGTTTTATAGGAGCAATGTGCCCACGGCTATAAAAGAGTACCATGGTAAAGAGACCACTTCCTTCCATATCCAAGCATGTGAGACAACCTAGATGGGAAGTGTAGAAGAATTGCCACCTTCATTATGGGTTCATAAGTTATATTCAACCCTACAAGGTTGTACGCATGAATGGTACATTCATGTTGAGACATGTTGTAACACCTTGAACAAATTGTTATATTTATCTTTGCATTGCAAGTGTTGGCATGTGATTTTATTGAATGAGGTGTGTTTCCTTTATTGATTGAAAATCATGATTGTTATGGATAAATCATCTCTGCTCTTAGATTCATTAGACATAAATGACATCGCTTTCAGAATCCATTTTCACTTCTTGTCGATAAGCTGCAATCAGATTTTTTTAGAGTTACAAACTTATCTCTTGTACTGACTCATCCTTGGATCAATTTCAGTGATCTAAGGAATGTTTTAAATCTTCTTAACAGACTGAATGGTAAACTACCATTCATTGGTTAGGAAACATAATGGATTGAACTTGTGTTTGTTGTAAATTCTTTCTTATCTTGAAAGATCATGTGCCTACATTCTATTTTGTGTTGTGCTCGACTCTTCTTGATTGACCCTTATAGGTTGCTTAATGGCATTAAGGGAAATAGAAACCTGCTTCGGGATTCTTGAGAAAGAGAGAATATAAATGTGTTATTTATCTAATAAGGTCTATCCTAATGGGATTAGAGACTCAGGTAAATTTTCCTAACTCTTTCTACGCCACTCTACTTAAGATGACATCCTAACCTAAGTTCTTAATACTAAGTTAGTATGAAGGGAAATAAACTAAGGGATGCTAAGTTATTTCTAACCTATGCCTAATACTATTTTGTTAAGCTATGTCCTAACCTGAGGTGGAAATCTATTGTTTGAAGGTTATATCCTAAGGTTATACTTTTAAATTAACCTAAGATCTAACCTAAGCAAATTATATCTATCCTAAACTAATGGGTATGAAAGGGAACCTATGGGTCGATTGGTAAGTGGAAGCTAAGCAACGGTTCCTAAGTTATTAATGAGATGTGATTTTGATTTAATAGGGTAGAGTACTGCCAAACTTGGTAATTACATGGAAATTTAGTGGAACCTACATGAAGGCATCACTAAGTTTGGAAATGCATCTAGAAATTCAATTTGGTCTCGCCAACTTTGGATGGTGGTGGCAAGGAAAGATAGGTGGGAATATGTAATTTAATGTCATTAATTCACCTTAGTTTTGGTGAGCAAACTATCTTGGAAGGCATGTTGGTGGATTTGTTGGGGGTTGTTTTGTTTTGCATGCTTCACGATTTTTTCTCTGCATAGAGCTATCTGGTTCTTTGAACCAGCAGTTTGATCTTCACCTTGTGGCTATTTTTGATTTCTCTGACCTATTTTCGATTTGAGGAAAGTATAAGAGGCATTATGGAAAATTTTTATGGTTGGTTGATCTTTCTTGGAGAAGAAGAGGTGTTGGAAACTCAGCTGGAAGTCTTCTTCGAATCGGCAGAGGCACTATTAGGCATGATAGGCTCTACCCATTAAGATTTCTTGCTTTCTTCTAAATGATTCATTAAAACAATTCTACTCACTTGAGATATATTTTTGCATGATGTATCTAGTTATTTACTTGCATGTTTTCATGAAATCTATGTGGGTTTTGGAATGTGAATCCATTGTTGTTAATGGTAGTTTTGGGAACTTTCTCTAGTACTAGTTATTAGTGGTTTTCATGCAAATTTGTATTGAAGCTCTGTAACTTGTACTTGAAGCTCTGAAATTTGTATTTGAAGCTCTGTAGCTTGTATTCAAAGCTCGTATCTTGCATTTCAGACTAAGGTTAATTGAACCGACTTGTTGCTTGAATGGTTCTAAATCTCTTCTATAGTCTTGTGTTTCGTTGAGCTTATAGTGGAGCTTCGTGGTTGTTCTAAGCTCGTATTGAAGCCTCGTGATTTGCTTTGAGATTTTATTGGGATTTTTGTTTTGTTTTGGACTGAGTTGGAACTTGGTGTAGTTCGAACTTTGATTGAATCTTTGTATTCAACAATTGTACTCATATTCAGTTCTTGCGAATTCTGAACTTACTATTGAGTTGTTGAGTTTTGTTCTGTACTTGAGCTCTGAACTGGAGTTTTATTCTTCATTATGGGATTGGAAATGACTAAATACATAATAGAGCATTGGTGTTTACTCTAAGCTTGTATTTAGGGCCTTGGGTTTCATTATAGGCTCGTATTTTATCTTGTGTTTTTTTGAGATAGTGTTAGAGCCTTGTGGGGTTCTGAGCTTATGTTCGAAGCTTGTATTTGACATTGTACGGTATTCCATTATTGTGAAGTTTTTAACTTGTGTTGGAATCAACGTGTTGATTCTTTACTTGTAATGCAAGCTGGGTTTTGTTGGTTTTAAGGAGTTGTAAAGTTTAAATCCATTTTTGGATTGTCTGTTCGATAAGGTCTTGAGAGTTTTGTTTTGGTTAGAAGTAGACTATTTAAATTCTTGTTGGAACTATTGTGGTACTTCTGTTTTAGAGACTATACCACCATTCTCAAGTAGGATGGGTGTGTTAAAATGAAGTGTCTTCCTTTTCTTCTCTTCCTTGAGAAAACCCATGACCTATGGAAGGCTTGACTATTGTTGTAGAAGGATTAAGGGACTGGAATTATATCTTGTTATGGGTATTGATGATTTTAGTTTGTTTGGAATAGTTGAGAAGTTTTTTAAAAGGGTTTATGGAATGTATTATTTACTTTCCTTCTTATTTTTGATGTTGAACAAATACTTCCCTGTCATAAGCCTTTAACTAGAACTTGAGAGGCTTGTGGTGATTTTGTTCAATCAAGTTGGAAGAAGTCTAGGATAGTACTTGTCTTAAACGAATTGTTTAGTTTCTTACTCTCTTATGATATTTTATCTGATTCTTGGGTTTTAATAGAAGTTGAATATAAAACCTAGTATATTGATTGTGGTATGAAGGAATACTGTATCAATGTTCTGAATGCCTTGTAAATTTTCTCTTATTTGGGATTGCAAACTGCTTTCTCATTTGCATTTTGTTGTTAATGCTTTGTAATGGGAATTCAGTCTTTGAGTTGAGAGTTGTATTGACCCTTATCTATCTTACAATCACATTACGTATTTCTACTCCTTTATGGTTTCATTGATTGAACCTCCAAGTTTTATAGAGAAAGAAATATGTTCTCTTGGGAAAGTTACTATTAGGGACTGTACTATGAATTTCATTCTAAGTTTTGAATTGAACTTGAGCTTGGAGAATGGAAATAGGAAACCAGTTGTAAGATTTGTGATGAAAGTATGTAGTGTGAATTCTTTTACTGTACGTTCAGTTTTGTGTTCTCTTTTGGGGAACTAGATAAAGAATTTCTAGGTTTGTATTGGGTGAGGGATTTCATTTCATAGTATAAATGAAATGAAATATGGATTGGGTATTTTCTACTTAAGATCCTGCTTATGTTGATTGTATAAGTTCATTAACTGAACTTCTCTTTAATTGATTCTCTTATGAGATGGGAACTTCTTATGGATTGGATAAGAGATTTATTTTACTTGAGTATAGCTTGGATTGGAGACAATCGGCTTCATACCTTGTAATTATATCTACTAATATATAGAGTTATTAGGACTCTCTATTAGACTGTTTTGTTCCCTAATCTGCTTGGATTGAATTGGGATTCTTGTCTAGAGGTTGTCTCTTAATTAAGGACTCCTTATTTTTTCATCTTAGACTAAGGAAGTGTTATGTGTTATAAACCCATCCCTTCCGTCGGATGAATTGTGTCTAGGGAAAAGTATGTATTGAGTCTCTTCTTTGTTTATATGGAAAGATGAAGCATACTAATATGAGCTATGTTGTACTTAATTTCTTTTGCTGCTTATAGAAGATAAGTGTGTATTTCTATTCTTATGGAATTATGATACAATTGGATGACAAGACCAGTTGATTGTTTAAAAGTAATTGATAGGATCAATTAAGCCATATGATATAAATGTAGGTGTTGCAAATTATATTATGCTCTTTTCTTAAAAAGTGAATTCATATTCTTTTAATTGTACTTCTTTTCTACTTATGATTCTTTGTATGATGTATATTAATTGTTTCATTAAAACACAATTGTTTAATGGAAAAATTAGTGGAATTCACTTTACTTTAATGATTAGTGCTTATCATGCTTAGTTCATTTAACTGGCCCATGCTAGCAGTTTTACAAATGGACATCGTAATTGATAAAAGAAGACAAGAACTTTTATGATGCATTGGATTATTTAATTTGGGATATTATGTAAAGAGTTTGAATCATTCTTGAGATGTATTGGAAAATAAAAGTGTTGTTCTTTTAAGATCTTAATTATGATTGACATATAAAATGTTTGAATTGTAATGTATTGTATATGTATATTTTAAATCATGAATTGAAAGGTTTTGTGTTTAACTTAAATTTGTGATGTGAATTCTTTCATACTTGTATGCCAGAATTAATAGTGATATCTTAGCAGTATTCCTTATATTAGTTTGTATACTATTGTTGTTATCAGATATTGAGTTGGATTAAGGAGATAGTGTAATCTCCCTTATTATAGTAAACTTGTTAAATTGCAAAAGATGTCATTCTCTAATAACACGACTTTAGTTTAATAATGAAATATGCATTGGACATACAATTAAACTATATGTGTAATGAATGATAAAATGGTTATGTTAAAACCTAATATTTAACCAGGTAGAGGAAGACTCTTCCTCTCCCAAGGAATGAAAGATAAAATGAATAGTGGTTATGATTCTTAATCCTCATAACATAGTCTATAAAATAAACACTAGCTAAATCTAGGTGAATGCGACACTTGATTTGGATAGCTAGGATACATTAAGAATTAAATGTTGATGTTTGTTGTCCTGTTTTTGGGATAAGTGCTTGTTATGCCACATTAATGAACAATAATGCAAACATGAATTAATGAAGTTCTCCATATCTAATTGGGATAAGTATGGGTAAAGAACTTAATGAATGTTGGAATTAGGGTTAGGCATGGTTGTTATAATATGAATCTTAATCCAATTTAATTATAATTAATGACCATTGAGGGGGTATGTACATCTTGATGAATCGAGTTCTAATGATGTGTTGGCACATGCCAATTGTAGGAATGTACCCTCAAGAAGCCACGGGGCTTCTTGAGGATAAAGTGTTGTAGTTGACATGTGGCAACACCCTTCTCGTATTGTTCATCTGGATTTAAGCACATCTAGACTTGCACTTAGCTTCTTTCTAGGTAAAGTTAGTAGCATGTTTAGGATAGGTAGTATCTTTCATTGACTCAGGGTACCTTGGCACATCCGGTTGACTTAGGTCAACCAAGTATGCCCATATACCTTAAGTCATTATGAGCGTCTTCCTATAATAAATTATGTTTCTAACCTAGGCTAGGGTCAAACCTTGGGCAAGTGGACTGACGATAGTCAGTAAAGACCATTCAAGATAACAAAGAGTGAGGTGAAGGACGTATTCTAAAATGATGAGTATGTCATCTAGGAATAGTAACATGAATAGTATGTTGAAAATCTTTGGCCAAAGTATCACAAGCTGTTGGTTGCATTGTCCTATGTCACCTAGTTTAAAGCAATGTGATGTCAGATGAATATTGGTAACAAATATTCAGATAGGTTCTTTAAACAGATCACTCAGTACCCAGAATAGGGTAGGAGAACCAAGTATATGTAGTATACATAAAGTATTCTATACTTTAAGTTAACATGAGAGATCGGTAGTATACCAAGTCATTACAACTACATATGGTTATCTGTTATGAGATTGATTGGCATGGAATGTGTGTTCTAAATGATGTTTTATTTAGAACAGAGAACATTATGTTTTAAAAAAAAATTCCCTTGTTTCTAAAGTCTTAAAATGAAAATGTTACACATGCCACCAGATACGGAATTGGAAAGAGTTAGCGGCTGATCGATTCAAGCATTCAAATATCAGAGTACAAAACCCTTGGTGGATAAGGCGTTACAAGTTATCAATCACCTTACCATTGGAGATAGTGCCATGACATAAGATAGGATATTTGACTTGTTAGGTGAACCTGGCCTAGAGGCGTGCTTTGAGGAATTAGAAATAGAAGAAATATAGTTTGAATGCGCATGTATGGAAAAAGAAAAATGGAAGATGGTTTATATAATTAATGGGGGATAAGCAGAAAACTTTGATGTTGACCATTTTGTAGGGATGTGCGAGGTGTTATACGTCTCGATGAATTGGTGTGTTCTATCATGAACTTTTAAATACAAAGAAGGTTAACATCAGCTCGGAGAAGATCCTAAAGAAGATATCATCGAGACTATTGGTCAAAGAAATAAGTCCCTAAGATCATTGATCTTTTTTGTGAGTTTGAGGGTTTATTCCCATACGGGTATCATGAACTCAAAGGCATCCACCATTCCTTGAGGGAAATGAGAATTAAGTTGAAGGAAGGTGCGCACTTGGTCCGAAAGAGACCATACCAAATGAATCCTAACCTACACATGAAGGTCAAGGAAGAAATAGATAAAATGATAGCATCAGGTATTATTGAAGTTGTTAAAGAGTTAGAATGGATAAGTCCAATGGTGATTAGTATCAAGAAGGATGGAAGGATAAGGATCTATGTTGATTATAGGGACTTGAATGTAGTATGTATCATTGATCCTTTCCCAACCCCATTTACTAAAGAAATCTTAGGAGTGGTAGGGTGCGAGGTCTATTCTTTCACAGATGGATTCTCGGGCTATCACCAGGTAAGGATCGTGAAGGAGGACTAAAGGAAGATGACTTTCGCCATTGAGTGGGGAAGTTTTTCCTATACATTCATTCCTTTTGGGTTGAAGAATGTGCATATTGTGTTCTTGCGCATTGTGGTACAAGATTTCCAGGACTTCATCCATAAATTCCTTCAAGTCTAGGCTGGCTGCTTGGACAATATATGGATTAGTGAAGGACCATTGTGAAAACTTAAGGATGATGTTTGAAAGGTGTCAGCAGTTGAGGATATTCCTTAACATTAATAAATGTGTCTTTGATACCCCATTTGGAACTTTATTGGACCACATCATATGTAAGGAGGGCCTACTAGTAGATCCCACAAAATTTGTAGTAATTATGGGATTAAAGGAGCCTACTAGTCAAAGCACGGTGCATGGATTTCTTGGGCATACGGGGTACTACAGGAAGTTCATTAAGGGATATGCCAAGATCATCTGCTATTAGAAGAGTTACTTAGACATAAGAGTGCCTTTCATTGGGGAGAGGCACAACAAAAGGCATTTGACACTTTGAAGGATAGGCTTGTCACCGCACCCATCCTATGTTTCCCTTCTTGGGATAAGCCTTTCCATGTTCATGTGGATGCCTTAGGGACCACCATTGGAGTAGTACTTGCACAGCCTAGTGAGGGGATTGTTGATCATCCTTTGTGCTTTGCAAGTAGGAAATTGACACCAAGCAGAGCATAATTATACTATAACTGAGTGCAGGAATTTTCGATGATCTACGTGCTTCATAAATTTATACAGATTTTTGGCAACCCTTTTGTATTTTACACTGACCATATGACATTGAAATACTTAGTGAACAAGCCCGTTCTACAAGGGCGCATATGTCGGTGGGTACTATTGTTCCAAGAATTTGAGTTCACGGTGGTTGTCAAACTAGGAAAAAGTAATTCTAGACCTAATCATTTATCTAGGATTGATTTAGGGGAGGATGCGCAGAGCATTGAAGACACCATGCTAGATGCACAACTATTTAGGTTATGACGTGTACCCTTAGATTTGGAGGACATTGTAGTATTTCTCAAAATGGGTGTGGCCTTAGTCGGAATGAAGGCCTTGGAGAAGAAGAAGTTGGCCATACGTGCCACACCCTACATGTTAATTAGTGGAGATATGTATAAAATGGGTCGTGATGAGGTTCTACATCATTGCATGCTAGAACATGAGTGCATTACAATTATGGAAGAGGTGCATGGTGGGATTGTAGGACACTATGTAGGAAATACAACCACGTGGAATATTCTACTCACAAGGATTTGGTGGGAGACCATTTATCAATATTGCATTGAGTTTTGCAAGGCCTGTGACCATTGCCAATGCCTTGGAAAACCTAGAAAAAGGGATGAAATTCCCTTGCGACCAATAGCTAGATGCAGAACCATTTGAGAAGTGGGCTATCAACTTTGTCGACCAATCTCACTAGTGGCGCAAAGGATTGGTTCACGGTATATCCTCACTTGCACTAATTATTTGACAAGGTGGGTAGAGGTAGCACCTACAAAGGATTGTATAATGGCTACCGCTACTAGATTTTTATGGGAAAACATAATCAACATGTATGGATGCCCATTGAGTTTGACAAGTGATAGAGGTACACACTTCCTCAATGAGATGGTTAGGATTCTATTGTTAGAATTCATGGTGGCCCATCACAAAACTACTCCCTATCACCCTCAGGAAAATGGAATTGTTGAGGTGTTTAAAAAAATACTTAGCCACACATTGACTAAGATCTGTGATGTTGGTAGACAAGATTGGGATGACAAAGTATCATCGTTCTTTGGGCATATAGGATAACATACAAGAGGTTGAATAAGCCCATGCCATTTTAATTAGTGTTTGGTGCGGAGGCTGTCCTACCAGTTGAATTCATGTTACCTTCTTTGCATATAGCACGTGCAGGAGGATTGGCTAATGAACAAGTGCTAGAAGAAAGAATTGAAAAGTTAATGTAATTAGATGAAAGATGATCACTCACCAGGTGGAGCCAGAAGATAGAAAAATTAAAAAAAAAGGCATGGCATGATTGTCACATTAAGAACAAGAATTTTGAGGTTGGGTAGATGGTCTTACTATATGATTCAAAGTTTATGCGCCATCTTGGGAAGTTGAAGGTGCATTGGTTGGGTCCCTACATCATCTTGTACATCCTTGATTTAGGCACATGCTAGTTACAAGCATTGGATGGGATGAGATTTCTAGGACACTTCAATGGGAGTAGGATAAAGCCCTACTATAAATAAGTCTTCTTGGTGTTTGTAAATAAGGTAATGTTGCCAATTAGTTTAGGATTTCCTTTATTGCATGTTCCTTTTCTTATATTTCCCTTTCTTGTTGTTTTGTTTTGTGCCTTGGGCATCGGTAACCTCATTACTTTTTGAAGGTTGTAACTATGTAGAGGACCACACGTCATTTTAGTGTGGGGTGGAGTAAGGTGGAAGAAATTGAAGTGTGAAGTGCCAAGAAGTATTGCATTTGAAAGCCTAGTTGGATGGCCCTAGGAAAGGAAGTGGATGAGAGGAAAGGTGAAAAAGGATAGTTGGTGTCAGGGTAAGGCTACATTATAGATCCACGTACAAGAGAGGAAGAAGAGAAAACACAACACAAGGTAGGTGAGAGAAAAAATCATGACAGAAGAAGTACCTTTGGTTGCTGGTTACACGTGCGCAAAAGTCTCTTGTTGAGATGGATTGGTTGCATGCCAAAAGGTTGGAGAATTATCTGAGCAAGGTTGGGCATGTGAGTTAAGGCACTAAAAATAGATTTGGTTGAAAAATCCACATTGAGTGTTAAATTACGGTGGTAGGTGAGTGACATTTAATGCTAAAAGTGGGAAAAAATATAAATAAAGGTTGGGCACTTCATTATTTACTTTGTGAATACGAAGAAGAAAGAGATTTTGCAAACTAGGGTTTCCAGAGTTGATCCGTGTGAAGAAAAAATGGAAATATTTAAACAAAGGTGAGTGACTAGTTTAGATTTACAAAATAGAAGGGAAGTAGTTCACGGGCATGAGAGAGGTTGTGGAGAAGCGTTGTCTTGTGAAAGGGATATTCTAGTTAGGATTTGACAATTAGGGCATGGGTTGGAAAGGAGTTTCTTCACAAGTTCAAGATTTGAACTTAGAAAAGATAGAAGAGTAGAGCTAGGAAGAAAAGTTGAAGTGTAAAGATACCCTATTTAATGGAACCTAAGAAACCAAGTAGTAACACCTAAAAGGGCAAGGGTAAGGGCAAACAACAAGAAACCACCATAAGTACCAATGAGGAATGGTATGCAAAAATGCAGTACCTAGATGGGGTTTTTCTCGGGATGGAATGGGAATCCCACTTAAGAAAAATGATAGTAAGTGACTAAAATCATCACACAAACATGATTGAAAAGGAAATGGCACTTGGAGTTAGTGTGCCCAACTAACTAGAGAACACCTGAGGGGTTACTAATTTATAGCATGAAAGTCAAGGTGAAGTTAGAGAAGGTGGGTTTATTACAACTCTATGAGTTTCCATACTTTGGAAAGCCAAAGCGCCTCTATCAATGGCTAATGTTGCATACATGAATACCACTTTCACTTTGCAGGGGCACAAGATGCACATAACCCCTTAGCTAATTTCAAAATTCACAGGCCTTATCTGTGAAGGAGAAGATATAAAGGATGACCTATGCAATAAGGAAGCAATTAAGGAAACAATGGCCACGTATGCGTACAAGAAGGGGTCAAGGTACTTTGATATCATGGATATCAAAGACCCAATGATGAGAATGGTCACACACCTGATAACAAAAATCAATGTGCAAGAAAGATGGATGCAGGTAAACAAGTCCTGGTTGAATGTTTGTAGAAGAATATCGAGGGACACCATCTATAATCTGTCTACATACATTGCAGATGAAATTATCACTAGTGCATAGGAAGGAGACAAGATTCTCTTTGGTAATGTCCTCTTAACCATTGTGTTCTCATAGATCGGTACTAGATGCAACAAACAAGTTTGTTTGGGAGTACCCAGAGGAAGACCCCTCACTGCAAAAAAGATTTGAGAAATACACTTGTGATAGCATGATGCCCGTTCATAAGGCGCATCTTGAAAAATGGTATACATGCTTAAGGAATGCGTTCGGGGAAGAATGGAGAATACTGGAACAACTACCGTGCTTACAGTAGGAGAAGCTGAGTTTGTTGTATACCAACACTTTTGTATTGGTAGGTTCAAGTTGATAGATGAAAGTATGATCCCATGGTGCAAGCTCCCTTTTCCTTCATAACTCAATACTTCCAGGTGGGAGTTAACAGATTCAAGGAGTCCAAGAAGTTAAATTTTAACCTTGGAAGTTTGGACCAGGACCATAGGGAGATGCGCAGGATGTTGGTCTACCCCAACAAGCACACGTACATGGAAAAGTATGTGTCACATGAAGTCCAAATGGTAAAACCCCTGACTCTAACTATTACAGAGAGGTCCATAAGCACGTGTATACCTTTGGATAAGGCCCAAATTTGAGAACAGTGCTTATCTTGAAAATGAGATAGCTATACCTGAGGACCTAACAGTAGGAAGAAGCCCACACCTAGATAGAAGGAAAAAGAAATGTAGAAAAAGGCACCAAGTGCCCAAGATATCTAGGTGGTAGGTGCCCCAGAACAAGTGCTAGAACAAGTACTTACATGTGCAGGGAAGAGGTCCCCAGTCAAAGAGGAGGCCCAAAATAGGAAAAGCTTATCGCAGAGGAGAAATCACCAGAGGAAGAGGAAGAGAAAGAAGAGTCTCCTATACTGGAATCCCCAATTAGGAAGAAATAGAAGGTGATGGAGGAAGCTGACTCGAGGAAACAAAGAGCTTGGAGAAATACATGGGTGAGAAGGATGATGATGAAGAAGATGAATCTAAAGAGGACCAAGAACCACTTGTTTTCAGCATGCACAGTTCATAAAGAAGAGGGCAGAGAAGAAGAACATGAGTTCCTTTTCATGTGGCGCAAGGGTAGCCAGGAGGAGGAAGGCACCTAGGACATAGGAGGAAGTGAAGAGGTTAGTGTGTAGGGTCAGAAAACTCTAAGCCTCATGAAGGAGAAAATAAACAAGGTGACAGAAAAAGAAGCAACGAAAATCATCGAGGCCTTGGTGGAACAAGAATTGGAGCACAGCGCTGATATAGTGATGGATGAGGACAAGGAAGAAAGCATAGGGAAAGATCATGGCAGCACAGAGGCCCCAATCTATCGGTAATTGTTCCTAAGGGCACATGCATAGGGGAAAGTGCATGGAGATCCAGAGGCAAGGAATGAGCTACATTAATGATCCCAACAAGGTGTTGCATGTGCACTTCCAAAGCACAATCCCAATAGATCAACTCTTGGCAATGAAGTCATTTGATGAAGAAGGTGCATACCCTCGAAAAGGAAGATGCTCTCTTGGGAAATTGAGTCCCACATCAACAATCCAAAGTTCTAGGTAAGTGAGGGGCACTAATGGAAATTCCTGGTCAAAAGAGACAACCCCTTGGTAAATGCTCAATAGCTTTTAGATGAGCAGTTATGCAATGTGCTCAACAAGGTCTCAGTTGAGGTTGAAGCTAGGATCTTTGGATGGAATGATAAGGTGAAAATTCTAGAGGCAGAGCTAGAAAAGAGGGAAGAGGAGCTAGAAGGAAGCACCAAGAATTTGAAGCAGGAGGAACTAATTAGCGTGTAACTAAAATGTGAGCTTAGGGAAGAAAAGGAAAGGGTGCGTGAAGTTTATAAGAAAGTAGAATCCATCACTGATGTCATTTTTTTGAAGCATCCAGACCTAGCACCACCCACACAAAAGTATGGATCTTCCCTTGAGTGCCTTGAAGACTTGATGCACATCCTCACCATGGAAAGAAAACCTCTAGCCTTATAATCATGTGAAAGAAGTAGTTGCACGCCGGAGAAGGAGGATAAATTGAAGGTAGTAGCAATCATGGCTGAATATAGAAAAGTCCTTGCTGATGTAAAGATTGTTTCCCATACCACTGAGGCTGCATATGACAACTGCATAGACAGAGATAAAGTGGTGAGTATTCTGTTGCCAAATATGAAGCAGAGCTTAAAGAGTTCTAAGAAAATAACAAAGAGAATAGATCAGAGTGGGATAGAATCTTGGCCAAGGTTGAAAAGAATTTAGAAGATATTGAGGTCCTAAGGGGTACAATCAAGAACTAGCTAAAGGAGTTATACCCACAAATTACTATAAGGATGGACATGGTTGAGGACGTGGTCAAGGAGTTGGAAAAAATTTGACACTATGAATGCTCAAGGAGATGGAATGAGTTTTGGGGAGGTAAGCACCCTAGTCGGTGACCTCTTCCAGAGAGCACAAAATGAAGTCGATTCCTAGAACAAGTTGGAGGTCGAATTGTAAAAATATTTTCCTATCTTGTTGCAATAATGCCATCACTTCCCCATTCTTTCTTCTTTCCTAAATTCTTCATCCCCTTATTCTTTTCCCAAGACATTAAGTCTATTGTGATTCTTTATTCATTGGAGAAGTGTTCCCATGAGTGGAGAATAGGCGTAATGTGGGGTGATGTTGGGCCCCTAAAATATTGACTAATTCTAAAAAGGTGCATGGGCATGCAAAAGTGAAGTTAAGAAATCAACGCACAAGGAGAAGGTGTGTAAGGAAAGGTTCTAAGAGGGTATTAATAAAACCTGTGATGCATGCCCGCAGACAAGGTCTTGATACTTAGCCATATTTTGGCATATCTAGCAAGGCATGATAAAAGAGTGACCCAAATATGCATGTGGAGTGGATAAGATGTCATCCTGGTGACAGGTTGGCCTAGGAAGGAATATGACATATGATGGAAGCTCCTAGAAGACCATCATGATAAGGAATGGAGAGCTCGGGCCTGAGGTGTATGCACCCATGGAGGACCACATTCAAATACTTGGTGCTGGATCTCGAGGCCGTAGAAGAAGGATGAGTTGGCACTTCATGATGCATATAAATACAAGCACTGCAGAAGAAAAATATATGAGAGATCAATAAAGAGTGGAGCTCTACGAAAATGCCACAAGGAGTCATATTAGGTTAGGTAGATGAAATATAGGAGAAGGTGTATCAAGGGCTTGGGGTTATAAAATTTATTTTTGATAGATAAATGATATGGATCTAATTATGATGCATGAATTCATTCTACCATAATGTGGTGTTTTGTAGTAAGTCTAATGAATGCAATGAAGTTGCCAAGTTAATTGAATATAATCCTTCTTGGTTCGATTCATACATGATTCTTCATAGTTCCTTTTCATGTATGATTATAAGATGAATATGAATTCCTATGCATTTTCCTTTCTATCTTGATTTAATTATTTAATTTTGTTAAAGTATCTCTGTCTGTAATGACTGTAATGATCGAGAGCCATTCTAAGCTCTACGATGTTTGCATGTTTCATTCCCACTCACTTCCTTTAAATTTTGGATCATAGATTATTTTTTCCTACTCAACTCACATAAAAGAGAGACTCAGTGCCGTGCGTACCTGCACTCTCTGGTGAGTGCCCAACACCACTGGGTGATAGGTTGGCATGCATGGTATTCCCTTGTTCTTTTATGGGTGTAAAAATGACTAAAAAAACTATAATCAACAGTAAAGTCCTTGAGTGTTGCAAAGTTTTGTCACTTTCATGAAAATATTGGATTGTCGGAGTTTTCATTGAGGGGGAGTGTGCATGACAATGTCACCTCCTAATAGAACTTGGTTTTTGTAAAAATACCTTCGAGGCATTTGTAAAAGACCTTCAGAAAGTGTAAAAAAGACCTTTAGGCAAGTGTAAAAAGACCTTCTGGACATGTATACCTCCTTGGCTTATTTTTTAGAAAGAAGTGTAGAAATATCTTAAAGGTGGTCTTTAGTAAACTCTTTAGTGATATTGATTTTACTGGTAAACATCCAGTAAAAACATATTTTTAAGGAGGTCCTTGGTTGTAAAAGGCTCCTATATGCTTGGGTTTAATAACCTTTTATGAGAACCTATGAGAACATGTAAAACTCACAAATCATACTTAGCCACTAATCATGGGATGATCTTTGGGATTCCAAATCCTTTTTACCAAAATGTAAATTGAGTATGATGAAGGTGTTATAATTTCTTCAACCGATATGCTAGCCTAAAACCTTTATGGTTTAAGGATTGTCAATATTGTAGTGTACGATGGGAAGGTAATCTATTGGCATATGTTATGTTATCCCACTTAAAATTAAGGGGAGTGTTGGAACATAATGATTAAGTGGTTTGGCCAACCCTTAATGTATATGGGTCCATCACTAATATATATATATTAATATTTAATAATATGAAATATTTATATTTCTATTATTAAATATGCCAACCTAGGTATATATACTTTAGGTTAAATATTTAATATCATGAAATGATTATATTTCTAATATTAAATATTATAAACCTAGGTGTATGTGTCAACCATTTTAGGTTGAAAAGGTGGGTTGGGAGACATACCCGATCACCTTATATAAAAAGGAATTTAGGTCCTCATTTGATATATTCGGGAAATATATTAAAGGTGTGAAAATCAAGTGATTTGGTTTTACCCCTGGTAAATAGGGTTTTAAAGGAGGAGGTGATCTTATTGGATGTAAAATAATTTCTTTGAAGTAAAAGGTTATTTTCAAAGTGGTTTTTACCCTATTAGGGTTTTCCACTATAAATAATGTGTCACTTGTGTTATTTATTTCCTGTAAGTATTTATTTATTTACTTATGTTATGATGTAATATGTAAGTTGATTAAATTCTTATTTATTAAAATCCTCAAATTCTAACAAAGTGAAAAGCATTAAGGATATAATGTCATACGTGTAAGTGTTTATGTTACAAAGGTGTCGCCCTTGACTCGAATATATCGCAGTGTTTTTGAAAACAGTGTGTGCGCTGGAAGGGATGAAGACTCGGAGAGAAAAAAAGTTCACAATATACGTCACACCTTACATGTTGATTAGTGGATACCTGTATAAGTTAGGTCGTGACGAAATTCTACATCGATGCTTATTGGAGCATGAGTGCATGGCCATTATGGAGGAAGTGCATGGTGGGATTATAAGAGGAAACTATGTAGGAAATGTTACCATGCAGAAAATTTTATTAGCAAGGCTTTGGTGGGAAATCATTTACAAGGATTGTATTGAATTTTGTAAGGCCCGTGACTATTGCCAATGCCTTGAAAACCTGGAAAGAGAGATGAAATTCCTTTGCAACCGATAGCTAGTATTGAACCATTTGAAAAATGGGTAATCAAATTTGAACAATTACACCAGCCACGTAAAATACTGGTTCATGGTACATCATCGCTTTCACTGATTACTTAACACAGTGGGAAGAGGTAGCACCTATGAAGGATTCCACCACAACAATAGCTGCTATATTTTTATGGGAGAACATAATCAATAGGTATGGTTGTCTTTTAAGTTTAACAAGTGATAGAGGTACACACTTTCTTAATGAAACAATCAAGATTTTGTTAGCAGAATTTATGGTGGCCCATCACAAGACTACCCCTTATCACCCTCAAGCAAATGGTACTACTAAGGCATTTAACAAGATACTAAGTCACACGTTAACTAATATCTGTGATGTTGGAAGACAATATTGGGATGAAAAAGTATCAACCATTATATGGGCATATAAGACAACCTACAAAAGGTTGAAAAAATCCACACTATTTTAATTGGTTTTTGGCACGGAAGTTGTTTTACTAGTTAAATTCATGTTAAAATCATTGTGTATAGTGCACACAAGAGGATTAGTAGATGAGAAAGTGTTGGAAGAAAGGATTGATAATTTGATGTAGTGAGACGAAAGGTGATCACTTTCTAGATGGAGTTAGAAGACAGAAAAAGTAAGAAAAAAGGCATGACATAATTGTTATATCAATAACAAGAAGTTTGTGGTTGACAGATGGTGTTGTTGTATGATTCCAAGTATCTCGCGCAATCCTCGGAAGTTGAAAGTCTATTGGTTGGTACCTTACATCATCTTATACATTCTATATTCAAGCACTTTCCAGTCACAAGTGCTAGATGGGACGAGGTTAATGTGTCATTTCAATGGAAGTAGGTTGAAGCCCTACTATAAATAAGTCTTTTTGGTGTTTGTAATAAGGTAGTATTACCGGTTAGATTATAATTTCCATTTATCCTTTTCTTTTCTTGTGTTTTCCTTTCTCATTTCTTGTTTCCTTATTTTTGTTTTGTTTTGTGCCTTGTGCACCGGTAACCACATTATTTTTTCAAGGTTGTGTATGCGCAGAGGACCACACATATATTTTAGTGTGGGGTGGAGTGATATGAAGTATAAGCCTCTAATACAAGTTTGAGCCGGCAGAGAAGTTGCATGTGAATGTCCCAGTTAAAGGATAAAAAGTGCATAAGGTTAAGAAGCATGTAGAAGAGAGGTGGATGAGAATGTTTGGTGTTAAGAAGACTTTGCAAAAACCATGTACGAAAGGATGAAGAGTGCAGGGAACAATATGAGGTAGGTGAGGGAAAAAAATAGGTAAAGGAGAGAAAAAGTGCCTTTAGCGTTGTGGATGCACGCGTAAGAGTCTTCATTCGGGTTAGATTTTTACCTTTCAAAAGGTTGTAAAGGATTTTTCGTGTAGGATGTGATGCATGGGTAAGGGTGACTAAATTTAGCTATTGGAAAAATCCACATTTAATATTAAAGTATGTTGGTAGGTGGTATAACTTTTAATGTTGGAAAGAAGGAAAATATATACATACAAGATCATGAAAGTTATTTGTTACCTTGTGATTACGAAGTGAAAGAAGCTCTTGTGAACTAGGGCATCTAGAGAGAAATTTGTGCAAAGAAAGGAGAATCCAAGAAATTTGAGTGTGCATCTAGAGTAGATCTACAAACCAGAAGGAAGGAGTACACTGGGCGTGAGGAAGGTTGTGTGAAGAGCATCATCTTGTGGAAGGATTTCTTGGTTAGGGTTTGGTAGCTAGGGCATGGAGAAAGAAGGATTCATTCTAGGAGTTGAAGCTTTGAGCTTTGGGATTGAGTAGAGTAGCAGAGTAGAGAAAGAGGAAGGAGTATTTAAGTTCAGTTTGACTAGAAAATATGGCACCTAGGAAACAAACCATTTCATCGAAGAAAACAAAGGGAAATGCAAAGGGAAAGAAAATTGTTTCCATCACGAGCACCAATGAATAATGGTACGCAGAAATGAAATACCCATATGGGGTATTGATAGGAAAAGAATGGGATTCACACTTGTGAAAGATGGCCGTGAGTGATTATAAGCATCACACGAGAACAATCGAGAAAGAAATGGCTCTTGAATTGGTTCACCCAAATAATAAGAGGATGCCAAATGAATGCCCATTTACAATGATGAGGTAAAGGTAAAATTGGATAAGGCTGGATTATTGCAATTGTATGAGTTACCTTACTTTGGAAAACCTGAGTGCCTTTATCAATGGTTGATGTCATGCATTCATGAGGATCATTTGTATTTCGCGGGGTGTAATATGTGTATCACGCCATAATTGATATCAAAATTCACATGCCTCAATTGTGAAGGAGATATCATAGATGATGATCTCGAGCGACAAGGAGGCTATCAAGGAGAATGTAGCCATGTATGACTACAAGATGGGGTCATGATAATTTGACATTGCCAAGATTCCACTCCAATTATTAGGATGGATGCATACCTAGTGACCAAGCTCAATGGTCAATAATGATGGACACAAGTAAACAAGGCATGGATAAATCTATACCGAGAAGATATCTCGAAGGAAAAATCTATAGCTTGTCCGCCTTCATCGCAGATGAAATCATAAGCAAGGCACGGGGAGGGAGAAAATATACTCTTCACTACATCCTCCTCACCATTGTATTTTCTAAGATTGGAGTGCCTTATGGGAAAGAAAATTTTGTTTGGGAATATCCAGAAGAGGATCTCTCACCCGCAAAAGGTTTTTAAAGTACACTTGTGAAACCATGATGGCCACTCACAAGGTGCGCCTAGAGAAGTGGTATAAGAAAATGCGTGATACATTCGGGGTAGAGTGGAGGATCCTAGAGTAGTTTCCTATGCTCGTGAGTGGAGAGGAAAATTTTGCAAAGATACCAACACTTTTGCATTGGCATATTTACATTGAAAAATAAGAATATGAGTCCATGGTGCAAGCTACCCTTCTCTTTCACAACACAATACTTCCAAGCCAAACTTAATAAGTTGAAGGAGGCCAAGAGACTAAGTTTCAACCTTAGTGAGGTAGGTATAGACAACTTCAAGCCGTGCGGGGCTATTTTACCCAAAGAAGCATGCGTACATGGAGAGATATGTCTTACATGAGATAAAAATGATAAAGCCTTTAACACTACCGATCATAGAAGGAAGGACCACAACAAGGGTGTATCTTTGCATAAGGCCAAAAATTGAAAAGGAGATTACTTAGAGAATGATGTCTCCATTCTAGAAGACCCTACAGAAGGAAGAAGTTGTTAGGAAATAAGGGATAAAATATGTAGAATAATCCCTCAAAGAATCACAAAGAGAGAAACTAATATGTATAAAATGTTACAAATCTCAAATAAAAGTGTAGAATAAAGTAACACAACACAAAGAGATAGTATTTAACGTGGTTCACCCAATTTGGGCTACATCCATCAAGAATCACTTACTTAGATTTTATTACAAGCCACCGCTCTCTCAATATAATACCCAAATCTGTTTGGAGCTATGCTCAACAAACTCTACATAATTCACACCCAAATTCAAAACACATCTGTAATGTTACATTATACCTACCATATGCATAAAACCATATAAGTAGACAATTGCTTAAGTAGTTTTACAAAACCGTGGGTATCAAAACCATGGGAAAAAATTGTCCCATAAACCTATGGGTCAAAAATCCCACCCATATGAGAAAATCATGTTTCCTGATATATCGGGCACGTTTTAAGGCCAATTTGTTTTTTGGGGGCTATGCCCCGAACCCTTGCTATCGAGGGCTCACGCCCCTGCACTTCCGCCGAGGCCCGGACCAGCCCCAAACTCCGGTGAGACAAATGTGGAAAGTGTAAAGTCTTCAACACTTTCTCACATGAAAACAGCTCAACAACCTAACAATATCCCACTTGGAGACTAGTTTTCCTCTAAGAAAGCTTCTCAACCTTTCACTAGTTTCCATGAAGACCAACCAAAGCTGAGAACAGCTTCATTTTTTCCCTTGTGACCACCTTGGTCATCATGTCTGTAGTATTATGACTTGTATGAACTTCTCCAAATTCAAATTCTCTTCCTCCAAAGTTGTCCTAATGAAATGGTACCTTAACTGTATATGCTTCATCCTAGAGTGGAAAGCAGAGTTCTTAGCTAGGTGTATAGCACTTTGACTATCACTATGTAGATTTCCTTCCTCCTACTTATGCCCCAAATCCTCAAGCAATTGTTGTAACCAAATCATTTCTTTGCTTGCCTCTGTGGCAGCAACATACTCAGCCTCTGTGGTTGACAAAGCCACCAGCTTCTATAGTTGTGAAATCTAGCTTACTATTATCCCACCTACAGTGTAAACATAACTTGTCATGCTCCTCCTATGTCTACATCTCCAACCATATCTAAATCTACATAACCACAAAAAGTGGTGTTTGATCCATTGTAGCACAAAACTATCCCCATGGTCCCTCTCAAATACCAAAGGATCCACTTTACTACCTGCCAAAGCTGATATCTACCTAGATCACTCACAAATCTACTCACCGCTCCCCACCGCATGGGAAATATTAGGCCAGTGCACACCATGGCATACATCAAACTACCCACCACTAATGAGTAAGGTACCTTGGACATTTTTTTCTCTCCCGATCTATCTTGGGACACTACTCCTTTGATAATTTGAAATGGTGTGCCAAACGAGTCCTAATCGGTTTAGCATCCTTGCATATTAAACCTCTCCAAGACTTTCTTAATGTACTCTTCCTAAGATAAAGTTATATTCTGTTCCTTCCTATCCCTAGATATCCTCATACCAAGGATTTTTTTGGCTACTCCCAAATCCTTCACAAAAAAGGATTCACTTAGCTACTTCTTGAGTACTTTTATTTCCTGCATGTTTTTACCTGCAACCAACATGTCATCCACATACAGACAAAGGATAATATAAATGTCATCCTCAAATTTATTTGTATACACACAATGGTCAAAATTACATCTAATATAATATTTCTCCATCATGAAGCTATCAAATTTATTATACCATTGGCATGGAGCTTGTTTCAAGCCATACAAGCTCTTCTTAATTTTGCACACCATCTCCTCTTTACCTTTGACCTCGATAGCCCTCTCGTTGTTGTATATATAGTTCCTCCTCCAAATTACCATCGAGAAATGTAGTATTTACATCAAGCTATTCTAAGTGCAAGTCTTTTGCTGCAACTATTCCTAGAACAGTTATAATAGAAGACATTTTTACTACAGGAGAAAAAATATCATCAAAATCTATACCTTTTTTCTCGCACAAACCCTTGACCACCAATCGGCCTTGTATCTTTTCTTACCTCCTTCTTCCTCTTTGACTATGAACACCCACTTGTTCTCTCAGTAATGGTATTTTTCCATTGGGTAGCTTCAATAAATCCCATGTTTGGTTCTCCATGAGATCCTGATGCTCCTCATCCATGGCTTTCTCCCACTTCTTCCTAGAATCTACCCGCATTACTTCATGAAATCTCTCTAGCTCTCGCACTATCGGTGAGTAATAAATAATAAAGAGAAGGATAAAAATGTTCAAGTTCTCTTCTTACCCTAGAAGACCTCCACAATATAGGAGTTTGGGGTTCTTATTGAGGAGGTTCCTGAACTCGATTCATGTGTCACTTTCCCATCCATAAGATCCTCTACTTTTGCTACATATTCTTTCTTGGATTCTTCCCTGTTTTCCCGCAATCGCTACTTATACATGACTTTCTCATTAAGGACTACATCCCTAGATCGAATGATTTTATTGTCCTTAATACTCCAACATTTATATCCAAATTCATCACCACCATAACCAATGAAAGTAAATTTTTCTAATTTAGACTCCAACTTGTCCTATCATCCTTGTCTATATGGACAAACACATCACATCCAAAGACTCTAAGAAATGAATAATCAACTTTCTTACTATACCAAGCATCCTTAGGTATGCCTCCATCAAAGGAACTTGAAGGTCCTCATTTTATCAAGTACACAATCGTGCTCTCCGCTTTTGCCCAAAAAGAAAGAGGCAATCCTGCATGTAACCTCATGCTCCAAGTATGTTCCATTATTGTCCTGTTCATCCTTTTTGACACCCCATTCTATTGTGGAGTTCCTAGAACCATATTTTTCCTACGGATTCCATTCTTAGAACAATAATCATCAAATTCATTGTTACAATACTCCCCTCCATTATCTGACCTAAGACATTTTAGCTTAAGACCTGTTTCATTCTCTACCAAAGCTTTCCATTTAATAAAAGTGTCAAATACATCATATTTTTTTCTAATACAATAAACCCAAAATTTCCTTATTGCATCATCAATAAAAGTAACATAATAACTTGAACCCCCAAGATATGATACCTGTGTCAGCCCCCACACATCAAAATGCACCAGCTCTAACTTACTCTCTTTATTTGTAGGTCCAACCTTGAGAAACCTTACTCGCTTATGTTTCCCAAATATGTAGTCCTCACAATTATCCAAACTTGTTTCGTATATCCATAAAAATCCTTCTTTATGATCTCCATGCCCTTATGGCTCATATGACCGAGCCTATAGTGCTAAAATGTTCTATCTACTTTTAAAGCCACAAGATTACAAACATTAGTGCTATAAGTGGTTAAATACAAGGTTCCAACCTTCTTACCTCTTGTCACCACAAGAGCACCCTTGGTAACCTTCAAAGAGTTTGCTGTAAATATCACAAGACAACCATCACTTCCATGCTTTGATATCAAATTACATCTTAATGTAGGAACATGTCCTACATCCTTCAATAGCCAAGTTTTCCCATTCTACATTTTAACCCAATGTAACCTTCTCCAACTATGCTTCAAGGCTCATCATCACCAACAAAAACATGTAAAAATATCCTTGAACATAATCAAAAAATAATGCCTATGTGGAGTAGCATGGAAAGAAGCCCGCAAATATAAAACCTAAGATTAAGTAATATTGTGCAAAGAAAGAGTCAAAGCATCCTCACATACACTACCCATTGCCACATTTACCTCCTTATTTTCTTCCTGTTGTTTCTTCTTGTCCCGAAGCTCCCAAAAATCCTTCTTTGCATGCGTAAACTTTCCACAAGTGCCAACATGCTATCTTACTTTTGGATTTTGACCTTTCTTGATCCTTTGATTTTCCACGCCTTCCTCTATTCTTCTGTCTCCCTCTAGTTTCCACTCGTGAAAGCATTACCTGAAGTAGAAGGTTCCCATAGCTTTTTCTTCACATTTCCTTGCTTATAATCACCCCTACAACATCCTCAAAATTCAAATTTGAGTTAGCTGGAATTGAGTTTCTTACCACCATCACCGGGTTATTCCAACACTCGGGTAAAGAGCATAGAACTAATAAATCCCTAACTTCTTCATCGAATTCTATTGTAACCAAGCCTTGCATATTTACAACCATATTAAAATCACTTAAATGATCTTCTCTTGAACCATTCTCGACATCTTCATATTAAATGACTTTTTCATTAAAAAAATCTTATTAGAGGTAGAGGGTTTCTCATACAACTTACCTAATGCATCTATTAGTTCTTTTGTAGTCTTTACCTTAGAAACATTAAATAATACCAAAGATGTAAGACACAACCGGATTGTCTCAAGTGCCTTCCTATCTAGAAAATCCCATTCCGCATCCGTTATGATCAAAGGTTTGTTCACCTTCTTAGAAAGCGGAATGTAAATATCCTTTTGATAAAGGTAATCTTCCATCTACATCTTCTAAAGAATAAAATTCTACCCGTTGAATTTATCAACCCTTGATCTTCCATCATCTATCATAGCTCCCACTCAAGATAAAAATTTCCCTGTGATTCAACACTTCAACAACCCAAACCGGCTCTGATACCAATTGTTAGGAAATAAGGGATAAAATATGTGGAATAATCCCTTAAAGAATTGCAACAAAGAGAAAATAATATGTAGAAAATATTACGGATCTCAAATAAAAGTGCGAATAAATAAAATAACACAACACAAAGAGACCGTATTTAATGTGGTTCATCCAATTTGGGCTACATCCATTAAGAATCACTTGTGCAGATTTTATTACAAGCCACTGCTCTCTCAATACAATACCTAGATCTGTTTGGAGCTATGCTCAACAAACTCTACAAAATTCACACCTAAATTCAAAACACATCTACAATGTTACATTATACCTACCATATGCATAAAACCATATAAGTAGATAACTAATTAAGTAGTTTTACATAACCATGGGTATTAAAGCCATGGGCTAAAACCATCCCTTAAACCTATGGGTCAAAAATCCCGCCCATATGAGAAAAGAATGTTTCCCGATATATCGTGGCACGTTTTAAGAATAATTTTTTTCGAGGTTGCGCCCAACCTGGCGAGACAACTATGGAAAGTGTATAGTATTCAATGCTTTCTCACATGAAAACAAGCTCCACAACCTAACAAAAATTTGGGCCAAGGAAGAGATAAAGAGAATAAGTGTAAGAGACGAAGGCACCAAATGTTCAAATCGCACAAACGGTGAGCACACTAGAAGAAAATGCTAAGCCTAGTACTTATGCACGAAGAAAGAAGTCTCTTATCAAAGTAAATAACCCATAGGAAGAGGAACCAGAGCATGAAGAGCACCTCACCCATGAGGAATCACCAATGAAGACATCACTTGTAAAAGAGAAAGAAAAAGAAGAATCTCTTGTACTGGAATCCCTAGTAAAGAAGAAGCAGAAGGTGACTGATGAGGAAGATTCAAAGAAACAAAGTCTAGATGCCTTCATCGATGACAAGGATGATGATGTTGAGCCGAGGATCTCAAGACCATCCAGTCTATGAGGTGCATGATTATGAGGAAGAAGGAGATGAGGAGTATAACAAAGAGGATGAGGAGAAGAATGACGAAGAAGAGGTGAGGCTCAAGGCAAGGGGATGAGCGAAGAAGTAAATACAAAGGATCAAAGGACCCCAAGCCTTAAAAAGAACAAATAGAAGAGGCCATAGAGAGAGAAGTGGTGGGAATTATCAAGAAGCTGGTGGAACAAGAGGTAGAATGCAGCGTAGATGAGGTGCTGAAGGAAGCTGAGGAGGAAAGCATAGGAAAAGAATATGGCAGCATGGGGGAGATCCCAATTTGGTTGTAAGATTTCCATAGGACTCACACACATGGAGGAAGAGAACAAAATAAATTTAAGGTCAAGGAATGAGCTATATTGATGACCAAAATAAGTTTTTGTATGTGTGCTTCCAGAGCACCATGCCAACAAAACAACTCTTAGCCATGGCTTCATTTAATGAGGAAGGTGCATACCCTTAGACAAGGAAAATGTTATCATGGGCATTTGAGTCCCAAATTGATGAGCCCAAATTTGAAATAAGCCAAGGAGAATTATTGAAGGTTCCTGAAATAAAAGGAATAAACCCCTTGGTAAATGACCAACAATTATCAGATGAGAAAATCTGCAATGCCCTCAACAAAGTTTTAGTTGAGGTTGAAGACAGACTATTTGAAAGAAATGATAGAGTGAAGTTCCCGAGAGGTAGAGCCGGAGAAAAGGAGGAAGAGCTCCTTGAGAAAAGCAAGGACCAAGCGGGAGGAAATAATCAATGCTCAGTTAAGGCATGAGTTAAAAGACAAGAAGGCAAGAGTGCACAAGGCATACAAGAAAATAGAGATGATCACGGATGTCATTGTCTTGAAGCATCCAGACTTAACACCACCCACGCAAAAATATGGATCAACCTTACAATGCCTAGAGGACTTGACCTACATACTCACTATGGAGAGGCAGCCACTTGCCTTAGAATCCATAGAAGAGGTGTTGGTGTGCCAAGAAAAAGAAAATAAGATGAAGGTTGTGGAAATTTTTCTCAGTACAACAAGATCCTCGCCGATGTAAAATTCACCGTGCAAGTTGCTAAGGCTACCTATGATAACTGCGTAGATAGGGATAGAGTGGCAAGTATCTTGGTTACCACCCATGAAGTGGAACTCAAGGAGTTATAAGAAAAGAACAAGGGAACATGGCTGAGTGAGAAAAATCCTAGCCAAAGTGGAAAATAAATCAGAGGCCATTGAGACCTTACGGGGCTCAATCAAGAACTGGATGAAGGAATTATACCCCCAAATCACTCGGAGGATGGACGCACTTGAGGATTTTGGAAAACAACTAGAGGATATTGTGGAGACAATGAGCGCTAAGGGAGAGGAGCTGAGTTTTGAAGAAGTGAGCACCCTGGTGGGTGACCTCTATCAGTAAGCTTAGAACGAGGTCGACACTTGGGGAAATTTAGAAGCATAATTAGGGAAGGATTTCCCTCTCCTCTAGAAGTAAAAATTTCCCCATTATTTCATTCTTTTCCCCATTTCTTTATTCCTTTATTCTTCCATTTTAACCATTTGTAAGGATTCACCATTATTTATTTATTTATTGAACAGTGTTTTCGAGGATGGAGAACAGGCATACTATGGAGTGATGTTGGGCCCCAAAATATCAGCTAAGTACAAGAAGGCATGTGGGCATGTGAGATCTAGTTGAAGAAGGGAATGTAGGTTAAAGGTGTGTAGGGAATGGTTCTAACAAGATTTTATAGAACACATGGTGCATGCACATAAGGAAAAATAGGTTTTGTACTTATCTCGCATTCAACATCCTAGGTAGCACACGAGAAAAGCATGACCCTTGTGGATAAGGTGCCATCCTGGTGACTATGGGATCAAAAAGGGAATATTCCAGGCATGTGATGGAAGGTTCCAGAAGAAATCATTGCAAGGAGTGGAGAGCTCGGATCTGAGAAGGCATGCTCCCATGGAGGACCACTTTGACACTTGAAAACTGATCTGTAACTTGAAAGGCATGGTAGTGGGTGCTAAGGTTATAAATACAAGCACTGATAGAAGAAAGGTAGATATTTTGGAGAGTGTGGAAGGAGAGAAATAGAAGAGAGGTGAAGCTCTGCAAAAATGTAATGAGGGTTTTATAGGTTGGTATTATGATAATATAGGAATTATGGCATGTTTAGAGGGATGGGTTTGCATTCATTTTTGTAATATGATGAACATAGTGTAGTTATGATGCATGAATTTTCTCTACATGGTTATATGATGATCTTTTATGACCTCAAGGGATGTAATGTGGATTCTTAGGATCTGTTAATATGAATATAAGGTTTTGTTATGACTCATATATGTGTTCATAAGTGTAATACTTATGCATTTCCCTTCTATATGAACCATTTCCATATGTTGCTGTTATTCCTCTTTTCTGGATGCAATAGATGACAACTCATTCTAGGTTCTTATAATGTTGTGTGATTCTTTTATGTCCTACATTTGAGTATCTGTCATAAGATGGTGTATTCTCACAAAACTCGCAAAAATGAGAGACTCGGTACTGCGCGTGCCTCAACCGAGTGCCCGGTGCCCACTAGGTGACAGTGCCAATGCGCATGGGCTTAGAATATTGGTCTAAGGGAATAAAATATGACTACAAGAACTCTTCCATCAACATAGGAAGTTTGAAATTTTCTCTTGAAGTCATGGAATAGTTGTAACTTATTGAATCTTGATAGATAATGTCCACCCTTGGATAATCTTCCTTTTGAAGAGTGCATTTCATTTTTCTTACTTTGGAAAGAGCTTCTTCATTTCACCCTTAATCGGCATGGTAGAAAATGATCAGTCCAACTTTATATCTCCAATTATAACTCTGCATAATCTTTGGCTCAATAACATCCCGTATATAACAAGCATGTCTGCCACAAATATCTTGAGATTTATACTCTTGTAATTAAATTACACAAGTGCTACTTGAATATCTTTGACTTGATCAACAAGAGGTAATTATTTTTTCTCTATGGAATAAAAATGGTAAATAATAAAGTTGAGAGTGATACCAAGAGCATGTGCAACTTTTGCAGGCATGACATTATTTGATGCTCTAGAATCATTGATACTATTATTCAATTTATATCCATTGATCAGAAAAGAAAGGTAGAAGGGTTATAATTTTCCATAAGTGGATGGTGTGGAGGCATGAAGGTATTGATATATAACATTCCTAGGAGTAGGAAGTGGATCTTTTACAGATATGTTTGTATAACATGAACTCAAATTACTTGGGATGAGTTTTGAAATATTCATACTCAAAGATTTGGACGTTGGACTTCCTAGCATGTTCAATAATGTCAAATTGAGTCTCATAGGATGGTGAAGGTGTATATGTAGTATCAAGAGGCTAACTACTTTATAGAATGGAATTGGTATTATTTTTGTTCATAGCATTACATTTGAATGCAAAAATGGGAGTATAACTTAGAAAAGGAGAGGTAGACTTACCCACATTGGAAGATGTAGAAGCAATTGTAGATACTTTGGGATTATTCTTCATTCATTTCATGGGAGAGGGAAATGGTTATCCTCCTTTTCTTATTTATTTTTGTAGAGTCTCTACTTGAGGAAAATTGAATTTGTAATAATTATCTCTCTTCATCTATTACATGAGTGAACACCACATAGGAATGACTATTCATATTAACAATGGCTATATTATCTTCATCATCTAAAGAGGAGTATATTCCAAAATCCAATGTTTATAGAATATTCAATATCATCAATAGCTAAAATTCCCTCATTATTTTTATCTTCAAATTGAGCCTGATCACACTCTTCTTCGGGCCTTACTTCACATGTGGCATTTATGGGAGGTACTTCAAGAGATAATATTATTTTTCCTCCACCTATTCTATTTCCATTCTAATTTTGATTTAGATTTAGATTTAGATAATCTTCCCTCAAGAAGGTGGCTTATGCAAGTTTCTTCTTTAATGAAAACAAATCATTGGCCAATTTTTAACAAGATAATTGGTAACACTTTCTGTAGAGGTTTTATATTTTTGCTTACCATTTGGATTCTTCACTTTCTGATAAAATTTAGATCATCTTCTAATTTTATGGCATATTATTGGGCATATTCAAGAGTTTGAGTTTAAAATCTTCACGTAATGAATGTAACCTTGGGAAATTTTGCATTGATGAAGAATATATTTTTTTTCCTCAAATGGTGAAGCTTTTACAAGTATTCTTTTAAGGAATTTGTTCAATCATGCCACAAAGTCTCTTATGAGCTCATTTAATTATTTATTCATTTAAGATAATTAAATAAGAAGATCTTGAGAGTCTTCAACTTATTTAAATCTTTATTAAAACCTAGTTCTTATATACTCCCAACTTGTGGAATGAGAGGGCAAGAGGTAGAAGCATTTAACTAATTTTTCTTGAAGGGATTCCAAAATAGTCTTATAGAAACATCTTTGTATGCAACTCCAAGAAATTTTCATGTAATAATGAAGGATATAATATGTTCTTTTAGAATTTGAGTACTATTGTAGAAACCCAAATTTGGGATGACACCCTCTAAGTCCCCTTTTATTACATAACCCCTTGCCATGATGCCTTTCACATATTTTTATTAATCTAATTACCTATATTAGATTAATTATTACATCACCCTCTACCTCACCTCTCCACCTCACCTTAGACCCACTCCAAGCCCATTTAATAAATAAGACCGATTCATCACTCCCCCTAACCAACTAAGAATTACTCTAAACTTAATATTAATTGCTAACTACCTCTCCTACCAATTTCTCGTGTGATTTAATGAGAATCAAGACTCCTGATCCATAACCATTCTTGACTCACACCAAAAAGGAAGAGAAAAGGTTATTTTAGAAAATAATATTATTTCTCCCTAACCGATGCTGGTTATTCATCAGTCAATGCCATTTAAGGAACCATCATTGGTTCCTTTCATTAAGAATTTTCAACTCTTTTCTCAGGTTCTTATTTTGGTTAGAATTATTTGATCTCACATATTTCACATCCAATCGATGCCCTGATAATCAACTAAGCACCAGAGCATCAAACTATCAACCTAAAACCAATCTACAAATTCATAGGATTGAACCATTTACACAGAGAAGAACTCAACCTTATTCACCACTACAATGGATCTTGGCTCATCTCTCCCACACACACCCACCAACCACCACCTTCTACCAACCTCTGGATCTTTGATAAGTATTCTTAACCAGGTTATTGATTTCATTAGCTTTGGTTTTAGATCCTTTATATTTTTCTAATTACCTCCTCCCTCTCTCAAATACCTTCCGTAGCCCATTCACTTGATGCCCTACCAACCAAAACCACTCTTCCTTTTCAACCACCCCTTTTACCCCTATTGATTCTTCACCTAAATTCCTACACCCTACCTAATACCTCCCAATACTCTGTGAAATCACAGAGATCCCAAATCAACCTCCTTTCTACCTTTGAAACCTAATTTCCCCTACCGTGATCAATTACCCAACTAATCCCAGCTATAACCAAAGGACCGACATCAGCTTCCTAATTGGCATCGCATCTCGTGTCTAGAATTTTCCCCTTAGACCAGCGAGCTCATTCCTCCACCTAAAACTCTCCAAAACCTCCCAAGACTTCACTCAGACCTTCTTTTTTCCCTCTGTCATACCTATAGACCCTGATAACTCACCATTCTCCTAGATTTAATCTTGTATTCTTCATTTAGATTAGATTTAGACTATTGTGTTGTGTGAGATACCCAAATCATATAACTACAATAGGAATTTCCATTTCATGATATTTATCAACATTAATTTGTATTAAGACGTGGATTGACAACCTTCGAGGAAGCACCCCGATTCTTGAATCTAGCTCATGTTAGGCAATCCACTGACCTATGCTATTAACTCTATTTTTTGGTATTGATTTGATTCTTAGGTAGTCCTTCCAAGACAAAAAGGATTTCTCTATAATCGGTTTGGTCTTTAACAAGAGTGCACAACATCTTTACGACCTCTAAGTATTCTTCATGTACCTTACCTTTACCTTTTAAATCATTTTTTCATATAGTAATCCTATGTGGTGAAACATTTTAGCATGTTTTGTGGAACCCTAATCATTTTTGGGTTTGTTATATTCATTTAGGATTGTATTTCTGATTGTTTCCTTTCTAAAATCTTCACTAAATATCTCCTTAGTAACATTATTTTTTTTATTTTCTCTAAAAGTCACATTTCATTTGGTGCAAATTAAAATGAATCATTTTTCTTATTTCTTTCTTGCATTAGTGAAAGTCATAATCTATTCCTATTCACTATTTCTTTCATGCAATCTCAATATTTCAATTTAGGTTTAAAATTATGGCATTGCATCCTATGTATTCTTGCATTCAGCTCACATACTCTAATTAGCAAGAAAAAATAAAATGGGGTCATGACCGGTTGATGATTGGGTAATTGAATGTAGTCCACTTTTACACACTTTTCCAAATCATTCAAATAAACAACACATCTCTTAAACATTCCCCAAATCATAGGAAGAAGTTGTCAAGGATTTAAAAACCCATTTATAGTGGGACTCGACCAGTTTCTAGGCCAAATTGTCATATCAAATCTTGGACCTCACATACCAAAAGGTATATTGAGGACACCCCCACTAAAACACTCCAGAAACCATCCATACTTGGCTTCTAGGTACCTTGAATCCAATGCTTTCTATATATTCACAGACAGCCTTAAGGCGTAAGCCATCAAAAAAATAAAATATTATTCCTAAAATAACATGTTTGTTAGATTTTTCTTGTTGGATTTACAAATTTATTTCTTGTCTTCTGCTATTTGAGGTGTGAGATTGTATTTCATCACTTTTCTTTCTTTTTTTTCACACCCGGCCATCAAAATCAATTAATTCTAGTTCTCTGAGTGTGTTAGATTAGAATTGTTATACATAGCCCAGTTCTCATCTTCTTTTGACCCAAATCTTGCTTGGAAAATTTAAAATTTATTAAGTTTAGATCTAATCTACCTATCCGATGTTGGTTCAACAACCAATATTGGTTATTCTACCTACTGAAATCGATTTAGCAATAGGTATCGGTCTTTGTGTTCCTAATTTTCTGTCAAAAATAGTGAGCTAATTTCACCTTCCATATATTTTCCAAAAGTATGTTTCTAAGTTTCTATCATTTTTACAGAGCCTAGAGTACATATTTTCCATCATTCCATATTTTTGGAGTCGTCAATAGGAACAAGCTCTTTCTTTCCACGCAAGTTGTATACCATTTTCCTTCTAGCCCTTCGTCATCTTCCATATCGTCTCCAATGGATCTTAATTATCTTGCAAATGTACCCATAGGTGATGAGGAATTCACTAGATTCCTTGATCATAACACTAAGGCATTGAAACATTACCTTGCTACTTATTCCACCCGCAACTCATCAGGTCATCCCTTTTATGGAATTCCCTTTTCCATGCTCGCCATTTCTATCATCTCTACCATATCGAGGAATGCTAATGTAGCCTCCCAAACTACTCTAGTGTTTCCTAATCTTGTTTACAACCACCTACTTCTCACGTAGCCTTTGAATCCTTCACATCTTCTCTCACACCAACATATGTAATACCCATATCCATTGCCTCTATTATATCATCATCGGGCTTCTTATGTACCTATTCCTACACAACCACTGGTTGCATTGACCTATTTCACTCCATTTAAAAATTTGGTGGTCTTTATTCCCCAAACTGCTCCACCGTTGCCACAAGGATCTTTCCAGAAGCCCCTCCTATTTCCACCTTGCCTCAAACATAACCCATCTCTTCAATTGCATATTCGGGGTATATTACCTCCTTGTCCACTACTTCCTACATACCTACATCTTAATTCACGTACTTAGAACCACCACATACTAGTATGACTTTTACGACCTATTTGTATTATCAAGCCCCTTATACCTTAGGGAGCATCCTCAATAAAACCCCACAAAGTGGATTGCATTAAAATTATGATGGATAAAATGTAGGCATTTGAGGTGTTAGTTTCTGGTCCCATAACATCTTAACATATGATGAGATTTGTAATGGACCCATCCATCCCTCTATACCTATTCATTCATATCCTTCGCAATGGGAGTTACCTAAATTCATCTTCTTCAATAGTAAGGACCCACAACATTACTTGCGTTCATTTAGACATGTTTGTTACCTAATAGGCCATGATGATGCCTTATGGCTTGATACCTTTCCCATGTCCATGTCGGGACCTACCTTAGACTGGTACAATGTGTTTCCTAAACACTCAATATTTTCCTTTAATCAATTGGCGTAGACCTTTCTTGATCACTTTTTAATAAACATTTCTAAAAAGGTCTCTATCACAAATTTATATTCTATTCTTCAATATGATGATGAGTCTATTATTGATTTCGTTGCACGGTGGTGAAGCCTAATCAATAATATTTCCTTCTCTCTCCTATAACCTGAGATCATAGAGTTGTTTACGAGGGCGTATGTCAGACACATTTCCTCAAATCTTCGAGGTCAAATGTTTTGTACATTTGATGAGGCTTCTACCATGACTAGGAAGCTCGAGATCTATGCCTTTAAAGAAGACAAACTAAAACTACATAACAAAAACATCGCCTTCAAATAAAATGATTATTCTTCTAAACAACCCAAAAACCATCCCAAACAAAAGGATCTCGCTAATGTGGTATTTCTAAAATCCAACCCTTCTCATCAAGCCAATCAACCTAAATATCCTTCCAATCTCTTTCCAGTGCAAAATTTTCAATATCGGTATGAACAAAAGAGTTACACTCCCATTGGGGAGCCTTATTCTTCCGTATTGGAAAAGTTTTTGAAGGCTAGAGCCATCACTCTTCCTCCCATCAAACCACATACTAGTTTTGATCCTTCTTGCCCCACACCAGCTTGGTATAAAGAAAATGAATTCTGTAATTACCACTATGTAAAAGGACATAGTGACAAAATTACAAAACCTTTAAAAACATTGTGCAAGGAATGTTAGACAATGGTGATCTCATCCTTGACAACCCTAACGTGCTTGCTAATGAAAACTTGGAAATTTTTAGAAAATATTTTCCTAACCATGATCCTTCATCAACTCACACTAGTGAGATGTCTAACAAAGAAACCAATGTACATGTGGTTCAGGTAGTCTTCAATACAATGTTTGATCCTTCTATCCACTATCCTCCTATAACATCTATTGAGGAAATCTTCACACGAACTCCTCTACCCATAGAGGAACCTACCTTACGCTCTCCTTTACCCATAAAGGTACCTACCTTATCTACTCCTTTACCCACGAGGAACTCATCCGACCTATTCCTCTATAGGAGCTCGCCTCACCTGTCCCTTTACCCATAGAGGAACCCACCTAACCTATTATTTTACCCATAAGGGACCCCCGCCTTACCTATTATTCTACCCATATAGGAACCAAACTTATCATCCTATCTACCTTTAGAGGATTCTACATTACCCACTTTTCCTTCTACTCAACCCATAAAGGAGAAAATTCTATCTACTCTACCTATTGGTGATATCTCTCCGAAAGAATTCAAAGATCACATCACTCTTACCCACCAAGTTAGATGCTAAGAGCTTCTTTGTCTCATGGGACTTATATCTCTTCACAGGATTTAACACTAAGTCATTGTCCTCTTCATTTACTCTAAAACATTCTCTCATTTGGTTGACCACTTGGAGTACGTTGATTACACTACCATCTAGGGATGCCTTAGAATCCTTGTTTCCAAATAAATGTAGATGTCCTTCCCGATACATTGAGCATATATATAAATATATTCAAAAATATAAGGCTATTACACCTAAAATGGTGGTATTAGCCCCTTCTTCATGAGCACATCCCTCCATCTCGCTAAAAAACCTACTACCACCTTAGGGTTTTTACTAGTACCAAGTATTTTACACCCCCTGTGAAGATAGACTTGTCAACTTATTCACCACCAATCACAAAATATACTCACGGTACCTAAAAAGAATACCCAACCTATCAAGGCCAGCACCCCACTATCCCCCACACCTTCTCACTCACCTTCACCTCTTTCGTCAATATTGGGCCCATATCCTTCAACCCTGGTTAACCTACCCCTTTACTAAGGAAAACCCAAAGTGCAAAACCTATACCCTTGACTTCACCTCCTGTTCATACCACACTTTCTTCATTACCTTTACCCTCACTCTTGTTAACACCCACAATTTTTCCTTGGATTACTCGAATACATACACCTTCTGAGTCTCCTTTTCCCTCAAGTACTATTCCTCCTCTTTTACCCAAGAAGGCGCAACCTAAACCCAAACCTTCAATACCTACAAAAATGTAGTTACACAAACACAATATCTCGCCCGCCTCCCTCACAAATTTTTCCTAACCCTTCACCCATGATAATCTTGACCTCTCATTGTGATCCTTTAACATGATCCTACTTTAAGATCCTTTTTGGTTGTTAGAGATATATGTTATATCACTTTTGGCTATCAAGTCTTACAATCCTCTCAAACCTAAACCAATAGGGTTTGATGACACAAAAATTTACATTTATCATCATTCAAAAGGGCATGATGTAGATATTTGTAAGGCTCTTAAAACCATTCTCCCTCATCTTTTTGATTTTGATGGTCTCTTCGAAGAAGATGATCTGTTGGAGGAGGATTTCACTCTTTCTTCACCCGTCACCACACAAGCTATCCCTAACCCAATTCTACAACCTTTACCTTCACATCCACCTAGGGATAAAGGTAAGCCTAAAAAACTCTATTTCTCCTCCCATCTTTGAAATT